>CM017777.1:32562771-33762771 GCA_008121275.1 Drosophila lowei | reverse complement strand
ACTGCATAGTGGGTTCCCCCTTTTCGTGAATGTCCTAATTAGATTGAGAATGCAAGACAATTGTCGAATTCCAGCCGTACCCAACCCACTTCTAAGCCATTTCAAACGCATCTCTGGAGAGTCATAACAGAGCCTAATCTGCCCTTTGCGGTGCACGCCACCCCAAGGCGCTCCGACCTTTACCTTCATTGATCATGATGCCACGGCATCAGCCGCAGGTACACAGGTCTTACCCCACCTCAAGGCAATCCAAATCCTTCAAACTTCTGAGCCGAATGCTTCGGCACACAAACACACACAGATAGGAGGGTTCCCACACACATGGAAAGGACTGAGACTGGAACTGGGACCGAGTGGGGCGGGACAGTCAGCAGATTTTTGTTTACTCCCGGAAAACTAACGAGCAACGAAACTAAGACGCTCCCCACATTTTCTTCACAGTTTATTATGAGCTTAACTTTCCATTAAAAAATGTAAATCCCCATGAAGCGGAATGCAAGATGGGGAAAGCAGAAAGGAGAGTAGGTAGGAGGGGAACGTAAACGTAACACCCGCAGTAAGACAAAGAAAGCTGGAATACTACGAAAAGGAAGCTCAACAAATGCCGAATTTTGTGCCGAACCATTTGCTGGTAGTTTTTTAACGGCCAAGCACAAAAAATGGGGCAAAAAGCAGAAGGAAAACTCGGAAAAACGAAACAGAAAAAAAAACAGCTCTAAGCTGAAAAAGGGGGAGGGGAGCGAGTGGTTATGGAAAGGCGGGAGGCGGGAGGTGGGAGGCAGGAGGCTAAGAAGAAAGCAAATGTGTATAAATTTCAACAAAATATCTTCCAACTTAATAAAAGTTTTGGGGTTTTTCCCTTGTTTTTCTTCTGCTCATCTGCTCATCTGCTCTCTCTCTCTCTCTCCTTCTCTCTCATTGTATGTTTGTCAATGTATGCATCCATGTGTGTGTCCATCTGTTTATGTGTCCGGGCGTGTGTGTGTGTGTGTGAGAGTTGTTCTTTGTTTTTTAGTTTTTGCGAAATACCTTTCAACTTTTTGCTAAATAATCTGCAAATTCATACACACCGATGCTGATGTGAATGTGCATTCAGCAGTATTATAGATACAGCTACAGCCACAGATAAAGATACGAACGTATATATATGCAAATACCCGTTCCCCCTGCCCATACACTCCACTCCACCTCTTAGCACGCATCCCCTTATGAGCATGTGTACATTATCAATTCATGACGAAAGAACGGGAAAAACTTCATTTTTACCAAAAACCCAAAAGCCCCACAACCATCCCACAGCCATCCCCACCCTTTGGTGTCCTTCTTCTCGTAGGGCAACAACAATGGACCCGAGCATGATGATGACGCCTCAGTTGCCACAGTAAGCGCCAAATGGGCCACAGGATGTGCACAGCAGATAGGGACACAGCACAGCACAGCACAGCACAGAAGAGTCAGGCGGCAGGAGCAGGAGCAGGAGCAAAAGCAGGGACAGGGACACGGATCAGCAGCAGGACACGACTGACAACTCCCCAGCTGACTGCTCCTCCTGATGGGGCTGACATCCGAACCGAACAGAACCGAACAGAACTGAACTGAACTTGCGTTGATGCCTTCACTTGAAAAACTTTACTTCAACTTTCTTTGGCTCTTTGTTTTCGCCTACAGGAGCAGCAAAAGGATAATAAAAATTTGACATTAAATATGCAACAGAAGAGCAAATGAGCCTGGCCAAATGATAGGAGAACTTTCAAGGCAGGTGCACTGTGGGAAAGCCCGAAGAGACACCCACCTTTGTAGCAACAAGTTTTCCAATGTTTTTTTTTTAAAAAAAGGTTGATTTTCTGGGTGAGGGTTGGACAAATACGAGTATGATTGGAACTACGACTACGAGTATTCCGCCCCCAAATCTTAATAGTAAATCTTATTATCAAAAATCGCCATACAAAGCACTTGGAACACTTTGGTTTTCCTGCTTTTTGGGAGGCTTTGCCTGTTTTCAACATATCAGCTGATTGGCCAGAGGTCTAACCTGTACAACTATTGTGGATATTTTAATAAAAACATGTTAAATCTCCAGGCAATCAACAGCCTATTCCAGAACTCTGAAACTTTTCCAATTAATCTTAATTTTTATTGTACCTAATTTTGCCTTAAGCCCCTAATTTTTTCTCAGTGTAAATTGCCCAAAGAAGAAAGTCAGCTTAGCTAGAGGTTTAGCGGGCGATTCTGCACAAAAATTCCGTTTAATCAAATATCAAATTGAATTACCAAAAGCCGCCAAACAAAATGTCAACATTGCGGCCGATTGCGGCCCAATTTGCTCAAAGCAAATACTTTGCTGCATTGTTTGTTTGTTCCCTTGTTCGAATGTTCGAATGTTCGAATACTCGAGTGTTCGCTTGTTTGTTTGTTTTCGTCCTTTCTCATTTGTGTGTTTGTTGCCGTGCGCGGTACACCTTTTTTGTTGCTACCGTTGGTATCGCATGCGAGTATTGTTTGCGAAATGCTTTGCATTGTATGACGATGTATGGCGATGATTAAAATTGAATGGCTTTATTAACAGAGAATGGCCAGGGGCCATCAACGATTCAATTCAATTCAATTCGACTCGATTCGGTTCTGTTTTGGGCCAAAGCAAATGCAAATGCCAGCAACCAAATTACAAATGAACAAACATCCAAAATGTTTGTCAAAAGCATATACAAATAATCCATATCTACACAATATACACACATGTATGTATGTGTGGGTGGAGACTTGTTAATTTCAGTGGCAAAAGTTGCCAGGACCAAAAAAAAAAGAATCACACAAAATACGATGATGACCTGATCCCACTCCCAGTAAGTGCCATAAAAATATGAGAAATATTAAAAGCCCCAGCCCCAGTCCGCCAGTGCCTGCCCCAGCCGTGTGGATGACCAGAGTGCCAGGTGGGGATATGTGTTCGACTTGGGGTGTGGCCTGGAGTCACAATGGCATGGTCCTGGTCTCCTCCTCTCCCCTGGGATGCGGCACGTAAATCGTAAAAAAAGGTTCCCCCCAATTGGTAATGGCCAAAAAGGCACACAACTCGAGGGCCAGCATACGTGTCTATGAGATTTCCTCAAATAAGTTTCTTTCGGCTGTTGGATTGGAAATGGGCAATGGGCAATGGGGCAATGGGGGGTGTTGCCGGAGTTCTGGATTATGGAAATGGCCCTTAAAGCGATTGAAACGATCAAACATTGATGGCCGAAAATGATTCCAAAATGATGAATGATTCGAAAAGTTTTTATATTTTCAGCAGACAGAAAGGAAAATTAAATTGATCGGAACTTAAGGAGATTCTTTTAAATGAACCTCGAATAATGGCCAAGATTCACTTATGTGCATCGAAGAGGGAAAGTTGTACAATATATTCAGCTGGGAAAAAAAGAGAAAAGTTACACGTACTCAAGATAGAATAGTGCCTCGACTTGAGTGACATTTTATGGAGAAGAACCTGCTTTTTCAGGATATTTCTGGCATCTCTAAGTGGCTCCTAGGTCGAATTCCTCCTCCAGAATCACTTAGAATCAGACCTGGCATCTCATCAATGTGCTCAAACGTTATCAGACGTGGAGGAATATCTGGGGATTATCGCATCTGAGCCATTAGATGCATCATTTGCAGAAGGTCCCCGCCCGTGTCTGGGGTCCATCCGTCCACGGCCATTGCCATTGCCATTGACTGACTCTTCAATCGGTACACGAAGGCGAATCGACAACTGAATTGATAACAATCCGCTTTCACACGATTTGGAATGCACCTGACACAGGACCCTGACCCATGAGTACGAGTAAAAGTACGGGGGGGAGTCCGGAGTATTTGTGTATGATGATAGACTGATGGACTGGCTGATTGGTAGATTGGCAGAATGACACAATGACAGACTGATGGTCTGGCTGTGGCAGTGCCAGTGCCAGGGCCAGTGGCATTGCTGTCGGTTGCTTGTTAGGATGATAGCTCAAGCTTTTTGCTAGGGCTTATGCACGTAAGTCGCTTATGGTTGCCCTTAGCTGTCCTGCATATGCATTGTTAACACTGAAACAAACTGTAACTGTAGTTGTAGTTGTAGCTACAGTATCTGTGTGTGTCTGCCTTTGAGGATGTGTGCTGTTGATATGACCATAAATTTGTTTCACTGCCTCATTGCCAACTCCTGTATCTGTATCTGTATCTGTATCTCTGTATCTATGTGTGTGTTTGTGTGAGAGCGAGAGTCTGTGTGTGGCTTTAGTTGTTTATTTTTGTACAAAACTTTGAAGGGAAAACTCACAATAGCCAGATGACAGATAGGAAAAGATACATCCAGCGGATGAGTGGGCGGGGAAAAACTCTGCACAAGTAACTCACAAAAGTATCAAGTGTTGTTTTTGACGGCTGCATATTGACTTAACTGTAAAAATACACAGCAACAGCAAGACCAGGCCCAGAAAGCGAGTCAGGACCAGGCCAGGAGCAGAAGCAGAGGCAGAAGCAGGACGAAGACCAGTACTTCCACCACGACACAGCCAGACAGATGAGCAAGATGGAAAAGATGAGGCAGCCCCACGACAGGCGACAGCCCCAGGGGGTGGCACCCGAATGGGGCACAGAGTGAGACCATGTCCATGTCCATGTCCCTGGCGCGTGCTGCAAGTGTTTGGATTGAGTTGTTAGGCAACTGATTTGATTTACTGAATAATAAAAAAAGCAACCAAAACATCCACACACTGACAGACAGAGGCACAGAGAGAGAGACTCACACTCCCACCCACACACACACAGACAGCGAGAGGAGGGCACTGAAGGGAAGGCAGGCTCTTGGCCAACTGACAGACTGGGCCATAAACAGTCATAGACACTTGGACATGGTCCTGGCGCACGAACGGCAAGTTTATCAACTACAATAAGAAAATGTGACAGCCAAAGGAGAGAGAAATAAAAGTTTTCCTCATTCTTTTTTCCGTCTCTGCTGCCAGACAAATTTGCTGTACTCTTCGAAGGGGTATAATTGTTTCGATCAGATGTTTGCCGAGCATGTTTCCCCATCGGAGTGGCCACTGTATCGTACTTTTTCGGAACCGCCATGATGGGAGCTCTATGTCATGGAGTTCTATCTGAATACCAAATCATAGCCCCACCAAATCCTCCATAGATCATTTAGGGTATCTATATCTTCGGCTCTCGAACACATCTTTTCTTCCTTGTATTGCTGTTCCATAAAAAATGCAAAATACATTTGAGCAATGAGCAACAAAAACAACAACAACAACAACAACAGGACGGAAGTGGCAGGAGCAGAAGCGACAGTGAGACAGCGGAGGGGAAAGCAATAGAAAAACCAATTGCAGGCAAAAGAAAAACGACAGAGAAAATTCTGATACAATTTGAAGCAAAAAATAAAGAAATACTGAGAAATAAATAAGAAAAATCGCATTCTCCTTATGAGAGAAGTGGAGAAATCCGTCGCACACACACACACACCGGGACATTCGATTTCAGTGTTCGATTGCGGCAAAAGTTAAAGCGGATATCCTTTGGCACAGCGAGGACATCATCATCATCATCGAGCCCCGGCTCTGGACTCATTTGTATACACTGAAAAAAAAGTGCAGACTGATTAAAACCAGCACTGATTACGATTTGAAATTGTCTAGAATATGTCTTTGGTTTACAGGGTACTGATTCTTTTATACTTTTCAAAAATCTATTTATTTCAAAAATCTATATACAAAAAATTTATTTTTCTCTGTGTACGATTTGTGGACAAGTTTGCTGTTCTATTTGCAAGGCAAAGGAAAGAAAGAATGAAACAAACTTCTCCGCCGGGAACTCAATGGCAACTGAAAACGATCAGAAGTCTTAAGTGGGAAAGACAATTTGTTGCATTGAAAAATATTGAAATATCTATGGATTAAAATTGTATGAAATTGTGTTGAGCTTGCATGATATATCACAGCCAAATCCCAAAAGGAAAATCACATAGTCCCGTCTAAAAAATCGAAATTCTCATAACTCAAAGTTCACTTGGCAGCGTAGGCCATAAAAATCGTTACAAACGATACTTCAACTTCCTGATCAGCAAATTTATAATTTATTATTATTATTATTTTTCAGTTGTTAATATTTCACATTTTTCGAACAAATATTTCTTCTACCGCTCATTGATCAATTTCCGGATGCCTGACAAATCTGCGTATGCGACATTCTGAGTTTTTGTAAATTGGATGGTGGGAAAAAATAAAAGAAAAGCAGGCCAAAAATACAATGCAGAATGTACATAAATATACCGAAAAATATTACACATTGTGGTGCACCACCACTCTCCCCTCTCTCTCAGACACACACACACGAAGAGAGCATAAAATATGGGCAGGCATGACGTATGCGTAACATAAACCAAAGACAAATGAACAATTGGATATAAATAAGCGACATAGCAGCGTACACACAGACACACAAACACAGACATGCACGCAGACATATACAGCACGGAGTGGCACGCATGCAAAGAGATGTAAAGTGACACGGATTGGGGCAGGCAGCGGCGCAAATGACAAAAATGCAACAGCAGCGTCCCGAAAAAATTAACAGCGACAGCAGCGACAACAATGCCCCGAAATGAAACAGAAAGCGGAGAAAAAAAAGTAGAAAGAGGGTGAGAAATGGCGGTCTAAAGGGTGAACGAGTGAGACAGAGAAAGGGTAGCGGAGCGGCCCGGCAGAGTGTCATGTAAAAAGCCTTTCAATGCATGCTGCATACTTTTAGGCGGTGCGTGCCATGCGATGCCCGTGGTCCCAATATCTGGGGGGGTGTGTGTGTGCCTGTGTCGGTGTGAAAGTGCCTTCGTGTCTGTGTGCGTGGCTAGAAAGCGCGATAAAAGCAATGCATAAAATACGCCAGCGGAAAAAATACACACACACACACGCACGAAAAGGCAAGCTGGCGAGCGATGAAGATTGGTTGTCCAGAGAGGGGATATAGTCGATAATGCGACAGCGCCGATACCCACTAATCAGAGCTACTAAGCAGGTGATCTAATATCTATAATCACTTGTGGAGAAAAGGAGATGAAATAATATATCGAAGACATTTCTGGGACGGGTCGGCGTCCCTTCCGTAAATAATTTGAATAGACAACCACTGTTGGATAGACTCTGCTGTGGAATTTGGAACAATAACATAACAGCATACTCTCGCACTTAGCGAGTGCGGGGTATAACAGAGAAACGGCAACTATGAAATGAGTGGCAAAAGCGGCAACACGTCCAGGCGAATGCCCAACAAAAACGTCGCATATAGATGTGTATGTGAATATGCACGTATAGATTTGTTGGTGTGTGTGCATGTGGGGAGCGTGCGATGGCGACGTGCATATGCTTGAATGCGCGTGTTCGCACTTGCATGCAGCACAAAAAAAAAGTGCATATAAAATGGCAACCAAATGCACAGCAAACCAAAATACACACACGCGCCCACATACAGAGGCATACATACATACTCGTACGTATGCAGAAATGCAATTCTGTGAGCGTGTGTGTGTGTGTGTGTGTGTGAAAAACGAGTGCAAGTGGAAAAATAAAACATTTTTGCAATTAATTGCGCTCAATTTAAAATGTTGCAAAATTAATTCAAGAGTCATGCCAAATACAGAGGCACAGTCATTTATGCAAACAGAGAGGGAGACCGAACGAGGGAGAGACACACACAAGTGCCACACGGGGCGCTGCAGAAGAGAAGGGCACTGGATTGGGGCACAGCTGAAAGGCTGCTCAAGCGACCAGACAAATGCACAGTTGGAAATGGACGAAACACACACACAGGGACTCCGAGAAGGACACACTCGTGTGAGCAGTGAGGATAAAGGAGAGACTGCATCAGAATGAGCAGCAGCCAGCACACAAATGTGGCGTTGATGAGCAGAAGCCGGCAGGGGCTAGGTGCCGGACAAACGATTTCAAGACACAGGACACACATACACAGCACATACTAGGAGCCAAGTAAACAGCAAAGCAAAAGGAAAACGAAAAGGAGCCAGAGATGGTGATGGTGATGGAGAAGGACCAAGAGCCGGAACAGGAGAAGGAGTGGGAGTGGGAGTGGGAGCAGGAGCAGTAGAAGACCAGAACGGGAGCAGGAGCCGGGAGCCGGGAGCCAGAGCAATAAAAATAACAAAGCGAAAGAGAGCAATAGAGGATGTGCACTCCGAGGAGAACCTACACGGGGAGCCAAAGGAAGGAAAAGCGAGCGGCACATGTATAGAAAGCTAAAACCAAATGAGCAGCACCGAATGCACTGCAAGAAATTAGTATCTATATGATTAGCAGATTTTAGTTAGATTCAGCAGAAAGCAATAGGAATTACTGTATGGCAGTATATCTATAGGTTAAAGAAGAGTTGCAGAGACTCCTATTAGACACACATCATGTGACAGATAATTCTACAGAGAGCTGTGATATTAATGTACGTCTATATACATTTGCTCGTTCAATTGCTCAGCATTCAATTTCAGCACTACGTATTTTTATTTGCATTGCCACATAGCCGAAAGCCTCCGATGACAGTGCTACGCACAACCGTGTTTGTTTTAGACTTGGACTATCACAAATTATAAATAAATTAATTAGTTTCCATTGGCATGGATTCCATTTAAAATTCATTCAATAAAAAGTATATTTATTAGGGACTCCATTACAATCAATTCCATTCAATGAAATTGTTTCTTCAAGTGCACATTTGTACACACATGGAGTACCTCTGCCTCTGCCTCCGCCTCCGCCTGTGGGTGTGGGTGTGGGTGTAGGTGTGTTTGCTGCAACATGGCAAGCTTGTGGACTCAAATGGATTTTCTTGTTGTCCTTGTCGCTGGCGGAGCAGTTGCAGCGCTGGTCGAGGTGGAGTCTGAGACCGGGGCAGAGGAAGAGGCAGAGGCAGGAGCAATTCAAGTTGCCGTCACGGAAGTTGCCTGTTGAAATTAAGCCAACAGCAATTATGGCAACAAATGCGGCTAGCAGCGTCGATTATGCCTTCCAGTCTGCGGCATGCAGTTCTAGGAATTTTTCTAAAGACATTCTGCCTGGCTCTGAGCCGAAGCCAATTATATGATCCCAGAGGAGCTTCAAGAAGTTAAAGCATTTGCGGAAAACTCCGTTATGGAAGAAGGTTGGCAAAGCTTCGTCACATCTGAGCTGTGGTTCCGTTAGGGTTTTATTTTGAATAGTTTTAGTTTTTTTTTGCATTGAGAATATTATTGAAAAAAAAGGTTGATTGTTTGGGAACAAATTCTTATATTTCTGGAGGAAAAAGCAATCTTTAAAAGTCGCTCATTGCGGATATCCTGTTATGATGCTATTATCCTAAAAATGCCACCCCCTATCAAGGCCTCGAATGCGTTCCTCATGTATTATATTATCACTTTTCAATGCACTATAGTCCGCACTTAATCTGCCCATACAAATATTCAATCCTATCCGATCTTAGCCCATCCAATGTGTCAATCCCATAGCTCAGCTTTTCAATTACAATCAAATTTGTCAAATGATTGAGCAATCACGACTATTAGATAACAGATAACAGACAGCGAAGAGCAAACACAGGAAGCAGAAGCCAAACAAAAAAAATCACGAGAAATGGCAGAAGTGAGAGGAAAAGGAAAACAAACCCGAAAAACCCTTGGAACATGAACGAGCGTGTAGAAATCATATGCATGTGAATGTTTCCCTGAGTGTGTCCCTGAGTGTGTGTGTACTTTCATGAGTGTGTGTGTTGCCATGAGTGTGTCTACGAGTGTGTATGTTATCTTATCGCTTCCGTTGGCTGCTCCCAGCTCCTGGACACAGGCAAAACAAAACAAAAAATCCAGAAAGGGTTGGGCATAGGGAGCCGAGGCATTACATACCCTGGAAGTTCCACCCAAGAAAAAAATATCCTGAACCACGAATAGTCACACTTAGATTTAAATATTTATGGCGTTAGAATTGACCCGAGACTTGGAATATTAAAATGGAAGTGTTTAGACTCATATTTAAACAATAATATGGAAATTTTATTTAATTTAAATATATTTCATATTTAAGAGAAATATTTTTATATTTTAATTAAATATATTTTAAAATAAATATTTTCATATTTTAATTGAATTTATTTCAAAATAAATATTTTCATATTTTAAGTAAATATATTTAACATTTAAATAAATATGTTTCATATTAAAATTATATATTTTCAAATACAAATGAAGTATATTTCCTACAAATTTACTCATATTTATTTACTCATTTATTTTAAAGAGTTTTTAGATTAAAAAACGTTTTAATTGTTTAAATATTTAAATCAAAGTTTTAATTTGTATTTAATTTAAATGTGCGTATTAGAAGAACTAAGACATTTTTCCGAGTCATCCGAATGTCGATTAAAATACGAAAAATCCCATTATATTACATCTCTATTTGATTAGATTGTCTTTAGAAAGAACAACTTTTTCCCCAAATTTAAAATTTTCGACCGATTGATATGGATATAGCAGTCCGATCTTAGCGGCTCCTACTTATATATGTACTGCTTGCAGGAATAAAAAAAAGGTTCAGCGTAGAGTTGGTCAGGGATATCGTCAATATTGAGTTCCTAGAATGGTATATTAGATGGTAGGTTCATAGCATACTCGGCTCTTGATGCTTCTCAAGAATACAGATATCGTATTGGTTTTTCGATTCTTCCTGCTATGCGGGGGTGTCAATAATACCCTATCTTTAAGGGTATAAAAAGAGCAGGGGAAAAAGCCAATGGACGGAAGGAGTGTGTGCTCCTGAAGGAAGAACAACACTTACCCCCAGTTCAATGGAGTTATCGCTGAGCAGAATGCGTTTTACAAACTTCCTACCCGCCCCCAAGCACTTTCCAAAAAAACATATCGTGTATACTTTTTTGCCGGTTTGCCTTTTTCTTAAGAGGGGAACAATTTTGGGGGCAGAGCAAACGAAGTTTTCCCCCATTTTGGCTGCGAGTGTCTCACTGTGGGCAAATAAATGCCAAACGCTGCGTAAACCAAATAAAGTCGAAGGCACGCACATATCCCCACCACTCCGCCACACACACTCACACACCCACCCACACATTTAACAGTAACAGACGTTGGCAATGAACGCTGCGACAGGAAGCAGGCAACAGCCTTTTAGTCCTTTAGTTGCTCAATTTCAGTTTCACACTTCCGTCGAGCACGAGGACACCCCAGCCACACACACATACACACACACACACGCGCACACACTGACAGACAGAAACAGAAAGAGAGACAGACACATATGCATATGGAAAAGACAGTGGAGTCCTCGACTCGTCTTCGTCCTGGGTCTGGACTCCATCTCCGCTGCAGGCGTAAAAACGTGCGGCGTACAATTTACACAACGAAGCGAGCAGAGGAAGAGTAGCAGGAGACGGAGAGGGAGAAGGAGCACTTCCAGGAGCAGCCGGAACACCATGAGCAGGCAGGATCACAGGACAGCCAGGAGGAAGACGGAGCAGCAGCAGCAAAAAGACATGCAACAACAATTAAACTTTCAAAGACGTCGCCGTTGCCGTCGCCGCCCGACACGGGAAAAGTAAACCGAGCAAAAGTTGTTAACGGGGCATAAAAAATGAACAAGAAAAAGAAGGTGGGGCAACGCAGAAAAAAAATGTGCAAACAGATGGGTAGAAGAGCGGCTAAGGAGGATGGGGAGGAGAAGCCGAGCAAGGCAGATGAGAGGCCAGGCCAAGTGGCAGCCTGCAGTCGTGCAGGAAAAAGGAAAAGGCACGCGCAACTCTAAGAGAAGGAGAAGGAGCAGGCGCAGGAGGAGGAGGAGCACTAGGAGCAGGGACAGGAGAACGAGTTGGAGCCAACAGACAGCGGCAAATTCGCATGCAAATTGTGCGCGAAAAAAAAGAGGAAGCAGAACAAGACACACAGAAGAAACGACCGACAAAAAAAGGAAAACGATGTCTAGCTTTAGGCGCCGACGCTTCAGATACCCTCTCAATGTGTTTCAATTGATGTTTCCATTTGTATACAATATTACAAAGCTGTGTGGAACAATCGAATATTAAATTGTCTTTGCCTCTGAAAGACATTTTGGACAGTGCCTCTAAAGATGTTTGGTATACCATCTAGACTCACCTTAAAGCCAACCTGTCATCAAAATCATCACACCCTTTCTGCAAAGGTATAAAAAGAGTCGGAGAAAAAACATGAGCAGGCAAAAACCCCGAGTTAGAGTTGGAAATAACGAAAGGCCAGGCCAAAGGAAAACTTTTCCCCCAAAAGATGGGGCACACGCAGACAGACATGCATGACACACATGCATGCCGCACACATATGCACACATATGCGTATGAGAGGCAGCACATAAATGTAAACAATAAAATTGTAGAAAATTGTTGAATAAATAGGGTTCAGTGGGGGGCGTGACTTGGTGTTGCAGGAAGGTGATCAGAGGCAGGAGGCAGGCAAACTGCCGGCGGAAAAGCTTTTTCTTGTCATCATTTCACGACTCACGGAGGCCCCACACCCCACACAGGCAGGTCCTCGCGCAGCCCACCCCCACCCCAGAGCTAGGTGCGAGACAACGGCAATTATCACAATTGTCCCCAGCACTCATTCACATTCACTCACTCAAAACTGAGAGAGAGAGAGAGAGAGAGAAAGAGAGAGGCCAGAGTCAGCCTAAGCTCATTCATTCATTCATTCGTGCACCCTTCCGCCCTCCTCCCAGAGCACTGGGTAAGGGGAAGCTGCCTCTGCTTTTGCCCATTCATTCGACTTACGCATTGTTCCTGCTCTGACGCCTTGCTGGCTTTTGTTGCACGAACTGTGTTTACATTTACACTCTCCGTCAAGAGGCAGGGCCAGGCCGGGCCAAGCCAGGACAGGGCATCATTTCCATGCCAGTTGGCAGTCAGGGAAAGACAGAGAGAGGGAGAGAGAGAGAAAGTGAGGCCATATCAGAGACCATAAAAAGCCGCTGCTGACTGACGCCTGGCGTTGCCTACTTTGCGGCGCATTTAGTTAAATTGTTTATTTGTCTGCTGCAAGCTTTTCAGTTTGTTCACAATCAATTAAAAGTCAAGCGGCAATGTTTAATTAAGCTAAAAGAAGCGCCGACAACTGCAGCCATTCGCCATTCGCCATTTCCCCCCCATTTTCCATTTCGCCCCCATTTACAGCGGTTTTAATTAGTGTCCCTGACCCCGCCCCCAACCCCACTTCTGACTGCTCTTCTTATCCTTGTCTTGGCCCAAATTGAGTTATTAGATGCTCATTATCGGCCTTTGCCAAGTCTCTCCCTCTGTCTCTCCCTCTGTCTCTCCCTCTGTCTCTCTGGGCTTTGCACTTTCCACTTTCCACACTCTACTCTGCAAAAGCCGCTGACATGGAATATAAATTTGCAATGCCCCACATCATCACACCCCCCGTTGCAAGAGTCGCCAATAATTGGCTACTAATGGTGCCACATAAAAACTTTTACCGACTGCAATAAAAAATCCCATTGACAAAACTTTTACCCACCAACTACAACAAATAAAAGCTGCGAAAGAAACAACAGCAGCAGCGGCAGCATTCAACAAAATGAAGAAGAAACAAGAACAAAAAAATACTAGGAAAAAACAGAATCAATTAACATTTTCATTTTGCGATTTTCCGCTTCAACTTTCCAGCGAAAATTATTGCATTTTGTCATCTTTGTTGGTTTTCCCCGCAGCAGTTGTTTGGAAGCCAATATGAATGGCTTGAAAGCACATAATAGATGTTTATTTATTGAATGAACGGGAAATGCAATAATTGAGAATCCACAGTGGGTAAATGTTTACCGGATGAGAGAGATTTCCTGATATTATAGGATTGCTTAACCAATTTGCATGGAATATATGGATAAAGGCTACCAGTTTGAAGATTTAACCAGTAATACTTCAGATAATTCATTGAAACTGATCCTATTAGACGTGCCTCCCGAGGAGGCCTTCTTAATCCCACTTTCTTGCTAATTATTAAGGCTGTTCCATGCCAAAAAGGCAGGCCTCTCACTCGAGGACATCTTTATTGTTGTTATTGCTTTCGATGGCCCTTCGAAATTCGAATGCGCATCCGTTGAGGCATGCAACGCGGGGGGTGGAAGGGTAGGTAGTTGGCGCACCTGCATTATGCTACAGTCAACTCCACTCCAGCCACGCGCTTTATTGCAAACAATTTGCCCTGTTTGTGCCACCGGACAAATGACAAAAAGGACAAATGGCGCAAAATATTTTGCTTTCGCCCCGGTCCGGTTCGGTCCGGTCCGGATCCCTCTGTCCCTGGCACTCTGGTCCTGGCAATCGGAAATGTTGCCAAAGTTCCTCACACACAGACACACTCATATGCCCTAAAGGCACACACACAGACAAAAAGAAAGAGAAACGAAGGGAGAGACGAAGGGAGGCCATGCACAATGTATGCACTGAGGCAATGCTTTGGCGGCTTAGCCGCGCCCACACTCCACTCCAATCTACTCCGCTTTGCCTTTGCCCCCCACCCGGCCAACACTTTGCACTGTCCGCCTCTCCACTGCTATCAACTACACTCAGAAAAAAAAGCCAACGCAAAATCGCACTAATAAAGTTTTTCTAGAAATTAAAAAAAGGGAAGAAGTACGTATCTAAAAATCAATCAATCCTATTCTTTGAAATAAGAATTCAGAAAATACATTTTTTTTTTTTTTAGTGTAGTTGTCCGCGTACACTGTCCTACACTGCACTGCCTTTCTGCCTGCAGTGTTTGTTTTAATTTAAATAAATGAGCTTAAGCGCACTCACAGCTCGTGATCCTTTAAGGCTCTACTCTCCTTATTTGCTGCCTTCAGCAGTGCCTTGTCCTTGTCGCTTTCGCCGTTGCTTCAGTCATCGCCTTTTGTTGTCCTTATTTAGCTGACGGACGGCAACGGATGGGGACGGAGGACACTGGGGCTGTCGCCATTGCCAGGATATGCAAGTGCTAAGCATTTTTAAGTCAAATTGCTTTGCCGAACATTTCGCCATTTGCCTGCACGACTGACCTGACCCAGGCCGTGCTGCCTGCCCCCGCGTGACCCATGCCCCTCATCCTCATCCGTTTAGCTTAGAACGCCTGCTGTCCGCCACCAGCGACGCGTTGCTGACGTTGTCGCCATCGTCGTCATCGCTCTTTTGTTGTACCCAGGACTTTTTGGATGGCAAGGGAATATTGTATTGGAGGAAATGTTTAAAAGACTTGGAAGGAACCAAAAATCGAGTCGTTACAGAAATGCATTGAGGAAACCATAGAATTTACAGCGATACAACAGAGAGAGATGCCAAAGCGCCCAGAAAATTTGAGAGTCTCAACTCTAACGGCCTCCACTGGGTACCGGGTATCTTATTGTCGAGGCACTCGACTATAGCGTTTTCCCTTGTTTTTGTGCTTTGTCCTGCTCCTGCTCCTGCTCCTGGTCCTGCTGCTGCTCCTGGTGCTGGTGATGGTGTGTGTAGCAGTAGAACTTCAAAAGGCTTTTCCGCTGTGTTAGTTCGCTTTGCTGTCGCCTTTTGCTCCCTTCACTTGCGCCCCGCACTCCGACCTCGCTCTGCCACTTGTCGGGCTTCTCTTTCTTCCCGCCGCTCTCAGCCGCTCCATGCTTTCTACGCTTTCTCTCTGTTAGCCAGCCTGAAGTTTACCTTTGGGTGCAACTGCGCTGATTTGCAGTTTCTTCTTTTCATTTGATGGGCGCAGCTTTTTGTCATGTTTTTAGTTTATTTTATTTTATTTTTTATTTTTTCCTTTCCTTTGCGCGCTTTGCGTTTGCTTCTGTTTACACAGCAAATTTATTTATTTTCGCACTGTGGGACGCTCTTAAATATTCCGTCTTTTGAGTGCTAATGCAAATGTTGTCTGCCAGGCGGGTGAGCAGCAATCAGGAGGGAATCGCTTCAGATAAATACTGAAAATTAACTGTGTACACCCGGCATAGACTTTTCTCAATAGCTGATCCCCTTTATTGGCGCATTCAGAAGAGCAGCAGCCATTGAAAGAAGTCATTCAATTGGAAAATTCTCAACGTTAAAAGTCAGCGATTGGCCGTGGGGCGTTGCAACGCTGCAACAGAGCCGTGGAAATGCTTCTTAAATTGCTACGAAAATTCATAAAACAAACAGGGAGAAAACAGAAACATCAACAGACGGAATGGGAGTAAGGACGCCATAAAAAATAAGTCAAGAATAAGTCAAGAATGAGTAATCCTGTTGTCCTTGAAGACAAGCGAACGACTGGAGCGACAGGCAAAAGAGCATTTGCCAAGAGAGTGTCCACAGGACAAAGCGTAATGAGATTATCACTTGTTCTGTCTGTTTTATTTCCCTGCCCAGGACATCGTTTGGGACTTCGTTCACGAACACGATCAACTTCGGCAATAAGCGAATTTTTCCCAAGTACTGGCTAAACATAGTCCTATGATTCTGATCCTTGATGCTCACGAAGTACGACACTGTACAGAGGAAATAATTACTTAGAACTGCAATGAATGCTGCTTCGCTTAAGCAGTTCTTTAAGCCCCTCTCTTCCGCTAGTACTTCCTTTGAGGACAACTCTCAACTTAGAGCTTGTTGCTTTCGTTTGTGGACGAAAGTTTGTGTCGAGTGGAGAACTTCAGTGGCCCATTAAGGCATTGCCATAGAATGCTACACAAAGTAAAGGAGAAGCGCTCCCTCGGACAAACAGCAGCCCTAAACTACAAATATCTACCAGCGTAAATCATTCTAATAAAAAAGATTTGCTAATCCTTGATTCCTATCATTTATAGGAGAGATGAGATGCGTGTAACAAGTAGTCGTCTTTTGTCTTTATCTGTGGCCGTAATCGGTTTGAAAAATGAGACAATAAGTTTTCAAAAGAGCGGTAAAAAACTACTAAATTGAATAGCCATAAGCTAATCCACTTAGGTGATACGAGGATTGTTGCCACACCTACACCCCTTACACGGCCCAAGTCCAAGGAGCTGTTGGCCTCCGGCAAGCTGTTCCATCTACAAGTTTAAGTGCATCCCTTCGCATCGCCCAACCCTAGTGCATTCTGCAACTCTAATTTAATAAGTAAATCACATTTCCGCCTCTTGAATGTCACCATCTCCAGCTCCTCCAGACAATCTCCTGGCATGATGCTCCGCATCGAAGCTTGCTCCGTGGCGTCCCCGTGCTCGGGGCATCGCATTGACACCTCGTCAAAAGTTTTGCAAGACAGCGCCGGAACGGTGAAGGAGGAGAAGGAGAAGGAGGCGACTTGCTAACTGGTTTAGTGCAAATTTACTATTAGGAGAGCGCTCAATTTCACACTGAAATTAAATTACAGCGCGTCGAAATGTGGCAGGCAGGCAGGATGTAAAAGGGGTTCCCGGGGCGGGGAGATCAGAGCTTTGTGGCGGGTTTGGGGGAGCTGCAGCTGGAGCTACAAATGAGCGAACACCTCGTTAGTTTCTGCGCCTTGGAACTTTTTTAATATTTACATTCATATTTTGCACCTCTGCCTGCCGCCTTTTTAACCGCTTTTCCGTGTTCCGTGTTCCTTGTTCCATACCGCTGCTGGTAGTGCGGAGGAGCGGGGCTTTTCTTTTATTGCAACTTCTGAAACGGGGGCCCTGGCCTGGATGGACGGACCAAGGATGCTGTCGAGTCATAAATTTTTGTTTGTGTTGAAAATTGCATTTGCCTTTTACTTTGTGTCGAGGTTGAGGCGGGAGAAAGCACCCAGAAAAAGGAAGAAAGAGAGACCGAACGCCAGAGAGAGAGAGCGAGAGAGAGATTGAGCTTACCCGGCAGCCATATTGGATGCCCCTAAAAGCAGGCAACGTAAAACGTGAAATTTGTTGCAACGCTTGATAATCAAGTTAGAGATGGGCGTGTCCACGCCCCCACACTGCCCCGGAGCAGTGGCAGCGGCAGCGGCAGTGGACACCTCCCAGCACCCACCCACCCTTTGGGTGCACTCAAATTGAACAGGCTTTTGTGCTCGATTTCTGTTTTTCGCCTTCACTTTATCGTTGAAATAAATTTAAGCCGATGATTCCGATTCCCATTCCGATGCCCATTCCGGTTCCTCTTTAGCCCATCCACCCCATTGCGATTTTCATACCATTCCATTCCGATTTTGATTTAGATTTTGATGTTTTTTGCTCACATTCTGTTTACTTGCAGATGTCGGCGGCTGCGGCAGCGGGTGGCAAAGGCCCTGCCATGGATGTGGATGTGGTGCAGGCAGCTGGAAATCAAAGCCCAATTGGCACAAACACGCGGTAAATAGAAATCGCAATCGAGGCTTGCAATTGAAAATAGAAATTCGCATTCAAATGCAAATAGAAATAGAAATAGAAATTGCCACGAGACCCCAAACAACAAACAGGGCGAAAAAAACAACTAAAATACCCATAAAATAACACAAAAACAAAGAGAGAGAAACAGTAAGAGAAAATTGAAAGAGAAACAGCAGCTGCTGCTGCTGCTGCCGGTGCTGCTGCTGCAGCAAATAACTGAACCACAACGACAAAAACAATAACAAAGGACAACAACAATATGGAGAAGCTACTGCTATCGCCGGCGCTGTTTGTCATTTTGATAATGGCCACAAAATGCGGCAATGCCGTTGCACAGAATCAGCATCACGGTAAGTGGGCAAAAACGGGTGTAATGGGAGCAGCAGAGGCCATGCTGGAGCTTCTACCGTTCAAATCGGTATGATATAATTTAACTTGGCACGAGATGAAAATTGGGTTGTAGGCTTCAATGAGTGGATCACATCCTCATGCTTAGAATTGGCCAAGTAACCCCAGAAACTATTTTAAAAATTCAAAAACCGCAGTTTGGTGACTTACCGAGCTTTTATAATTTTCACTGGGCATTTGGAGCGCCGATATCCAAAAAAATGTATGGTTTGAAAAGAGAATTGTCTGATCTTTCATAGGATTTTTTATTCATGTCAATACAATGGCTGTACCTGAAGAGGCCAAGTTGAAGTTTTCTACCATTTTAAATGTTTCTTTATCGATACAAAAATGAAAATAAATGAAGAGGGATAGAGATTATTATTTTTATCAGTTAATGAACAAAATCCCATACTATATCCCCACAGAGAGCAATTCCCAATTGGATCCCGATCCAGAGTTCATTGGCTTCATCAACAATGTGACATATCCGGCTGGGCGGGAGGCCATACTCGCCTGTTCCGTACGAAATCTGGGCAAGAACAAGGTAAGTTTCGAACATCTCTGTAGAGTTTCCAGGACTTTTATGATATACTCCAAACAGGTGGGCTGGTTAAGGGCCTCCGATCAAACTGTGTTGGCCCTGCAAGGCCGTGTGGTCACCCACAATGCGAGGATCAGTGTCATGCACCAAGATATGCACACGTAAGTTGTAGAAGAGACTCATTTTACATCGGTTACCTACATTCTTTGGACCATTTCAAGATGGAAACTGAAGATCAGCAAGCTCCGTGAGAGCGATCGAGGCTGCTATATGTGCCAGATCAACACGAGTCCCATGAAGAAGCAAGTCGGATGCATCGATGTCCAAGGTTTGTTTTGCAATGAGACAATTTCTCTCCTATAGTATACCCATATGATAATGCCTTACTGCTTCTATAACAGTGCCACCCGACATTATCAATGAGGATTCCTCCGCTGATATGGCCGTGCAGGAGGGTGAGGATGCCACGCTCACCTGCAAGGCCACTGGCAATCCTCTGCCCCGCGTTATCTGGCGACGGGAAGATGGCGAAATGATACTCATACGAAAGCCAGGCAGTCGAGAGCTGATGAAAGGTCTGTACTCCATTCTTTTATTTGATATTTTGATACATTTGGACGCTGTTTCTTTAGTGGAGTCCTACAACGGCTCTTCTTTGAGATTGCTTCGTCTGGAGAGGCGCCAGATGGGCGCCTATCTGTGCATTGCCTCCAACGATGTTCCACCGGCAGTCAGCAAACGCGTATCGCTCAGTGTGCAATGTAAGTAATTGATTATTTATCGATTCTAAAGCGATTCTATAGCGATAACAATACAATTTCCCTCTTCTCCACCACTCTTTAGTTGCGCCCATGGTGCGTGCCCCCAGCCAATTGCTCGGCACGCCGCTGGGCTCCGATGTGCAGCTGGAATGCCAGGTGGAGGCCTCGCCCTCGCCCGTCTCCTACTGGCTGAAGGGGGCGCGGACCTCGAATGGGTTCGCCAGCGTCTCCACAGCGAGTCTGGAGTCTGGGTCGCCAGGACCCGAAATGCTGCTCGATGGGTAAGGAACTGCCAACATTTATGGGGCTCGTACCCAACTGAACCGCACTGCACCCCCTCCCCACTCCATTTTGCAGGCCCAAGTATGGGATAACGGAGCGGCGCGATGGCTATCGCGGGGTCATGTTGCTGGTGGTGCGTTCCTTCTCGCCCTCCGATGTGGGCACCTATCACTGCGTCAGCACAAACTCGCTGGGCCGTGCCGAGGGCACACTGCGGTTATACGGTGCGTATACGCAATCTCTGCACAGCGATAGCCCTTACTCATTTGTGGTCGTGGTGGTCCCTTGGGGGCGTATATATTTTGTAAATTGCAGAAATCAAGCTACATCCTGGTGCCGCGGCCAGCAACGATGATCATCTCAATTTCGTTGGAGGTAAGAGAAGAATGGAGGGCCCCCCATTCGAGGGAGCTATCGCTTATCTGTATCTCTGTCTCTCCCTCTGCGGCAGGTCTCGAGGATGCGGCCCGGAATGTGGCCACCAGGAGGCACACAACGTGGCAGCCGCTGTGGATGTTGATGCTGATGCTGCTGCTGATGCGGCTGCAACAGCGGCCTGGGGGAGCGTGATATCAAAACTGAAGAAGAGCCGGCAATCAAGTATTCCTACACGATTCCCTCGGACATCGACATCGACTACAGCATCGACATCGATATCTATATCGCCTGCATTCTTGTTGTTTCCGTTACCATTTCCATTTGCGTTCTGCGATTGCGTTTGCGTTTGCGTTACATCTCTCCTTAGTGTATATCCTCGCCACATACATATATGTACTGCCAAGGGCGCCGTCCTGCGCCAGATATCATTTGCATACGTATCAGGAATCGCGTTGTTCCCACCATTACCACCAACAGACCCCGGCCCTTGCCCTGGCCCGGTTAATATCAAAGTGGACAATTGGATAGCCCCAGCCCCAGCCACAGCCACAGCCCATTCCCCCGAACATAATGTTACATTGCATATAAATTAAATATGAATACTATAAAATAGTGCATAAAATTTATTATCATAATATAAATAACGACAAAATTATTGAATAAATTATCGCAAAACAAATACAAAAAAAAAAAACCGTGAAACAAAAAGGAAAAGCTGAATGGAATTGTGTTTTCCCTCACTTCCGACAGGGTTTCCTGCGCCACTGGCCTCCTGACCCACTGATCCATTTGCTGGCCACTGTTTTTTGGGTGGGAGAAATGTAGGCTCACGAGAGTTTCATTTAAGAAGAGTCGCATATAGTCTTACCCCATCGGGTGCCGAGCAGCACGGGACAGGCAGCATGCAGCGCTTTAAAGTCACAGTTTCCGGCGTTATTCGCATTGTGCCAGACCAGGGCGGAGCCTCGATTGGGCCTGATGCCCAGGCCCAGAGCGGGAAAGGATGTAAAGCCGCCCAGGCGTACATCACTGAGCTGTTAGCCAAATGAACCAATGTTTTCAATCGAAAATGAATGGAAATGTAAGGACTCACGTATAGTAGAACAGTGGCCAGGCGGTACTCCTTGGGATAGGGCTCCACGTGCGACTTTTAGGGATGGATTTCAGTTAGAAGGATCTGCAACCAAGAGCCGGGCACGTACCTGTGGCTGTTCGCAGTCTACGTGGATATAGTACTGCCCCCCAATGCCGTAGTTCAGGATTCTCAGCGGCTCGCTTTCCGCCAGATCGAGTCCTGTGATATCCTCGAGTCGCAGATGGAGTTGCTCCACAGTGGTCGTGGCATTCGCCGCCACCGACGCACTGGCAAATGTACGGACCTTATCGTACTGGTAGCCCCGTTGGCGCTGCAACTGGGATTCACTAAGGAGCATCAGATCCCGCTGCTCGGCGGCAGAGACCACCTCATGGTAGACGGCCACAAGGGGATCCCGGCTCAGCAGCTCCATCCGAAGCGGGGCTAAGCGCAGGAAGGCGGATCCCTCCGCCGAGTAGTGGCAGCGCAGCGAGGATTGCACCGGCAGCCGACTCCTGCCCTGACAGTTGCGCTGGTGCACAAAGTGGTAGCCTAGATTATCGGCGAGATGGCGAGCGATCTCCACGTCCTCATACTCGCTGGCCCCCTCCACGGCCTTTGTAAAGGCAGCGTGACTTCCTTGGAGATCATCTGTTGAGAGAGGAGCTTAGACATTAGAGAGCTCAAACGATTGTGGGAGTCAATCTACGTGTCGAGATTCGCGTCAAGCCCAACTGCTGCCAGATCTGAGAGCGTCCCATCTGCAGGAGCCTGTGAATGGGCTCCCACTTGTCTTCGTACTGCTCCAGGGCCACTTCCAGCCACTTGCAAGACAGGGGGCCCTTCTGCAGATCCTCCAGATGGACGCCCAATGCCAGGCAATCTGCGGAGCTCAACCTGGAACTGAAAAAAAGAAATTTGAATGTGTGTGGCTCGGATGCGGAGACAAGCGCACTTGTAATGCTTGTGCCGCAGTTTTCCACGTGCCATGTCCCTCTCATCCAGATCGTAGATCTCCTGAATGCGCAGCAAGCCATCGGCCGCCTCCTTGAAATCCATTGGGCTAATCCCACTCAGATCGAAGTCCGCCAGCTGCTGTAAAGGCTCTACAAACAGGAACGGAGAGTCATCTGTTAGCACCTCTGGAGGAGATCATCCTCAAGTCAGTTGCTCACCCTGACCAACCTCGAGGCGGGCAAAGTCCAGCCACTTCCTGGCATCCACGTGCATCCTCCTGATCAGAGGCAGACTCCTCAAAGGATTGGCCACATAGCTGACGGGATCTGCTCTGGCCTCCACCCTTCTGGCCATCCACTCGGCCTGTAGCCTGGAAGAAAGGATCTGCGGATAGAGCAATTCCAATGCCACAAAACACTTTAACCTACGCTCTCATCGTATCCACTTTCTGCTGCAGCTGCACCACATACTGACGCACAGTCGCCACCAGTTCATCCTCCACCTGGAGCAGGAAGGCCAGGTGCCGTGTCGATGTGGCATAGTGCTGCTCCTCCCCAGCCCCAAGGCCCAAACACAGAAGCAACCAGTACGGAGAGATCATTCTCACTGCAGGCCTCTTGGATGGCTAGGCTCTAATATGTATGTTACATCTGTGGCAGATCGATTGGTCAAGACGGATATGGTTGATTACGCTTCTGAGTGGATGTGGGTGAACCATTCTATACCCTATACGTATTACCACGCGGATTACTCTGTACTAGTGTTGTGTTGCTCATGAGTGAGTGAACAAAAAAGAGTTGTTCACTTAAGTGAGCAACTGAACATGTTCTTTCCAAATTGTTCTTTGTTGCTCACTTGTTCTTTGTTGTTCACTAGTTCATTTTTGCTCACTTGTTCTCTACTCACTTTTTGCGCAATTTTGCTCCTCAAAGGGCATTTTGCGATCTGGCAGCTGTTGCTCATATATTGCTCATATATATGTATTACCGGCAAAGCTGTTTACTCTTACTTACGCAAGTGAGCAACTGAGCAAGTGAGCAAGTGAGCAACTGAGCAACTGAGCAACTGAGCAACTGAGCAAGTGAGCAACTGAGCAAGTGAGCAAGTGAGTAACTGAGCAAGTGAGCAATATGAGTGAGTTGACTAAAAAAGAACAAGTGAACATGTTCACCAAAATGAGCAATGTTTACCCAACACTACTCTTTACAACAATTTTGGAACTTTGCAGCTGTGGAATTTCGGGAGAAAATCGATGTAATCGTCTTGGTCGACAAGGTGGAAATTGTGTCCTGCGAAGGCAAGAGGGAAGGCAAAAGAAATGATTGTTCAATGAAGAAAATGCCATCAATGCAAATGGTTTTTTAAGATGAGTCTTTAAGAAGTATACAGTCTTTCAGTGTTGGATTCCGCCAAAATTACAGAGAGAGAGAAAGAGAGGTATTTCCAATTAGAGTTCTGGTTCATTCTAGTTCTTTCTTTCACTCTACTTACCTTCTCTTCCTTCGGTTCTTGGTCCTTCTTCCTATTAGTCGCTCGTATTATTATTGTTTGGTTTTCATTTTGAATAATTTTATTCGAGTTTATTAAAAAACTTGCACGCGCTTCAGCAACTTCCAGGAATGCACTTCAGAAAATCGATGCTTTTGTATCGATTCCGAAAAGTCATCCCTGAAATTTGACATCCAGCTCTAAAAACTAAAATAAGGTTATCGTTTTAGTTTAATTCCGAGCTAAAAGCGGGCAGAGAGATAATAAATGTAAGTAGGAAGTAGTAAGTGAATGCGAAGAGAGCAGGACAATATCTTCTTGCAAAGGATACTCCAAGACAAATAAAATCGTATTTTTCCACTGTCGCTTCTCAGAAAATGAATGACAAGCAAAACGATGACTTTGTACGCGCTCTGGCGGTGCTCACAGGCCAGGTCGACTTGGAGATGGTTCCGCCACGGAGTGAGTGCCGGCTCGAGCCGGTGAATGGGATCGTACAGCCGGCGGTGATGCCGCCCCCCCATCGCAAGGGAAGGAACACCAATCTATTGTTGAAACTAAAGACCGCAGTGAATGTGATGTTACGCGACAAGTCCTCCGTCCACTTTCGACATCCCGTGAACGCCGTGAAGCAAGGCATATCTGACTACCACGAAAAGATCCATAGGCCGATGGATCTGAATACCATCAAGAAGCGACTGGAATACTCGTACTACTGGTGGGGGGCGGATCTTCTAGAAGACATCAGATTAATTTTCGAAAACTGCAAGGCCTACAACAGTCCGGATTCACCCGTCTTCCAGGACGCCGTCACTTTGTGCGAGCTATTCTGGTTGCGCATGGAGAAGCTGCAACCGGAATTGCATAACGAGATGAAGGTGGAACCCAAGCCGAAGCGCCAGCCAAAGGCTGCCTGTCCAAAGCCTCCAGGTGGAAAGGTCCAGGTCCAAAGCGTGATTAAGGTGGAACCCCAGCCCGAGGAGCAGCAAAGGGCTGCCAGTGCAAGGCCTCCATTGCAGGCAGTTCCATGTCCGGAGCGGCCAGCGCAGGCCAATCCAGGTCCGTATCGGCCAGCGCAGGCCAATCCAGGTCCGTATCGGCCAGCGCAGGCCAATCCAGGTCCGTATCGGCCATCGCGGGCACAGATCAGGTCCGTCCCAGCTTCCCATCGTGCTCGTGGCCGGCCTTTAGTTCCGCGAGGCCTGGATCAAGCTCAAGTTTCAAGATATTTTGCTAAGCCGGAACCAGTGGCCGCTCTTCCATACCCACAAACCGTTAAAAATTACGGGATTCCAGTGAAAATTGAACCGAGAGCCGCAATCCCAAAGCCACAGGGATTAGGGGTTGACCTTACTCCTTTAGATCACGAGATCGAGCGCCGCCACAGCCAGAGCTTGCTCCGGTTTCTCCGTGAGAAGCAAGACTCTTGGCCATTCAACGACTCGCAGTATTGGGCGAAGTTTGGAGAAGATCCAGACTATGACCACGACGAAGAGCGTCTTGATTGGGGCATATTGGAGACGCTAGTGGCGGGGAAGCAGTTCGAGGGCTTCGACTGGTTCCTGAGCAAGATACACCGGATGCTGGAGAACGCAATGTCTTGCTTTGTCTTCAACCCGCCGGTCCGCACATCGACCCAAAGGATCCACGCAACTGTCGACAAAGTAATACCTCAATTCATGGAACGGATCGCGGACGCAAAAGAGAGGGCTCATGAGGGGGTGCGTTTAAAACTTGAGGCCATGACCCCCTCTCAAAAAGCTGACCTCTTCAAAAAATAACCAAATTATGCTTTGATTGTTCATTACATTAACAAATATTCATGTGCAGGCATGTCCAATAAACAATCTACAAAACTGACACCCATTTGAATAACGTTCAGAAGCGCCCTCTCGCGTGTTTGTTGTGAACTACAGCATGTCAACCTATCGGTAGCACGCCAGTCTTTCAACCGTAAAAATTTAATGAAATCAATTCATTTTACAGCGTTTAATTGTACGCCGAACTCGTTGGCGAATATATTACTCTATAACTCATACTTGAGCTGATGCTCATACTTGCGACGGATGGATGCACTTCTTGGTGGCATTCTGCATTTAGATTTCAAATCTGGCGGGCTGGCCCCCGATGAATGACGAAGAATGATACGATGATTACGGTAAAAGTGTGACCACCGTCAACAAAAATACCTTCCAAAATGACATGACGATTACCCCTCAAAAGGGAAATTAAAATAGGGGAATTCGGAAAGGAAATTCACCGAAAATACCATAACGCGTTTCTTTTCCGTATCAATGCGTGCAGCAATGTGCTCAGCTCATATGTATGAGCGCACCAAATAAAGTAAGAACAAAGTAGAAAACGAAATTCCAGATCATCATAAGTAAAAAGTCCTTTTTATGAATTTTTGAATTTGTCTATCGAGCCAAAATCAGCTGAGAAATACCTCTTATCGATTTCAGTTTTAGTATTTTATTGCATGAAGATTTTTATACGGTCACGCTGATTTTCTTGCGGTCACACTGCTCTCGCGTTTTCGGTCGTTAAAAATGCAGAAAATATCCATAATAATTGTAAAACTAATGTGAAATGTGTGTGTGAGTGCTGCAGGCAGTGTCTAATGGTGAAATATCATTGAATTTCCTAGGCGCAATAGGCAGAAAATGTGAAAATCCAAATGGTGCAGCAAACCTGATTTGTATAGAAGAAGAAGCAGGCATTTTTCCATCGTCGTAAAAATACATACATGCAGCCACACGCGCGCACACAGCCTTAAATCTATACATGTGTGTGTATATGCGAAACGCGCGGGCGCGAAAGAGAGCACGAGCGTGAACGAGAGCAATAGTAGTAGTCGGTCTTTGTATATGTGCATTTGCGTTCGTGTTTTGTGTGTGTGGTGTTGTTTTGTGAGAGAGTCGCGCGGCGAATGTGAAAGCCAAAGCAAAAACCAAGAAATAAGTGAACGAAAATAAAAACGAAAAATCGCCATTCGTCCCCCTGTCCTCTCTGTCCCTGTCACACTCTTTGTGTATGGTGTTTTTGTGATTGTTTCGTGCCTGTTTGGCACACAAAAAAAGAGTTTGAAATCGGCCTAAATTGGATATTGGATATATATTAAATGCAGCCTCCCTGCCCTCCCTGAGCGAAAGGTAATTAAGAGATCCGAGTGATACGACTGGACTGCCGATGAGTCAGTTGGTCCCTGAATTGTGCACGTAGATATTGATTTGACTTCTAACACACACATTTCCATCCATCCATATCCATATACATTATCCATTATCCATACATATTTACTAACACCCGTACACCTTTTAGTGAGTAGATTTTAGATTGTTGATTTACCGCTGGAATGCAAAGGTGAAATGCAAATTGAGCAGCAGCCTTCCCACTCGTACAACAAATACAGTTACTTTATGACCAAATCAGAGTTTCCACGGTACACGTTAGTCGCGCCCACTCACTCTCGTACACGCCCAAGCCCACCCGCAAGACAGCATCCATAAACAACAGTTAATGTGACCAGTGCTGCTGTGCTGCTCTGGCAAGCTAATTGTTTTTGTGGTCGCCTCAATTAAAGTACTGGCGAAACGAGATATCAGAAACGATTGCTTCAGCAAGAATAATCATCCGAATGGTTGATATATTATTATTTGGCTACATTATGGTCCTATTTTATCAGTTTGATATAGTGATCTCTGATTCGACTTCATTACTGTTAAAATCATGCATCTAAGAATGCTGTTGCGCTGCTGTATCGTTTAACAAGTACTTCAAATCTTAGATTCTCCTGTGCTACTTGTCCCTCTCCCTCCCGTTTACGCACACCAGGGCCAAGTGTTTGTATAACTAAAAATTTATCTGTTGCCGCTGCTGCTGCTGTCGTTGAAGCTTTTAATAAATTATACAATAAAATGAGAAACGATCACAGCGGCAGACCGCTAAAACGATCGATGGCTGCTGCTTGTTGCTGTTGTAGTTGTTGTTGAATAATTACTAAATAAATGTGTATTTTTGTAGATATACATATGTATATCTGGTGTTGACGCCATTTTTGTTGCTATCGAAAAGGCAAATTCCAAATCTTGTGAGAGGGTGTGACTGTGTGTGTGAGTTTAAGTTCGTGAGAAACTACGCGCCAAATAACATTTGAGGCGTAAAATGAGTAATTGCGCATATTAAAAAATGTGCCTTGCCTTTCAAAGAATCAATAAATCAGGGGAGTCCGAAGGAACAGCAGGCCAGTGGGCCGTAGGCTAACGCTGATTCCGGTGCACTTTTCACGCTCCACTGATCGCCGCTGCAGCAGTTGCAGGAGCAGCATCAACTCTTTGAACACCCCTCGACAAAATATTAGTTTTCGTTAAGAAGTGAGTGAATAAGGAGAGGGAGGAGGCTGTGCAGCTGCCAACTGGGTTACCTTACCCACCACCACCGCACATCACCACTAATACCACGACGAAACAGATGTCCCAATACTCACACGCACACACACTCTCCCGCATTTAGTTCGGCTGCTGTTTCGTGTTTCGTGGCAAATTGGACATCTCATCATCATCATCAAACTGCGTTCACGCTCAGCTCTTAATGCTGCTCATTAATGGCCCAGAGAGATACTCTATTTTAATGGCCCACAGCAATACCAGCACCAATGCTCTCTCACACCTTTTGCATTTTATTGGCGCGCACATTTTTCATGTTTCACCTTTTGCTGCGTGTTTTGATTTACACACACACTCAAGCAGAAACACGAACGAGTGAGCGCACACACCCCCGCATGCTCTCTCATTCATGGCTCCCCTCATATTGTCTGTTGGGGTTGGGGGAGCCATGTGCTGCGCTCTGCTCTCTTGAGGTTGCTTCTCTCTTTCTTTCCATCTCTCTTTGAGGTGAGCGCCAAGCTCATTTGTTGCTTGTGTTGTGTCGTCTTTCTCTTCTTCTTCAGCTTCTGGCCATTGGCTTTCTCTCTTGCGCTCCTCTCCTTGTCTCTTCTTGTTGCACATGTATTTAAGGCATTTTTGCATAATTTCATACAAATTTACATATTTTATGTAGCTGTGTCGCGCTCTCGTTTGTGGCAAACTTCGATTTTTTTTTCGTACATACATATATTTTCTGCTCAACTTGTCAGTCGTGTTTGTTGTGAGTGCGAGTGTATGCAGATAGTTGTCTATTGGGTGCCTGTGTGTGTGAGTGGGAGGGGGTGCAGGACGCTGCTGCTGTATCTGTGATTGTCGTGCTCGTGTTTATGGCTCTTAATCGTTCGGCAGTCGATTCGGTTTTCAATCGTCGTTACCTGGTCTGCTCTCTTCTTCCAGCTGTCTCTTTCTGTCTTCCTCTGGTTTCTTGCGCTGCCCTGCTGTCTGCCCTCCTCTGGCATGCTGCTTGACTTTAATCTTCTCAATTACTCGCAATTTGCAAGTTGTATGAGCGCGCCTCTTTGGTGGGGTGTTGGTTAGGGGGATAAGTGCGGGGCTATGTCTGTCTGCCAGTCTCTCTCTTTCTCCCTGCTTGCTTGCTTGTGTGCCTGCGTGTATTCCGTTTCATTTTGCGTTTGCCATTCTTCTTATTCATGTTTTTGTACGTTTTGCGCTTGTTTTGATTTCTTAATCTTTTTACCATAATTGATGGCAATTAAATTAAAGGTGTGTGAGTGGGTCTCTGTCTCTCTGTGTGGTTTTGCGTGTGTGTGTCCGCGGCCTCGTCGTGTTTGTTCGGCTGTCTGCTCTGCCTACTGCCACCACCGGCCTGTTCGGGTCGGTTCGATGTCGCTGTCGATGTCGATGACGATGCGTTCAAATTGGCCAGCTCTCGGGGCTCGCCGTTGGAGATTGTTGCCTGTCATCTCTCGACCTCTTCTACTCCCCCTCTCCTCAACGGCTCTCGCGTGACTCTTGTTTAGGCCCGTATGACACTTACAATTGGATTAATTCATTAAAAGAGTACAGCGATAGAAGCAATATGAGATAATCAGAATAATTAGAGGGAGATGCAATGCAGGGAGATGTCTTAATTACTGTTTCTACTACATTTTAGATTAATCTATGTTTTTTCAGATTATGCTAACGAATTTTGTTTACAAAAAAGCGACTAAAATCGGATTCATATGTAACAAGTGTTTTCACTTGGGCAAATTTAATTTGTTAATTTTACTTCTAATATGCGTTATCAGTGTACACAATATCTCATAAATGTCTCAATATCTTATCTGTCGGACTATGTAAATTTCCAACAAGTCGATTTGGCCGGATTTGATTCACATTCTAACCGTTTTGTACTTTTCTAGACTGATAACTGTACTGTCAGCCCACGCCCCCACCCTCTAGTCGCTGTCATACAGATACATCTACAAAAGTGAGTGCCATACAGGTATAGGCGGTGTCATTCAAATTGCATTCTCCCATCAAAATTCACTCTTTTTTGTTTTTGTGAGTTGTTCTGCGCGTCTCTTCTTTGGGACCTGCTCGCGTTTTGTCATTTTTGTGCGGCCTTTTATTGATTTGTTCAGATTGTATTTGCGGCTGGGCGGCGGCCTCTCTCTCGCTCTCGTACAATCCTTCTCTCCTGGGTGGGGTTTGCCTTGGTTTGATCTGGCGCTGGGACTGCTGCTGCTGGCATACTATAATTAAAGCGATTTAGTTAATTGATGTCAACACACAGCGTGCTAAGCATTCTGTTGCTTGCCACTGCTTTGTGTCTGCCACTGTGCCTTTGTGTGTGTGTTTGTTTCTCAGGCCCAATTTGTGTGCAATTTGTTGGCGAGGGTTTATACCTGGTAAACGTTGAGAACAATAGGGTATATTGTATGTAACAGGCATAGAAATCATGAGCACCTGGATCTATAGAAGGACTCTAAGATCAATCACATTTTGTGTGCGTACTTAACTTTGTTTTCAAATATTGCCACGCTTTCCTTTCGTTCCTGAAAATGTGATAGCATCTAACAAAACATTCATCCCAATCGAACGATGGGCATCTTCTAGTCGGAACATCAACTATTATTGCCTGCCTCTGCCTGCCTGCCTGCCTGACTGCCCCGTGAATGAGTATTAAATTGTTGACAATTGTTTTGAGCTTGAGAGAATTAACCTTTAGTTTGTTATGTCATGTTATTTGCTTTGTGCTTGAGCTTTTGTGTGTCGCCATTAAATAGATACTAATATTGCAGTTTACTGTTGTCGTTGCAAATATCTAATTATTTATTGTGTCTCGTTGAATAGACGTTTAGACAAACAGTGCGTTTCGGGACTGTAAGGCACATGATGGGACTTGATAAATGAAGTCTTGAATGGATTTTTCTGTTGGAAAGAAATATCGTTTTCGATCAGATATTTGCATAAAAAAAAATCAAATAATTCAAGTGTCCCTTTGTTCGAATGGGTTCTCCTTTGGGATTCCCTTAGGTAATCGATCTTTAATCTGTAATCTTACAACTGCCATATACTTTTGAAGCGCACTGTAATGAAGCCAGAGACCACATAGAAGGAAAATCTGATCCAAAGGCCATAATCAATTGCATCACTAGGGGAAGGGGGAGGATTGCAGTCTATTAAGATCTTTAGAATCAAGTGTTTATTTTTTACACTTCAATCATCTATGCGAATCGAATGATTATCGATTGAATATGCAAATCATTCATTCATATATGCATATTCAATCCAATTCAATCTGTGCGCACACATTCGAGCCAACTCCGGCAACGGCAATTAGTGTAATCGCTATGCCAATATACGGAGGAGTGCTATCCAATTAAGCTTAGCTCCGGGGCTTACATCATGCCAAGCGTCCAATCGTCCAACCGTTCGGGCCATAAAGACACTACAAAACCCGACAAAAGCAACAACTAAAAGGAAATTAAATAAAAAATAGAGGAAAATCGACAAATGAAATCACAAATCGCAAACAGACACATAACCGGAGACAGCGACACAGTCAGAGTCAGAGCCAGATCCAGAGACATCGACTCGCGTACAGTGGGTGGTGCACACAAGCTCACACATATGTATGTACACATGCTGACCTGTTTGGCCCGGCTCAGTCAGGGGGAGGAGTACACATACTGCTCCAGCCCACTGTGTTCAGTTCAGTCATGCATACAGATACAAAATGTAACTAAATTGACTTGCTGCCTGCCGCCGTCTCCCCTGCCGACTGTGGAGTACAGTTGTCAAGATTGACTAACTAACAAGCAAACCAAACTAAAACCAAACCAAACTAAACTAAAACTAAATCAACCACTGACAAGGAACACCTTTGGCTCGAGTAACAGGAGTAAAAACCCATAAAAAAATAAATAACAAGCAATAAACGTGGCGTGCGAATGATGAAACATTAGATACCCTTAAACAGTAGAGTGGATGGTTCCTGTGGGAATAGCACATATGATATAAGCGATTGATATGTGGTGATTGCGCAGGATTGTGTGGAATGATTTTGGTTTTGTGATGTTTGTTGGGAAATCAGAACCATTAAAGTGCTAAGCCTTATAGAGAGCCTTGACTACTGGGATCTACTAGGATGACATCTAAAAAATCGAACTTAATGATCAGAATTGGCTTCAAAATCATTAGGTTTACATTGAAAATCGTTCCTATCATATAGTCATATGATAAAGTACTCTGATTCTGATAGCTCTTTCTGCAGAAGATCCAAATAAAACTAGAATTCTTGAATTCCTTGAGATTGGTTTGAAAAAAGATTGAGGGAAGTGGGGTCATAGTTTGTTTTGTGTCGTCACCAAGTCTTCTTCCCTTCCTTTGCGTGGCAAAAACATCTCATTAAACTAATATGACCCTTCCGTTAGAGTATCCCAACGGAAAACAATTACCACACTGACTCATGCTCATAGGTGGGAGTGGGAGAAAGGGGAGGGCACCACAGGAGCAGCAGTCAGGCAGCATTTGAGCTCCTTGCAATCTACTCACACGAACACACACGCACACAACCATGCACATCCATGCACACATAATCATTGCACACCCACCATTCACACTCTCCCTCACACGCACACTCCACACTCTCCAACAAAAGTCAACTTTCAACTTGTGTGTTTGCCCAACTGCGACGAAGCGAACTAATAAATTTCTACTTTGTTTTCTCTCTCTCCCCAACACCTACCAACCCCCTCAACCCCTCAACCGCCAACCCCCAACCCCAACCCACTCTCAATCATTTTTGCAGATTCAAGAAAACTCTGCCAAACAACATAGACACAGACTTTTGTGCGCCAGTGTGTGTGAGTTGGTTTGTTGGTATAGTTTTTGTGGAGGAATGGCAATGATGTAGACCAGAGCCGATGCCATGATGATGATGATGATCCGATCCCGATAATGATTATGGGGATGATGGTGATAATGAGCATGATGAGGCCGCAGGGGCAGACCCAGAACGCTGGCTTCTGCCACAGCCACAGCCAGCGCCAGCAGCAGCAGCAGCAGCGGCAGAGAAGTTAAGACGAAGTTTTTCGCGGAAAGTACAGCAACACAGCAATGTGGAAAATTGTAAATACTACGAAGTTGAGCGAAAACGGAGAACGCAGAAAAACTAAACGCGCAAAAAGAAGAATTTTCTCTCACTCTCCTCCTGTCACCCAGCCTTAAAGGCCATAAAGAGCGAGCGAGAGAGAGACAGAGCAACAGCAGCAGAAGCAGCAGCAGAAAAACAAAAAAAAACTGTCGTAAAAAGGCAGTCATAAAGGAAAAACCCACCACTTAATAGTGGCCAACAACAACAACAACTGTAAGAATTTCAATTTCCAGCAAAAAAAAAAAAAAAAAAAAAAGAAAAAGAGAAACAAAAGCAACAGCAGCAGCGGCAGCGGCAGCAACAACAATGCAAAACGAGAAAATCCTGGCAGAGAAAAAGTTCAAGTCTGAAGTAGAAAAACCACTTAAAACGTCGATGAAACGTCTATGGGACAGCGTGACAGAGACCAAACGGACGGACAGGACAGAGAGAGAGAGAGCAGAGCAGAGCATAAGAGAGAGTTCAAGAGTTTCTTAAAAAGGAGTCTGTGAGAGTGAGAGAGCGTGGCGCGCGTGCTATAAGGAGCAGCAGGGGCAGTTGTTTTTTGAGGGGCGCTGCTCTGCTGCATATTTAGTGGTAGGAAAGGTGGTGTGGCCTGTGTGTGTGTGTGCTGGTGGTCACGCAAGACGTGCCAGCGGCAACGTAAACGCCAGAGCGAAACAAAGGCAGCTGCAATTGCACCTTTAGCGCGCTCTGCTCTGCTCTCCCTCCAGCCCCCAAGATATATTACCCCGAAGGTAAGGCAGTCCGCGTGAGAATGCAGCCCAAGACCTGCTGCAGTTGCACGCCTGCCTTACCCTCCTTCGACAATATACCTTGAGAGTGCAGTCCAAGGAGCGCGCAAGAGTCAGGCTCAGAGAGGGAGAGAGAGTAACCAAGCGAGAAAAACAGAAAGAGAGAGAGAGAGAGCTCAGACAAAGCCGAGGCTTGACGCGTTGTCGCGCTTTGACGTCACCTTCGGCTTTATTCGAAATTCGCAAAGCAAGGAGCGAGGAACGGAACGAGGAGCGCGCGCGAATAAAAACCAAGACGCAAGTGGGGAACGAAAAATAAGAAGAAGGAGAAAAAGGAGAAGGAGAGCTAGAGCCGAAACAGGAACGAGCAGAAACGAGTCGGTCGTCGCGTACTGAAAGGGGGGAAAATTGACGCATTCCAAAGACGCGGTTCGGTTACAGGGGACGGACCGCATTGTTGTTGTCGTTGCTGCTGCAATACCGGTATTTCTGTGTTGGGTGTCGTGTCTCTCACGTGAACCGTGTGTTTCGTTTCTCTCTCTTCATACAGTGTGTGGGAGCCAGGAAAGCGCCGTGCCGTGCCGCCAACCTGCTCCGATATCCAAGTGATACCCCTATCGTGTGCCCCCCGCAATCGAAGGCAAATGCAACAAACAAGCGGAAAAACAACTATATTATGGGCCGCTCCAAGTTTCCCGGGAAACCCTCCAAGTCGATCAATCGTAAGCGGATAAGTGTCCTGCAATTGGAGGAAGATGCTGCTGCCACCGAAGCAACAACGGAGCAACAGCAACAGCAGCAGCAGCAGAGTGGACAGAGCGCTGGATCGGCGGCTGCGCGGGAGAAGGGCAACAATTGTGATAACGACGAGGATGACAATGCCCCAGGCGGTGCCTCCATCAGTGGAACAGGCGGCGGTGGCAGCTCTGAAGCCACAAACAACAGCAGCAGCAGCAGCAGTGGCGGTGGCAGCAATGGATCGACAGGAGGCACCACCAATGGCAGCGGGGTGAATGGCAGCGGTGGAGGAGGAGGCGGAGGTACGCATCACAAGAGTGCAACCGCTGAGAACTCTGAGGATCTCCAGGAGGAGGAGGATGAAGACGATGACAGTGCTAGTGCCAGTGGCAGCCACAATGGCGAAAAGAGGACACCAACGACAGCAACAGCAGCCCACTCCGCCGCCACCGCCGTCGCCGGTCCCTTTGTGGTCAGCAGTGCATTGCTGCAACGTGCCCGAAAGGGGGGCAACAAGAAGTTCAAGAACTTGAATCTGGCCCGAGGCGAGGTGATGCTGCCCTCGACATCGAAACTGAAGCAGCAACAGCAACAACAATTGCAACTTAATTGCCCCGCTGCATCCGCATCCGCCTCCGCCTCTGCCAGCTCTGTGTCCGTCGCCTCCCCCTGCTCTGTAGCAACGTCTTCTTCTTCTGCTGTGGCAGTGTCTCCCCCAACGACATTGCCACCTGGCGGCGTCTCACCTAGCGGAGGGGCTGCAGCAGCAGCAGCAGGAGGAGGAGGCGGAGTAGGAGTCGGGAACCCCAGGTCTGTGGTGGAATCGGTCGAAGATGTTCCATTGGTAAGTCTCGTTTGTTGTGTGTGGTGGCTGCTCTCTCGCTCTGTGTTTCGCTTTATTTATGAATAAGTTTAAGCCGCTTTTCCAACGCTACCCTTCCCCCCTGATACCTGCTTTCTCCTCTCGTCTCTTCCCCGCTGATACCTGCCACAGATTTTCTGTTGTCTTTTGACTGGGGATTGCGTGTGCTGCAACCCCCATCCTGATATTACCATTTCCCCCGCCACTCCCGCTCCCCCGCAGAATGTAAATAAAGAAGAGGGAACCTCCCACCATACCCCTGTGCTACTGCCTTTCCCCTCTCTCCACTGCATCGCTCGCTTACCTGCTTAATTGGCTTTTATGACGTTTTAGCGCTCTTTGCAACTTCCACATGTGGTGTCGTGTCTGTCGTGTCTGGGGTGTGTGTCTGTACGTACCCCATTCGGTGGCACATACTTAGTAACTTGTTTTTAGCCTTAAACCGTAGCCGTATACCCCTCTCCCCTCCCCCTGCAGCCCTTACTCCTGCTTCTGGTTTGCACGCTGCTTCTTTTCTGCTTTCCTGCCTCTTGTTTCAGTTGCATTTTCGAGTTTACTTTTTGAGTTTGCTTTATTCCCTTCCCCCTATTCCTATCCTATCTATCCGCCCTTTTGGTTACCTTTACCGAGCCCCGTAGTTAGTGCATGAATTATTGATTTTGTGGCGGAACCCCCGATCCGAACCCTTTTTCTGAACACCCTTTTCCGTTTCGCACTCTTGCAGAAGCGCAGGTTGAGCGAAATGCCCAGCGAAGGAGGGGCCGCAGAGGCCTCAGCGGCCACAGCAGCTGGAAATGGAGGAGCAGCAGCATCAGGATCAGGTGGAGCACCAGGATCAGGTGGAGCAGCAGCAGCAGGCAGTCCGAAATCAACAACAGCCACAGCGACAGCTCCTGCGCCTCCCATCAAACAGAAGAAAACTGTGACATTCAGAAATGTCCTCGAGACGAGCGATGACAAGTCGGTGGTGAAGCGGTTCTACAATCCGGACAATCGCACGCCCCTCGTCTCGATCATGAAGAAGGACTCGCTGAACCGGGCAATGGCCTACTCCCGCAGCGGCGAGTGCATAGTCCGACCCTCCATTCTCTCCAAGCTACTCAACGTGAACTCGAACATCGATAAACTCAATTCCCTCAAGTTTCGATCGGCCCCGCAAGCAGCGAGCCAGGAGGCAGGAGGAGCACCGAATGTATTTGGTTTCTCGCGTGCCTTTGGGGCGCCCATGGAGGAGGATGAGGCCGAGTCGGAGGCCGTCACCTTCCGACGGAACGAGTCGGAGGAGGAGGACATGGAAGAGGATGAGGAAAGCGATGAAGCCGACGAACAGCAGGAAGAAGACGACGACCAGGAGCAGTACAACGATGAGGCTGCCTCGGATAAGAGTGCCAGTGAGGAGATGCCCGAAAAGGACTCTTCCTCCTCCTCGGAGGAGAAGCAGCTCGTGCTGGATACGCACTTTGTCCTGCCAAAGCGTAGCACCCGCTCCTCGAGGATCATCAAGCCCAACAAACGGCTGCTCGAAGAGGGGGCCATCGTCCGGAATCCCACACCCAAAGCCAAACCCAAGAACTACTTTGGCCTGGGATCGGAACCAGTATCATCCTCCTCTTCCTCCTTTGGGAGCTTTGGGAGCTTGAAGCTCAACAACAACAGCAGTAGCAGTTTTGTGCTCTGGCAGCCGCGTCTCCAGGTTCAGATGGACACAAAGCCGACAGCAGCCTTTGGCGCCACATCCCCGCACAGTGCCATTCCGCCAACAGCAGGGGTGTCCTTTGGGACACTCGCATCGACAGGTGAGAGCGACCTCCAACCTCTATTATTTTTCCATTTGAAACCCATTCTAATCCTTTTTCCCCCACTTAGGTGCTTCAACGACCTGTGCTGTGTGCTGCACAGCCGTCAGCAGCAAGGAGGTGTCCCAGGAACGCAAATACGGGACTGTGGCATGCGATGTGTGCCGCAAATTCATCTCAAAGATGACCAAGAAATCCATATCGGCCAACTCGTCCGCCTCTGCCTCAGCCAGTGCCTCGTCTTCGGGCTCCACGCAGCTGCAGTGCAAAGGAACAGAGGGTACGAGACCCTTGAGATCTGTATTAGAGATGATTCCCCAACTAATCCCTGCTTGTATCCTCCCCCCAGGAACCACCTGCAGCATTCATTCGCCGAAGAGCAGCCTCCTGAAGAACTTCAAGAAGCTCTACAAGGAACGTTGCACCGCCTGCTGGCTGAAGAAGTGCCTCGTCTCGTTCCAGCTGCCGGCGGCGCACAGGAGTCGATTGGGTGCCATCCTGCCAGCGAATATGGTGCCCAGGGACAACAAGTCTGGAGCAGAATTGCTGTCGCCCACAGGAGTCGGAGGAAGCCTGCGATTCGCGCCCAGCTCTTCTAATGGGAGCAGCGGATCCTCCTCCTCCTCTTCTGGGGCGGCGGTGTCCTCTGTCAAGTGGAAATCGAATGCAGATGCCACGTCTGCTCCAGTGTCTGCGCTGACGTCCATCAAGTCGAATCCTTTGGCCGAGAACAATGTGACCTTTGGCAGCACGCCACTCCTGCGACCCGCCATCCTCGAGAAGCCTCTGTTCCTGAAGATTACCAGTGCGACGGATCAGAAGGTGCCCGCCTCCGCCTCTGGCTCCGGCTCCGGCTCCACAGAGATGCCTTTGATAAGTCCCAATCCAGAGGCAAAGGCCACACGAAAAGCGAGCAAACAGGAGAAGGAAAGGGAAAAGGAGAAGGAGAAGGCAAGGGAGCTGGACAGCGAAAGGGAGAAATCTTCAGAAGAAACGCCTGCCACAGAAGCTCCACAAAAGGAAGAACAGCAGCAGCCAGAACAGGAGGCCACAGGAGCAGCCCAGGCGGAAGAGGGAGACACCCTAAAGAGGCAAAGGATTGACCTGAAGGGTCCCCGGGTGAAGCATGTCTGCCGCAGTGCCTCCATAGTTCTGGGTCAGCCACTGGCCACCTTTGGCGAGGATCAGATCGAGGAGGAGCAGCAACAGCAGCAGCAGAACGATGATCCAGCAGAGCCATCATCTGGAGGAGTTGCCGACAAGACAACTCCCATGCTGACGGATGAAAATGATAATTGTGCCACCTGCACGACAACGACAACGACAGCGACAACGTCTCTCTCCAGTGAAGACACCAAGGCCAAGAATACTCAAATAGACGCTAAAAAGGGAACGGCAGGAGTAAAAGTCACAACCAGAAATGCAGCTGCCGTGACGACCTCTTCCGCCTCGAGCCTGAAGCCAAGGAACGGAGACATCATCACAGGCGGCGCCAACAGCAGCAGCAGCCAACAGTCGTCGTCATCCGTGCTGTCAGCAGGAGTCGCAGTCGGATCCAGTCGAAGAGCAAAGGATCGCCAGCAGCAGCAACAGCAGCAGCGGACTCTCATATCGATTGACTTTTGGGAGAACTACGATCCGGCGGAGGTTTGTCAGACGGGTTTCGGTCTGATCGTCACCGAGACGGTGGCCCAGCGGGCGCTATGCTTCCTGTGTGGATCCACGGGGCTGGATCCGCTGATCTTTTGCGCCTGCTGCTGCGAGCCGTATCATCAGTATTGCGTGCAGGACGAGTACAACCTGAAGCACAGCTCCTTCGAGGACACAACGCTGATGAACAGCCTGCTGGAGACATCGCTGAGTGCCGCCCACTCGTCTCTCAATCAGCTGACGCAGCGTCTCAACTGGCTGTGCCCCCGCTGCACAGTGTGCTACACCTGCAACATGTCCTCGGGCTCAAAGGTCAAGTGCCAAAAGTGCCAGAAGAACTACCACAGCACGTGCCTGGGCACCAGCAAGCGGCTGCTCGGGGCGGACAGGCCTCTGATCTGCGTGAACTGCTTGAAATGCAAGTCCTGCAGCACAACGAAGGTATCGAAGTTCGTGGGCAACCTGCCCATGTGCACGGGCTGCTTTAAGCTGCGGAAGAAGGGCAACTACTGCCCGATCTGCCAGAAGTGCTACGACGACAACGACTTCGATCTGAAGATGATGGAGTGCGGGGACTGCAACCAGTGGGTGCACTCCAAGTGCGAGGGCCTCAGCGACGAGCAGTACAATCTGCTCAGCACCCTGCCCGAATCGATCGAGTTCATTTGCAAGAGGTGCGCCCGCCGGGACAGCTCGCGCCTGAAGGCCGAAGAGTGGCGGCAGGCGGTGATGGAGGAGTTCAAGGCCAGTTTGTACAGTGTCCTGAAGCTGCTCAGTAAATCGCGACAGGCGTGCGCCCTCCTCAAGCTCAGTCCCAGGAAGAAACTGCGCTGCACGTGCGGGGCGGCAGCCGCCAATGGAAGCCAGGGCAAGCTGCAGCCAAAGGCTCTGCAGTTTAGCAGCGGCTCGGACAATGGCCTCGGCAGCGATGGGGAGTCGCAGAACAGCGACGATGTGTACGAGTTCAAGGAGCAGTCCCGGAACGTCAATCTCCACAATTCCAAGGGCAGATCTTCTTCGTCGAAGGCCTGCTCCTGCTCCTGCCAGCAGCAGCAACAGCCGCTATCGCACTCCTTCAGCCTCGTGGACATCAAGCAGAAGATTGCGGGCAATGCGTACGTCTCGCTGGCAGAATTCAACTACGACATGAGCCAGGTGATCCAGCAGAGCCACTGCGACGAGCTGGACATTGCCTACAAGGAGCTGCTGAGCGAGCAGTTCCCCTGGTTCCAGAACGAGACGAAGGCCTGCACGGATGCCCTCGAGGAGGACATGTTCGAGTCGAGTCGCTACGAGGACCAGCTGCAGCTGCAACAACAGCAGGAGGCCGGGCCCTGCTCCTCCTCCTCCGTCTACGCCGAGCACTCGTCCTCTTCGCAGGTGGCCCGCTCGGGCGTGCTGGACATACCCCTCGAGGAGGTGGACGATCTCGGCAGCTGTTGTGGCATCAAGATGCGGCTGGACACTCGCGTCTGCCTCTTTTGCCGCAAGAGCGGCGAGGGGCTGTCCGGAGAGGAGGCGCGACTCCTGTACTGCGGCCACGACTGCTGGGTGCACACGAACTGCGCCATGTGGTCCGCGGAGGTGTTCGAGGAGATCGATGGATCGCTGCAGAATGTCCACAGTGCGGTGGCCCGCGGGCGGATGATCAAGTGCACCGTCTGCGGGAATCGCGGCGCCACCGTTGGCTGCAATGTGCGCTCCTGTGGGGAGCACTACCACTATCCCTGCGCAAGGAGCATCGAGTGCGCCTTCCTCACGGACAAGTCCATGTACTGTCCGACGCATGCGAGGAATGGCAATGCCCTCAGGGCCAATGGCTCCCCCAGCGTCACGTACGAGTCCAACTATGAGGTCTCCCGCCCCGTCTACGTGGAGTTGGACCGCAAGCGGAAGAAGCTCATAGACCCAGCGAAGGTGCAGTTCCACATTGGATCCCTGGAGGTGCGGCAGCTGGGAACCATTGTCCCGCGCTTCTCCGACTCTTACGAGGCGGTTGTCCCGATCAATTTCTTGTGCAGCCGCCTCTACTGGTCCTCGAAGGAGCCCTGGAAGATCGTGGAGTACACGGTGCGCACCACGATCCAGAACAGCTGCTCTTCGACCCTCACCGCACTGGATGTGGGACGCAACTACACGGTGGATCACACGAATCCCAATGGCCACGTGGTGCAGCTGGGACTCGCGCAGATCGCCCGCTGGCACAGCAGTTTGGCCTCAAGGAGTGACATGCTGGGAGCCACAGATGGCGGAGACGGATGGAGCGAGTATCCCCATCCGCATCAGCATCCCAATTCGTGTGTCCCGCCGGACGAGAACACAGAGGAAGAGCCACAACAGAACGCGGACCTGCTGCCGCCAGAGATCAAGGATGCCATATTCGAGGATCTGCCGCACGAACTGCTCGACGGCATCTCCATGCTGGACATATTCATGTACGAGGATCTGGCGGACAAGTCCGATCTGTTTGCCATCAGCGAGCAGTCAAAAGACGGCACCAGCGCAGGACAGACGGCGACGCCGCATCCCATCTGCGACGAGGACACCCGCAACTCAAACACCAGTCTGACGGGCGGCGGCGGCAGCTGCTGGCCCGCCAGCAATCCCGTCGAGGATGCCATGCTCTGCGCCGCCGCCCGCAGCTCCACCCAGGTGCAGGTGCTCAAGACGCGCGCCTGGACGAAGCTGGACGGCAACAGTGTGGCGGCCATTAAGCGGCGCAAGCTCTCCAAGAACCTGGCCGAGGGCGTTCTGCTCAGCCTGAGCAATCAGCAGCGCTCCAAGAAGGAGATGGCCACCGTCGCCGGGGTGTCTCGGAGGCAGTCGATCAGCGAGGAGGCCTCCACGTCCACGATGCGCAGCAAGACCTTCACCTGGAGCGCGGCAAAGCGGTACTTTGAAAAGTCCGGCGGTCAGGAGGGGGCCAGGGAGGAGCCCGCCAAGATGCGGATCATGCAGATGGACGGCGTGGATGACTCCATAACGGAATTCCGCATCATCGGGGGCGATGGCAACCTGTCGACGGCGCAGTTTACCGGGCAAGTGAAGTGCGAGCGGTGCCAGTGCACGTACCGCAACTACGACTCCTTCCAGCGGCATCTGCCAAACTGCGAGCAGATGTCTGCCAGCGAATCGGAGTCGGAGCATGCCCATGCCCAGCAGCTGAGCGCCGAGAGCCTCAACGAGCTGCAGAAGCAAGCTCTGGCCGCTGCCACGCTGGGAAATGTCGGAGGACTCAATTACCTGCAGACGACATCCTTCCCGCAGGTCCAGAGCCTGGGATCCCTGGGCCAGTTCGGTCTCCAGGGATTGCAGCAGCTGCAGCTGCAGCCGCAGTCCCTCGGCAACGGCTTCTTCCTGTCGTCGCAGCCGACGAACCACCAGGCGACGGCCAACGGCACGGACGAGCTACAGATCTATGCCAACTCCTTGCAGAGTCTCGCGGCTAATCTGGGCGGAGGATTCACCCTGTCGCAGCCCCAGGTGGCGGCCCAGCAGCAGCCACAGCTCATCGCGGTGTCCACCAACCCGGATGGCACACAGCAGTTCATCCAGCTGCCGCAGACGATGCAGACGACGACGACGGCGGCTCCGGCGGCCACCTACCAGACGCTGCAGGCCACCAACTCGGACAAGAAGATCGTCCTGCCGCTGAATGGGGCCGGCAAACAGCTCAAAACGGTGGCCACCAAGGCCGGACAGCAGGCGACGGCGGCGGCCAAGCAAAAGCAACTTAAGTCCGGCGGTGGCCATCACCAGGTGAAGCCCATTCAGGCGAAGCTGCAGCCGCAACCACAGCAGCACCACCAAGTGCACCACCAGCACCAGGTGCATCATCAGCAGCAGCAGCACCCGGGGATCACGGTGGCCAGCAATGGACAGCTGCTGGGGCAGGGTATGCTGCAGCCGCAGCTTCTCTTCCAGAGCAATGCCCAGCAGCAGCATCCGCAGCTGATCCTGCCGCAGCACACACAGCCCCAGAACATCATCTCGTTCGTGACGGGCGACGGGAGCCAGGGCCAGCCGCTGCAGTACATATCGATACCGACGACGAGCGACTTTAAGCCGCAGGCCCAGGCAGCGCCCACATTCCTGACAGCCGCCCCGGGTGGGGGGGCCACCACCACCTACCTGCAGACGGATGCCAGCGGGAATCTAGTGCTGACGACGGCGCCCTCCAACTCGGGTCTGCAGATGCTGCAGTCGCAGCCGCAGGTGATCGGAACCCTCATCCAGCCGCAGACGCTGCAACTGGCCACGACATCGGCGGCGGGGGATGGCAGTGCCATCCAGAATGGATCGAATGTCCAGCAGCCGCTCATCCTTGGCGGAGCCACAGGAGGCGGAACGACTGGGCTGGAGTTTGCCACCGGGGGACCGCAGGTCATCCTGGCCACGCAACCCATGTACTACGGCCTGGAGACGATTGTCCAGAACACGGTGATGTCCTCGCAGCAGTTTGTGTCGACAGCAATGCCGGGGGTCCTTAGCCAGAATGCCAGCTTCTCGGCCACCACGACGCAGGTGTTCCAGGCGAGCAAAATCGAACCGATTGTGGATCTGCCCGCCGGCTATGTGGTGCTCAACAATGCGGCAGATGGCAGTGGCAGTACATTCCTGAATGCCGCCAGTGTGCTCCAGCAGCAGCAACAGCAGAGCCAGGAAGAGCTGCTGCAGAATGCCAACTTTCAGTTCCAGACGGTGCCACAGACATCCTCGTCTGCGGAGTACTCCTCTGCCCCTCTGGTGGTCACCGCCAAGATTCCGCCCGTGACGCAGATGAAGCGAGCAGCGAATGCAAAGACCAACAACATCTCCGCTGGTGGTGGGGGAGTGGGAAAGGTGCCGCCACAGCCTCAGGTAGTGAACAAGGTGCTGCCCACGAGCATAGCCACACAGCAGGCCCAGCAGCAGCAGCAGCAGCTGAAGAATGCAGCAGCAGCAGCGGCAGGGAAGCAGCAGCAACAGGGGGGAGGATCCCAGGGGCAGATGAAGAGCAAGGCCACGGCGGGATCCACATGTGGAGCACCGCCCAGCATTGCCTCGAAGCCGCTCCAAAAGAAGACGAATCTGATACGGCCCATCCACAAGCTGGAGGTGAAGCCGAAGCTGATGAAGCCCACGCCCAAGCAGCAGCAACAGCAGCCACAGGCGATGCCTGTCGTGCAACTGCAGCAGCAGCAGCACCACCAGCAACATCCACAGGTGCAGCATCCGTCTGTGATTAGCCAAGTGCCCGCCAAGGTAACGATCATCCAACAGCAGCAGCAGCATCGGCCACAGCAGCCGCAACAACTGATGCAGCAGCAACCGCAGCAACAGCAACAGATTCAACAGCAACAAATGCAACAGCAACAGCAGCAGCAGCAACAGATACTCATCCAACAGCAGCCGCAATCCCAGCCAGCGATGCCCATCATCACCATTGCAGAGGCGCCACCATCGATGGCCGCGCAGTTCGTGATGGAAACCCAAGTGCTCGAGCAGCAGCAACAGCAGCAGCCGGAGATGATCAATCGATTGCAGCACTTTGCTGGAAGCAGCTCCCTGCCCACCAATGTGGTGAATCCTTTACAGCTGCAGGCGACGCCCTGCACCAGCATCACAATGACGAGCACGAGCACCACCAGCACCACGACCAGCATCAATTGTCGACCCACAAACCGCGTGCTGCCGATGCAGCAGCGCCAGGAGCCAGCGCCGCTGCCGAGTGAGCCCGTGGTGCCATCGCCCACGCCGCCCAAGCCTCTCGTGGAGCAGCAGGTGAACCTCCAGATCTCCAGCGTCTCCAAGTGCTATGCCCAGAAGACGGTAGCCTCGCCATCGCCATTGCCGTCGCCTGTTTACGAGGCAGAGCTGAAGGCGGCCGCTGCACTGGAGAGCATCGCTCTGACCTCGATGGCCACCATCCTGGAGGAGGAGCAGGAGCAGGAGGAAGAGGAGGAGGAGGAGCAGCAGCAGCCCACAGAGTCCATCTACATGGAGGGATTATACGAGAAGCAGCAGCCGGAGGCCAAGAGCGAAGTGCTCCTGATCCAGCAGCAGCAGCAACAGCAGCACCAGCACCAGATGGTGAGCAATGGCTATCTGCTGGAGAAGCACAGCTACCAGGAGCCATCGGTACCCATGGACACGGACAATCCCTACGACGAAGATCTCGACGACGATGAGGACGAGGACGATGACTTTAGTCTGAAGATGGCCACGTCCGCGTGCAACGACCACGAGATGTCCGACAGCGAGGAGCCGGCCGTCAAGGAGAAGATCAGCAAGATCCTGGACAACCTCACAAACGACGACTGTGCCGATTCGATAGCCACAGCGACGACGGTCGAAGTGGAGGCCACAGCCGCCGGCTACCAGCAGATGGTGGAGGATGTCCTGGCCACCACTGCAGCAGCAGCAGCAAGCTCTTCCTCCTCGGCGCCCTCTGCGTTCGAGGCCACGGCCGAGGAAACGGCAGCCGTGGAGGCAGCCGCCACCTACATCAACGAAATGGCCGAGGCACATGTCCTGGAACTGAAGGAGCTACAAAATGGCGTCGAACTGGAGCTCAAAAAGCATCAGCAGCAGCAGCAACAGCACCAGCAGCAGCAGCAGCAGGAGGCGTCCACGAAGGAACAGCAGCAGCAGGAGGAGGAAGCAGTTTCCTCCGTGGCCATGGAGGTGCCCACAGCAGCGGCCCCAGAACCGCCACCACCGATGCGCGAGCCGAAGAAGATCAGCGGACCGCATCTGCTGTACGAGATCCAGAGCGAGGACGGATTCACGTACAAGTCCAGCTCGATAGCCGAAATCTGGGAGAAGGTCTTCGAGGCGGTGCAGGTGGCCAGGCGGGCCCACGGCCTCACGCCGCTGCCCGAGGGACCCCTGGCCGATATGGGCGGCATCCAAATGATTGGCCTGAAGACAAACGCCCTTAAGTACCTCATCGAGCAACTGCCGGGGGTGGAGAAGTGCTCCAAGTACACGCCCAAGTACCACAAGCGCAACGGGAATGTGTCGATGGCGGCAAGTGCCGGTGGACACGCCTCCACAGGCAGTGGAGGCAGTGCAGCAGCGCTGGCAGCCCTGGCTGCCGCTGGTGCGGATGCCCAATCGTTGCTGGACTATGGTTCGGATCAGGATGAGTTGCACGAGAATGCGTACGATTGTGCGCGCTGTGAGCCGTATGCGAGTCGATCCGAATACGACATGTTCAGCTGGCTGGCCTCCAGACACCGCAAGCAGCCCATTCAGGTGTTTGTGCAGCCCTCGGACAACGAGCTGGTCCCAAGGTAAGTGGCTCTTTCAGTCCCCTATGAGAGGAGTCTTACTGATTTGGATTTTCATTTGCAGAAGAGGAACGGGCAGCAATCTACCCATGGCCATGAAGTACAGGACTTTGAAGGAGACCTACAAGGACTATGTGGGCGTGTTCCGTTCCCATATCCATGGACGTGGTCTCTACTGCACCAAGGACATTGAAGCGGGTAGGTTTCGTGGATATGGAGTGGACCCCTCTTAAATGGTCGCAGATTGATTAAAGAAATCTCCTACTTTCGCAGGTGAAATGGTCATTGAATACGCTGGCGAGCTGATTCGCTCCACGCTGACGGACAAGAGGGAGCGCTACTACGATAGTCGCGGCATCGGTTGCTACATGTTCAAGATCGATGACAATCTGGTGGTGGATGCCACCATGCGGGGCAATGCGGCCCGTTTCATCAATCACTCCTGTGAGGTGAGTACTTTTGAAGCATTGATTACCATTTGCTTGTGGGTGTATATTAATTTAAATTTGATTTTGCAGCCAAATTGCTACTCAAAGGTCGTCGATATACTGGGGCACAAGCACATCATTATCTTTGCGCTGCGTCGCATTGTGCAGGGCGAGGAGCTGACCTACGATTACAAGTTCCCCTTCGAGGATGAGAAGATACCCTGCTCGTGCGGCTCCAAGCGATGTCGCAAGTACTTAAATTAGATCCCAAGGATGGAATGGAATGGAATGGGATAGGATATATTCCCTATATGTATACTATATATATACTCAGTATCGGAGACAACGGAAACATGAAACATGAAAAAAGAAACACTTGTAGTTAACGGTTATTTGCGATCTATGTTTGATCTATCGTGATATACTTTTCGTTTTATACACACAAGAAAAACCCGCACTCCCCCCCAGCCCCACAAAATAGAACACCCCCATGAAAAAGTCTTAAGTAAATGTAAGAGTTAAACAGTTGATATTATTATATATCCTATATATATCCATACCTATATATACACACGCATACACATACAACATACACATTCATATAAATAGTATATATATGTATATCTGATATATATATCTGAAAAAGAGCATGAAGAAGGAGCACATATTAAGCGGCAGCAGCAGCAACGAATGCAACATAGAATCCCCAACAATATATGTATATCCACTCCCCAAAACAACAAGAACAACAAAAAGAACATATAGAAACTCGATGACGTCAGTATTCAGAGGGGAAGGAATAATTAAAATTAGATATACTATACTATCTAGCATCTAGGACTAGGGCTCCACCCACACACAGATTCTAACAAAACACACACAAAAACACACACGAGATCTATAATAAGCCTAGGATATAGTCGAGTCGAGTTGTGGGGAATGTGGGGAGGGTGGCAGCTCGTGAATTAGATGACAATTGTGGGAGGACGTTTACTTACAGGGGCTTTGTGTTAGATTGTACATATAAATTGCATACGAATTATAAATATACATATACACACATAGGTATGTACTACATATATCTATGCATAGAAATATTGAAATAAGAATTGAAAACTAACATTAAGGATACAAAAGATATAAAAATGTATAACCAGATTATGATGGAGACGCAAATATTTTATGTAGAGAGCCTCTGCGTATTTATGTTTTGTTAACAACTGTCAATACTAACTAATTGATTGATTGGACCACAAATAGTAATCCGCTTCACTCGATATAGGGAGATATATGTATGTAGTATATAGAAACCAAGCATCACCCCCTTGAAATTATACAGACAGACACAAACATTTGTAATTGTAATTTTAATTTGTATATTTATTCATTATATGTATATGCTAATATTTTTTTTATATGTAAAATCCGAATCCGTGTAAATTGTTTATCCGTACCGTACGTTTTATTTGTGGCTTGTTCGATTAAAATTATTTTAAATTGTAACCCATATTGTAGTCCTAGAGAGAGGAGCCTCCCTTATATTCTAATAGTTTTAGTCCGCTCTGGTATTTGTCGCGCATATATATTGTATGTATGTATAAGCTTGTTAAGGCGAAATGAACGAACGAACGGATGGATGGATGGACTGGACAGACGATTGGATCGATCGGATTGGATCAAAAGGAGTCAGTCGGACAGGCAAAAGTTCCATAGCATTTTTTTTGGCAGCCATTCAAGACGCGCGCGCACTTTTTGCACGCTGTCGAGGAATTTTATATTTTTATTCCCTAAAGAAAAAAGTTTAATAAACTACAGATTAAAATTCAACAACAAAAAAAAACGTGAACGTTCTTTAATCTCAATGGAAAATATAAGTTAGCAAAATAAGCGAGTATCAACCGTCATAATCCTCTCGCCCCCAGGCTCGTCTGCGTCGGCATCTACCGTTTTCGGCCTGTTCGATGCGCTGCTTGGCCTCCTTGGCGGCACAGAGGGCCTTATAGGCCTCCTTCTTGGTCTTCCCATAGTCGGTGCGGGCATCCCTCAGCTGGCGGAGCAGGACGCCCACCCGGTTCTGGGCGGCGTCCAGGAGGGCGGTCTTCTCGGACAGCGACTGCTGCCAGACCATGTTCATCTGGTCGGAGCTCTCCTTGCTCTCCCTGGTCACCTTGAGCGTGGCCATCAGCATCTTCAGCTCGGTCTGCGCCTGCTGGTACTGCTTCATCGCCAGCTGGGTATTGGCCTCCGCCGTGATCAGCGCCTGGGACTCTTCCTGTACCACCATCTCGCCCTCGCGCACCTCCGCCTCGAGCTGCTCCACGACCTGGCTTTTGCCAGCCAAGACTGCCTCTGCAGCCTTCGCTGCAGACATCGCCTTGTCCGCGTACTCGTGCTTGATCTTGTCCGACGCCAGCTTCACGGCTGAGGCCATGTCATCGTTGGCCTTCTTCGCCTCCTTGGCTGCCTGCACGGCTATGCTCGAGGACCGCTGCTTGGCGTTGCTTTTTAGCTGCTTCCGGGGCTTTGGTGCCCGCTGCTGTTCGCCCCGTGGCTGGTTGTCCCCCTGCTGGCTGTCGCCATTGCACCCATCCCGGCCGCCTCTCGAGTTATCTGTTCCGCCAGCATCGTAGGGCATGAGCCGCTTGCTGCGTCTTCGGAATTGGGAATCCCCGCCCCCCGAATAGTCCGTGGCTTCTGCTGTCAGAAAGATGAGTGCAATGATCCAGAATATTAGAAATTCTATTCGCATTCTCGAGCATTTTTTCCACAGTCTACTGCCAACTGTCAGTCAACTGTCAAATCAAAGGAAAATCCTTTCAAAATCTGTCAGTCTTTGACAAACTCGTCAGATCGTCAGAATCGAAAACGATGCTCTTTCGAAGAGTCATTTACATGCTCATAATACTCAACGCCATCTGCTTCTCCGAGAGCTTCCTCCGAAGGCCACGCGAAAAGGTAGGAGCAACCTCCGGGCCATCCGGAGTCCACCGATTCATCAGACTTCCTCCTCACCCCCTCCTGATAGGTGTACAGAAAGCGTCAGATGGTCGATAGTTATCCCGATCTAGTGTGGCTGGACGAAGGGGCCAGAAGGAAGGCGGCAGCGAAGCATGTAAGGGTGGTGGGACGCCTGCGAAGAGCGGCTGCGGGCTGGGCAAAGGCGATCCCAAGTCCAAGGCATCCAACATTGCCCAGAAGGCGGCACAGGAGGCAAAGGCGGCCAACGATGCACAGGGGTCTGCCGCAGAGGCGGCCTCCTTAAAGATCAAGTCCGAGCTGGCCGACAAGGCTGTCCAGTCGGCCCGGGCAGCGGAAGCAGCGCTTGCGGGCAAACAGCAGATCATGGAGCAAATAGAAGTCGAGCAGCGGGAGGCGGAGGCTGTCGTCAATGAGGTCACGACCTCGCTTCAGAACACCAATGCGAATGCGGCCGCTGCGAATGCAGCTGCTGTCGAGGCCCAGAAGCAGCTGGGGGACCTGAAGACTATGTTGCAGGCGGCAGATGCCAATCTCAACAGCATCGAGGCGGTCTCTAATGGGGCGCAAACGGAGCTGGAGGAGAAAACTCAGCTGCTGGAGGCGGCCAAGAACCGGGTAATGGTGCTCTCCAGGCAGTTGCAGGACGCCAAAAAGGACTTTGACACGACCAAGCAGGCAGCCTACAAAGCAGCCTGTGCCGCCGTCGAGGCCAAGAGGAAGGCTCAGAGGAATCGTCGGATGCTGCGACAGAGGCAGCTAAAACGACAGGCTCGGGGATACCAGAGATAACCTAGGGACTCTTGAGTTGGATTTCGTGTTTATTATGTTTGATTAAATATATTTTGTATTATAATAAATATCTCTGATATGTCCATAGATCTATTTCAGTTTAAAAACTTGCGCCAAACACACTAGCGCCATAGAATAGCGGCGGCCAACTGGGTCGTTCACCGATCACCGATAACGATAACACCGATTGCAATCGCAATCAGATTTAAATTCAAATTCTTAACTGAAAACATCCTTAACAGTTCCTACCACTGCAATTATCAAGGATTAACTCCACAACAAGAGAAGTCTGAATAGCATCAGAAAGGTCGTTACAAAAAAATCGGTTCGAAGCAGCATCAAAGAAGCCTATGCCTCAGACGTTTACAAACGAACTGAGAGACTGTCATCGGGTCTGAATCGAAAAATGCATTACCACAAAGTAGGGATCACCTTCCTTGTCCTGCTGTATGGAATCTCCGGATTGGAGTCCATCTACCTGTACGGCGACGCGTCCCAGCTGGATGAAACGGACGACAGGCAGTTCTTCTCCAATCTGTACATGGATTCGGACGGGGGCGAGGGCGGGTGCGGGGGCGTGAGCTCGAAAGCGAAACAATGCGGTAACTTTGACAAGGGCAATCCCAAGTCTAAGGCCTCGAACATCGCCCAGAAAGCCGCACAAGATGCCAAGGCGGCTAGCGATGCCCAAATGTCGGCAGCCGAGGCAGCAGCCACTCAGGTGAAGACCGAGCTAGCCGAGAAAGCGGCGCAGTCGGCGCGTGCAGCGGAAGCAGCCCTCGCGGGCAAGCAGCAGATTGTCGAGCAATTGGAGCATGAGATGGCCGAGGCGGAGGCAGTCGTCAATGAGGTCACGACCTCCCTGCAGAGCACCCAGGCCAACTCCAACGCCGCAGCGGCTATGGCCACCGAGTCGCAGAGTCATGTGGACGCGTTGAAGCGTTTGCTGGCCGCCGCCACCGCAAATCTGGTAAATATCGAGGGCGTGTCTCAAGGCGCACAGACGGAGCTGTCGGAGAAAACCCAACTGCTGGAGGCGGCCAAGAACCGGGTACAAAGTCTTGGTAAGCAGATGGCGGACGCCAAGAAGGACTTTGACGCGACCAAGCAGGCGGCCTACAAAGCGGCCTGTGCCGCCGTCGAGGCCAAAAAGAAAGCGGCGCAAAGGATGCGACGCATGGCCGCATATCGCCGGTGGATTATGGAACAGCCGAGAAAGTACGTTCGAGGAGGGGCCAAAATGTAGGGATCACGTGTGCTTCGTAATTTATATATTTTCCTATTTTGTTAAACGCAATTAAATTTTGTTTTTTAAATTTGAATTTCATGGCATGTTGTGCAGCCCTGGGTCTCTTCGCTCTCTCTAAATCGGTTAAGGCTATCTTTGAACCGGTAGGCAACTTGGATCGACATATGGGATGGAACTGCATTTCCCAACCATTGAAAAGGAGAACCCAACGGGAAATGTACGTGATGTTCATATTCAGGAGCTGGAGCAGATGCAGAATGTTGTTCGGCGAAAATTGATCCTTGGATGGCATACCATTCAGGCTGAGCCACTTTAAAAGCCGTAAGCTGGAGACATTTGGCCATCATGTTATTCAGCAGTGTCCTTACCATGTTGGTCAGTTTAACGGACCCAGGACGGACTGGTATTAAGACTATAAGAGCTAGAGCAACGACATTTTGTATCCAGACTTCTGTGATATGTCACTGTTACAAGTGTATTTCAAAACTCCGCCCTGCCCCCTTCCGCCCCCACAAAGGACGAAATCTGTGGCATCCACAATTTTGAAGAAACGAGAAAATAAAAAACGCACAATCATAGAAAATTACCATATCTACCAGATTGCCGAATCTGGATCAGATCGAATCATTATTATAACCAAAAAGAACAAATCAGTGGCAGTGCAGTGGCTACGCAGCGCCCTACACGTTCTAGCTGATTTTGTATCTCTCTCTCTCTCTCTCACACACTCTTTGTCGTTTAATGTTAGCGCCCTTTGTCAGAGGGGACGCATACTGACTAAGTTCCGGATATACATAAATGTAGGATTGGCCGTAGCAGCAACTTACAACGTTCCCTCTCGTTTATTTTTTCAATTCGCTGAAATATGTGCATATTCACATATTATTATTTGTCGTTACAAAATGTTTAATGAATATTATTAAATACTCATGCGAAAAGAAAACAGGGACAAATCAATATTTTTATATGAAAGAAGTGCAGGGTATTAAAAGAGCGACGTCGACATCGACGCAGAAGCATGGCAGAATTTAGCCCACAGCAACTGAGGTCGCGACTGCGCTGTTGTCTTTTCGCCATTTTTCGTGATTTTTGAAAATCAGACACATTTTCATGCATGAGAGAGAGAGAGAGAGATTTTCTAACAGCTACACTAGAGATGAGCATGCACTGAAACTTTTTGGCACGACCCAACACGAAAATCAATTTTTCAAGACGCACTAGCACGCACGGTTAAAAAATGTCCGAACGCTGTCCAACACGTAATATTCAAATTTTTTTAAAAATAGTTTATTAACATTTATCTTTAACAATAGCAATAACAATATTCTAGTTAATTGTAGAGTAAACCATAAACACAAGGTACGATAGTTGGGAGGTAAAATCTGATCTGATGATCGAACAAATGGACATGGACAATATTTAGTTTTCCAAGACGCGCCATCGTGTTACTATGTGACACAGAGAAAACACGGCCCGTGCCCACCTCTAATCCTGACAAAAGTCACACAAATTATATATGGATGATGTATAAAAAATAATATTTCCAATGCAAATCTCTTTTGAGTGAATAAGTTTCATTGATTCCGGTTCTGGTGCTGCAAACGTCTCCGAAAATATTAGAAATCGCATTCAAAATTATCATTATATGAATGCAGGGTATTAGAAGGGTCGAGCATTTCCAAGAACCGAATTAGCAAGGCGAAGATTCAGCCGACGGCGACTGAGATTGCGACTGCGCGGCTGTCATTTCGCCCGTCGGCCGAAATATGTGTGCATCTCTCTTACTCTTATATACATGTTCACATATATATAAAAACCCACCCTTTACTGCTACGTCCTAAAAGGAGAGAAAGAGAAAGATGTTTTAGCATTAATGCTAGAGATGGACATGCACTGAAATTTTTCGGCAGGACCAAGCACGGCACGCACGGTCCAACACGATATATATATATAATTTGAAAAAAACCTTTCTAATATTAAACCTCAACGCATTAAATATTCAATAAAAGTCATAGCCATTCATAGTTCAAGTTATCGAACAAATTATCGGTTAGGGACTTTATATGATAGTTTTGTTGTAGGCCTTAAACACAAGTTACGATTAGTGATTAGTGAAATGGTTCATCGTATTTTTTCGACAATATTTAGTTTTCCAAGGCGCGCCATCGTGCTACTATGTGACACAAAGAAAACACGGTCCCTGCCCACCTCTAATTCTGACAAAAATCGCACAAACATATGCATATGTGTGATATATGTATTACAAAACCCACCCTTTTCTGCTACCTAGCAAAGGCAGAGGGAGAGAGGGAGAGAGGCAGAGAGGCACCAGCCGACGCCGACTGAGGTTTCGGCTGCGCTGTCGTCTGACGATTTTTTTTGTACGCAGAAGCAAGCATATACAAAATCACACACATACAGCGACAGTCGTTATATCTCTCTCATTCTTGCCTCGAACTCATTTTCGCAAATGGCGGCGCTGCCGATTGCTATAAAAAGGCGAGCACAATCGAAGCCAGGCGACTTTATTTTTTTTTTTTTAACTGTTAACATCTACTCTACTAAGTACCTAGTGCGCAGGGAGTCAGCACCATGCGCACCCTGGCACTTGCGAGTGTATCACACGTCGCAAAAAAGTTGCGGCTTTGGAATTGCAATATTCCTTAGAATGCCGTAGAGATGTTGATGATGTAGAGATGATTCCACGAACGCACAAATCGTCTCCAGCTTGTGCATGGCCAGGTGTCGCAGCATGTCCACAGCCTCGCGCAGCTTCAGTTCGCGGATCAGCTTGAACTTCATAGCCTGCAGCTGCTCTTGCTCGAAAGCCAACAGCACCCCAACCACCTGACACACCGTGGGACTGTGGGCAGCCCCCAGAGCGTGGCCCTCCTGCAGGGAGACTTCCATCACCTCGAAGGAGTGATTGGGCAGGCCGAGCACCTCTGAATGGCTCTTATGCTCGTGGAAGCTGCGTATGTGGAATTATCAATACTTTTAAATTATGTACTTTAATTACTGTACTTTAATCGGACATATGGTGATGATTGAGAACTGTTTTTCCCAACCATTGACCAGGTGAACCCACCGGGATATGTACGTAATGTGTAATATGTGTTTAAATATGTACACTACTGGCCAAAATAATAAGTACACGCTTATGAGCTTTCTTTCACGTCTTATAAAACTTTTCTCATAAACATAATTAAAAAATCAAATTTACTTTTAGTTTTCTAACCTACAGTAGACTATAAAAATATTTATCATAAGCATTTTTCATTTCAAATATATATTTTATGATCGATTAAACCTTAAAAACATAAACAAGGGTTGGCCAAAATAATAAATACAGCAATTCTACAAAGCGAAAAACTAAAAGCGTATCAACATTTTTCCACTTTTTTCTTATTATTTATAATCTTATACTAGTATCCTGTATAGCCACACTTATTTTGGATGACTTTTGCGATTCTTCTTGGCATACTATCAATAAGTTTGCGGCAAGTCTCTACTGGAATCTCATACCACGTTTTTTGCACAAATTCTCCACAATTCTTTGGCTTTTCGAAAAGTATTTTTAACAATTCGACGATTTAAGTCACCCCAAAGGTTTTCAATTGGGTTTAAGTCAGGAGACTGACTTAGCCAAGACATAACGTTTACATTTTTTTCCGTAAACCAAGCCTTGACCAGCTTTGAGGTGTGCTTTGGGTCAGTTTCCTGTAGAAAGACCCATCTCAAGGGCATGTTTTCCACAGCATAAGGTTGCATAATGTCTGTCAATATGTTTTTATACCCGAATTGGGTCACAGGATCAGCTATGCGATGTACCGGCTCAACGCCATGCCAAGAAAAACAGCCTCAGACACCTATACACCGGCCTACATTCTTAACCATTTTCTTTGTGTACCGGAAGTCGAATTCTTTGCCTTTGGGTCGTTGTATATATCTTCTAGAGTCATTATCAAAAAGATTTATTTTTGTTTCGTCTCTCAATAATATATTATTCCACTTTTAAGACCCATCTGACCCAGACCATGCCAAATGATTTTCGACGACTTTTTGCCTCATCTTCAAATTTTTTACTCGGAGTATTGTACTCCGGAACTTTTTGTATATTGAAATCATCGCGAACCATCAGAGCTGATTTTTCTTTGCCAATTTGAGCGGATATAGCCTTGGAAGACATGAACGGATCCTTTTTTGCAAGACCGATGATGCGGGTGTCCGTTGTTTGTAAAGATTTCTTCTTCCATCCTCGATTTTCAATAAGCACTTTAGATTTTAAAGCATTGTGAACAAAAAATACCGAGCGTCCAAGACTTTTCTCAATTTCCCGAAGAATTTTCCTTTCATTTTGAAGATTTATGGAAAACTTTTTTTTTCAGCAGTACGGCCTATCTAAAGAATTGTTTTTAACTCTCATGTACTTAAATATGACAGAACTCAATAAAAACTAACAAGCCTTTGACCAAATCCTTATCAAATCCTTTAAAATTTATAAATAACACCAGTGTACTTATTATTTTGGCCAGGCCAAAAATGCCCATCCAGCAAACATTTAAGCATAGAATTTTATAAAGATGGTTCCCCACTTTAATTTTTGATTTAAATATTTGGCAAGACTGTAACCTTTCCAAATATAAACAATTGGCATCCATACATTTACAAAAATTCGAGCTATTCCATAACAAACTAGCACGACACCGATGTACTTATTTTTTTGGCCAGTAGTGTATATATATGGATATATATCCATATAAACTTAGTTTTTCATGTGGCTGGGTGCCCTTTTCCACAGGTTTAAATATAGCGCACATTAACGAAACCGGTTTTGCTGCAGCAACATGTTCTTCTGACCATTCCACGCACAAAAGTTTCAGCAACATTCAATTGTATGGGCCAGACTCATGTGCCGAGAAAACGAGCAACATTATCACTCAGCATGGCGCGGAACTGCACACCTGGGAAATGGATACTACAGAATTGCGGAAATGTTTGTAATCCCATTAATGCAGAAACTAGTCAGTCTCTGTTTTAAAGGTATTCCAACGATATTTGGCAGTTTATTGTCAAATGCATGAATACGGCTAAAACATATCAACTTGACAAAAATTTCTTTATTAATTACGTTTTAAAAACAGTTTGGAAAACAGGATCATATTAGTTTAGTTTGACCCAACCAAAACCAAAGTGACATCTAGTGACTAGTGCTCTAATTATAAGCCCCTTGCTTGTAGCAATAGGAAAGCCAAAATAAATAATAATAATAAATATCTATAGATAAAATTTCTGAGGTTTAAATCCGATTTTCTGTTTCTGATTTTCTTGCCACCATGTCTAGCTCACACACATTTCCAAATTTATACTTTTCAAAGTATTTTCTAGTATTTTCCAGTATATTTTAAGACGTGTTATGGATTCACCCTCTTGTCGAATGCACCAATATAGAAATCGTGTAGAAGTGCCATTTAGAGCCATGTCCTAGGCCACATCGAATAACAATTGGCATTAAAATCTTAATTTTTTGAAAAATGTCGGAAAAAAGGAATGTCAAAAAATGGATAACGGTGGTTTTTCACACTGGCGCTTCCATGGGGCTTATTTGAAAAAAAGGGCAACATTTTTTGAAACGTACACATTTCCCCTTCAGGTGTCGCCTTTGCTAATTACATAAAAATGTAGTTAATATGTAGCAAATGTGTATTTAGCGTGTAGTTGCCATGTAAGGAAATTGTTGTTGACCGGTTTTGCTTAAACCAATGCGATAAAGATGAAAACTAAAATAATCGGATAAAACTATGAGTTCAGAGCTGAGGGTCTTAGCTAGCTGGTACTATTCAACCGAATATCAAAAAAGGATGGAATATGATGGAACTTTAATACAAATAATTCTTCAGTATATTTACGATATATTTTGAAATTTGTGACGTAGTTTCGGTATATTTCTGAGGGTAAGACCGTATGTTTGATCGAAAGGTCCGCGGTCACACTGCTGTTAACCCAACAGCTGTTTGTTGTTATGAAATTGCCGGCAATTTCTTTTCGAAATTTTTTTGGATCTATGTGTTACAAGAAATGACAAGACAATGCTGATACGTAGAATCAAGCTATTTAAATGTCTGGGGGCACGCTTCAGCAGCTCGCACTATGTGACGACGCCAATTTTCTATGTAAACGCGGGTGAGTTCTGCGATTTCGTTTCTCCAAAAAGTTGGATAGCACAAAAAATGGAGCCCGTTTCAGCCCCACACATTGGCCACCTGTACTCGGCGGTAATAGCCGATGCCCACTGTCGCTACCAGAGGCTTCGGTATCCTGCCGCTGATGTCCGCCTGTGCACCGGCACAGACGAACATGGAACCAAGATCCAGCAGGCGGCAGCCAACCACAAGGTGCCCGTCGACCAGTACTGCCAGGAGATATCATCTCGCTACCGCGAGGTCTTCCAGGCGGCGAACATACAGAATGACGACTTCATACGCACCACGGAGGAGCGACACAAGCAGGCTGTGGCCCAGTTCTGGGTAGGATATGGGATACTGGAGATTCCTGTAACATTTTCATGCCGATTTATGCTTCCACAGCGCACGCTGCACTCTCGGGGACACATCTACTCGGCTGCCTACAGCGGTTGGTACTGTGTGTCCGATGAGGTCTTCCTCACCGACTCTCAACTGCGTCTGGACGAGGCCAGTGGAACGCGCTACTCTCTAGAGTCGGGCCATCCCGTGGAGTGGACGGAGGAGACCAACTACATGTTCCGCCTGTCGCAGTTCCAGGACGATGTCCGGCACTGGGTCAAGCAGGAGGCGCGCATACGACCAGCCAAGTTCGAAAAGATTCTGTTGGACACGCTCAGCGAACCGTTGCCGGATGTGTCCGTGTCACGGCCCTCAAACCGCGTCCACTGGGCCATACCCGTGCCGGGTGATGACTCGCAAACGGTGTACGTGTGGCTTGATGCGCTGGTCAACTATCTTAGCTCCTTGGGATATCCCAAAGAGGAGGTAAAATCAAGCTTGTAGACTGCTCTGATAAACATCTAATTATTTTCCCAATGCAGTTTCTGTATCACTGGCCGCCAGCCCAGCAGGTGATTGGCAAGGACATCCTTAAGTTCCATGGCATTTATTGGCCCGCATTCCTCCTGGCCGCTGGCCTCCAGCCGCCACAGCAGCTGTACGTGCACTCGCACTGGACGGTCGACGGTCAGAAGATGTCCAAGAGCAAGCACAATGTGGTGGATCCCGTCCACGCCGCCCAGCAGTACACCATGGAGGGCCTGCGCTACTTTCTCCTGCGCGAAGGCGTGGCCCACAGCGATGGCAGTGAGTGACGCTATCAAGCAAGCTACCAACTAAGTTCAGTGCCCGAGAGCAAACCGCGAAATCCTTTTGATGTCTGTGGCTTGTTCACTTTGCGGCTTGCCATTCAGAAACCTCTTCCTAAGGGTGGTTCCTTGGGAAGAGATGCCCTGCGGTTATTCAAATAGTTTTTCCATCAAATCACCAGCAAAAACTGTTTGGGGTTGTCTTGAGGTTGAGTTGTCCTGCGCCTGTGTGTATGCATATGTGAGTGACCATCTGTCGTCGTTCCGGTTACCTTTGCTTTAATTTGCATTTCAATTTTATGCCCGACTCCCCACAAACTGAAGGGAAAAGTTTTTCGGTCTGGCAGGACCTGCTGCCAAAACTGACTTTTGTTTATTTGCCTTGGAAGTTTCTCGTATCCTGGGAAGATTCAGTGATTTACATAGGAGTAGGAAACGGAAACCACCCCCAGAAGCAGGACTCTCAGTTTCGTAGGGGATCTGGCAATTGTCTGACGGATATGATTAGATCTGCCATCAATCAGGTTCCGGGAATAGGAGTTCGGGGTTCTGGCTTCCATTCTGAGCTCTTTCGAAAGCAATTAACACACTTCGATGCCCAGAGACTGATTTGTGGAGTGTCAACCTTTGGATGCGTTTCGATTGATTCCCCTCCTTTTTGGAGGCTTTCAATTTGCATAACTTTTTGTCGCCCCGCCCTTCGCTGAGGCCTTCTCTGGTGTCTGTCTTCCAGGTCTTTAAATTTAATTTTCAATTATTGCTGCCTGGCTTCGCTTTTTCGGTGGATTTCCCAGACAGGCAGCAGATTTTCACGTTTTCCTTTATTCGATTTGCGCTTGTTGATGATTTTTTGTTTTTTTTTTTGTGTGTTTTATGGCCCGCTGCCTTGCGGCTAATTTAATTGCATTTTTATTGCATTTGGCGTGCAAATTAAAATACAAAATTAAAAAAAACGAGAGTGTGCTGCCAGGAACTGCTGCAGTGCGCCGGCGACGCGCCGCCTGATTAAATTACGAAAGTTTCGAGCCCGCAGTTTGCATATTTTCGGGGTCCATAAATGATTTGTGACAGGTACATTTTGGTTTAATTCAAGCAGATGGCTGTCCATTAGGTGCATTTCCCAATCAAATGGTTTGCTCGTAATTCGATTTGTGGCCGGTGGCTTTCGGAGGGAAAGGTTGCGTTGCGGTTGCATCTGCATTGCATTTCATAACGCATTTGGACAACATCCTTAACCGCTCAGCTCAACTTTTCATTAGCAACAACAGGCGGAACTTGGGCAGCGTGCATGGAAATTGCATTTCGAATCTGATGCAATAACAGCTGCGGGTACAGGACCAAAGTCCAAAGAGCTGCTGAAGGACCTGCGTCATCTGTCTACATAGCAAAAAAGTTTCACAGGAAATGCAAATAAGTGGAGGAGGCAGCCCTCTGGCAAAGGCAACTGTACGCTGATGCAATCAGCTTCCTCGGGGCGTTACTCAATTTATAAATTTGAATACTTAAGCTTGTCGCTGGAGAATGCTGTTCCTTCAAGTCCTGCGGCGCCTCCTCTTGGACTGAATGGAGCTGAAGGTCGGACAAGTTTGGTGACAGCGCGAAACGAATTCTTCGAATCTATCAGAAGTCTATTATTATTATGGGTCTCCCTGTACCCGTTTTTCGCTAGCCTCCAGGGTAAGTGTTCTTCGTCTTTCGGTTCCATTTGTGTGGAACATCAGTACAAGGATGTTGGATCTAATAAACGTTTCCATAATCCTCCAAGGCTTATCGTTCAACTTGTATCTTATGATTCTTTCTAGTGCTACGCTACTCATCTTCTTTAAAGTTTACTTAGCCATTCCTCTATTCTACTCCTCCTCTAATCCTTAACTAATTCTGTTAGAGTGTCGACAAGAAATTAGTGCTTGGCACATAACCTATACTCGTACGACCTGTGTTTGCCGGCAAATTTACATGACACCTCCGACTGGCTGTCTCCGATTGCAGCAAGGCTGGTTAAATATTTGATGGGAAAGTGTTGCCAAGCACACTCCTTTCCCCAGCCCCTGTCCCTGCTGTCCCTGTCTCCCGCTCTCCAGTTAAAGCCAAAGTTTGCTGGAAAAATATATAAGGGAAGAAAAGCGGGGAAAATTGTGCCAAAGTTCTGCGGGGCAAATGGCACAAAGTGGAGCAGCAATGGTAAAGCGACAAGTTATTCAGGTTATTTAAGGTGCAGCCAGGAGGCAACCGAGAACCGGCAACCGGCAACCAGCTAACAGCAAGCGGCAACATCTAGAGTGCAACTCGTGGGGCACGTAAAAAAGTATTATTTATATTTGGACTAGGAAGTGCAGCAGCATTTGTCTGTGGCCGGTCGGGCCTCTTTCCCTGTCACGTGTTCCCGTGTTCCCGTGTTTCCGTGTTCCATGTGCAGGATGCTTAAAGTTTTCTTGCAAGTGTTGTGTTGTACATGTGTCCCGGTTTCCCCCAGCCCCTCCCAGTTTGTTGCACATGCCAGGAACTTTTGCTTTTTTGCAATTTGTAGCTGCTCACGTAAGCAGTTAAGAGTTGGCAGGACTTAAGCGCCAGCGAGGGGGTCTCGGACAGGTAATGCCACATACAATATACAGCACGTGTTGCGGAGTCTTTCCGAACAATTTCATTAGAAAGCAATTCTCGATTGGGATTCGAGGGAGTGTAAAGCTAGAGGGGTGGCAGCTGCTAATAAACTTTGATGCATTTCTCCATTTTCAATGGATTCACAGCCAACGGCAGCCAAACGGGCTGGCAAGGCATCAAAATTCAATGCATTCAAAATGAAAAGCCAGCCCCTGCCATCCAATCGCTTCAGTTAACTGAAAATGAAAGGCTACGACTACACATACATTTTGAAAGGAGTGCAGTGCCTGTTGGAGAGTGTCAAAGACGCAAAGGATATCCTTTTCTAAATAGGAATCATATGCAGAAGAGTTGCCGTATGAAAGAGGTATTCTTCAGTCGCTAGGCATAACATTTATCTTTAGAAAATATCTATCGAAGACTAAGAAATTATCTTAAAGTACCCTGAACGATCTCTTCGTACCAGAGGTATTCTCAAGCCTCATACGTCTCTTAACCCTCTCTCTGTACATGCTGCCTTGACATGAATTTGATTTCAGAAACTACAGTCTACATTCGAGTCGTCTATGCATGTGGAACTCAACCCGACGACACCCATTCACTCGAATTCAGCTGACGTTTGCCTGCTTCAGGTGGTAAAACTTGGCTCTTTCTGTCCCCCATTTTGCTCCTTGTTGCGCAACAATTGCACTAATGATGGAGGCCACAGTTTTGGCAGTTTCTGGTTCCCCACAGAAAACAAAACTCCATTGCGACGTGTCTAAAAGAGAGGCTGAGTATTGAAAGTTCATAGAACTCCTAATGCAATCCCCCAAAAACAAATTGTGTTTATGGAAGCTTTGGTTTCGGGCAAGTTTTAATTTCATTGAAAACCGCCAATCAAAATTGTCAGAAATTCGAAACAGGCATAATTGTTTGCCAGCAGCAATTAGCCGATTATTGTCTCTGGACAGGGTAGTTTTAATTACCAAATGGCTGTAGAGGGAGCTGCATTTTGTGGCCCCGTTTATCGATGGCTGGAGCTATCATCAAATCCGAAATTGTTGGCGCATTTTCGGTTTGGAATTTCATTTTCATAGGTGGAAATTTTAATTAACTCGCCGCAGATGAATAGCCCTGGCAGTAGTTTCAATGATTTTCGGTTGCCATTTGCCCTGTTGCATCTCTCCATAGTCCAATATCCTTGAAGCAGAAGGTTATTACTTTTTGTTTTCAAGCCAAGTATCCTCGAATAAAAAAGGGTTATTGACGTTCTCCATGTGAAATAAATTTCATACTGTTCTCAGAACAAAGGGCATTCAAAATTGGTTACTGTTTGATTAAATACGAGCAAATAAAGCATCTCTTAGGGCACCATTATCATATTATACCAGGAACAAATTATAACAAGCACTCAGCAGGACACTCTCCATATCCCTTTACACGCTCCTTCATTCAATTCAATTTCCCCGGAACCAAGAACCAGCTAAGATTTTGCAACTATTAGCGAAGCTTAAACCCTTTCATGCTCAGCTTCTCACCCACAAAGCCACCTGCAACATTTTGTAGCAGATTTAGCAGGAAATAAGCAAAAAGGGAAAGACTTTTCCAGCTTGCTGCTGATGTTGTTGTTAAGTTATTCGGATTTTATCCCCACGGCGGACACGGAGGGCAGCAGTCTTTGACCGGAGTCTCTCTGGTGGGTTGTCTGTTTCCGCTGTCCTAATCCCCTTAATGGGCGAATTTGTAAGCATTTCGTGTGAAAGTTAAATGGAAGATGAAAATATCACTCATACGACCAGTGCTCCGCTTTGAGTAGGGTTTTTTTTTTTTTTTTTTCGGTCAACAACAGTGATAATGCGAGCAGATCTGATTCCCTTGCCTCCCCATTCATTCAGCAACACCAGAAAGCAGTTCCTGACAAGTAGTTTCTCCTGGCTTCTGGCTCTCCTTTCAGACTACAGCCACGTGAAGGCCCTGCGCATCCTCAACTCAGGAGATGGCGGACACTCTGGGCAATCTGTTATCGCGTGCCTGTGCCAAGTCGCTGAATCCCAGCCAAGTCTATCCCCAGCCGCATGTCGAGCACTTGGCGGATCTGCTCCGAAGCGTGGATGCGGCCAAGCGTCTGCGGGACTCGCTGCTGCAGCTGTCAGGTAAACCAAGACAGCTTCCTTGTCATTTTAATATTTAAGCAGCCCCCATCCTCGAGCTGAAGTTGCTGCTGAAGTGTGCCTGCCTCGAGATGCTTTATAATATACATTTGCATCCGCATCTGCTTGGGGCTCTTCCGGCCAATCACTAAGCGGCAAGTGCACTCGAGAGTGTGGCCAAGCCATCCAAAGAGCTTGAGAGCTCAAAGTGAAGCCATCATTTTGTATATTGTATTCTGTATTCCGTATTCCGTATTCTGTCCGCTTTTTGCAGAGCGATGCGAGGCGCATTATGAGTGCAATCACTTCCACTTGGTGGCCGACACGACTATGGCTGCTCTGCATGCGGCCAACAATTTCTTTGAGAGTGCCAGGCCCTGGGAGCTAAAGACTGGTAACGAAGGCGCCAACGAGCCACGACTGGCTACCATAATCGCCATGACAATGGACGCGCTGCGGCTCTGCGGCATTGTGCTCCAGCCCATAATTCCTCAGCTGGCCACGCGGCTGCTCGATAAGCTCAGCGTGCCCGCGTCCCAGCGCGGCTGGGATTGTTTGAACGAGAACTTTGCCAGGGACTCCATCAGCAGCAGCAGCAGGAGGAGTCATGAGTTGGATGGGCAGAGCAGTGCGATGCTTTTCCAGCGCATTATGGAGGAAAAGGATAAGGCAGTCCAGCAGAAACCGCAACCGCAGCCGCAGCCAGCCAAGCAAAGCAAATCGAAGAAGGAGCGCCTCAAGGAGGCCGCGGCCGCGTCCGCGACAACGATAACGACAACGTCTTAAAGTAGCCGTAATAAACCTAGTCCCAGAGTCAACCTACAAACCACTTGCCTTGCCGTATTTATTCATAGCACAGTGTCTAATAAGTGCCCAAGTGGCCACAAATCACAATTCCGTTCGGCTCGGGGACTCTTCCTGCGAGTCTGATGCGAGCCTCATTAAAATCCACTTAATTATGTGCAGGAAGGAACCCAGTCCCGTCAGCAGTCTCTCTCGCCGGCTCATATTCGTTGGTTCGGTAATTTATTACACGCAATTGAAGTCAGGATCAGGTGCCATACCCTCCGCCAGGATGGGACATAATTTATAGCCAGCAATTGGCATCCAAACTTCTTACTCAAGTTTGGGGCCAAAGTTTATTTGTTAATTTATTTTAATTTCCACAGAAAAAGCCGAAATGGAAAAGCCCAGGCCCCGCCGAAGTGTAATCAAAATAAATGGCCATGTTGCTCTCAATCTAAGTGGAAATGCATGTTGCGAGGGGAGGTAGGAGCAGCAGTGGCAGGACTCAAGTGCAACCATTAGAGACAAGTGCTGGCCCTGGCCCAGACAAAGCTGATTAGATTACTTGTAAGCCAATGGCCGGCCGACTTAAGATATTCTTTGCTCTCTCGAGCTCGAGAAAAGCGCGAAAGCTTTTCACTAGCGCAATACGAAATGGTTTAATTAGGATTTGCTCGAGAGAGAGGGAGAGTTTACCAACTGTACCATCAATCAAGTCTCAGCAACAGAAGTCAAAAGTTGTTGCCTTTACTTTCTTCTCGTCGTAGTACAAAGTGCACTTGATTGCGCGTTAATGGCTGATGTGCCACTCGCCATCAGGTGCAGGTAGACCACAATTTACCTGGATGTTCGCATAGACCGACCACAGCTTTACTTCATCCGGGGAGACCTCCACTCCTACTCTCCTGCCAGACTATCTCTCATGGAAAGCCTGGCAATTAGCCAGCCAAAATGTGCGGGCTTTGGGCCCAGTTAACTTGCAATTTGCTGTGCGGCCTGCAGTAGAGTTCATGATGATGTTGCCCATGTTGATGCAGACACTTTAGTGTTTGCCTGAAAAGCATTTCGAAAACTGACATCCTAAAGGCCATCGTTTAATTTTTGTGCTGCATTTTGAAAGCCAGAGAGACCAATCAAAGGCAGGGGGAAATTTAATTTGAGAGAAAATTTGGTAGACAGCATCAAAAGGAAAACCAAACAATGGCCAAGGTATCAAATGTACTGGCTTACTCTGGCAGAATATTTGCTTAAATTTGTGTAGAATATATGTATGTGCAAGCTGTTGGTAGAACAATTAGGGACTTGGCACTCTCCTGAACCAGTTGTACTCAAACAAGTACAAACAAGAAAACAAAATAAATTGGAATGAAACTTTACAACAAGGCTGCTTTCAATAGCAAGAATAATGAGGGTAAACTGAAGCCTAAATATCCATCAAACCTTCAAGAAAATATGTATCAAAATATATACCAAACTTATTTAAACAAAACAAAAGAAATCCCCCACAATAGGGGAGAGTCAAGACCAAGTAAGCTGAAGTTTTGATCAGGTTAGTGGTGGACTGTTTCACCTCTAGCAGACCACATCTCCTTCGATCTGTTGCTGCGTGGAATTTAATATACAACCTGTGGCAAATTTAATTTATATGGAAAGCAAATTAAGTTGACGTTAATGAGACACAGAACAGAACGGAACGGAACCGAGTAGTGCAGGGAATATAAACAAGCGCATTAACATGCTCGACTTGTAAAAAGTTGTTAAGTTTGCAATACAAAATGAAATTATGCAGGTCTTCCACCCAGGCTCGTTCCTTCCTTAGGACGGGCTCCAGAGCCGGGAGCAGGTAATAAGGTTAATGATCAGTTTAAATGCTGCTTAAACTTGAAGGAAAACTTAAGTGGCAGTGGAGGATGCTGCCCGGCAGCCGTCGATGTTGCGGTGGCAGGGATAACGCTGTTGCACTTTGATTAATTACAAAGTTGCTCGATGGATAGCCTTGGCGCCCCTTTGTCCGCCACAGGGCCTCACCGTACACTGCCAATGCATAATTTAATTTGCCCGCAGCCAGGTGGCGTATGCGCAATATTGTAAATGAATTAGCCCCTGTAGCCTCTGTCCGGCGCTTGGATACCCCGCCCCACACAACAAGCTTCACCTTGTAGCCATGGTTTGCCACCAAATTGATTTGGCCAGGCAGCTTCCTCATGCCTGAAAATACTCCTTGGCAATACTACTGACAATATTTCTAAAACTACGAGTATCTCAAGAAGCACGAGGAGAATGGATGAGCAGTAGGAACCCGGGGCGATTGTGTGGATGCAACCATTCGAGAGCAGCGCAGTGTTGATTGCTTGGAGCCATACGTATCTCTAGACCGCTTTAATATTCCAGAGGAGTAGTGCCCACATATATCTCGGTTTCCTGATTAAACCCTCGCGTGTTGCAGCTGTGGCCAGTCCCAAGTCCTAAGCAAATGATATACGAGTATAAGCTGCATTTGATGTTAAATGTCAGGGCGGAGTTTGCTAATCGGATTTCCTGTGGAATATATGCAAATTCAAAAGCGAAATAATTCCAGTAAATACATTAATGTTGGTAATTGTGCAAATTCCGTTTAACTAATTCATTAAGCCAACTCAAAAGTGTTTAATTAATCATCTCTGGCCTGGCACAGCCAAAGCTGCAGCAAGAGCAGCCACCAACAAATGTTGTAATTCCCCCAATTATAGCAATTAAATATGAAAATTAAATTAAGCAAATATACAGCACTTGTTCTGGATTTCATTTCCACAAAGTTTGGTCGAATACGGATATGTGTATGTATATAAAACGTTATGTTTGTGTCGTTGGGAATTGTATGGTAATTCCGAGTCATGTGCCTTGCACTCTCAGAATATTGAAAGATATCTCAGATCTTTTCACCATTTCACTTTGCAATAATTTAGCGGAAATGAAACTGGGAACATGGCTGCTACATTTCTGGGAAATATGTTAAGTATACGGACCCTTAACCCGCATTAGTGGATGCCATGCTGCTTGCTGCTTCACATAATCTGTAATTAAATTGCACTAAAAAATTCCCACCAAATCCGTAATCCTTTAACACAGACCCACTCACACACACAGTGACGTGGAGGAGGACGGACTCCAACTATGTGAGTCGTTATCCCTTTTAATGAATTTTTTGTTGGACTCTGGGACCAGCTTCGAGTCCGGGTCCGGCCTCTGCTTTTCATTTTGCCGGGGCAGCAAAAGTTTATTTTGCTTTAACCCTCCCTTTCCCGAACCGAACCTTTTTTGCGCCAAAGTAAATATTTTACTATGCCACTATTTAAAGCATACTTTCAAGCGGCAGTCCGCACAGCTGGAAAACCACAGCAGCTGCAGGCGGTGTGGCAGTGGCACTGGCAACAGAGCGGCAAGGAGAAAGCAGCGCAGCACAGCACAGCACAGAACGGAGAAAGCAGCAAGCAGAGCTCCTTTGAAGCAACAGCCTGGCAGCCATTTTATTTTTGCAATATTTTTCAGGTCAAAATGTCGAAGAAGTTTTATTAACTTCATGCCAAAACATGGCATCCATTCCCCCTTCGACGAGTATACGTCGTTCGGGGCTCTGTTTGCATTTTTGTTTGTGCTTGTATCTAAACATTAAAAGTAGCTTAGAGCTACTGTCGGTCGTTGGCCATAAGTGTTTGGCCCTCAAGTGGATAAGTTATATTGGCCCAGTCAACACCCGAATGCGTTTCAAGAGCGAGATATCTTTGCATACAGGGAACTAGCCAAGGGTCCCTGGATGCCTCCCTGGACTTCATTTGGCCGGTTTTATGGCCTGGAAGTGGGGCTGATTTTAAAGTTTTCTCCTCTGGCCGAGTAGCACACATCCTTGGGCCAGAGAGGACCTCTAATTTGGGATTCCCTTTCACTTTTCCTGTGCAAACTTTTCCCTAAAGTTTTGTGTACTTTTGCCAGACTTTTCGCAGCGTAATGAGCATGATGACGTTGATAGGTAGGACAAATTAATTTGCTGCACTTTTCCATGACAATGCAGAATTTATGCGAAGGAAAAGCGCCAGACAAAGAGAAAATGAAAAATGTAATTTGAGCCAAGACAAAGGCGACGACAGGCCACGAATGAGAACAGGAAAATTAAATGCACCTTCAAAAAAGTCTCTTCGTGCCTCAGTATCTGTATCTTTGTGTGCCTGCCTGTCTGCCGTTGCATGCAAATATTTGACAGCAAGTTAAATGGCGTCGCAGTAGAACTTTTCTGCTGTTTCCGCCGCCTGGTAAGTGTCCTACAATCGGCGTTACTAATGTTGTTTGCCCCCTCATAACGGCTCCCATAATCGGTGCCCTCAACATCAACAGAGAAGGAAGGCAGTCCCCTGGGGAGGACAGGACCAGGACCCATTCTCGAGAGTAAGTAAGCCGCTTGTAATTTTCACACCGGGACACCAGCAGCGCCTTGTGCTGGCACTGGCTCAGTCTCTGGCTCTGGCTCTGGCTCTTTCTTCTGCTCCTCTTCAGGATGCTTCTGTTCCTGAACACCAATCACCATGCATATTAATGACTGTGAGCCCTGCCCTGCCAGAGAACTCGTTCGTCATGCGGCCCATTTGACTTGCAAAACGATCAAATGAATCAACGATACTTGCAATTTCCGTGATGTCTCCTTGCGCGAGTGCTTCCCGGAATGCGGGAAATGAATCAGGAGGAGCAATGACAGCGGAAGTGGATGCAGCAGCGGCTTACACATGAAGCACTCAAAGAGCTCAACGAGGGGGGCAAAATGACAGCCGCACAAAAGGCATCTCGAAGTGGAGGCGGCGGTAAGATATCCCCTTTGATTTACCAATCGAAGGAAGTACCAGATGAGGTCCTTACTGAGGAAGCGAGAGGAAGTGTCCAGTAGGACACAGAATGGATGAAAAACATCTCCGTGCATTCCCGGAATCAAGACGTACTCTGGGAAGATGAGCCTAAAAGTACTCTAAGTTTCTTAAGCTTTCCCAATTGATAATTGATGGCGAGTTGCCATAACACATCCCCATCCCTCAGAAGACTGCACTCTCCCAGATAAATCATTATCCGATGGCATTTTCATGAACTGGCCACTAATGAGAGCCGCTCAGTGTTTCTGTCGAAAGGAAGCCAATTAAAAATGAAACACACAATGATAAAGATTACATTTCTGTGACACTAAATCCACTTGACTTACTTCGCATATGCTCTGAAGGATCTGGAGTCTGCGGGAACAGTGGGTCAGAGTAGACTCTCGAAATAAAGGAATTGCCCCACCCCACTACCACATGTTGAGCGGCTTTAAATGTTTTATTTTTCGTTTGTTTGTCTCTGATTTCTTTTTGGCTTTCGGATGAAATAAGGGACGGGGCACTGGGCCGGAAATGAAATAAAAGAAGCAACAGCCAGACATTTTGTAGCTACAAAAAACGGAGATGAAATAAGACAACTAAATAAAAATAAAATAAAATACGTGCGGGGGCGTTGCGAGCATAAATCTCATCAATCAAATGGAATTGTGCGCATAAAGTTATCGGCTCAACTTACAGCAGATAATTCCACCCGACCCACTGTCCCACCGGATCCCCCTTTGGCCCGTCGCCTCGTCTTCGTCTGTTGGGGCAATTTGAGTTTATTGTTTCAATCTGTTAAGGCAACCCCAGGGTCTGGAGTAAAGTGGAGGTGGAGTGGAGGTGGAGTGGAGTGGAGTGGGAGTCCTCGAAGCACTGAACAGGGGAGAGCTGCAGCTGTCCTCGACTTGGCTGCTTTTAGCACTCAAATAGATGCACTGGGAGAAATAAATGATGGGCTTCAAAAGGTCTTAGAGAATGATCAACTGAAGGGTTATAGTTAATACTTTAAATTTATCTTTTATTGCAAGCAAGCGCTATTCCCTCTTGTTGTATGTATTATATGCATATCTCATTGAAAACATATTCAAAAATTGTCAAAAAATATTGCAAAATATATCTTTTTCTTAATGTATATTTTCCTATGCCGCATTAAACACAAATCGAGCCTGGGCCCGCGGGCCAGTTTTGATTGCGTGTCCTGGTCCTGGACATTGTATTCTGCTCTCAGTCTTGATCCTGCTTCTGCTCCTGGCCATGGTTCTGGTTTTGGTTCTGGTTCTGGTTAGTTTTTGAGCTTTGTTTGTTTTTCCTTTCCATTTCTGCCACCCTCTGCCGCTGCTGCTGCTGTGGTTGCTGTTGTTGTTGTTGCTGTTGTTGTGGGGCTTTCCCTGGAAATCCGATTTATTTGCATTTGCTTTGAGTGCCTGCCCATCGCTCGTCTATTTCCGCATTTTGTTTGTATTTCTGTATGTTTTTGTTTTGTGGTTTTTTTTCTGGTCGATCCTTGCGGCTTGTCCAATATTAAAGGTGCAAGTTTAAAGTTCCATTAGAAGGAGCAGCAGAAGCAGCGGCGGTAGATTTGGCCTTTAAGCGGGCCTAATTAAGTTGCCTAATTATTTATGGTTGAAGCTGACTTCGGGGCACTTTCCCGAGCAGAATGCGCAAACAATGTCAAGCAAACAGTTGGCCCGTTTCATGGCCGCCACCGGCCATATTGATTAGGTGCGTAAATATGGCCAAGATGGCGGCGGATATTCCGCTTGTCGTGTTTGTGTCAAGTGCGCCTCGACGCTGATGGGGCCTAATGGCTTGTGAAGTGCCGCACAGTGCACAGTGGCGCAGGCTCAAAGGAATGTTCAGCAACTACTAATAATCATTTAATTTGAGGTATTTATCAGTAATGGGAAGGGAAGACATTCTGAGGAAGATTTTCCGCCAGTCTTTCGTTATTCGACTATGTTAGTGCAATCGATAAACTTTTCTTAGTTTAATTTACATAGTCTTCACAAAAGTTTGTAAATATCATTGCTAAACTTTTCTTTGCCTGAAAATGATCTGCTTCTGTCGAAAACATCCATAAATAGGTAATAGGCAATACAAGTTGTTCGAGCTAATACTTAACTTAACTTTAATCTGATGAAATGCTTTATGCATATGCTAATCCAATCGCTAAACTTTCTTCTGATGAATGGTAACTGTGTTTCTGAAACTTTCATAAATTGGCCATAACAACTTTTTTAAGCTAAAAGTAGCTTTATTGTAATTCAATTCAATTCAATTTACCTTTGGAAAAACTAGAAAGATAAATTTCAACTTTTTTTGCATGCTTTCCCAGTTGATTGGTTAAAAGTATGCTCCAGATAGTTCTGCAATAAAAGTTTGCCTTATATTTACCTAATATCCACTGTGCCAGATTTCAAAAATCGCCAAAACTTACAAGCAAAAAATTATAGAAATAAGACGAGGTTGGGCGTCGCACGTCAAGTGCATTTTCAGCTAAAAGCAACCGCAGCGAGGATTTCCCAGGAAAATGGGAAGTTTTCCGCGCTGCGCTGTTGGTTGGTAATAAAACGTTTAACGCTGCTAACTGGCAGACCAGACGGAAGGCTGGGCGGGGGAAAAGTGAAAGGGGAATAGCCCGGCAAACTTTGTTGTTATTGTTGCTGTCGATATTTGAAAAGTTGCTGGCCAATTTCCTTCAAGGACTTGGAGCAACTGAAATTTTCCGTAATTAACTGAAACGTTTGCATTTTAATAGACTTTGCATAAATTGTGCGTTAAGTTCGAAACAAAACAGTGATGGGGCATGGAAAAGGCAACATTATGAATAAAGTTTCTTCGACTGAACGACTTGTGCCATAATCGATAAGTTGAGCTGTGAATGGGGCTGCGTATGGAGCTTCGAACGAAAGGCATACGCCACATCAAGTATACGCAATGTGGCACCTAGAGAGAGAGAAAGAGAGATGGTGGTGTGGGTTTGTGTTCAGCAAAGCATGACTAATGACAACTTTGGTCAGACGTGTACATGCCACGCCAGCAGTACGGGGGTATATATCATTTCGTTTAGCAAATAACAAATATCAAAGCCAGAGCCGGAGCAGGAAAAACATGGAGAAATGGCGACGCGAGACAGAGAAATAAAGATAAATAGTGTTTGGAAATGGTCTCCATGTTTCACTTTGCAGATGGAACAAAAATTGTAGCACACTCGAGAGAACAGCGACGTAGCACATGGGAGCATCCAGGTTTGTTGAACAGAAGGTAAGGCAGTCCCAGAGAACGTACGGCCCAAATCAGATGCTTCCAAACACAGTTGCAGCATATGGGTGAAGACGGCACAGCTTTACCTTCTATCGAATGTACCCTGGAAGCATCTATCTCTAGTCGCCACTCTGTCTTTCTTTTCTCTATCTCTATCTCTCTCCGTTTCTCTGTGGCTTCTCCTTCTCTGTGCGAGTGCCACAGCGAGCGCATTTGCAACATTTATTGAGTCGTTGAACGAGTTGAATGAGTTTGGGTTTTTATTTTTAAACGCTGGCTGCTGATGGAAACCTCCAGAGCACCCGGACATAACGACGGGGGGATATACGGGTTAAATATTGATTTACGACCACACACACACACGTACAGTGTGTGGCAGCAGAAAGAGAGAGCACATATTTGGACCCTGGGCGACCGCAAAACAATGCTGCAAACTGGAATTTGTTTTTCAAATTATGACCAGGCGGGAATTTCTATTTAAATATGCAATATGTAGGAATATGTGCGTATATACTATAATATCCCAAGGGGCATGAAAGAGTTTGAGGATGAAGAATGAAAACTGAGGCTCATCTGCAATGGGGTGATTATGAGAATGTTTGGTCCTGTTTCAAGCTCAACCCCAATCTGTTCCTGCGGCTGGCCAAACTCCATTTAAAACTTCAACATCTTCAAACAGTGAGTACTGCTCGCCTGCTGGCTAGCATCATCAAAGCAGTCAAGCGCATGTTTATGAGGCTCATTAAGAGAGGTCCTGCCCGGTTGGCCAGGTCTGGCTCCGAATCTTGGGCCAGATGAAGCACAAAAGGAAGCTGAGTGAATTTCGATTTGGATGGCATACATTACGAGTAGATGGCTGTGGCTTTAAGCGAAAATTGAATGTCAAGTGCAGGGCAGAAAGAGAATGCCTGCAAGCATGCAAGATGCTCGGATCTGAAGACAAGACCTCGACCAAGAAGGAAACGATGCGCGTCGATGCCGGGAGTCTAGAGGCAGACAAAATGCGCAAATTGGTTTCACTTGGTAGGGCAAGCGTGAAAACGATGTTGTCCTAGTACTGGTAGCACCAGGACCATCACTCGACTTTTTCCCAGCTCCACAGGAAAACTTTACTCAAGTTGCGGGAAAACTTTTCCGCCTCACGTTGCACATTCGACTCACGGCCGGCCCACATGGCGGATGACAAATGTGCCCACTGCTGATTCGCAAATCGCTTCCTCCGACCTGGAGCATTAGACTAAAGCAGAGCTGCAGTATGACTGAGATGGTTTGGGGTCTGGGGCTCCACTCTCGACACCCGAGGTGTTGGTAATCTGTTCTCCGGCCTCGATTATTATTACGGCGAGCTGTTTGCGTTGCCCTCGAGTGTCATAATAATTAAATGGAATTAATGCCAAGCCAGCCAGAAATTCATCACGCCCACAATCAGTTGCGTGCCGCATTCGCTTTGTTATTCAAGGTGGCAGACTCATTTGTAGGCCAGTCCGGCTACGGGTCCTGCTTCAAGACCATCTCTTGCGGTGCCTGTGAGCCATTGCTTTGTTCGTTGCCTTTGTTTTCCTTATGGATTCCCGGCCTTGAACTCAGGATAAGGATGCCAAGTCTTGCTCCGGCCTCTCTCTCTCTCTCTCTGTGTGTCTCATAGGGAAATCACACCCACACACTCTGATTGTGGGTACAGGAAAAATTCCTTGGGAGCTTGTCATGTGTGTGTGCTACCTTGGCCTTCGCTGCCCACGCCGATGTGGAGGCCCATTTCTGGGACCAGAATAAACAAAAATTGAATATTTAAGCTGGCGTTTAGGTCTACACTTATTTATGAATGCCAATAGCTCGCCTCGATCCCAACTATGATTCATGAAGCGAAGATTTCCTTCGGACAAATTGCCTCCAGATGGGTCTTGGGTCCACTCAAAAGAGTTTACAATTTCAGGCATGAATATATTAATAAATTAATCAAAGTTCCTGCATTAGAAACGAAAAGGTACAAGACCACCAGCAAACTTGAAACCTAGAAAAGATAAGGTACAAAACCACCAACAAAGTGGAAATTCCGCAGACTCTTTATTCCCAGAAATGCAAACCGCAGGATTTTTGGATAACTTGCATACAAAGAGAATTCCCCAATCTGCCATGTCACTCAGAAACTCGACTTTGGTTGAGTGTACAACAATACATATACATATATACATATATGTATCTCTAAACAAATGTCTGCATGTCTCCTTTGTGTTGGAAAAAATCCAGACAGTTTGAGCTGAGCTCCGACAGTTGGAAAATATTACAAATATTGAACCAGACCGTACCAGATGCTGTAAATACAACATTCACCCACAGATACACTGGGAGAAAAGACTGCATTAATAATTAAGGTAATATTAGGTCTTAACGTATTTTCAAAAGTAAATTAAAAGTAGGAGACATTTCTAATAAAAAGAAGACCCTTTTCGACTAGTTCTTAATATTCAAAGTATCCTTCGTTTGAAAAACTAGTTCTTTTCAGCGTAGTTCAAGAAGAACAGCTGTAAGCGTGTGTTTGCCTGGGTGTAATTGTGTGCACTTGACTGAGGCTCTGATTTATGTACTTGCAAAGAGCCGCATGCGAGAACATTGCACTCGAATTCCCGAATCAATGATTGATGGAAGGGGATTGGGTACATCAATCATGCGTCTCACGCCTCAGCGATAATTTGATGGATATTCAATAGTCAGGCAGCAGTGGCTCCAAATCGCCCTGTGACATGCCCTGAAGTTTATACATTCGAAATGGCACTTTGGTTTCGGTGGCAAACATTTCAGTTGCAAAAATTCGGAGGTGAACATTTTACTTGCAAAAATGCTGGCTTTTGATTATTTATGCAGTTGTGCAAGAACCTCGAACCTCGACACGAGTTCAAAGTGCATTCACTGGGTGCTGCGGCTGGCTGCTCTGCTGCTGCTGCGGTTCGCCAAGTCAAATGCATAACCGAATAAAGTTCGGGCTCAACTTGGTTTACCCGTTGCTCGTCGTTGAGTCCAAGGGTATACGTATATTTTATTCGTGTGAATGTGGCATACAGAGAAGACCGAGTCTATCTAGCCATGTTCGTCGGTGTTTCCATCTGTTCTTCGAGGACTTTTCTAGCTACAGCTACAGGGTTTTTCATGTAGACTTCTCTGATGCCCAGGTAGAAGGCCGTTGAAAATAAACATAAAGCCAATCACCATTTTAGGCAAGTTTGGCGAAACTGCTGCCAGCAATGAAAATATCTTTGGCAGCATTGAACTTCACTTAGATAATTTTCTGCTGAATAGCGGGTATCCCCTAGTCTTAACAGCATCTAGAACACTCTCCGATTTTCGAAGCCACAATTTTGTTTATTTTTTCCTTTTGATGTTGGGGGGCTGCTCTCCATTTGTCGAATGCTTAAAGCCATTTGAAAATGATTGGCTTTTATGTCAATAAGCGTCTCGGTTGCCCTCACTTGTTTCTGTGCCATTTTTCCTGTTTTTAGTCTCGCTTTTTGCCATGGCTTATGTTTTTGTAGTCTCAACTTTTTCATTCTTCTGCTTTCTGTGTTCGCGATATTTTCTGGGAGTCTTTCGACTGTGTCGTTATTTAAGTGCCCCAATAAAATACAATAAATATACTCATAAATTTTTATATATTTGTATCATGTGTACATATATAGTACATCAGCGTTTTTGTGTAGCTTGCAGCCAGAGGAAAACAAAAAGTTGTCGCGTTTTAATAGACCAAAAAAGAGAAGAGCCAATATTTTTGAGACCCCCAGCTTCTGGTCACTTAAAGTTTTTATTTTCCCGAGAAGGGAGCTTAAAATTTCACTTTGATATCTCGATGGCGGGCCTGGCACAGCAGCTGCCAGAGCCCTGATGCCATAAATCTTCGAGGCCGCATCCTGCCACATGCGTGGAGAGGAGCCTTGGAATTAAATTAAAACATGTGCCTCTGCTGCTCAAATTTTCACACCGCAACACTGTTCGGAGGTAGAGGCTTTTTCCCAATCAAATTTACAATAAGTTGTTAAACATCGAAGCGTAAAAAAAGCATTCGTCACTCATTTTTTGTGTGTGCATAAATCTAAATTCAAACCTTTTTTGGGTTGCGTTTGGTTGCTTTTGTGTTGCCAAGTGGCACGCACAATTGATTTATGAAAATTTATTGCACACATGCGGAAGACCCAACACGCACACTCCCAAAAGCATCCCCACTCTCACACACAGATACGAGTTTTCCGTTTGATTAGTGCAGGCGCCCTGCGATAGGCAACAATTTCGTTGGCGAAATTAAAGTCTGCCACGGCAGCGGCAATAAAATCAAAGCCATAAAAGCTAATGAGCCCGAAAACTCGTCGCCGTTGTTGTCACAGCCATCTCCACCCCCAGCACTCCCTCTCGTCCACAAAACAGAATATCTAATACACATACATACATATACGAGCATACTCAAAATCGGGGCCATCTTGCTTGCGCCTGCACTCTTTCATCAAATCAAACTCGAACAAATCTTTGCCCTCCCCCACAGTACTAATAAAGTACAAGGATATATTATACGTGTACGTGTAAGTCTTACCAAATACTTAAATTATATGTACTTGTCCGGCTGGTTATTTATAATTTGAGAGTTTAATTGTTGAAACCGAAAGGAATAAGAAATTAAATTGTTCCCACTTTTCATTCGAATGTTTTATGGTGGTTAAATCTCCAAGTAATGGGTATCCTACAGTCAATACATCAGCTATTCTGTTCTTACTTGTTTCAGCTCGGTTTAGACCATAAAATGATGGCGATCGACGGCTACCTACGACAGGGAATGTCATAAAATTTAACCAAATTGTTGTTTTTCCTGATTCCGATGCCCGATGTCGCCGTAGATGCCTGATGCTTGCTTACCGTTATTGCCTGTGAGTGTGCATAAATCGAGCCAAAATACAAACAGAAAATAAATGTACAGGAAGCACAGGGAAGGAGATCCGAAGAAGGCCAGGGAAGGGATTTGTGCACTGATAATAAAACGGAATTGTTGCGCATATACTGAGAGATTTTTAGGATTTAAGAACAGGCTTCGAATTACAAACTCACTTTAGCGTATATTGAAATTAGAAATACACAAAAAATTACCTATATACAAATTGCTGAAAGTCCCCTTTGCCATAAGTCACTCAAGCACTTCTGCTGTCCCAGACCCAAAAATGATCCATATTGTGGACAAATTTGTAAATTGTCCAACTAATTGATGGCAATGTCTTTTGGGTTAATGAGGCAACTTCGCTTCTATTACATTCCCCCCCAACTAGTCGAAATTCCATGCTTTCTTGAAGTTTTTCTCAGTGTACACCTGCCTTAAAGGAGACTGACACTTGTCGTTTGCTGGATGACAAACATAAGTAGAACTAAACTCAAACGAAATCCCACCGTCGAGCTAGACACATATCGTAAACATTTGATCCCACAAAATTACAAATAGAAATTCCAAGTGGCCGAAATGGAAACAAACCATAAAGACTCCTCGAAGCAAACAATGGGCAGCTCCTTCTTTCACGACCTGTGGCCCCAGCTGTTGGAAGAGAATAAGTGCCACATTGAGAGCAAGTCCGCCGTCTTTTTTGTGCCCCGCCAACCCTTCAATGAACTGCACTTCCACTCCTACCTGGCGGATGCGGGGTATCCGGACTACGTGTCGCCCCACGAGATGCGCTGCTGCGGAGCTGCCAAGCTTCAGGAAGCCGCCGAGGAGGAGGCAGAACTGGCGGCCAATGCAGAGACCGAGGGAAGGCAGGACGCTGTCAATGCCGATTTCAAGCAACGCGGCTCCCAGGCCATCCGGCGCGTGGACAAGATGGTGGACCACCTGCGGGAGGCGCAGGAGCGCCGCCAGAAACTGGCCTACGCTTTCGCCAACCGCAAGTATCCCTGGACCATGCAGACGGACAAGCACGAGCTGAATTTCGAGATGACTTCCGAGGAGAAAACTTGTTTCGTGCTGCCCATGGAGAGGAAAATCCTCGATGACATTCACGACCATGAGTGCAAGCTGATGATCATCGATGTGGGCAAGGATGTGGAATTGAAAGATTGCCAGTGCTGGATAAAGTTCCGGCCATATATTCAAATGTTGGCTCTGGTGCGGACCAATCAGATGGAGCGGTGTCTCCAGCTGCTGGGTGTGTTCCACACCCTGGTGGTGGAGGAGAGCGACGAGAACAGCTGGCACGATGAACTGCATGCCTCGCTGTACTCTGGACTGAAGCAGGCCAAGAGACTGCACATCCTCAAGGCTTGTGGCGAGCCTTTCCTGTTCGTGTTTTCGCGGTTCCGTGGGATTTGCACCTGCGATACCTACGGCGTCCTCCGCCGCCTCTAGAGCTACACACAAACGCACTCGTGGAGCCGATTCTTGGATGGCTAATTTGAATCGACTCTGATTTGAAGTGCCCCGGTTTCCTGGCAGCGTTCGCTCCAATTAGGCGTCCCACATCGAGTGCAGTCGGACGCACTTCCACCCCCAGCCAGAGCCAGAGCCGGAAGCACTTCACACCTCAATGTTGCCGGGAATGTGCCAGCCAGCCGTCGAGTGGTGTCAAAATGCCTCCGTCAAACTGCCAAAGTCGGGTGCCCGGGTGCGATTTATAATTTTATTTGCCAACAAAAAACCAGCGAACATTTCGCGCTAAATCTCAACAAATTATTACAAAGCTTTGCCAACTTGGAACTGATTATAAAAGTTGCGAACAACAAGAGGGCAAACTGGGAAACCCTGCCAGTGAAAATTGAGTTTAAGAGTGTAGGGATGAGGATGATGTGGGGGACTCGCATCGAAGGCGCTTTTCCTCCTGGCTTTACTTTTTTTGTTTCGCTGGAAAAAGTTTCGGGCAAGTGCGTTGTCGCTACTTACAGAAGTACACAGGCATCATTTTCAATAGACATTCGCATAAACCACCTTGCATTATGTTATTAAAAGTTGCCCCAGTCGCAGTCCTGCCTTATAAGAGCCCCAAGTTTTCTTCTAAAAAGTATCTGAAAAATAGAGATGGGACTTAAAATTGTAAAAGGACTTTTTTCGTGCGTCCTCGGGCCTAAGCTTAGAGCGCAAACGGGCCCGAAGGCCACAAAACGTCTTTAACAGTCCCACTAACTAAACAGTACCATGCACTACCATGCCACTACAACATATTCTACTTATTATTTATATGTTTGCTGCTCATTTATTTAAAATATACATCTGTGACTTCCTTATTTTATTGCCTACTTAGGTTTCGTACGACAGAAATGGTTTTCGGTTTCTTAGAAACCACCAGACCAGCCAAGAGTTTGAAATGTACTTTTCAATCACTTTAATAATGCTGTAGCTTGCATGCATTTGGATCACAATATTGTACACTGAATAGTACACATTTACAGTGACTTTTCAACACCGCTAAGTTCTGAATTTTAAATGTAGAATAAATTCCGAGAAATCTGGGCATGCTCCTAAAATCATGGAAAAAAATACGCTCGATGGACCGCAATTTAAAATGGACCGCGCACTTAAAATGTAAACATGTACATACATATAAGTAATACATAATACGTATTATGTGTGTCGGTATATGTATGTACATTCTTTTGAATAAAATTACAACATTTGAAAACGTTTTTGGTAGGAGTTTTGACACTACCGTCTAAATTTCATCGAAAGCTCATTATTTTATAATTATGGCAATTTCCACGGGCTCCGAAATTTCTGTTTCGCGTTTTTTTCGCTTTGGATGCATGGTTTTGGATTTTTCCATTTAATAATGAAGTGCATTTTATGGAGCCCATATCTGACCGCCGAATAGTTTCTGCACGTAAATTCTAGCGGCCCATCATCGGATTTGTTGGCCCGTGTATCATACATTTACCATTCTAGGAAATCTGAATAAATTCGGAGAACTCTGTCAATTAGCTGGGAATGAAAAGCTATCATAGAAATCCAAAACCCAAAATTACAACTACGGTTGCCACATTTTTTCTTGTTGGTTATTTTTTATTGAAAATGGTGATGGTGATATGCTCAGATTTCACTAGACTTGAGTGTAACTAGGCAGCGTAAGCGAACATGAATTACTTAAGATTTTCGAATGAAGTTGGCGACTGAAAAACATTTTTTTTTCTCGAATTCTGAATTTTGTATGGGGCAAGCCGTGTTTCCAACATTTGTTGGTTGCTGCTCCTGGCTGTATTTACACATTTGCCACTGCAATTATCGCTTTGAATTAGTTTATCCCAATACCTTAGTTTGTCATTGCAATATGCAATGATTTTAATTGTCGGCTGGACCCGGCCTCATACTGGAGGCCTCCATTATGGAAACGCATTTATAATGGAACCCATTTAACCTGCAAACACCCTGTTCCGGAGATCGGGGAGTGAATATGGGGGGCGAACGGCGAACAGCTCTGACGTATTCACAGAGCGAGACCAATTTCGATTTCGAAACCGAGGGGAAACAAGTTCTGGAACCTATGCATTTGCTCAGTCCGGAGCTTTCCTGATAAGCTGATTGAATAAGAATATATAAATAAGTTGACCCCCGCTGGTATTTGAGTATTTGAGTCTGTGAGTATTTGAGTATGAGCACTGGGCAAAGCCCGCTGCCAAGCGGCCAGCGGCGGGAAGTTCTACAACCTCTGGAGAGCTAAGAATCGCTGGAGAGAGATGAATATGATTCTCTATCTGATGGATCTGATGGAGAGTGCATTGAAGCTCGTTCAAGTGTTAGTCGCGATAGTCGTTTTGTAAGTGCAGCCAACAGTTTCAGAGTTAGTACGCGCTGTACCCTAATCAACATCGGTTCTCGTAATGGCCATAGCACCGGTGCCCCTGCTGTTTGTTTGTCTTGGGCTGTGTCTGAGAACGGCCTTGGCACAGACGGTGCCGTCCCACAATTGCGGGGACCTGTTCACCTACATGCGTCGAGGGGATGGTTCAATCATAGGTGTTTTCACACCCCTTCAGGACGGCCTCACAAGTCTCGACTGGACCGTGATGTTCACGGCACACGGCACTAGTCAGGTAAGCAGAGATGTTATGAATTATGACTAAATTCCATTATCAATATCAACCTGAATCATTCCATTCCGTAGGCGCATACTGTGAGCAGCATGGGGGGGTATCCCGACAAACAGCAAGCATTCGAAAAGATGCGAAGTGGAGGGAGGGGGCAGGCCTTCGTGAGCTTCCAAAACTACGGCGACGAGCTGCCCAAGTTGATCAAGGTGGAGCTCAATGGCCACGTCTATTGCAGTGCCTCAGATTGTTAGTAGTATTTATGGGTTTTTCTCCACACATATGCTGATCCGTTTCTTTTCTCCGACGCCACAGATGATGCCCCCTCCAGTACAATGACACGCGGATGGAAGGCATCTGTCACGGGCAGCAGCCCAAGTTTTCCTGTGACGATGCCACCGCGCTTCACGTATAGCTCGCGAGCACCTACCAGCACTGGCAGCAATCCCTTCCTTAATAGACCCAGAAGTCGACCTGATCCCGACTTTGCGGAGTGCGGCGTGGAAGGTTTTGCGGCTGCCCAGGCCGGAGGGGAGGTTATAACCAGAGGGCGATTCCCCTGGCTGGGTGCTCTCTACGAAGACAACGGCCCAACGCTGAAGTACAGCTGCGTGGTGTCGTTGGTTTCTAAGCGTACGGTGATCACGGCGGCTCACTGTATCCACGGAAAGAAAGCTCTGGATCTTGGGTCTATGTGGGACGTCATGACCGCAACACGCATCCCGAGAGCGGAGCCACACTTATCCGTGCTTCGAGTACGCGCACGCCATCGCAGTACGACGGCAACCCAGTGCCCGACTCGGACGTGGGTCTCGTGGTGCTCGACACTGAGGTTGTCTATACCAACTACGTGCGACCCATCTGCCTGTGGACATCGCGCACGAGACTGCCAGCCAATGAGGGCGACGAGGGGGCGGTGGCCGGCTGGGGTCTAGACGAAAATGCCGTCGAGACGCGTTACCCCAAGGCCGTCAATGTCCGCGTGGTGACCCGGGAGCAGTGCCTAAGTGACATGAAGCGTGCGGAGGACTTCATCACTCCGAACACTCTATGCGCCGGCAACAGAAATGCCCACGGACCCTGCCTGGGCGACTCTGGTGGTGGTCTGATGATCATGCGCAACGACCGCTGGACACTCAGGGCCATCGTCGCTCTGGCGCCGCGGAAGGGATTGATCTGCGATCTGAGGAAATATGTTATATACTGTGACATTGCCAAGCACCTCACGTGGATCGAAAGCAACATAGTGCAATAGAACTTTAGAGGAGTGAGTGATGAGTGAAAGATGAATGAGTGAATAAATGAATAGATAAGAGATTAATATGAAATAAACAAGTCTCAATCGAATTCGAAGTGTAGCAAAAATATAGTTAGATCTGTTGAGTGGACATCTGAAATATGAGTGATGTGATGTGCTCGTGCAATAAACAATACTCATATGTTTTTTGTTTGCATAGCAATTCCCACGTTTATTATGTGGGGGGGTTTTTCACTCAAGAGCAGACGATCTGAATGGTGTGGCTGGTAAGGGTACCAGGGGTCTATGGGATTCGCACAGGACTGGTTACACCTGGACTATTTACACGGACTATTTACACATGAAATGTGGATGAAGAGCCATATCCAAAAGACTTGAATCCTTAAAGTTCTGAATGAATTTTTGGTTTTAGGTAGAAAATTCCACATACTCGCATTTGTTCTACTTATTGCGATATTTTTGTTTGGGAACCTAAACTTATGAATATGTTAATCTGAATCGCGGGTATCCGGTAGTCGGATTGCGCGGCTGGGGCGTTCCAACGTATCGCTTGCTGTGTGTCTTATTGGCTCTGCACGATGCGGAATTTCCAGTTTACTCAGTGACTCAACAACCCGTCCCGAGAGCGGTAGCGGGAGAAGCTGCTGAGACTGAGCCCGAAGCTGGGGCTGTTTTATTTATCCATCGACGCTTGTCGCGTGCGCAGTAGGAAAACGGATCCAAGTCGAACTGAAGTCGATATATTCTGGAAAGGTATGGGGCTGAAATTAGCCATAATTGTGTCGTTAATAGCATTGGCCAGGTGTCAGCTTCTGCCGGAGAACGCGTGCTCCGACTACTTCCAGTACGTGAACGATGGCTTCGAAGGCCTGCAGGGGGAGGTGACCCTCCCGAGCGTGATGCGGGGCCGCAACCGCATCGACGTGCGCCTCACCCAGCGGGGGGATCAAGATGTATGGTGGATTGCTATAGCCGTCTCCAGCTGAAACCCCGACTGATTGCTTTGCCTCCTTCGCATTCCACAGCCCTCTTCCGTTGGCGCCCTGCGGCCCTATCCAGATGAGGAGGCTGCCCGGTCGACTGGTGGACCCGCGAAATTTCGGATTAGTCTCCGGCCGGACCCCTCCACCCGTCTACTGCCCAAGCTGTCGCGCCTCTCATACAACGATCTTCTGCTTTGTTCTGCCAGCGAATGTGAGTATTCAGCGGACTGGTGGTTGGATCAGACAGCACGGGTATGACTCACGTTCATTGCTTTTTAGATGGGCCCCCCAATAGCTTCTTCAATCGCTTCTACGAGATTCACGTCAGTGGACAGTCGCACCGGCCGCTGCGGCCGCTTGATCCCTCGTCTGTGTTTGGTCTGTTCCCCAGGGAACAGTCTGGTTTGGAGGTAAATACCGTATTTTATGGTACTCCTACACAAAGTTCGTTTCCCTCCTGGACATCGGTATCGTCCGGGGGCGCTGTGTCTCCCGTCTGGCCCCAAGCATGGCAGACTCCAGCTCCTGCACCTGCACGTGCCCCATCACAACGTCCACGTGTCACTCCAGCACCACCTTCCACGACTGTTTTCTTCCAACCGCCAGTACCACCACAAGTAACCACCACCGTCAAAGCTCCACCGCCGACCGTCGCACCGAATCGCAGCCCCAATCGACCCCCCCAGCCCGTCTCGACGCCGGTGGAGTGTGGTCGCGAGGGCAGGCTCTCGCCCTTCATACACCGCGGCACGGAGTTCCCGCGTGGCCAGTATCCCTGGCTGTCGGCGATCTACCACAAGGAGTCCCTGTCACTGGCCTTCAAGTGCGGCGGCTCCCTGATCTCGGCCAGCATGGTGATCACGGCCGCCCACTGCGTGTACAAGATGCAGGAGGATCGGGTGCTGATTGGAGTGGGCCGCTACGATCTGGACGACTACAACGAGGACGGGGCCGAGATGCATGACGTGAGGCGATTGCTGTGGCATCCAGAGTTCTCCACACGAGTAATCTCCGATGCAGACATTGCTCTGGTCACCATGCAGCGGCCCGTAACGTAGGTTTATTGTGATATTCTGTCGATTTGATCTCTGATATCGTATTCCCTTTTCCAGATTCAATGACATCATTGGCCCCATCTGCTTGTGGACGGAGAAGGAAAGTGAAACGGTCACCAAATCCGGCTTCATAGCGGGCTGGGGCACGGACGAGTTTGGCAACTCCAAGACCCAATATCCGCGGGTTGTCGAGGCAGAGATAGCCAGTGCCACGGACTGCATCAGCACCTGGAAGGCGTCGGCCGTCACCGAGCGCACGCTCTGCGCCGGCAACCGGGACGGATCCGGGCCATGCCTTGGTGACTCGGGCGGAGGCCTGATGATCCGGCGGGACACCCACTGGGTGCTGCGCGGCATAGTCTCGCTGGGCGAACGTGGAACCTCCGGACGGTGCCAGCTCAGCCAGTATGTGCTCTACTGCGACCTGTCCAAGCATCTCACTTGGATCAACGAGAACCTAAGTTAAACCCACGAAGAAGCGGGTGATTTGTATACCATAGATTAATAAACTCTAAGACACAACACAATCCAATATTTTGAACGCTCTCTGGTCCGGACGTACCTCTGGTCAAACCCGTTTACCGAGTCGCATAAGCTTCTTTTCGCTGTCTGACAGATTATTTGTGTTTGGGAATAATAAGTATTAAGTAATCCAATCAGCTGGCAGAACGAGTTTTCGATCTGTCCCTTACTCTCACACTGTTTATGCGGTACGGGGTGTTCAGTGTTCAGCGGCACTGAGCACTGTGTAAACTAATCCATCCATCCGTAGCCGTACTTGCCATCATGCAGTGGAGTGACTCGGTGCTGCTTCTCATCGTTCTATGGACACTATCCAACAGACTGCCGGAACGAGTCTTTACAGATGATTTTTAAATACTTCACCAACGTATTTCTCGATGAAGATCACTGAGACCATTGTTGGAGTGGTTGAGGAATATTCCTTTACCAACGCAATGCACAAGATGCACACTGGCACCAGTGGTGGAGGTGACACAGTACAGCATTACCAATCCCCTGGCAGAGAATGGAACCTGGAAGCTACAGATGGAACTCATGCTGATGCGGCACTAGACAGATCACCTGTTGATGGCCCTCAATCAGTATTTTCATCTTTTGTCTAATCTGCTAAGGGAATGCAGTGCTGAAAGAGGAAAAGTGGAGGAGGAAATAATTGGAGCTTGAACAAAATATGTATGCAAAAAATGGTTCATCCTCTTTGAATGTGTTGTGGGGAATCGCATTTCTTAAGAAAATCTATTAGAAAAATTGCTATTAATTGAATATTTATCTTCTGACCACGTGCTGTCTTGCACTGCCCCTTGATATACTGCAGTTGATCAAATATTTGAGAAAGAGTGATGTATGCTTTGAGTTAATCGATCTATATAATAACTGGGCGATACTAAACCTGTGGCCAGGCTGTTAGAGCGATGAAGTGAAGCAGTTCGTTGCTTTTGCTGGTCGCTCTGTGGACCAGCTTTGGCGGCATCTGTGGCAGGGATCCGCGAGCTGATCAATGGCAGGACATTTCTGAGTTGGGAAGACAAGTAGAGGAGATCATCCGCAGTGAGATGTGCAGTGGAGCTACTTCCGAAGACGTCTTCAACTATCTGCACACCTCTTCCAATGAGGATATTCAACGGGCTGGTTTCGTCGCCATAAATCTGGCTAATACGGTGCAAATTGCCATCACAGAGTCGATTGCCAGCTTTGTTGAGAGTGTAGGCAATGCATTGGGTGAATTGCAGTCTTTTCTCCAAAAGGAGCGCAATACATACAGGAGCCAGGCACTGCAGGATGCAATGGGGATGCTAACCGAACTGAATGCTGTCATCCTCGACCTGGAGGCTAGCCTGGAGAGAATCAACGGGCAGCTGGCGAACAACGATCAGTGGGAGCTGCAGACAGCGGAGGAGTGGAAGCTCTGGGCCGCAATCCTAGTGTCAAATGTGAGGGAATCTACAGAGGGTGCGGGTACGGGCACCTCTAAGGCCAAGGACCTCACCCAGGGCCTCAACACACGCTACGGCCTCCGTCTGCACGCCTGCCAAGAGGGATTCATCTGGGCCCATACTCGATATAATCTTGAATTGCAGGAGACTCTTGAGATCTCCCAAAACTCAACCGATGTCTTGATCCAAGCAACGGTGAATTGTCAGGTTGTTGGGGCCGAGTGCCGCAATGCCGTAAGAAAAGCTCTCGAGGGTCTCATAGAGGTGCCTGTGGAGCTTGACAGATTTCGGGATAAGGCCGAACATTTGCTGGTTTTAATTGAGGAGAGTAATCAGTGCTTGTCGGAAACATTGGAGGAATACTCCGGGCAGAGACTCAACGTGGAGAGTCAGCTGAAGGACATCATCGAACAGTAAGGGAATAAAGTCTCTCCAGAGACAGTAACGGTACAGTAACAGTAGCAGAATGAGTTGGACAGTTAATTAGTAGACTTCTTTGCCAAATATAAGTAGTATAGTATTAAGTAAATACTAGGTTAAGAGCAGCCAATAAATATCGCATATCAACGAAAGGCAAGCCTTTTAAAGGTTTCCCAAAATTGCTATAGAGTATTTCCCAAACCTACCTCCCGCAGATCTCAATGAATATTATACATCATTGGAAAATCGTTATGGAATTCCACGCGCTTGCATAATTCCCATCTACAATGCTGTTCGAACTCAGACCCAGACTCAGAGTAGAGCTTAATAGATTGCAGCTTTGAGTAATTATACTCTAAGTATACTTAGACAAGTGGTGCTCTCTCAGATCGTTGGGGATGAAATAGGCACAAATCATTTGCTAGGCGGCGTTCATTGAGTGAGGTTCGATTGTGGTCGAGTAAATCGCATAGTGAGACAAATAAATAACGATTGCAGCTGAAATGGGGAAGCTCCTGCTGGTCTCTGGAATTATCATGACGATGTGCCTCGGGCCGAGCCTTGCACAGCTGCCGGCCAATGGCTGCTCGCAGTTTTTCGAGTACCAGGGATATAACAGACAGTACATTGGCCTGGTCACAGTGCGTCACAATCCGGTGGTGAACAATCACACGCTCTTCCTGGAATTCTCGCAGTCAGGATTCTATAACTGGGTAGGATGTCATCCCTGATCTCGGGTTTAGCCCCAACTTTAGTCAGTTGCATTTGCTTCTCTTATCATTCAATGCGTTTGCGGTTGTGTTTTCCCCATTCCATTGGCACTCACAATTAGATTTGCAAAAGCAAAGCAATGATCGCGTATATGTATATAACATATAGCGATCGTTGTAAACAAGATCTGAAAGAGAGCGAAAACAAGATATTCTCTTTCTCCTCATTTAGGAATTCGTGGGCAACGTTGTCATAGTGACAGATGATGAGACGGTCAAGACTAATCTCCGTCGGGGCTGGCCGATCCAGTATCGTGTGGACTTTCCCATTCCCAGCCAGCCGCCCAAGATCACCAGCATCAGGGTGGACGATGTGGAGCTCTGTGGTAATAATCAATGTGAGTAAGGCCCTACCTGTGATGCTAGGAAAGTGATTCTTATACGGAAAGAAAATGGTTCTTTCAGATCCTCCACCGAGAACAGCCATATCACTGTCGCACTCGGTCACCACCTCGATATCCCCGCTTTCTACGTTTAGTGGGCGCAGCACGGCTCGTGCTATAGATGCAGTCCAGAAAGTCCGGCCCCAGCTACGGCTCTCAGTTCGTCCACCAGTCCGAACCCCATCTCCAGTTCGACCTTCTTCTCCAGTACTTCCTGCAATTGAACCTCAGAGTGGTTTCAACTACGAAGAATTCTGGGCCAGCGAACAGAACAGCACTCAGCGGCCGACCGTTAAGCCTGGACAGGGCAGGGTCAGCCCGCAGACCATAACACAGACTGGACCCGGGAATAGTGGGCCCAGGACTCCTCCGCAAACCTCCTCCAGCAACATTGTTTGCGGCCGTGAGAGGACCGTGACCACGCCGTTGATCTTCCAGGGCACGCGATTGGAGCGCGGGCAGCTGCCCTGGCTGGTGGGACTCTTTGAGCGGCGCGAGAGTAACGGTCCTATCTTCTTCTGTGGAGGCACTCTCATATCCGCCTCCACGGTGCTGACGGCGGCGCACTGTTTCCGGCAGCCAAACCGTGATCTGCCGGCCAGTCGCACGGCCATCTCTCTGGGCCGCAACAGCCTGGACATTTTAACGGATGGGGAGTTCCGAGGAGCCTCCCAGCTGCTCATCCACGAGAACTACCAGATTAAGCAGTACACGGAGGCTGATCTGGCGCTGGTCAGGCTGGATGAGCCCGTCAGGTGAGTTCACCTTTAGGTATATTCTACTCAGAGATTCCACTGATCCACTAACAAACCTTCTTGCAGCTTCAGCGACTACATCGTACCCATTTGTCTTTGGAGCACGAGCAACCGCATTGGATCTGCCGGAGGGAGTCAGGTCATATGTGGCCGGCTGGGGTGCGGATGGGGAGGGCAACGGAAACACGGACGTGGCCAAGGTGACTGACCTCAGCATTGTGTCCGACTCGAACTGCACCTTAGAGCTGCCCCATATCCTCGTCCAGCCGAGCACCCTTTGCGCCAAGAAGGTGGGTGCCGGTCCCTGTGGCAGTGATGGCGGTGGCCCTCTGATGCTGAGGGAGGACGATGTCTGGTTACTGCGCGGCGTCATCTCCGGCGGCATAAGGAATACTAAGGAGAACACCTGCGACGTGTCCAAGCCTTCCGTCTTCACGGACGTGGCCAAGCACATCGACTGGGTGCGCAGGAACATGTGGAACTGATCCGAAAAGAACTGAAATCGAAGCCAAATTATTACTCTTTCCTGCCTTTTGTGAATGCAATGACAATTACCTGAGAGCTGACAAATTGTTGGAAGACCCAAGCAGAACCGTAGTATGATTTATTGAATTTAAACTGGCTTCTACCCAACGGGTAATTCAAGTCTAGCAACCATTAATCATAAAGTGAAATAAAGAAACAAAACCACAAAATGTGTGTACACTACAACCCTCTGTTTGCTGGTAAATTCCATAGGGAACTCATATAAAGGCATATTTTTGGGAGTTTGAAGCTACAGTTTCTGGGAACTGTTCTGGCTTAATTATTTGAAAGCTTGTGGCATCTATAGCAAGTTCCTTGTACAGATTTAAAAGAAAAGCAAAGTCCTCTGTGAGGATTGTCCAGTGGATTTCCTCATTCATCACGTTGGAAATCCACAAAACCTTTAAGATAGAGTACTCGTAAAATCAAGTGGCCCTATCCAAGCGGCTTACGACGGAAACGGAGAGAGAGAGAGAGAGAGAGAGAGAACGAACAACAAGCTCTGTGTGAGGCTGAATACTAGCTCCAATCGAATCTCATTATCGATCTATTCCGCTAGATCGTTCAGCTAGATCGTGCCCCTAACTAAAAACACTAATCATTCATCGCTCGACTCTCGTTGAGTGCGGTTTCGGTATCGGTACGACTTGTGACCTCGCGTTTTGTGCGCGACTTTCGTAGTTACATTATTTATTTCATTCCTTATAAATATTTATTGGATCGTATAAGTTATGTGTTCGCTACAACTAGGTCTCCTGCTGGCTCTGTTGCAGATCTCTCTTAACTGGGGACAAAACCTACCGTACATTGCCTGTCCAGAGCTGTTTGAGTACCTGGGCTACAACCAGGAGCATATAGGGCACATAAGCCTGAAATTGGATTCCTCCATTGTGGAGAATACACTCCGTGTAGAGCTTTCCCAGCCAGGTCGACATACCTCTGTAAGTTTTTCTTTTCCAACTGTTGTTTGTATACTCTCTTATCATGCATTGACCTTACTCTCAGATGGGAGCGTGATTTTCCCCTATCACAATTGCGAACTCAATGTTGAAGTAGATTTTCATGGGAATTGCATGCCTGATAAGGCCTGAGGGGAAACCCCCCAATGCTGCCACTTCATTCTCTTCCGTTCCGTGTCGTTCCGTTCTGATCTGTTCTCTCCGGTATGGGACAAAGTTGTACGACCGGTTTTTACTACAGACTAGTATTAATATCGCCCGAGCCCCAGCTGCTGTGCTGTCGCTGTTGCTGTTTTTGGATGTTTGGTTTTACCAGTTGAGTTATGTTTACGTATATGGGGATCTGACGTCGATTACAACTGTTGACGACATCTATACGAGAGGAGACAAATTATGACGCGCTTTGTTTGCATCTCTTTCAGAGCTACCCCGGGGACCTTAATCTTCTGGAGAATGAGGAATCGATTAGGTATCGTCTGCAACACAATGAACCCATCAACTATCGCGTGGACTTCCCCACGCCAGGTGTTGTTCCCAAACTAACCATGATCTCCCTCAACGGCCAGGTTGTGTGCCGTTCTATGTCATGTAAGTGGAGAACCATCTTTCCATCTATGTCTTTATCTGATTCGTTTATTGATACCCTTGCAGATGGTCCTCCTAGTACGAAACTATCGTTATCACACACCTTACGTTCCACAGCGCCTTTGCTGAATCTCCTGCCACAGCAACCAGAACAAAGGCCTCGGCGGCCACAATTTTCACAACAGCCACAGCAGCCGCAATACCCACAGTACCCTCAACAGGCACAACAGCCGGAGGAACCAGTGAGAATACGACCCCAACCTCAGCCTCAGCCTCAACCCCACCCCAACAGCACCAAGAACCATTCCGACCACGTCCAGCACCAACGCCAGAACCACAATTTATCCCAGAACCGATTGCAACCACCACACAACGACCCACAGCACCATCAGCATCTCGACAACGACCCTCAGGAAACAGGCCCCAGACCCTGGGACAATTGAATGGAGTCTGTGGCAGGGAAAAGCCCGTCAATACGCCGCTCATCCACTTCGGGCAGGTGGTGGAGCGGGGACAGCTGCCCTGGATGGTAGCCCTGTTCGAGCGGGTGGGCAACGAATACAACTTTTTATGCGGTGGAACCCTCATCTCAGCTCTTACCGTGCTCTCGGCGGCCCATTGCTTCCGGTTCGGCACCCGCAGTCTACCCGCCTCTCGCACGGCCGTGTCACTGGGACGCAACACCCTGGACCTGCTGACGCCAGGAGTGGGAGCCCGGCGAGCAGTAGCCGAGCTTGTCCTCCACGAGCAGTACAATCCCAGTATCTATACGGACGCGGATCTGGCGGTGCTCAAGCTTTCAGAGCCAGTGGAGTAAGTGCTGCACGACAGATCCTTTAAGAGTAATCTTAACAATATGTATCTTTCAGTATCGGGGACTATATCCGACCCATCTGCCTGTGGAATGATAACTATTTGCTCGAGCTTCCATCGGGCCACAAGTCGTATGTGGCCGGCTGGGGAGAGGATGAGCGGGGCAACAGGAATTCTCGGATCGCCAAAATGACGGACACGGACATCATCACCCAGCCGGAGTGCCGGGGAAATCTCACATCAGAGAATGTGCGCTTCGTCACCTCACGCACCATTTGTGCCAGTAATCGGGAGGGAGCCGGTCCCTGTAATGGGGACTCTGGAGGTGGGCTGATGCTCCAGGAGTCGGACATTTGGCTGCTGCGCGGAGTCGTCTCCGCCGGACAGCGGCTGAGCAATCGATGCGACCTCTCGCAGCCCGTGATCTACACGGATCTGGCCAGGCACATCGAATGGCTGCATACGGTCATGTGGTTCTGAGGGCTTTCCCCAGAAGATTAGTAAATAGCTTATATGAATCCAGTGCCAAAATAAACGCTAGCCTAGTTTTTTACATTAAAATTGAAAGATTGCCTCCACGACTTGTGGCTCTGTGCCAGCGGCAATTTGTCAAAAGCTGGAAATTGTCGCCCATTTGGATGCGGTTGCGGCTGTCGTCTGCTAATGACACCTAATGGAGGCACCCGGTCGCAAATCGTAAGACGCAAGACGCAAGACGCAAGCAATGCTCGAAAGTCGCGCACTGTATAAAAGTCGCGCCCAGCAAGTGTGCAGAAAGTCGCACTGCGAAAACGCACCAAAGTCGCGCACAAGAAAACGCATAGAAGTCGCGCCTAAAACGCTTCTATGGCACAACAGGTGATTGTTGCGCTCTTACCCCAACTTACTCTCCCTCTCGTTCGGTACTCTCTCTCTATGGAACAAAGCTCTCTCATGGATGCGCGGCGCAGATATTTCGCCTGTGTTATGGCACATCCTGTTGAATGAAAATTGTCGGCTCCGGCTCCGATTTCGGCTCTGACTCCGGCTTCCCTTCTGGCCTTCTGGCAGTCAGTCGCGTATGAAAACGATTCGAAAGTTGTTGGATACTTGGCGGCACTGGCCAAGGAGACACATTGGCCCGACGCTCGTCTCTGCTCCGGCACGGCCAGTCGTGCGTGTCCGGACAGTCGACGTTCAGACTTCAGTTCGCACGGTTCGGCACGCGGCAGCAGAAACAGCAGCTGAAGCTGAAGCATAGCCCGCCAGGAGCCGCCCTACCATATCCAAGTGCCAGAAGGTGTTTGTCGGTTTCTCTTCGGCGTCTGTGTCGGTGTCACTGTCTGTGTCTGTGTCTGTGCCGATCGAGAATTCTTGTCGGGCGCGCGTTGCCTCCTAGTGTGCGAGTGCGAGTGCCAGTGCGTATGCGTGTGGATGGGAAGTGCAAAAAGTTTGGCATCGGGCAATTAATCATTCAAGGAGTGGTGCGGCCTGGCCCCTGAATTGACTTCCATTTTAGTAATTTGCCTGATTGATGCACGGACTTGGTCAATTTCCGGTCGAACCCGACTTCAGTGCAGTGCGTCCATCGCCTGTGGGCCTCTGGCGGCTGCTGCAGCTATGAATAAACAGAATAAACAGCCAGGAAAATTCCAAACGAATACCAAGTGAAGATCTGGAAAACAGTGGACAAATAGCATCTCAATAAAAGTCTATTAGTGAAATGCTGCAACTGCATTGCCGTATCCGGCCATCGGGCCTTTACTGCCGCCAATCCTGCAACTGAGGCACAAAGCAAACGAACCGCAGAGGACCTGCCACCCTTTACCAGACCAGATCAGAACAAACCAGAACCCCACCTCCTTCCCCGTCCTAATCATAGCCCCACCTGCCATCCAAATGACAAATGCAATGAGTGCTATTGCTGCACTCGCCCTGACAGCGGCCGGGGCAGCGGCAGTGGCTGCCTCTGCGGCTAGCGGCAGGAGCAACCACAGCAGTCCGTTCCTGACCACCAGCAGCACCACCACCACCGCCGCCGCCTCCATCAGCACCAGCATCGGCATGGCCATCAGCAACAGTAGCAGCAGCAGTCGGAATGGCACGCTGCTGGAGGCCGATCACCTGCCGCTGCAGTTGACAACCGCTAAGGTGGACATGGACATTGAAATCGACATTCAACTGCTCACAAATGGCTATGATGGCACAACGGTGAGTGATTCCGACTGCAGGGGAAGGTCAGGGCGGGTTATCGGTATTCGTTATTCGGTTTTCATATGGCTGCCATCGAAGCATTCATTGGGCTTTCGCTCTGACTCCGGCCCCTCTTTGGGCTTTATGTCTGTTGCGAGGCTCGTAAAAAAAAAATGCTGCTTCTGGTTCAGGTATTGCTACTATAATTTACAATGTCTCTCTCTCTGATCAGGAGGGTGTAGAGGCGAATTGTATGGGTAGGGCGAGGCATCGGACATGAACTTTTATGAACATTTCATTTTTATTACGTGCGCGCATATTTCGCCGAACATTGTCGTATAGTTTTTGTGTGGTTTCCCTTGTTCTGGTTTATGGTGCGTATACGCAATCAATATTTTCACTAACCTCTGAGCACAGATGCCTTTTGATGATTCGTCAAGACAAAAGGGAAAAGCGATGACAGGCAGGGAGCAACAGGATGCGGATAGCGATAAATCCTTCGTAGAATAACCCACTCTATGGGGAGCAAAGTTTATGGCAATGAAAAGACATAGCTGTGCTACACAATTATCACACATCAAACGTGCATTTATATTATTTAATAAAATGTATAAATCACGACAAAAGGTTTCAGCAAAAGTTCCTCCTTTCGTTCGGACCCACTCCTTGCTTTTAATTTATTTCCCTTCTAGTCAGCCAACTGCTAAATGAAAATGAATGCGAGTCTCATTAGCAGCCCTAGCACATGTGAAACTTTTCCTTTTCCCCCACCAAACACACAGATACACCCGCATACAGGCAAACAGGCACACAGAGAAGCGTGCACCTTCATCGATGCATAATCCAGTTTTCAAAAGCGGGTAGCCAAAGGAACTCCTCCTCCGTTCGCTCAGTGGAAGGCAAGGATGTATATACGAAAACCAAAGTTTATCCTTTTTTTTTGGGGGGCGAAAACGAGCAATTTACGTGCTTGACGTGGCAGCAGTAAAGGATACGAGGCAGCACACACACGCGTATACTTGCACGCTCACAGAGATAGAAATCTAAATACATGTTGTGCCGAAACGAACGACAAAGTTCTGCTCATCTGTTCGCACGTTTAACTTTCAATCGAATGTAAATAATGAGTATCACGTAAGTTGGCAAACGAGGCGACTCCCTGGGGACGGGGGATACACATTCGTATAAGAACAGCCTGCCACAGAGGCAACGCTATCATCATGTTTATGCCACGCACATTTTCCACATAAATAGGTTTTTAACTAATTTATAAACTGTTGCTGGTGAAGAGCCGACAGGGCTCAGCCACTTGATTCACCCAACGATAATATGGTTGATGTTCGTCACTCAATTGGGTCACTTTGTGCCCATCAATCTAGTTGATCTAATTGCCAGTAGTTGGCTTTGGCTTTCCAACTTCCATGTCCATTCACCAGAGAGGATGGATGATAGTTTCACCTTATACCTAATACCTCGTGCGATTCCCCGAGCTTGCTCTCAATTGGTGACACTGACATTTGTCCTCGTCATGTGTCAGCCACCAAATTGTCAACGTCTGCCGCGATTCTTGTGCCTCTGCTAGGCATTTGCATAATGCATCACGCATACGCCGCGTTGTGCAATCTAATTGAATTATTAATCTGCTCTCGGCGAATCTTTTGCTTCCACACAGCAAATGCTTATACGAGCATGGAAAAATAGTATTATGCCTTCCAACCGTCCCGTCCGTTCTCCAGCCCCTCCATTGTGGCCATTGTGTGTGTTCTTGGATTGAATTCCGCATTTTCTATTGCCCGTAAGCCGTCGCATGGAAAAACTTTGGCTTTGGGCATTGTTCGCGAGCTTTGCATAGTAATAATAATAAAATATTAATAGCATTATTTGCTATTGAATCTTCTCGCTCTCCCACTCCCACTTTCTCCCTTTCGTCTCCCGTCTCCCGTCTCTCTCTTTCCATTCAACAAGCGCCTCCATTGTTGTGGCAAATCCTTTGGAATTTGTGCAAATTTCCGCCAGCCATTTGTCGAAATCATTGGGCATTGGGGCGTGAAGGGGCGTACTGAAATAGGTATCGATAGCCAATTGAAATATAAGCTATCAGGCCGCAACTGTAATTGTTTACCAGAGGGTCTAACCAGTAATTTATGTGCTGTATGCTATGCCTCAACAACATCAAGGATAAAGTTGCCACAAACGCAGTTTCAGTGTGTGTTTCTAGGCTTGTAACTTTGCAACTTTGAGAGGAATGGAATGTAGAGGAGCTCCTAAGCAAACATTTAATTAAAATGTTGAAGATCTCGCTTCAAAAATGTTTCCTAACTATTCCAATCATAAATCGCTCAGCTTTTGCCAACACTCAACCAGATTTTGTTAAATCTGTGAGCCATAAATATCCCTTAGCCACATTTCGTAGCTTAATTTTTTGCTAACCACAGAAAAATATCCCTTGAATACTCTGGGGTGTTTCAATTAGACTTGCGGGAATCCCAGACGACGGAATAGACTAAAAGAAAAGTGGAGAGAGATAAATGTCAGCAATTTTGCCTAATTAAATGTGTGTGACAGCGCCTGCCATAATCACGAGGCTGGCCACAAAATAAATGAGCAAAAATGCTGTGTGCTCCATGAATCGGGTCACGGATATATAGAAACCGCATAAACACAGACACACATTCCGCCCAGGACCCTGCCATCAAGAGAGAGAGATGCAGCTGCTGAGGACCGACCCTTGCCCGTGCCATTCCACATTTATCTTAGCCACAAGAGCCACAATGTGTTTGTCTAGGTGTTCCCGTTTAATTGCACCTCCCCGTACCTCTCTCTCTTAGCTCTCCTTTCTGCAGGAAAGGTAAATGAAAGTGGTAGGATATTCCAGATTTTTATGTTGTCTACATCTCATTCACCTCTTCCCTTTTTTAGGACCAGGTAAATGGGGCTAAGGATTTTCAATGGGGCAGTATAAGGGATTCCCCCAGCCCAAAAAAGGCCCTCTCCTTATTGACCATAAACCTTGCTTATACGAGTGTGCGTTTGACCTTTTTTTTTGCCCTAGCTGCCATTTTTTATGGTTTTTCGTATGTGTGTGTGGGTCTGATTGTTGGGGCCACAAGCAGAGCCTTTGGCATCGATGACGCCGACAATGACACCGGAGTGCAAACGATTACAAGTCAATTTAACAGGGCCATGGCCATGTCATACCAAGTCCATGTCAATCATCTGTATGTCGGGGGCGCAGCGACATTTGTAAGTTATTGCCAAAATACAATATTCCTAATAGATCTGATTTTTATGGCTGCCATTTCAGAGATTTCTTGAAGAGAGGATTAGCTGTGCAGGAAGTTTAAGCAACGTTAAGTTCAGTTCTCAGAGGCAATTGGAGAATCATATCAAGCGTTTCGAATTTATAGGCGATTGTTTTATTTGGAAATTAGGACTGGTTTTGGTATTAGAAAATGCACTAGATCTAAGAATATTAAAACGACATAAGAAATGTCACTGTTTCCTATTGAATTTCATGCCAAAATTGTGAAAGAAGATCTAGGGAATCGAGGGGGAATCGAACATTGATATTGATGCGATGACTTGTATAAGATAGTATATAATAAATATGTGCGAGATATCTTATTGTATTTTGCAGATGCCTTTCGCATTTTATGGATTTGCGGAGGTTGAGCAATTGCTACGCATCTTGACACGGCTAGACAAAAATGCATATGATAGAGTTTCCCCTTTCATTCTATTATCCATTGGCATTCCCATTCTCGCTCTCCGTTCTCCGCCTTCAACATAGACAAGGGCAGCTGCATTCGTGTATTTCCACTCCATAAGTGTGTGAGTGTGTATTTCCTTTCCTCTGAGTGTGAGAGTGTGAATTCTTGTGTAGTGACGACGACACTTGTGCGGGTTAACGGGATGTTTGTTTTAAGCACACACACACACACGCACTCGTACACACTCGTAGCACTGACAAAAGGAGGACCAACGAGTGACTGACTGACGTTCACTTGGCAAGTTTTCCACTCAAATTCAGTGCAAATCCGGAAAAAGTTGAAGGAAAGCCAAAGAAAAATAAAATCGATGCACAGTGCAGCGGAGAGGGAGATAGCGATTGAGTGTCAGTGGGTGAGTGAGTGATTGAGAAGGGGATGCTGCTTATACAATCAGCTTAAGAGTGGCAGCAGATACACATCGGAAGCAGCAGCAGCCCCAGCGTCCCACCAGACAGTCATCTCCTGTTGCAGCTAATTATCCTGTCGTTGACAATCTGCCCCGAGGCCAATCAGCATGGCAATCTGAAGGCTAGCAGCAAACACAAACAGACCTCATTGGCACGACCAGGATCCCCTGTGAAAATCGGCAGGCAATAGAGCAGCGACGGGGTAAACACAACCAAAACATTTGTTTTGCCCACAAGGGGACAAACAGGACCTTCAAACACGTATGATGAAACGGGAAGCGGGTAATTAGCATAGCAGTGCAGGCTTATTCTCCTTTAGTGTTTGGATGATGTGCAGTCTCAAGATGATGTGGTCACTATATACTTGTATATACATATGTATAAGCCCCACAAGCCACATACTCACTGCAGTGCTTCCAAATGATAAAACGAGGCTTAGATCGCAGCTAAATTCAATCCATGTACATACCCCTAAATGTACTCTACGAAACGTGCTTTCCTGGTTTGTTGCACACGACCGAAATATTATGAAATTTTAATCAGATTTTTCCACAGACGAAGCCCCAGCACCATTCGTCCAGTTCTGGTTTACTTTAATTATTTATATGGGGGAAAATTCGACATGAGCTTGAGGTCTAAGGTCTGGTCGCTCACCGCAAGTGTGAATCCCCGCTGGAGGGAAGAAAAACTTGTTATCCATCAGCTTAGGACGATATGAATCTAATTAGTTCACTCATTAAGGGACGAGCTGCTGCTATCCTTAACCCTCCTCCACTTAAGGAGAAGGCTGGCTTTTCTGCACCATTTACCTCATAAGACCCTACTGGAATTTTCATAGATGCTTGGGCTTCAATTATTATAGTTTTGGTAAATTTGACAGCCAGAGACACATATGTGCTCCGCTCCCCACTTCGTCAGCTTCTTGACTTTTCAGCTTTGTTTAATTAAGCCGAAATTCAAACAATGAGCACACACACACACTCAGAACAAGTAGCAATGTTGGCTGACAGGCGTAGACGGGGCCAGTAGGGGAGTAGAGGGGTTAGAGCCAAGAACTGACTGCCGTCTGCTGGAGGAACTCCTGACAGAGCCCTCCCTGCACTTGTCAATGGACATTGACAGCTCTGACAATGGCTCCAAGGCGAGATATACAGACTGAAGAAAGGCTTTCGCAATTTGTTGGTGCAGTTAGCAACTGCTTAAGTGAGTGCCGAATGCCACACCTTTGCAGCTCTGTTTTCTTTTGCATTTTTGGATAACGAGGCATCCACTGCTTTATACGTAAACCCACCAAAACTTGAGGTTCTCTGAGAACGTTCCTTAAAGCAAACAATAAATATTTGCTCAACGCATAAATCAGCTGTCTAGGCGCGGCTATTATCCTTTCTACCTCAAAGAGGCCGGGGGAGACCCTCATTCCGCGAAATTTCTCTTGTTTATTATGAGAATTTAAATGTATGCTAATCAGGGAGCAGCAGGTCGAGCACCATGGAGCACCGACCACAAAATTCTGTCTGGCTCTTAAACTCAAGCTCAAGCGGTTCACGTTTTTGGTGGAGAATACTGTGTGAAAAGTTCAAAGTTCTGGAAAATGTGAAATTTATTATGGTGCATTCTAAAACTTAACTTTCTGCTCATGGGAATTCTATTTTCTCCAGCTTTTGTTAGCGTTTATGGTTTATAACATTCAACGAACAAAACTATGCCTTTGGCCATATGGTGGGTTATTCTCCTGCTTCTATGGCGGAAGTTCTCGAATGACACTGTAAAGTGTGGAGCTCTAGAACTGTGGACTCAGTCCTGTGTCCTCCTTTTGTGCTGTTCGCTTATTATTGTGCCTGTTCTGTTCTGTTGAGCTGCTCCTTGTAAATCACACTACTTCCTGGACAGCCAGACAGACAGACAGACACACAGACTAGGAAGAGCCACAGTCCTGTGGACGCTGGCCGATTGCTGTCCGTACAAGGGTTGGAAGTCAGGGCAGTCACTTTACCTTTTCATACCCTTGCAAAGGGTACTACGATGCTGGCGCTCGAATAATGGAGGCTACCCTGATGCCAGTTAATGTATTCTTGTCTATGTCTCTTCTCTATTATTTAACCCGAATCGAACGACCATTTTATATGGCTTCCATAAGCATGAGATCTTTATAAGGGTATCTACAGCCTCGTCTCTCGCTGCTGGACTTCGTTTCGTGCTCTGTAGTTGTTTTTCCAACAGGTCTGTGTTCCATTTTATCGTTTTGAGCCTTATTATTGTTGCCAGCCTACAGCTGTCTGTGTATCTGTATTTGTTGTTAGATACACCTAAGTGTGTGGGTGGGTGTGCAACTGTTTGTGTGTGTGTGTGTGTGTGTTGACGTTTAATCAACGCATTGTGCAATTTAACTCTGCAAACAGAGCCAGAGCGACTAAGTGCGGCCCGTGTCCGCTTTTGCCTCCTTTCCCATCTGCTATTCCTACTACGTTCCCTTTTCTGGTTTGTGTTTACACGACGCGGCCTTCGGCCACAAACAGTTTTCCAGATACATTTGTTGTCCACTTTTATTGGCAATTAAATGCAGCAGCTGCTGTCACAGTTTCTGGTTTCCTCTAACTTCTGCTTTAAATTCTTTTCGCACTCACTTGGCAGATGCCTGCTTTATGCTTTCTCTTAGCGCTTTTTTCCATGTAAGTCACTGAATTGTGGATTATTGTTCTTAAGCTGGCAAGAATAGTAGAATGAGAGAATGGAGACTAAGGCAAAGGACTATGGAGAATGCAGGACCAAGATATGGACTGTAAGAGGCTGCAGCTCATAGAAGAGGGTTACTAAAGTCCAAAGGATAAGGCATGGTCACACTAAAAATACATTTGAAGGTTGAATAACATCGCCCCAACCCATTTTTATTGACTGTCACGTTAGCTTTGAGTAACTCAAATAATTCATATGAACTTATGGTTGTTTTCTTAGCAAATGGTCACGTTTATCTCGCAGTAACTTCCATTGGCAATACATTATGAGTGCTGTAGGCTCTTCCTTAAGATGGCTGACTCACGATGCCCCAGTCCACCTCCAAGCAGTTAACTGCTTTTTAATGATGCCACCAAAAGAAACAACATGCCCATCAACAACTGGGTAATCTTTGGCGGCATTACAAAATCTGTGCGGGAGAAGCAGCCGCAGCAGCTGGAAAGTTTAATGAAAATTCACTTGACACGCGAAAACATTTCATGTAATTTTTATAATCTTAAGTGTCTTTTATTGTCCGTCGCCGCCGGGCGGTCGTAATGTGCAGCGGCAATTAATTTTGTTTATTGTTAATTCATGGTCCATTACACATAATCCTTAACCCAATCAGCCAGTGCCTCGGGGGCGACCATCTATGCAAAGTTAGCCCCCATCCCAAGCCCTTGGCCAATCAATATTACTCGTTCCGGCCGAGTTGTGAAGTAATAAACGCACCTTTGGGGCCAAGCCGGAACACAATTTTAATGCGGTTTCTGGGATCTGGTTAAATATTCATGTAATTTTCTTGATGTCTTTGGAGCAACACGCAATCGGCCAATGGAAGATGGTGGTTTGCTTCCTTTTGTAAATTATATATCAAATACCATGGGGATGCGCATTCAGAAGTCAAGTCAGAAGTCAGAAGTTCACAGTAAAATGACTTGCATTCACTGCACTGCGTATTCGCGATGTGGGACATTCAAAATAATGCTTCATTCAAGCACGTTTGTCTTTATAAACAAGCCATAACCATAATGAGAATGATCTTCAACAGAAATCCACAATCTGTTGGTTAATCAGTTGCATGTTCCCAAAACTTTTTCGCTAAATTTCACATACGCCATGTGTCCCACGCCACGCCACGCCAGAAGAGTGCTCCATTTGTGGCCTGCGCACAGCCACAGCCGCAGCATTTTGGAGCTCATTAAACTTCAGTTTCCATTTCAGACAATTAGCAACTTTAAAGTTAATAAGCCGCTTATGGGATAAATGCATACACCGTTGAAAAATTAAATTAAATAAAGTTCTATCGATGGAAAGCGAAGCTCCGGACGGAAATGAACTGAATTGCGGCTGAAGAGTGGGGCAGGTGCTGGCTGACACGCCGACCAGCAACGGTAGCAGGGAAAATATTTATTCTGCGTCGGCAGTTTAATGTTTGAATTAATTAATTGCATTTGTCAGCGGTTTTCAGGTCTGCTTTTGAGCATTTTGTTATTGCTTTCATTATTATAATTATTGTTATTGTTATTATTAATTTCCTGTGGCAGGAGTACGCGGAATAAAGCCAGAGCCAGCTGCAGGGCAGGAACTCTGAATCCTTTTTTGGGGACCCAGCCAGATCCAGGCTACAACTTCCACTCTAGCAGTAATTGCATTTCCCGCACTCGTACGAGCATGTGCTGGCTGTGCGAGTATATATTAATTAATAAATTAATTTACACTGCTCAATTGTGTTTGTGTGAGTGTGTGAGTGCGTGCCACAGCCTGGGGATAGTGGGTGATGGTGGGTCTACAGCAAAGGCAACCACCAGAATGCCAACATGTCTGCCACACACACACACAGATTGAGAGAGACCCACACTAACGACTGAAGAAACCGCAAGACAAATTCGCACTCAAAGTTGCCACAGACAGACAGACAGATGCCAGAGGGATAGAGATACAGAGAGATAGGACGGGGCAACGCTTAGCCAAACAAATTAATTTCATTAGAACCTCCCCAACAATTTTCTTGAAATTTTGTCAATTTTAATTATGAATAATGCCAGAGACGTTGGCCTCTTCGGGTCCTGCCACAGATGCCACAGATGATTGATGGTTCTATGCGGCAGCCCTGGCTCCAGATACCACAGCCAAGACACGCATGCCACACGCATGCCAGCATAATGAAAGCAAAAAAACTCTAATTATTTTTGCCAAAAACGTTTTACAAATTTAATTAGTTTGAACATCAAAGATTTTGGAGTATTAGAACAAACTTTAGAACTATCTGGAAACTGTCTTAAAACACTCGTTTCCGCTCTCTTCATTCCATTGCAGCTGACATCGTTCTACAATGAGAGCAGCTGGACAAACGCCTCCGAAATGGATACAATAGTTGGTGAGGAACCGGAGCCGCTGTCCCTTGTGTCAATTGTTGTTGTTGGTAAAGTAAATGTCGTTGAATGCAACACGTATACACACACACACAGCCACAAGACCCTTCATCAGCCATACCACACTTCTACACGCACACACACTCTACTCTCCACAATCCTAGCAATTACGAGTATCTGTAGAATTGCATGTTGCATGCGGCAAACACACCATCAAAGGCACACCCACATCCAGCACACAGCACACATCAGGTGTCCCATCCCATAAGAATGCTTTGTCTGATCATTGTTCGGCGCTTATGGCCATCATCTGGATATGGTGCCATTATGGGTGTACAAATTTGTTTCTCGGAATCACCGCAGGCATCTTCCTATCGGTGCTGATATTCCTCTCCGTGGCCGGGAACATCCTCGTCTGCCTGGCCATCTACACGGAGCGCAGCCTGCGACGCATCGGCAACCTGTTCCTGGCCTCATTAGCGATTGCGGATCTGTTTGTGGCCTCCCTGGTGATGACATTCGCAGGCGTCAACGATTTGCTGGGTGAGTACAAATGAACACTTTTTTCTGCAAACATCATACCACCACCACCACCACCACCATCTCTAATACCATCTCCCTCTATTGAGCCTTTATCCGTATCTCTGTGTGGGTAATGGAAAATTGCAATTGAAATTTTTTTGTTGCTATCGCGGAAATTTATGTAAAATGCTGCAGGCTGTTTCAGCGCAAAAAACGTTGAGGTCCGCCCCTCGAGAGGAACCGAAGAGTGTCGAAACGAGTCGACGGAGGAGTGCCTGCCCTCCTCCACTCGTGTTGGGGGCCCATTTGACATGCCTGGCAGCGCTTAAAGCCGGATTTTACGTGGCTTTGTCAATGCTTTTTAAAGTGTCAGCTGCATGAGGAGTCGCCGCACGACTACCCAGAGTACAGCGGGTATGCCGAGGACACCCAGTACGTACGCCGAGTGGTCCATTGTGATTTTCATAAAACTTCCGTGGAAGGTGGTGGCATGATATACATCAGCGAGGGTTGCCTCTGGTGTTGAAAGAAGAACTGGATGAATATATAGGAATGGATTAGATTTCATTCGAGATAGTTTTTTGGACATCTACTTAAGTAATAGCTCTAGTTTCCGACCAACTTTCGTGCAAACTCTTCATCTCAACCTCTTGCAACCAACGTTGAATAAATGGTTATAGTGAGCCATACAGGAATTTCATTTTATTCCAGCTGCATGTCTGATGCGGAGACTAACATGCAGATCCCAAGTGCAACCACACATTCTGATTATTTTCCATTAGCCATTCCAAGAGAGCCATGGCAGTCCTTGCTCCAGCCGCCATGGAAGCCATTCCTTTATGAAACCCTTCCTTCGTATCCTCTCAGCGTTGAAGCTGACGCTGACAAAGTTTTGCAGCTGTAAGTTTTTGCCGAGCCGGATGCCAGTGGAGGGAGGAGCACCAGTCCCAGCCTCATTCCGGGTGCCGTTTATGAGTGCATTTTATTAATTCCACCACGGGGATGGCACTGGCTGTGTCCTGAATTCTGGGAGGACTTGACGAGTGGCGGCAGCGCGAACATTGGCTAAGTAAATAAGAGGCAAATTAGGCGAACGGCGGCTTTGAGAGCCGGCAAAACTTTTCCCATGAGAAGAATAGGGGTTCGAAGCAGCCGGGGACAGAGCTAACAACGTGTTCCGGTTCAGGAAACATGCAGCTGACATCAATGTGTAGGGACTCGCACAAGCACTGGAAAAAAACATGACTGGAGGAGCGTCCCCCACAAACAAAGGAAGAGACCGAATGTGAGCTTGTCATATGAGTTGGAAAATGTGAGCAAAAGCCGGGAGTGAAATGCGTTGCGATGCGTTGAGGTGACACATGTATGTCGGGCCCACACCCAATGCCAAACCCGGCACAGCGCTTGCCAGGGGTTTTCCTGGGAGTGCGTGAAAATAATAAACGACTTTGCCACTCGACTAAGAGTAGGAGCGGTAAAGCCGTGGAGGGGAGAAGCCCGCCGCGTAAGCAAAAGTGTGAAAAAATAAATAAAAATGCTCAGCTGCTCTCAAGACAAACAGATGCCTCAGGAGGCCTCCAACACCCACACACAGATACACACCCATACAGAGTGAAATTATTTTCGCCAAGGCAACATTTAGCACGCTTCAGGACAGGCAAATCAGCAAATAAACAGCATACGCAATTGGACAAATTCAAACAACAAGAGACTCCAACCCAGACCCGGAATCAGGCCCACTTCCAATCCCAGTCCCAGTCTTGTTCTCAAATTCAGATACAGACACATTAAGAGAACTGACAGATGGTGCCACAGAGAAACACATAACACATTTTTTGGCCATAAGCAATTGGCATGTGTATATGCATTCGGGTATTGAAAGCTGTGGGAATTATTTGCTGACTTGTACAGATCCCTGGGCTTCCCCGAGAGAGTTTTCTTCCTCTCTTTCTCCCATTGAATTGCTTTCTTTCGGGGACCTAAGCATTGAGGCAAATGCTGTGCATATTTTTGTGCCAAAGCTGCTTTCCTGAGCGGATTTTGGGTGCACCCAAACTGGGGGCAAAACTTGGGTAGTGCAAATGCGATGTTTAATGGAATCCATTTGCAAATCGTATGCAATGCTTTTGATAACCAAATAGAGTCATGAAATAAGACCATCGACAGGGCATTGACAGATGAAATATGTTTTGGCATCGCTCTACAGAATGTAGAACCGCTCCAACCATTCGGAAAAATTCCTAGAAGCAATGTGCTCTTTTGGCTAGCTACCAGTTTCCATTTACCAGCACAATTTGTTGTATTTTATTCCCCTGTTTAAATCAATATTTAAAGCATTGAAAACTGAATGTCATTATGGCTGACTTGACAGGATAACTTTTGATGTTCCACGGGAGAAAAGTGAGGAGGGTCAGATGGGATGGGATACGATCTGATTTGACCAGTTGCGTCGGAACATCCTGTGGCACTTAAGAGCCATATCCTGTGGCACGCCTGATTGAACGGCATGAAAGCCGTACCGTTTGCCAGCATGATGTGCGTTTTCTTATCGAATCATCATGCAAAAGCCATACCGCAAATAAATAACCTTTTTGTGTATCAAAATCTGTTATGGAATTCCACACACACACATAGACCGCACTCGTGTGTGTGCTCTGTATCTGTGTGTAATTTATTTCCGTGTGGCATTGCCTTCTTCCCTGGGCCCGCCAAAGGACATCCGCTTCTGGTCACGCACCGAACATCAATCGAGTCTGTCCATAATTGCAGCACACTTACAGAATTGCCCAGCAACCAAAAAAAATACAAAATATTTGTTTTTACTTTTGACCAAATTAAATTTAAATGGCGCAAAGGACAGCGGGATGTGTGTGTGTGTGTGTGTGTGGTAGGAAAGGAAAAGGAAAAGGGAAGCAGAGAAAACGGAAATGAATTTATGAAAACATTTAAACTCAGTTTACGTCATGAATAAATGAAACAAGAATCTGATGGTTGTGACACCATTTTCAGTCGTTGCCTTGTTGCTGCTGGTCCCTGTTGCAGTTTCTGTTGGGCTTATCCTCTATGCAAGGGTCACTATGATTATTATCTGATGTTTTTCACTCTAAGGGAACACCATTTTCTACCACATAAAGTTTAAACCAGTCGTAACGCCAAAATATAGAACAATTCGATGACTCAAAAGCTAGCAAATGAATGATAGATCGTATAGAGGGTATCAACAGTTTCGGTTTCCGAAGATAGCCATCGTTTATGGTTGTTGTTATTGGGCTTGTTGCACGGCAGCAAGCAAATGATTCAACTTTTTTATCCCGTCCTTCGTGCGACGGCCGCAACATGGCAATTTCCGCACCACACACAGACACAGATGCCCCAAACCCCGAGCCAGAACCATTTCCAGACCCATAGCCAAGTACTTATTAAGCATTTTAAACAAGAAATCAGACCGTCAGGTCAATCAAACAGTCATTTAACTTTCCCTCTATCTATATATTTTTTCGTTTTCGATATATCTCCTGCAGGATATTGGATCTTTGGAGCGCAATTTTGTGATACTTGGGTGGCCTTTGATGTCATGTGCTCGACGGCGTCAATTCTGAATCTGTGCGCTATATCAATGGACCGCTACATCCACATCAAGGATCCGCTCAGGTGAGTGATGTCAGCTGTCCTCATCTCCCTGTCACATGCATACATTATTCCATCCATATAACCGAGCGATAGAAACTAATTGTACTCCCGAGCCCTGGTACTGGTACGGACAGGTGAAAAGACCCTTATTGATGTCCCACTGACAGGCGCGCTCCTCTATATCGATTCATTAACGTCAGCCCCAAAGCCAGGCGCCATTGCAGGTGCTTTGTATGCACATTACTCATACGCCGCGTTGTCATGCTTGTCACGTTTTCGTGCCACTCGTGCCACTCTCTCCCTATTTTTCCGCCTCTGCCACTCGAGTTGTTTATGGCAGTGTGGCCCATTAATCGCTCCACATAATTGTTTCATTAGTAACAGATTTATTGGGCATTACGAGGAATGTTTTTCGCTTTTCTGGGCGGGACTTTATTGAAGATGAAGTTGGCCCAGAGCACTTTTGGTGTGGTAGAATTTCTGCTGTGGTTGGCGCTTCCTTTTTTTTTAAGGATGGTTTGCAAGGGAATCGTTTCCTGCAAGTCATGTTACTGAACCAAATCGAAGGATAACAAAAGAGCTTTCATTAGCAGCTGGTCACTTGTTGAGAAAGAGAACTGTTAGAAATGGTTCAAGAAAACGTTGATTAATGTGGAAAAAGGTAAGGTATTGACAAGATTGAACCATTCTTTCAGGCTCTACTCCATATCCCATCAAGCCTTAAACTTAGCCCAGTGTATCTTTAAAATTTCGTTTAACGTTATTTACTCTTGCCTAAATTTCACATTTGTCACACCCGATCGAAATGACTTCATCTATCAGGTGGATAAAGGTTGCCCAAATGTGATGTTCCATTATCACTGTTCAATCTAGCTTGTGTACATACATCCGGCACGTCTCTCCAGCTGTGCGGCTCAGTCCTATCCTGTTCTGTCCTCTCCTGCCAAGAGGAGAACGAGAAGGAGCAAGAGGAAGAGGAAGAGTAGGCAGTCCAAGAGACAATCAAATTCTGCTGCCTCAGGTGGCTGCCATTCTGTGTCTCTCTGTGTGTCTTTCTCTCTCTCTCTGGGAGTGCGCCTCCGACTATGACAATGACAATGAGCTTGGCTGCCCGTCCTGCTTGTCCTGCTTGTCCTGCTGTCGAGTCCTAAAAAGCTGCCAGTCAGCCATGTTAGTATGCTTTGTAGTCAGCATTTGAAATTGATTTCCAAAGCCAAGCAATTCCAACAAAAGCAGTGGGCCCCCATGGGAACTTGAAACAAGTTTATCAGGCGTCTCCCTGCTGTTCTCAAAACTCTACATGCTGCTATATTAGGCTGGACCACAACAATTGTGTGTTAATTAAATTTTCAACAATGGCCCCGACCAGGGCCTGGCCAAAAGTTTAAGCCAACAAAAATTTGAAGGACCACAGGAATCGGAACAGAAATATTACAGTTTCTGGCAAAGTCAAACGCAAAAATTTATTATGTGTCGGCAGCAACAGAGCGGAATCTCTCCATGTGTGGGTGAAAGCACATCTGTAGATGTTACCCATCTGTAGATGTGTATATCTGTATGTACTTCTGTCTGTGGATGTGTGTGTTCTGTGGGCTATGTTAAAAATGATGTTGGTCAAGTTGCTGACAGCCTGCCACTGAGCACAGAGCCAGACCGTGAGCCCAGTGGGAGAAACCTAACGAAATGATTGTAGAGCGCTGTGCAGCAGTATGGGGCACGCTGTTTGGGGGCGCAGAAAGGGGCTGGGGACAACTACAGCAAATCGAGACAGTTGCCAGCCCCGGCACCCATACCGCAGCACTAGCCCACGAACCCCGTCATAAAAGAGCCATAATAAATCCTTTGATGCTATTTTCAGCCAAAAGCCAAAAGTAGAAAAATATTTTTTTTCCATCTCCAAACCCCCGCAGCAGTCTGCCACACTACGACTACGACCCTTGCTTGTTGCCACCTGGGGTAGCTTATTCGTTTATGAAAAATGCTGTACGACAGTTGTATTGGTGTGAGAGCATCCATCCCTGCCTCCGCCACCGCCTCTGGTCCTGCCCCCACTCTATAGACGAGTGTACATATCTCTCTACTCTGTTGGTCTTTTGTATGGCCCGATTCCCGTAACGAGTTGGGAAGCATATAACGCTTCATTGATGTGGCAAGCTGATGCCAGAGCGGTCTAAAAATTCAGATTGCAAATTTTGTATGCCCCGGCAAAGGATTTAAATGAGCTCTGGCGGAGCTACTAGCCGGGGGTTAGAATGAGATTCGGGGCGACTGACTGGGGCAAGCAGATGACAATTTTCATGCAACATTTTTCCTGATTTTGAATTCCGTTTGTGCTCGAGGATAATCAGACATAGAAGGATAGAGAGGTAGCTGGTTGGTTGGATGGATGGCTGGATGGCTGGATGGAATTGAAAGTGAAATTATCGATTGGTTAATGGTGGGTGCAGTGCAGGACCTGGTTGGTTGATCTTCGTTGATGGTGGAGGTAGAGTCTCTCCATATGGTAATCGATACAAGCAGTCTGATATATATAAGGGAAAGAACAAATACTTATTCATTTTGAGGATATACTTTAGAATAATGAAATCATCATCAATCTAACTATCACAAATTGAACATCAAAGCGGGGCTGACATTATTCAATTTAAAGAGCTTTCGCCTTTGATTTAATCTATTTACAGCTTTCAAAATAGATTTAGTTTAAATCCAAATGATTGCCATTGAGACACTGATTGAGCCTGCTTTTCATAGTCCAATATTAATTTGAGCCTCTGGGTTAATGACATTTGCAAAGCCACTCAGAGAACAGTGCCCGCTGGGCGAGTCCCGACAGCGATTTGAAATTGAGTTTGGCCACCTGAATTCGTTTGCATTCTCGCCTTCCAACCTTCCAACAGTGCCCCCACTATGCCAAAGCCCCCTAGGACTCCCCTAAGATTGGGCGAGCCCCGAGATGCTTTACACTTCAAATGTCAAGACGTCGCTCGCACCACTCAATCTGAAGGGGCAGACCCGAACCCCAACACTGGCAGAGGTGCCGTCAGCTGGCTGGTAAATTGCAGGAAAACTCAACGCAGCGCAGTGCACAGTCGCCACCTTTTGTGTCTGAGAAATGGTGGCTGGGCTCTCTGGGATGTGTCTAGCATTAATGTTGCTATCCTTAGAGCAGTGCTTCGCTCCCCAGATCTCCTCTCGTCTCCTCGTCTCCATCCTGCTCTTTATGCAAATCTGATTTATTTGCATGTCAAAGTGGAGGCAGCAGCGCATTTCTTTGTGCCCCCCACATTGCTCGGCTGTGCCTCCTAGCAAAGTTCAGTCTCATTAGAGCACATCCATCCAAGACCCATCCCATCCCATTCCCAACCAGAAAGAACTGCTGATTCTGTATATTTTCTTAGCGTTTTAGAATAATTGCAGGCGTTTAATTTAATTGCGCTCGCCTGGATTTCGCAAAAAACAATTTGGATGAGGAGCGCGTGCAAATTTAATTAGTAGCAGGCCCTGCAAAAGAGAAGATGAAGCGGCTGGCCTCTCATTCTCATCCCAAGAAAGTAGAATAACGAAATGGGAAAATTTTGTATTTTATGTGACAAGTTGATGCCATTGTTGGCGTTGTCGTTGTCGTCGTCGTTCCCCAAACTTGGTTGTCGTTGACTTTGGCGCCTGTCATCATCGTAACTGTCAGACGCATATGTGAAATTCATTTTAAACTGCAATAAAAAGTGAAAGAACAATGAAACTTTGCCGCAGGAAAGGGGAGCTTCTGTGCAGGAGCTCCCCCACACATAGGTGTGGGTGGAAGTGGAAATGGAGAAGGATGGTGCTGTGGGTTAATGTAGATGGCGTGGTGCTGTGTGTGGGCTGGGGACAGCCCCTGGATGCGCAGCACTTAAACACACACCACAAAAACCTGTCCCACCTACAATGACGCACTTGGGAACATTTTGTAATTGTTTTTTTTAGGGTTGTCTTGGCTTTGGTCGGCAAAAAGTTGTTCTTCGGAATCTACAGGGTAGGCCACAGATAGGAATGGAACGATTGAGAAAGATGATTGAAAGTTGATTGCGGAATGACAAATGAATTGCGGTGGGGAAGATACTTTTAAGATTTAAGACAAGAGAGAGGGTATAATTTACAAACTACATTTAATTTTTGTCCCATGAAAGTGATTTTGGAATTCATTTCCAACTTCCTGGACCTTTTGTTCCATAGTACCTGATGTGAGTGCCAGCAATGCCAGTAAGGAGTCATCATATTTCCCATGCTGAAAACAAAAGCAAAAGCAAACATACCCCGACAAGCTGACGTTGGAAAAGAATCAGCCCAAACTATGCAAATGTCCCCCAACCAACGCCCAACCCTCAGAAGCAGCAGGAGACTGTGGGGCAGGATCATTCTGCGTGCCTTGCGGTAATTTCTTGAGTGCATGTGGGACAACACACACAGAGCCGCCGCCACATGCCAACGACGAAGCCGGTGAAGCCAGAGTCATAGCCAGAGTCATAGCCAGAGCCAGAGCCAGAACCGGAGGCACAGCCACAGCCAGAGCTCGAGCGTTTAATGCAAATGTCCTTTGGCTTGAGACAGCCTGCTCCTGGTACACACAATATTTGAACCTTCACACACGATTTCAATTAGCACATCGATGCTTCGACGCTGATTGGCTGCTCTACGATGGCAGGCGGGCAATCGTGTGTCGCCTAATGGGTGCAGCTTTACGAGCATGTGCATATATCAAAGCGTTACCTCAACCTCGAAGCAGCCGAATTAGTGCAGGCAGGAGAAGCAGGAAAGAAATAGGATTGGGAAACTTTGATAGAGAGTGCGGGAGCCTGACAGGTGGAGAGATTGGGCCCCAAGAGCTAGGGGCTTTCGTCACATGGAAATCAATTTTCGTGCCGAAAACGAAATTGAATTTGTATGTGAATACAATTACATAAACTTCCGTTTCCGCTTTGTCGTCGTCTGTGTGCTCGTCCTCATCCTCGTCATCGGCATCGTATCGTCTGAGTGCGTCTTTGTATTGAAATTGAATTATTCTGTTTGATTTCCTGCACAAGCCAGAATGATGCGGCATATGCCACCGCTGTTGTGGCTCCCGCTCAGCCTTGTGGGGTATTTGGGTTTCGGTTTTTGGGTCTGGGCTGTGGGCTGTGGGCTTTTGGTACCCTTGATTCAGCCTGCTCATTTCCTGCTGTAGGGGCAAAATCGAAGTGCTTGAAAAAAGGTAGCCAAACGAGGCTGATTTGCATGCGCCATGTGGCAGGGTCTGTGTGGGATATGTGGCTGCGGTTTGGTTTCGGGTTAGGTCGATTTGTCGCACGGGCATGCTGGGTAATTAATGACATGCAGCGCGGCTACACACCTGATCCTGATCCCTGATCTGGGGCCGGCCAGCCCCACACACTTGTCGCGCCCAGCCCCGAAAATGATGTTGTGTTGTTGTGTCTAATGGCCACCGCCACTGCCACTGCCGGGCGCTGAGGGAATGCCGGCGACATGCAAAGCCACAATCACAACATGGCACCGTGTTGTTTCTGTTGTTTTCAGTCCCGCCTCTGATGTTACTGCTGCTGCTGATATTTCTGGTCCTGGTCCTGGTCCTGGTCCTGCTCCTGGTCTTGCTCCTGGTGCTCTCCCTCTTTGTGTGTTATTTACCCTTTGCAGAAGACCACAAGGACAAAAGGACAAAAAGACGAGAGCCAGCAGCAGTGGCAGCATTCAGCAGCACCATCACCATATGGAGGAGGAGCAGCAAGCATGGCGCGTGTATTTCCGCTTCCGTTGTTCCCAATTGATGCAACCCTTTTCTCACCGAGTCACTTTTATTTTGTACTCTTTCACAGATATGGCCGCTGGGTGACACGACGCGTGGCTGTCATTACCATCGCCGCCATTTGGCTGCTGGCCGCATTCGTCTCGTTTGTGCCAATCTCCCTGGGCATCCATCGGCCCGACCAGCCGATGATTTTCGAGGATAATGGCAAGAAGTATCCCACATGCGCCCTGGACCTCACGCCCACCTATGCCGTCGTCTCCAGCTGTATCAGTTTCTACTTGCCCTGTGTGGTCATGATTGGCATCTACTGTCGGTAAGTCAAAAGGCATTCAGTTTTCAGATGGGGTTTCAGATTCAGACTTGGGGCAAACTTTCGGGCCCTGCATAAAACATGAAATGCATAAAGAAACCCGTTTTCATTCCCGACGCCTTCAGCTGCAATTATGGAGATACACAGATAGACAGATACCTCCGGTACTTCTGTAATTCGGAGCTGAAGAAAGTTTTTGGCTTTCAAATGGTAACAAAACGAGAACTCAAATATTTTCCAGCTATGCCAAAAACACAAAGAGGAAGTCGAGCCAGAAGTAGTAAAAGTATATAATAAAATGTTGTTAAAACGGAGGAAGTTTGCTGCTATCGCAATGCTGAATATATCAGAAAAATGCCACAAGGAGAAAGCGCGCTCCCCTGATGGCCGCCAGGCACGAGAGGTTTTGTTGGCTGTGGGGCTGTGGCAAGGGGTTTCGGGGGGTGTGGGTCCTGGTTCTTGGGGTTGAGCAAATAAGCGCACGCATTAGTGTCCGTCTAAGTAATCCCCAGGCTGACCCCCAGACTATTGCCCGCCCCAGCAGAGAAGGCAAAAGACTTGGGCGTGTAGAAAAGGACTAGGACAAGGACACACAAACACACACACACACACACACGTAGTTAGAAGTAGCAACAGGACAGCGATATGGCAGCATGGCTGCTCATCAACGTTACGGCCAGCGGCACGTTGCCATTTTAGCTTAACGAGATTTGCAGCCAATAGGCGGTAGTGGGAGTGGGAGTGGGAGTGGACTCCGCTCCGTTTCATCAAATGGATCCCTTGCTGGTTGGGCATTGGAATTTTCTATCAAATTTCGGTTAAATTACAGAATAAATATACTTTTATCGTCATAATTTGTGCCTGGTCGTGTTATCCTTTTTATGTGAGGGGATGGATCCAACTAAACACTCGCCCATGCACACACACTCTGACGGACACTCTGACAGATACTTTGACGGACACATATGCTTGTTTATTTGCTGCCCAGCAGCACTATAGATGGAAGAGAGCGGGAGTAAAAGTGGGAGTGGGAGTAGAGCCTCATTGAGAGCAGCTGAAGTGGAAGATTGGATATCATAGTCGTACATTGCGTATACGCAGTGTGTTTCCCTTGGCTATTGTGAAGTAGTTGACATGGCAAGTGGCCCAAGTGAATAATTATCATATCAATTACATGAAACAGCAACTACTGACCAGTAACAAAATAGCCAGAAGTTAAGCAATCATTTGTCGGATACGCCCACAAGCAAAAGACATTAATTAAGTGACAAATAATTGTCAATTCTTTGTCTCTTTCTCTCCCTCTCTCTCTCTCTCTCTCTCTCTGTTTGTCTTTCAGTTTGTATTGCTATGCCCAGAAGCATGTCAAGTCCATCAAGGCAGTGACCCGACCCGGCGAGGTGGCCGAGAAACAGCGTTACAAGAGCATTCGACGCCCCAAGATGACGCCCAAGAAGTTCAAGGTGCGAAACCTGCACCACAGCTCTCCGTACCACGTCTCGGACCACAAGGCGGCGGTGACTGTGGGCGTCATCATGGGCGTGTTCCTCATCTGCTGGGTGCCCTTCTTCTGCGTGAACATCACGGCCGCCTTCTGCAAGACCTGCATCGGCGGACAGACCTTCAAGATCCTCACCTGGCTGGGCTACTCGAACTCGGCCTTCAACCCGATCATCTACTCGATCTTCAACAAGGAATTCCGGGACGCCTTCAAGCGCATCCTGACCATGCGCAATCCCTGGTGCTGTGCCCAGGACGTAGGCAACATCCATCCGCGGAACAGCGACCGCTTCATCACCGACTATGCGGCCAAAAATGTGGTCGTGATGAACTCTGGCCGCTCCAGTGCCGAGCTCGAGCAGGTCTCTGCGATTTGACCAAAAGGCGGCTACAGCGGAGACAGCTGGCTGCCGTGCTGCTACGGCTGCGGCTGTGGCGGCCTCCGGGTGGACGATGACGACGACGGAGCACTGACCACGCGCTATGTTCCATGAGATTCGGTCACGGCGCCTACGGTCACCATTGTGGAGACCGTCGAGGCTGCCCAAATGGAAACGGAGCTGCTCTAAGCCACTAACTGGGTTCCTACAACACCATCTCGATCTCAACCTCTCACTCGAAAACAAAGCAATCCCGAGTCCCTCCTTCCTTCCCCTAAAAAAATCGAAAGCAAAATGGAAACCTGTAAGTATTATCAGCGCGTCCCAGAGACAAAGCAATCAACTATGCGTATACTTAATCGTATCTAGCAGTAAGCCCCCCTTGTGTCCCACAGCCACAAACGACGCACAGGACGTGATTAGGTCTAAGATCTTACCCCCTCCAGCACCTAAAGAGCTCTTTGTCCAAGTTCCTGTTTGGTTATTCATGGCAGTTTTTCAATCGTTTGGGATCCATGCAAATGCGATTATTATGGAGTGACACATGTCACTTGCCACACTTACACACACAAACACACACATACACTTACACTGGCTGTCACAACAGGGAAAGAAGAAGAAAAAAACGTTGCATACATCGCGGCGCCCTCACATTGGACGAGGAAAAGCTTTACATTTGATTTATTGATGAGAATTTATGGCCATTGAACGGCAGAGCTGCCAAGTGCAGTCGTAAATTATACAAAATGATTATTGTTATGGCTTAACCGAATGGCATTACCACTAAAACTTCAACTCCAACCGCATCGTTACTCCTGCTTTGTACGGGTAGTGTATGCAATGTTTAGTTGGCCTCAACTTTTTTATGGGACACCCCTGAAAAGTTTCCAGACTGATTTGAATTAATGCGGGAAAATCTCTGTGTGGCTCTGTTCTGCTTCACACTGCTCTGCTCTGCTCTGCTCTGCTCTGCTCAACAATGTTAATTAAGCCAACTGTGATTGACACTCGCGGAGGAGGAACAAAAGGTAGCAAGAATGGAAGGACATTCTCGGGGACCGAAGGTTTAGCTACCCTTACGGATATACTTCCGACCGCCAAGCGGCTGTTTATTCTGATCAATAACAATGCCGTCTCCGGTAGTGTATAGTACTCGAAACAATCTCAGTCGAAAGGTTAACTGTGAAGCATTTTGGGGCTTCAGCTCTGATTACCGAATGATTTAATGAGCCGCACCTGCAAACAGGCAACAGATTCAGCCTTGAAGTGGGGTTGATAGAGGAGCTCCAGGCGAAATGAGCTTGTTGCCTTGCCAGTGGCTGTGGCTGTGGCTGTCTTCCTTTGCGGGGGATTCTGTCTTTGCTGAAGTACAACAAATGTAAACAGTTTGCTCTTGGCGGCATAATGAAAAATTATGCTGTCTGAGTTTTGCTCCTGGCTTTGGGATCTGTTTCTGCTGGGCCGAGCCGGCTCTGTTTCTGTTGCTGCTTCTGTTTTCCCTTTCGTGCCGCTCGAGTTTCATTTCCACTTATTTGAGGATGCCACAGAGCTTTTCCATTACCTCTGTTCCTCCTGCCTGGTGCTGTTATTAATACAATGTACTTATGTTGTCTCTTACACAGCTCTTTCCCCCACACTCCTTCCTCTTGCAATCCTCTTACAACTTTTCAGCCTTTGTTTATTCGAATCGCGCTCCTTTTCGTATTTATTTTGGCAGTTTATTAAAAGTTGCCTGCTTTCGTCATTTTAATTACAATACGCCAAATGGCATTTGTTATCGACTGGCACGCCCCTTGATCCGCCTGCGAACCGCCCCCGAATTGCGCCACTGGCACGCAACTGGCACGCAATCAATTCGACTTTGGCGCCCTGCCACTGCCACTGCCACTGCCAGGCGCACGTGTCGCATAGTCTTCCAGGGGCATGCCGAAGCTCCTCCTCTTCCGCCCTGGGTAAAGGCTTGAAATGTATCGCCCCACACGAGTGGCACCATCGATATGCCACCGTTGGCCCCACTCGACGCTGCCCCAATTTCCATTTGCGGAATTTTTATTTTTTTTTTGTGTTTTGGGCACAGAAGAGCTATTGACTTTGACTTTGGCATTTGTGGCACGTTAAGCCCTCAACAGGAAAAAAAATTCGGGGAATTACATGATAAATACGCAATCCTAAGCCTTAACCCATTGTGGCCTGAAATCGAGCAGATTCCATATGGATTGAAATAAATCAAGAACTACACTTCACAGATGCCACAGCATTGAACAAGTGTTCCACTCCTTTGAGGACGCACATACACCGTTCCCTAGGAGATTATATTTCTGAGAACTTTCAGTCACTCATCTTCTTGGAGCATTATCTTTCTCAGAAGTTCAGCCAGTAAAGGGTTAGAGCTTAGGACTCGGTTTTGGGGCATAATTAAGATACCCTTAATGCCTCTCAGACTTTCGTTTTTGTTTCTGCTTTCCCGCAATCTGGCTTTCTGTTTTTTCCACTTTGGGTTCGGCGCTTCTTTTGTTCATCTTCGATTTGCTCGAGGCCATGCGATTGCGATTGCCACTGCGACTATTGGTGCTTTTCCGGCTTTTCCGAGTTTCTTTTGTGCTGCAATCATCGTGAAAATCCTTTGCTGTCGTTGACTGCGCCGAGAACGAACTTTCAAAGGTTACGCGCTTTTTTCGAGCATTTGATTTTGAGCGAATTTTAATTGAAACATTTGTAGGACTGAAACCCAATTGTAGGGCGGTCGTTCCATGTGTCTCTTTCCCTATCTTTTCCTCTCACTTTTCCTGTCTTTTTCTGTTTCTAATTGTATTAGCCAGATTCATGTTGGATGGCTACGTGACAGGCATACCAAACTGTCGTTCTTTTTTCAAAAGGAAAGAAACCCAAAGAAGCCAAGCTGGATTTTCCCTTTTATTACCATAATCGCTGCACAAAAAAAAACCCCCCAGACCACTCAGCAGATATGGAGAGAGGGATATCTATACATATATATATATTGAGAGAAAGAGAAGGCCCCTGTTGTCTGATCCATCTGCTCGACTGACTGCCTAGGCTGCTTATTTGTTGCTTAAATCAACAGATTTCTCGTAATTGCTTTCGAAATTCAATTATTTGCCCCACACAAAACCAACAAACCGAAATAAAAGTAAAAAAATTCATTTCAACAAACATACAACAGCCCTCAATGCCAAAAGCAACAACAAACAATTACAATTTTAGTGCAAACAAATTGGAAATGCAGGAAAAAAAGTTCACTTGAAACTGAATTTGTTCAATTTAAAAATAGCATAAGTGAGCATTAAGCAAATATTTGCCATCAATCGAAATCGAATGTTGAACCTAAAGTTTTAATATTATGGGTTTGTTTGTGGGGTCGATGCAGACTGAGGGAATTGTTTGGCTTTTGGCTTAGGTTAAGTTATTTAATGGACGGGACATTCTAAGTTAAATATTTGCGGGCAAATTAGCAAATATAAACACTGGTGTGTAATAGGTTCTAAACGTTTAAACATATTTAAGAATGATTATTTGTAGGTTTTATTTCTTTTAATTTGCTTAAATGCTTCCTCGGAGGAACACTTTCGCCATTTAAACCAAGGTTTTGCTTTTGTCTTCCTTTTATTTCTTTCTTGTCTTATGTATATTTGATTAAAGTAAACCCATTAAAAAGGTTGTTACATAAAATTGAAATCAATACTTTATGAAATATTAACATTATTTCCTTTCTTCTGTTCCCTCGTGGGCCAATTTATTCCTTTCTTTTAGCTGGGGCTATCGCAATTTAATGGGAAGGAAATTTAGCTTGAATACTGGTTGTTCGAGGCACTTTTCAACATTTCAGCATTGATGCCTATTATTTCTCCCATTAAATGCAAATTGTTCTACTTTTGATTATCATTTTTAATGGGTTTCCAGAGAAAAATTGAATGAATAATTTCTAGAAATGTTTAAGAATTTAAAGTTAGTTTAAATGAATATTTTATCTTTAATATTGTTAGCATATCCATCGTATATCCATCATTTCATCTGAGAGTGGATTTTTTCAGAACTCTGTAATTCTTTAGCTTATCCCGTGTGTGCATTTTGTATGTATGTTTTTATGTTCAATTGGCAATCCTTTGAGCCCACTTTAAAATCTGTTTGCACACAATTTGTTTGGCTTGGCAATTGGTGCCGAACTTTTGGGCAAATATTTAAGGCGAAAAAGTCAGGCGATGAATGTCAACATTTCGCATGAATTGCATGTTGAATGCCAGGCAGGGCGCAAATCGGTCGCTTTCCATTTTGGACATTTGGCACTGACATTGACTGGCTTAGAGTGATTGATTGATTGATGGTTGGATGGATGGATGAATGGTTGGATTCCTGCCTTTGTTTGAATTGAATTCCGCTGGCTCGGTTTTAGTCAGTGCTCAGCAGAGATTGACAGAGCTCCTGGCTTCCAAGGACCAACAACTATCAACAGTTGTTTGTCCACCGACCATACTGCTGTCCTTCCAGTGTGCTGGCTCTACGTGAGATATATATTCTGGCATTTTTATATCTTTGGCGCCCTCCTGTGTTTACTTTTCTTTACGACTTTCTACAAATTCCTTCCGTTTCATCTTACACACAGTCTGTGCTGCCAGTACCTCTCCCTCTTACTGTTTCCGCCCCAGGCGCGTGTCATTTTGTAGCCTACTTTCGGTCTGAGCTGCTTTTGTGCTTGGCCAGCATTGCGTATACGCAATGTATACGCAACGCATGCCCCCGAAAATCGTTTTATTGCCACCAACGCTTGGCCTGCTAATTTATACGTTCGGGACTTAGGAGCCGAGGCCAAAGTCGAGGCCGTAATTTAATGCCGCGCTCAGCCCCAGTCACGCCTCAATGGATCATAAAAACACAATTTTAATCACAATTTCTTTTTTCGCTTACGCGCCAGGATTTGGCTTTGGCTTTGCTGCACAATCCATCAGACTCCATAGGCAAATTACCAGCAAACATTTGGATAGATGCAAAGCATTTGGCACCTCTCCATCTGGAGGGATTATCGAAAAGACGAGTGTTTCCTTCATTTTCGGAGGTCAAAGCGCAGAAGACTTGACCTACACCTTGACTGCCGGGCATTTTGGCAGCATTCCAAGCACAAAGCGGATGCGGCTGCGGATGTGTATGTGGATGGTGTGAAGACGTGGGAGGGCGATGTGAATGTGGTTACTGATGTGAATGTGGATGCAATGAACTTGACATTTAACCTCTGCGTACACGCAATCTTTGACATTTGGCAACTTAAAGCACTTTCAACCGCCCCTAAGACTTTGGCCAGCAACTGGCATTTGATATTCATCTTCTCTGCGCAGCAGCCACAGCCACCCCGCAGAAAGTTTCCTCTTTTTGACGTGGGGCGGTGTGGCGAAGAGTAGGGAAAACTTTTGCGCTGGAAAAACTTTGTGCAGTCGCTGCAACAATAACAAATGCCGGCAAAAGTTTAGACAGATTTCCCTGCCCCTTGCAGCCCACCTGCCGCCGCAGTCTGCAATTAAAATTATGTGCCATAGTCGCATTCAGCTCTTTGTTGCGCCGAAAGAGTTGCCCCTGCTGCAGCCCCAGCCCCAGCCCCAGCAGCAGATCCAAAATGAACTTGACTTGGGCTTAATGCCAGCTCTTTCAATTGCGGCAATTTAATTGGGAAACAAATTCAATTTCAAGCCAAACTTTCTCCACAAACGATGCCTGATGGCGGTCCCTGGAAGTCTTTCCGTTTGCATTCCGGTCTTCACTCGATATAACAACCATTAATTAATACCCACCTCCTTCTCGTTTTTCTTGTACTTTCTGACTCCGATCCCGGCTGACAAGTGGCAAGCGGCAAGCGGCCTGCTGCAAGCGGCCTGCTGCCAGCGGCCTGCTGCCAGCGGCCTGCTCCGCTTAAACTGCACTCAATCGATTTTATATGCCCGGCTATCACATGTAATGCTTTTTAATTAAGAGGAAAGAAACCCCTGAGCCGTGCAACCGCCCACTGCCCACCTCCCACTCTGTGACCCTGAGGCAGGCTGTTGCCGATGCCCACCCACATCTTTGCCAAGGCCTCACCCACGCCCTCGCCCTCGCCCTCGCCTTGGGCCGGATCCTGCAGTTTGCAATTTTAAACCCAAATTGAATTACTCCATCGTCGTCGCTGTCGTCGTCGTTGGCGGTCTGGTCTGGTCTGGTCTGGTGTGTCGCCCCAAGTTCCCCAAAGGCAGGCCTGACAACCCGCATATCTGATGAGGCTTTAAAAATGTCGCCTCTTACTGGGAACCGTATGCGGGAGTGTCGAGCCTCGAGTGTTAATTGATGCCAAGTATTCTAAGAATTTTCGACTGGAGTGTAGGAAGGGCTTAAGCAAGGAAGAGTCTGCTTAGGAGAGCTAGGAATTCTGCTATAAATTGTTATGGGAAAGCTCAAATGTGTCAGACTCTATTATTTTCGCTTCGATGAATAACACTTGGAAGTACAACAGCTGCAAACCAAAACATTTCAGCTCTTGCAACGCAATAAAATATTAATTCAGCAAAAATAGCACACAGAAAATGATGAGGGAAAAATCAAATTAAATTTCATCCACATTAAGCTGAATAAATCCAATCAAACATGAAAAATATTACGATTTTAGCACAATGATCAGAACAAAGCAATTCACTAATCGTTGGGGCGAAATTTTGCAATTGATTTATGTGGATTATTTGGTTTGGTTTTGCTTTGGTACTTGAACAGTGTACACACTCTGCTCTCTCCCCATTTTTCATCTAATTAATTGATAAATATTTTGGGGAAAACCCGAGTGGAACGATAATAAAAGGTGACCCACAACCAAACTCGAACTTCAAACGTAATTTATTTGTTAAAATATTGTTTCTCTCCTGTTGCTGCTCCATGATTTTCCAATTAAAGTCGAGTTCGTATGGGTATCCGCTGCCGAAACTAAAAACCAAACCCCTGTCCAGTGGTTGCCCTCTGGGCCGTGTGCTCCTGACAGCTGGCTGCCTCCACCAGGCGGATGGGAGAACGGGGATGCTGATGGAAAGTGTCCTGCTAGAGCTGCGGGGCAACAATGCAGGCGTGAACATAAATTTCAAGCTTCAGTGAACGGCCCTGCCAACCCATCATCCCTGCTGGCAGCCCTCCACTACACTCCATTCCGCTCCGGTCCCTCCTCAATCCCCACTCAATCCTCAATCCTTGGCAGGCTGGATACGCCTGACATTGTCCTGGGGTCTGGGCCATGGCTAAAAGTGCCAAAGTTTATTATTAAATTATGTTGGCAAATAAAACTGTTGAAGGAAAATCAATTTTCGGAATTTCTCTCTGTTCTGTTTGGTTGAGAATTGTCCTTTGTCTCTCTCTTTCTCTCTTTCTGTCGCTCTCTTCTTCTCTCTCTTTCTCAATGTGTGCGTGTGTGTGTGTGTGTGTGTGACCGAGTGAACCCTACTAATCAAATTAAGTTTATTTTTAAAAAACGTTTCATTCAGCCCAAAAAACCAAACTCCTTGGGGAGCCCGAGCCCCCGAAACAAAACCCTTTTCGATGCTGGTAATCGAATATTTTAGCCATCGTTAACAGCTCTTCAACTCGCTGGCCGAGTCCACAAATAGCTGTTAACCCCAAAATCGATTCCCGATATATGGAGAGGTATATATAGACTATATACCCATGCAGAGCCCCATTCAAGAGATTTTTTGAAGAACTAAAATAGCGTGAATGTTCCGCTTAGCAAAATGAAACCCGGAATACTCGTACTCCCATTGAATAGGCAAATTCCACAGAGCGAAAGACAAAGACAGAGAGAATCAATGAAAGAGAAAGGTATATCTAGAATTAGAGCGAGAGAGATAGAATGAGACACACAGAGCAGAGGCCGACAGCTTTCTTTATAGAATTACTTCTGGCGCAATAACTTTTCCAACTGAACGAGCCGCTGATGGAGCACACTCGTTTCGCTCTCTCTCTCTCTCTGTCTCTCTTTCTTTCTCTGCCTCTTTATGCTTCTCTATGCCCCTCTCTTTCTCCCTTTCATTTTCTTTCTCTCTCTCTGTGAGGCTTCTCCTGTGTATTTCATCCTCTTTCATTCCATTCATTGATTTGCCTTTTGCCTTGGCCAACTAGTGCAGAACGTACGACCTGACCAGCCACCAGCGACCAGCGACCAGCAGACATGAGCCATTTCCTCATTTTTCCTCCTTTTGGCCCACTCCACTCCCATTAACCCGCTAACGGCCAAGTGCCATTGACTGACCCCAGGACAAAAATAGTTTGTGGGAAATTTGTCTTTTCTCTTTTCTTTTTTGCATACCCTCATCCCCAACCTATGTTAATTATTTGTATTTCTTATTAAATACTTACTAATACTTAAGCATCTTTCTTTTGGCCGGAGAAGGAGAATATACTTCTCCCTAATTACATTCTTGACAAAAATAGTTACTGTTCAGGACATCCTTATCATGGTCACTTATGGTAATTACTATATTTTCTAATGAAGGTTAAAGTGTGGTTGAAGCACGTGTTTTAGCCTAATTTGTTTTATTTTGTTTCTTTTGGCTTTCCCATGATTTGGCTGGTATTATATTACGTTATGGTTTCCTGATTAATGAACGGATAACAAAACAAAAATTTCGTCATTAATATCGAGGAAAAGAATTGGGTTACATTTCAACAGACATCGATAGAGTAGAGTCATGTCATTATGTCATTTTCTATCAAAATTTGTATCCATCTCTGGCTTCCTAAAAACATTTATATATACATATATATTTATATATTTTTTGAGGAACATTCGAATAATTATGCGGCGCCTCTATATAGTAATCCACGAGTTCGTCGATGTTCGCATCGTGTTCTAGTGTTTTTGTCCATCAGGTGTTAAAAGTAACACACCTGCATTGGGAAATGGTCGTTGATGCAGCTGTTCCTGTTGCGTCAGGGCGTTCCTTGCTCCGGGTAAGTGGCCTTGCGACTAACCACTCGAGTGTCCCATCATTCTATCCACTGTCCCGGGATAAGACAACAGCCAAACAAATGGCGGCTGGTCCGCCTACGGCTGTGGCATCTTGGATTGGCTGTGCCACCGATGGCGCTAGCGATGTGGATGTGGATGTGGATGTCGATGTCGAAGTGCCGCCGGGCCACTCAGCAATGATTAATTACACTTAATTGTAATTTATGCGCTACAGGAGTAGGATCAAAAGACAGAGCAGCAGGAGACCCATTCTTTTCCATTAGTAGAGGGACTCCCCTGTCTGGCAGAAAAGACACTTTATTGAAATCTAGGCCTCTCCATCGGTCTCCTGCTCTGTCCCTTTTGTAGCGCTAATTGGCTATTAAGCTGGCGGAATTTTTAAAGCGTTTACTGCTGATTCACATTTTCATTAGCTGGGGCTTAGTCGTCCTGGCTTCTGACCCACACAAATTGCCGAGAGATGGGGTGTAGGAATGCCTCCCGCTGCTGGCTAGCGGAGTGGACCCTCGCTCTGTCTCTGGCAGGACACTGATATCAATCATGATGGTTGCTTGGCTTTCCTTACCTTAAAGATCCCCATTAATCAAGCGGAGTTGTGGTCCTTGGGAAATGTTTATTTGATGGCTTCTTGCTCCATACATTTGTCAGACTTCATTTGTGGCCTTTTCCGATGGCCAATCTAATTGTCAAATAGTTAATAATTTGCCATTTTCTAAATAAGTTTGTTCCCTGTCAAATAAACTATTGGACCATTTCCCACAATGCAATATTTCGGTGGGAACAAACTTGTGAAAATTGTTTTGATTGCTCTCCACTTTGTTGTGTCCGGCAGCGTTCAATAATCATTATGGAAAAGTTTGCTCTGAAGTTTTTCAAGCAGTTCAATACGCCCTGAGTGCCCCCGCTGCCTAATTAGATCAGTTTCGGTGCAACAGAGAAATGGAAAATGTGGAAAAGTGTGGGAAAAGTGCAACCGAGGGAAGGAAGGAAGGAAGCTTCCAACTTAAATGAAGCTGAACGGGCCACTCGACTGCCAGTTGCGCCGCTTTCTTCTTCTGGAACTCCCGAGTACTCATTCGAACTGGTACTCGCATAAAAATTACGAGCCTTCCACACTTTTACGAGCTTCGTCAGCATTGAGGAGGAAAATGGAGGAACTGCTGGCATAGATTCCGCTCAAATATTTCGCACTACTTTTCATTTTACGATGGCACGCAATGAAAAGTGAAATGGTAAAATGTTCTTCACTCCCACTGGCATTCTCACTCGCTTTTTTCAGTTTTTCTTTTGTTTACTTAATATTTGGTCCGCCCTTTTCTTTTTGGCTTCGTATTTTGTTTGGTTTTTTGGCGAACAGTTTCTGTTGTTGCAGCGAAAATAAAAGCGGAGCACTGCAAACAATGCACTGAGTGATTGCCGTGAAACAGGCTGCGATTCTTGCCTGACACGCCCGCCATCTGCATAGCCCCCATTCATTCATCCACGGATCCATCCAACCAACCATCCATCCATCCATCCATACATGGATCCCTGGATAGCCTCGGCCAGGCTCTGCCTCTGGGCCTTTCCCAACACTTTTGTTTACACGCATAAATAAATTCTGGCAAATATGTTTTCAGTAGAATACAAAAAAGTGCAAAGAGGCAAACAGCAAGCAGCAAATGGCTGCACAAATTGTTCCCACTGCCCGGCTTAAAGATTCGCATAAATAAACTATGAATCTTGATGGGGAAAATTCTGAAAATGCCCCAGATATCGAATTATTTATTGCAACCACAGACAGGCCTTCAAAAGCACTCTAAATTGTATCCGAAAAGGCTTAAATGCTTCACGAGATGCTTCGGAGCATCTACTTTGCTGACAATCAAGGATTTATCTCTTCAAAAAACGCTCTTGCAGAAAGTAGAAACAATATGTCAAAGAGCATATCGATTGCATTGCTGGTAGAAATGGTAGAAAATTTGTGTTCATTCTGGCTTTAAAAACAAAAGCAACTTTTTTTGTGGATTGTTACCAAAAAAACAGGTGTATTTGTATAATCCAAAATGTATAAGCTAAGCTGTGAGTATCCCAGCTACAAATGTTACGTACATAAATATGGATATATTTCAGGTTTTCTTTTACTTTCATCCAACACCGCCTTTGTCCTCTGGAAGAGGGTCCTAGCAATCATCAAATTATCTAATGGACTTTGTGCCGCCACCAGCTTCCTCTTTCCCTCCTCTTTTCTGGTCAGCAAAGTGAATGGAAGCCACTTAGTCCTCTGTTCCTCTGGCACTGCAGCTGACAGCTGGCTTTCCTGCATTAAGCGCTAAAAACTGTCAAGTTCTGTGCAAGTTTCCTACAGCTCCTCCACAGCGGTGTGGTTGGTGCAGCAGCAGCCTTCATGGACTTGTGGCAACATTTTTAGGCGGCAATAAAACTTTGGCTCTGGCATCGGGAAGATAACATGTCAAAGAATGGCTGACATGTTCGAATATGAGAGCAGTCTGAGCGGAAACGAGTGTATCTGTTGGTGGTTCCGTTCTGTCGATGTGCAATAGTTTAATGGCAACACAATTGACACAAAAGCTGACACATTCCAACATCTAAAACGAACTGAACTGAAATGAACCGAGGCTGAGCTGGGATGCAGTGGCACTAGATGATATCCCCCGGGGCTCAGAAATGCATTTCGCATTACATGTCAGGCGGGGGGAACATCCGACGGGTGCCGCAGTGCCACATTTTTACACCGAGCATGACTCTCCGCATGGGAGCGTCAGTGCCAGCCATTGGTGGAAAATGCCAACAGGAAAGCCAGAAACATCCCACATTAGTCAGTGGAGAGGCTCTCTGGAACATATCAGATAACTTGTGAATTATTAATTATCAAACATTATCTGACATTTGTCAGAGGCAGCCCCACCCACATATCACGTACACTAAAACTCTAAAACACTAAAACACTTAAACACTGAAACACAGAGCAACTGAAACTCAAACTGATACTCAAAGAGACTCAGCCATGGGAATTCCGTACCTATACTTTACCAATACTAGTTATGTTGTACCTTAAGGTGATGGCGTTGTGTAAACTGTACTTTCCCCTCCCGTAGACGGTAACCTGAATTATGTAAATAACAAGCGGAGATTGTGTGCACTCACCCGAAAGAATATCAAACCAAAGAACTATCAATTGGGGGAAAGCCCAAAACCAACATAGAGTCTAAGCCAATTAAAGCGGAAGCGGAAACAAAAACTACAACATGTTTTAGATATTAGCTAAATGGCAAAGTCTTGTATCGAAGGACGAAACTAAATAAAGATGTGTATGTAATGTACGAGTATGTATGTAAGGCTCTTTTGTACCTCTTGCTCTCCCACTTTCGAATTTACTGAGGATGGATCCCTTGAAAGCGCTAAGTGAAACTTGAACGTTTGTCTAGCTCTAAGTTAACTTAAACCCAACCTAAGCAACTTGCAATCCTACATATACGAGTATATACTATATATTTATGGATATCTGACATATGTATGTGTGTAAGTGAATACTAAGTATATGACAAATTGAACGAACCCCTTGGGAGCAGATAGCACTCGTACTCTACTCGCTATCCTGCTCCTGCTCCTGCTCTGTGGGTGTTAAAATCTAAGAGTTAAGCTACAATTATGCTGAAAGCATTTAATAGTCTAAACAAGAACAACATACAAATAAAATACTGGTAATCCGAATAGACACAAATTAACTTGTAAATTATTGAATCTCAGCCCACACATACACATGCATACAAGCATACATATTCGTAAATCAGAAAAGCATAAAGCAAATCTGTAGTCGAAAATTGTAGTTCATTGTTGCTGTCTAGAGATATGAATAAAGTATGAATTAAACTATAAATAAATGAATCAGTAAATCATTAAATCAGTAAATAGTTCAATGTGTGTGCGTTATGTAGCCCCACAACCCAATAAAATGGTTAAAGGTTAAAGGAACCTTCCAAAGAGTTAGCCGTAAATGTGTCTGTGTATAATCTGTATATGTTAAGGTCAAGAACACCTGGTGTACTCCTGTACTCCAATCCTAAGTTAAGTTGTGACCTCTCCAACCTGCACCTGGCTCTTGTGCTTCACCTGTTCTGTATAAATTAATAGGCTCTGATCTAAGTTTATCCCCAGAAAATACCTAGCAAAGTGAGAAATACTTAAATAAATACTGAAAAATATTGATAAGCATGAATTTGGCCTTTAGTTAATTGCATTTCCAGCCTCCTGTCATCGATCGCATCGCCTCGGGCTACTTTTGGGAAACTGAAAAATGTACGAATATTCAATGAAAAAGAAATTTCCAATTTGATTCAATTATCGCAGCAGTCTCTCTGTCATGTCCCATCTCCATTGGGTTTCTAGACCAGGTAAGTGCTAGCATTTTTCCAAAATTAAATTCCCACCCCGGCAACGCATACATAGATATATCGACATGTCAGTGTCCAGGTTTCTGCCCCTGCGGCAGAGAATAGTGATGGGATTCCTGGCGCAGCATGTGCAAGGAATTTCGAGTTCATTAAAAGAGAATTTTCCGGAATTCAATAACACAAACACCAATACACACAGAACCGCAAACGAATATTATTTGTTTGGTTTGGGACTTTTCCGAGCCCGTTCTCTAGTGTGTGTAGGTGTGTGTATGTTTCTGCGTCTAAGGATGCACAGGCGAGCAAACAGACAGGCACAAACATGCACAAGAACGTCCATTCTCGCCTTGTCGGGCCAGAAGTTTTAATTTCCGCTTTGCGGTCGCCTGCAGATAGTCAGAAGCCATCGATGGCACCAGTAAAAATCGTCCCTCTTCGAAAGCTGATACTAAACGAAACATTTTTCACCGACAGCTAATGGCACCGTAGGCAACAAATGGAATTGTTATATTTTGAGCATTCTACAGAGGATTCGTGGGAAAAAAAAACCACTGCAATGCACCCCCAGACTGTGTGGAAAAGAACACGTCCTATTCAATCGGTTCCTTCCAGCATTGAAAAAAAAACCATTGTCATGTCATATAATCAAAGATGTATTTAGAAATGTAACCAAATGAAAGTGGCAAAATTTATGCGACGGTGGGAAATGTGTCATGTGAGAGAACCTTTCATATTTTGCTGCTGTTATTATCACCACCTACTCCTACTCATACCTGTCAGGCGGCGGATGTAATTTAACTTTACGTTGGGAAAAATATGGGATCCTTAACAATGGCGGCCTCCCCAAAGCCGGAGGACTAGGCAAAATGAAGTTCAAATTCGAATAAATATTCAATTATTCGACTCGACCTGGAGTTTGCTTTTTTCCATTTTTTTTTTCTACTTTTAACGCTTAAGAGAGTTTGGCACAAAGAAATGGGACGGGAGACAGACAGTCGAGTCAATATTGAAATTTGCTTGAACATAATGCTGTTTTCGGCAGATACATCCCTACATCCGAGTGTGTGGGTATACAAATGATATTGAAGCATCTGGCAGAAGGCAAATAAAAAATAGATGAACCCACTTGCCTTTTCCCCCACATGTGAGGTGAGTAGGGGCAAGATGTGTGTGGAGCAGACAAACATCCTTGCGGCAGTCAGGCCAGAGAAGCGAGGGGGAGCCACAAGCTAGGACATTAAAATGAGCAAAAATTGTCATAAAAATCCCAACCTTTTGCTTATCTACAAAAGGCAGAAAAATACCAAAATTGAAGTCAAATTCTAATCAGGCAAAGCGAAGCTTGACAGCCAAAAAGGTACGAGTACTAGCCAAGGTAAGTCCTGAATGGATATGCTTTCAGAAGAGATGGAAGCAATACCTTAAAGAAAATCAATATTGGGCGAATTGCAGCTAAAAGTTCTGATAGCGGAAAAGCTGCAGCGGAAAAAGGACAGAGCAGGCGTCACTTTGGCTTAAAAAGCCTACCATCCGCCATGATGTAACACTTTGGATAGAACGAGCAAGTTCTCAGTCTCTCAAAGACCAGAACCATCTCCCTTCCATTTTCAGCATTCGCAGATTTATTGGATAGCAGAATTCCAACCTCCAACTCCAGCTGCAGCTGTGAGGGATTTGCCAGCATATTTCAAACGCATTTAATGGCAGTGCTCATTTGTCTACCAGCAGGAGAAGCAGCAGAAGAGCAGCACCAGAGGCAGCCACATCAGCAATGCTCTTAGCCAGAATCAGTGGGTTAGATGCAGCCACAGGCAGCGGCACCCAAAAGAGCAGCATCAAGGCGAACAGAAGCGAAGAGGTGCCTTGTGCCATGTGCCTTGTACTTGTGGCGTATACGTAACGTGCGAAAACCGAACAAAAGGGCCCAAAAAAGGATTTCGAAATGCACACTCGCACTCGCACTCTCCCTCTTACCAATTACGATTACTTGCGGGAATGGTATGTGGTTGTGAGACCCCTGCCACTGTCAGGGCCATGGCCGAAAGAGAATTGGAATAAGTTTTGCGAGCTTGCTGCTGTGGCAACATCTTTTGTTTTATTGTTTATCCAAAAGGATTCATTAAGCTCTACTTATGGCCAACATGCTTCGGGCCATATCACACTGTCCCACTCACACACACAGAGAGACAAAAACAGAGTTAGAGGGAGTTAGAGATAGCTTTGTGTCTGAAAGAAATTCTAATTGGTTGGTTTTTTGGATTAGCAAAGTGCTTGGCATTTGTTTTGAGTCCAGACATTAATTTGGCAAAGCAATTAAATTGCTGCCCGAATGAAGATGTGGAATTTGTGGCACAAATATGCAAATGAATGGGGACAAAGTGTATCGGAAAACTCACTCAAAAGTGATTCAGCAAATCAGTTATGCAATCCAAGGCTGGACATTAGACACATCAGCAATTTCGTCCACCACTCGATGGACATTCAATCTCCAAAGTCTGACCAGAGACAATTTCCATGGGGAATTCTGGGGGCCACTCGATTGATACTCGATCGAAACTCTGACAATGTCGAAAATTGTTTTGCAATTGCTTTACATGACAAAATGGCCAACTAATTAACAAGCCATTAATGCAACGTTTTCGACCAGAGGAAAGCCAATTGTGCCGCACGAAAATGTTGGCCAGCACTCTCTCGTTGCCATTTTCACACGTTCTGTGGGCGAACACATTTATGCAAAGTCGGGCTAAAATTTTGTTGCAATCAAAGGAGGATATTTTCTGGCACCAAAGGGTGTATACCCTTACAAATGCTCCAACATTTTGAATGGATATGGTTAGAATATACCAATTATACAATATACCAACTATGAACTCGAATATGCCTCTCTAGGCCCTCAGTAATTGATGTGAGTGATTTAAGAGACGAACAACAGCCCAAGCAATAGCAAAGAACTCTTAGTTTCAAGCCAACTTTGGATACTAAAGTTTGGGGCTTGTGGTGAATGGTGTATCATCGACTCTCCATCGACGCTCTCTTCCATCGGTTAGAGTATCGTTAGGTCCCAACTAGTTTTGGATAATTTATGCACGAGTGGTTTCCACTTGGCCAGCAGAACCCGGCCAAACACTCGACAAACCAAACACATACACAGAAACGAAATGCGCCCATGGAACCAATTTGATATTGTTTGGTCACCATCCCCTCGAGCCACCGTCCTCCCCCTTATCGGGCAGCCCCCCTGGACACCCACCCACTTGGCTGCACTAATTTGTATCCAATTAAATCGGCTTAGTTAGTCGGGGAGTCTATTCTGTTCTGTTCTCCTCCCTCGAAAATCGTTTTCGTTTTGTGGTTCAGCATTTTTGGGCAAATTTTGCAATGTTTCCTCTGCAACACCTCCCCCTATCAACACCAGCCCCAGCCCCTTTGCCAATTTGAATAGTTTGACGAGGGGACGGGACTGGAGAGATGCAGGCTGCCAGAGAACCGATAGGCGTCGACTTAATGCGCGAAATTTAATTAAAATTGAACTTAATTTAGATAAGCATGTGAGCGGGCTGATATGATAAATTGTGGCACACTTTAGTGGGCGTGGCAGTGGCATGCCTTGCGTGCTTAGCCGCTTATAAAACCTGTACACTGAGGGAACACTGCGGGGATATTGTAAGAGTAGTAGATATATTTTCTTAGTGCAGTGGCAGCTCTGGGTAATAAATTTCTAAAGGTTCAACATAAGGGTGAAACTAAGGGAGTAAAGGTAGCCCCTAGCCGAGGGCTTAGGGCAATGCCCTCTCCGGTGCAACAGGCTAAAGAGTGTCCGTGAAGGGTCTGCTCCAAGTAATTAGAATAACATTTTTTCGCCTTGGCCAAGAGCCAGACACCCTCAACACTCTGCAGTGTCCTGTGGGGCCAGAGAGCAAGAGGTCACTGAAGGTCAGCGGTGATAATGAAGCTTTCGATTTGGGTTTCCCCACGGGATGACAGGCACTTGGGTTTCAGTCTCCGACATTAAAGTCAATCAATACATTTCAGATTATTTTCTTTTCAACAACTTTTACATTTTTACTCTTAGACACATTTAAGGAATGCATTTAAATTGAGGGAAAAGCTTTCCACATACTTTTCAAGTTCAAATATTTTCAATCCGCCGACGAAATTTTCAATTGAGATTGTTTATCTGATAAGTCATAATCGACAGAAGCCATGGCAGTCAACTTCCTGTGCGACATAGTCGTCAGCCACTTGGAGCTGCCCAACGACAAGATCAGCGAACCGAAGCATCTTCAGGTGTCCATGCACTTTGGCAAGGTGCCCCTTACCCTCACCTCCAGCAGCATCAACGTCCGTGAGTTCCCGGCCGGAAGTCAGACCGACTTCATGGACACTCCCAAATCGCTGCGGCAGACTCTGGCGGCCAATGGGCTGCCCATCACCGTGCGCCTTGCCGGCAAGACTCTGGGCACTGGCAAGGTGGAGCTCCCCGATGACTTCATCGACCGCATCGACAACCCCATGACCGACTTGATGTACGGCGGCTCCTGCAGCCTGCTACGCAATAATGACAGCGTCGGCATCGTGGAAATCATGCTGCGCCTCACCATCAAATGCGAGGATCCACCCATAGAGTAAGTATTGGAGAGAAGGGCTGCAAGGATATTCAGCTCAATGTTATTCCTTAGACCCGACACAGGCAGCAAGAGACGTCCCACCTGTGTCCAATCTGGGTCCAACCATCAACCAGCAGGATATCATGTTTATGGTGGGGTCCGCCGAACCGTGTGAGATTCCCTCGGATCCATGCGACGACCACCTGGAGGCCGAGCCGGGCGATGAGCAGCTCCAATGGGATCTCTCGCGTTACCGCAGCCGGAACTCGAGGATCGACTATGATGAACCCGAACCGCAGCAAAGCCCTGTTTTAAGCACCTGCGCCAGCTGACAGACAAGTATGCGGGAATCATTCAGACGGTGGCCGATAGGGTCAAAGACCTGAAGCCATCGCCCTGCATAGTGCGTCCAGTCAAAGAGGATTCACCCCGCCGGGCGCCCTTCGATCGGCAAAAACAACGCACGATACCCGTGCCAATAGGCGATACGGAAGAGTTTGGCATCAAGCCGATCCGATTCTGCCCCGTTTGTCTGCACGCCATGTCCTGGCTGCCCAAGTTCGCCGCATGCCCCAACTGCGGCACGAAGCCCATGCCAGTGATGGAGAAGCGGCACACGGGGGAGCTGACAGCGGACATGATCATTGAGGAGCAGCTGCGAAAGCGAAAGACCTTGTCAGGAGACGAGGACTTCTGCAAGGATCCCTGCGATAAGAAAGTGCAGGAGATGGACGATGACGGATGCAAGCCCTGTCGCTGCACCTGCACGAGCGACAAAATGTGCGTCCGCTGCCGCATACGAAAGCTCTGCGAGGACGTATTTCAGCCACGGGAGAGCGCAGAGTCCAAGGCCAAGGAGTGCCCCAAGCCGCAGACGGGTGAGGACTTCTGCGTGATCACCAATCCACCGGAGAACTGTCGTCCGTACCTCACCCGCGTCTTCTCCGAACTTATCAATCTCTATCAGATCAACGACTCCCGGAAGGCCACCGAGCTGCAGGCGCGCTGCACTCAGTCACAGCTGATAATGCCCTCCCACAGACTGTCAGAGCAGGGGCAGGAGGGGCAGGATGGGCAGGAGAGGCAGGAGGCCCCGGTGCGCGGGGGTGCTGGGTTCTCTCTGGGTGCCAGGGCGGAGCGAAAAAAGACAGGCCACAAAACTTGCCTGTCCAGCGATAGAGCCGTCCCCCGGCGGCACGGCTGGGGCTGGATGAACACCGATGAGGCTCGCAAGTATGGCTGGCGTCCCGGTGTCATTGCGCGGTCCACCAGCAGAGTGATGAAGTTCTTCCTGGATCAAGAGGCGCACCGGAGCGTGTTCAGCGTCTGCCAGGAGCTGGCGGAGAAGAACAGGGAGATGGAGAAACAAAACCAGTCCGTTCTCAACGTGTGCAAGCGGAACCACGAGATCTTCGTGACCCTGCGCCCGCTCAGCACCCTGGGAATGGAGCAGCATCCTATCACTTTCAAGATAGTTAAGAGCGAGCTGGCCCTAGCTCTGAGTGATCTCAAGCGCAGCCTCAAGGCCAGGGGCTTCGTCAAGTGCACCTGCCACCAGACGCTGATGATGTGCACCTGTCGAAGTCCGCGAGAGAAGCGACTCCTAGAACGAGCCATCTACAAGGAGTGCCGGCGCCGCGTCATAGCCCCCTGTGCCGACAACCTGGTCCTCACGGACACCAGCGATAGCGAGATGGAGTTCGACTTCAATGTCACACCTCCCGCAGGCACCAAGCAGCCGCACAGGCGCCCCAAAACTCGCAGCGGAAACCGAGGCACACAGACCAGCAAAAAGGACCGACAGCCGCCTCCCCCACTCTATCCCATCCAGCAGAATCCCTACTGGCGCTCCTTCGACTGCGGCGTGGGCGATCGTTACATGGGCACTGCCTTTGGCGACAATGGGGAGATCGTCTTCGAGGACGGCGTCTTTGGCTACATGGGCGGGGGCCAGCACGGCGAACCTCCTTCCCGTCGGAACCCGAGAATTTGGGGCACAAGTCCAGGCGCTCCCATGCGCTTTGGCAGTGGTCGCAACGAGGACAACAACAACAGATTTAGTGGTACAGCCTGGCGGGGACTGGCCCGAAGAGTACTAACAAAAATGCGAAATAGGGCAAAGAATATAAAATAAACAGTGAATAGTAGATAAATAAAGTGTGTGTTTTATACCTGCCTCTGTGGCATCTACAATTTTGAAGATACGAGAAAACTAAACGCAGAACTATAGAGAATGACTATATCTACCAGATTGCCGAATCTGGATCAGGTCGGACTATTTTTATAGCCAGAAGGAGTAAATCAATTTGAAGTGGCACCTACGCATTTTCTGTCGCACACACTCTTCGTCGTGGATGTGTGCCCCTGGCGCAGGGAGCCATACTGACTGAGTATCGGGTTTATACCCGATACACATACATTTATATGTAGTGTCGCGGCAGTAGCTGCGACTCACAACGCTCTCGTTATTCTAATCATAAAAGTTGATGCCCATTCGAATCATCGAAGTAGTCGAATTACAAATACTTAGCAACCTTTACAAATAGTTTTTAACCAAATTATTAAGTAAAAAAAATTTAAATCACGATGGCAAAGAAGAAGGAACGAAAGGCCAAGTCCCGCTCAAAGACGTTAGTGCCTGCGCCCGAGCCACCGGCTGAGGCCGCGCCAGTGGAGAAACCAAAGCCCACGATGAAGGAGCCACCACCGACATTTATTTTCGACGTCGTAGTGACCAATCTGGAGGCACAGGGCGTCGAAATAACCGATCCCAAGGGGCTGGCGATCGATGTGAACTTCAATCGCATGCCTTTGACCCTCACCTCGAGCCGGATCAATGTCAACGAGTTCAAGCCGGGCAGCGGCGCGGAGTTCCAGACGGAGCCCAATGCCTTACGCAAAACTATCGAGGAATGCGGCATGACATTCGTGGTAAAGTACAAGGATCGCGCTGTGGGCAGCGGACAGATATCCTTCCCTACCATGGTCACGGAGCGCATCGAACGAGAGATGAGCGACATCATCCACGTGGACACGTGCGTGTTGGGTAAGGGGGGGGAGCCGGCTGGTAAGCTGGAGGTCCTCTGCCGCCTGGTCATCCGCTGCAATGAGCAGCCGAAGTACGTAAAGAGTCCTTACACCCAACGAGATCCAATACTAATAAATTGCTTCTTCCAAATATTCGTAGGGCGGGGGAGAGCGAATGCCAGCGGAACATGGACAAAAGCATCAATCCGCAGGACATAATGTTCGTGATGGGCGAGTCCCAGCACTCTCCCAGTCCCTGCGATCCCTGCCTAGATGCCATGGATTCAGAGCCGGATGATGAGCGTCTGCGCTTCGATCTGCAGCGATATCTCAGTCAAAATCAATCCACCTTCAATCTCAACAAAATGACGACGGACAAACCATCTGGAATTCCGGCTTGCTGTGAACTGAAGGTGGGTGCGAGGTAAGATCTGAATTCCCATTGATAATCCTATCTTTAAATCCTTTTCAGAAAATGGCCGTGGAATATGAGCAGCTAATTGACTCCATAACCAGATCCACGGGCTCCGCGCCACCTCCAAAGCCGCCTTGTCGGAACCCGGATGAGTTTGATATGAGTCCCTGTCGTGACACCCACATGCCCGTGGATCTGAAAATGCCAGGAGAGCCCCATCTGCCCTGCTTTTCGTATCTGCCGACACGTCAGGTGCAGAAGCCCGACTTTTGCGATAAAAACCGTATACCAATGCCCATTGCAGACTGCGACGGAAAGAAGCCGGAGATCAAGCCCATCCGTTTCTGTCCCGTGTGCCTGACCAACATGTCCTGGATGCCAAAGTTTGCTTCCTGCCCAAAGTGTGGCATCAAGCCGATGCCCGTGGTAGAGGACCGCCACAAGGAGAAGAAACTGACGGCCGACCAGATACTGCTCGAGTTCCTCGGCAAGCCGCCGGCCACGATCGACGATTACTGCGTGGATCCTTGCGAAAAGGCGGTCAAGGACAAGGACAACGATGCAGGTGGCACCGACGAGTGTCCCCCCTGCCGCTGCACCTGCAAATTCGGGAAGCTCTGTGCCCACTGTCGCATCCGAAAACTATGCGCAGACATCTTCCAGACGAACCAAGTCCAGGCCAAGTGTCCCAAGGTGGAACCGCAACCACCCGAAGACTTTTGCGTCGTTAACAAGTCAAGTAACGAGGACTGCCGACCCTATCTGGCCAAAGTTTTCTCTGAACTGCGCGACCTCTACGACATCAAGGACAATCAAAAGATTTCCGAGCTCGATGAGAACTGCGAACTGAAGAAAACCATGACCCCGAAGACGCCAGGCAAAGATGATCACAAGAACATCCGCAAGGATAAACTCAAGGCACAGACTACGAAGAAGCCTCTCTACAGCCCAGGCCCCAAGAGCCCCTTCAACACGCGCACCGTGACCGGCCGCCACAAGTACTGCGTTCGCCAGCAAGGAGGCGTATCCAGAGACCACGGCTGGGCATGGAACAACAGCTATGAAGCCCGCCAGATGGGCTGGCGACCCGGCGCCGTACGGCGGCCCATCGTAAAGCTGATGAAATTTTTTCTCCTAGACAGACGAGAGTCGGCCTTTAAGAAATGCAAGGATGCTGAGGCCGAGGAACTGGCCAAGGAGCTACAGCAGCCCGTGCTCAACGTCTGCAAGAAGAACGGGGAGATCTTTATCACCCTCCGGCCGTTGGGCACGCTCGGGATGCGGCAGAAGCCCATCATCTTCCGGGTGGTTAAGAGTGAGCTGGCCGTGGCGCTGCGGCAGATCAAACGGATTCTCAAGGAAAAGGGCTTCAAAAAGTGCACCTGCCACCAGACGCTGATGATGTGCACCTGCCGCAACACCCTAGAGAAGAAGCAGCTGGTTCGCGCCCTGGACAAGGAGTGCCAGCGCCACTGCATAGCCCCCTGTGCCGACCATCTGGTCCTCACGGACACCAGCGAGAGCGACATGGAGTTCGACTTCGATGTCACGCCTCCCGCAGGCACCGAGCAGCCGCAGAGGCGGCCCAAAGCTCGCAGCGGAAACCGAGGCACACAGACCAGCAAAAAGGACCGACAGCCGCCTCGCCCACTCTATCCCATCCAGCAGAATCCCTACTGGCGCTCCTTCGACTGCGGCGTGGGCGATCGTTACATGGGCACTGCCTTTGGCGACAATGGGGAGATCGTCTTCGAGGACGGCGTCTTTGGCTACATGGGCGGGGGCCAGCACGGCGAACCTCCTTCCCGTCGGAATCCGAGAATCTGGGGCACAAGTCCCGGCGCTCCTATGCGCTTTGGCAATGGTCGCAACGCGGATAACAACAATCGATTTAGTGGCACTGCCTGGCGTGGACTAGCCCGAAGAGTACTAACGAAAATGCGAAATTCGGCAAAGATAAAGTAGATTATATGTAGTGGTAATTAGTAATTAGTGGCAGTATATACATATGTAGTAGATAATAAAAATATATGAACTTTCTAATAGTGATCGGACTTGTTTCGAATGCGCTCCAGGAAATATTTACATACGTCGTTTCTTGGTTAAAATTTGTACTGGTTTCACCAATTACTCCGCGGTACGGTGGTGTGGTCTCAACTCTGAAACGCAACTGCTCTCTCTGAATCGCAAAACCATAGCTTATGGTGACGTCGGATCATCCACTTGTTCAACAAGCTCTCTCGGCTCTCAGAGAGACAAACGCTAAAAAGAGATAGCAAACGATTTACGTTCTGGACGTTTGCATGCATATTGACGGATGGTCCTCGAAAGAGAGTAGATGTGGAGACGGCGTCACCTTATTACTAAATTTATCTTTTTGTAGACGTTATTAGAAGAGATGATAGAAAAATATTAATTATCTTTAGAACTATTAGAAGCTTGGCTCCGAACATTAACTTGTTCGTTTTGCTTACCTTCAAAGAAAAACGAAGTCCACCCAATTTATAAACTGCAGCTCCTATTGTTTCGCAGGATCACTGTACAAAAACTGCATAAATGCAATGGTCCAGTGCAATGCACAAATTTCCAGGAATATGGGCACACCAAGACCAAGCTTGTGGAGACTGTAGAGGCTGTCCAGTTCACAAGGAATTGAAACGCCGTATCCGACGAGTAACAACGCCATGCTCTAACAACATACCAAACGAATTTGTAACTTCACAGATCATTTGACGTATTTCTCATGCAAAATCTAAATACACCGATTCAGATGCTTGCAACTCAACATTACAAATAATCAATGGCTACTACAGGCTCAAAACGAACAGAACCAACTGACTTAAATACAAGAAATAAGTTAGTTCTCACATTGACCGCACCCCGCAAAACAACATCGAAGGAAATCTGCTAGTGCGCTGGAATCTATAATTCCCCAGATATAAGGCAGATTCAAAGATTCGAAAACCAAGGCTTTAGAAACAGCTACTTCGAATATGGAGCTTTAATTGCTCGAATGTTCTTTTTCGTCTCTCGAGACCGAATTTCATGGAAGGGTCCCGTTAAAGCTCGCCTATGCCGCTTAAGCCGACAGCGACGGTGGCCACGCGGATCAATTCCATTTTTCTCCCAAAACACTTCGGTTGTGCCTGTGCAAATAGTGCCAAATTCTAGTGAAAAGTCCACGTGTCCCTGTATTACATAATACATACCCAATTACATAACTGCAAGTCGGCGGAGAATCGACTAAAAGCAAGATCAGCCAAGCTATATTGTGTGGTGAAAGTGCAAAGTGCTACGTAGAGAAAAAGAAGGTGATTATCGAGGAAATTAGGTTTGGTACATTCGCTGACTTCCGAATCTATTACAGAATCTCTTGGTCACTGGAGGTCTGCGTGCCTTGGCGCTCTCACGCCTAACCCCCCCACGCAACCTCCAGTGTCTTATTTTTGGCCGCTCCAAATTACCAGCGTTTTCCGTTGTACGGACGATCTGCATCGACCCTTGAATGCCCTCTAATCGTATCTAGCAAGATGCAACTCAACATCTTTGCTACGGAATCGACAACGCCTAGGAATTAAAGTGGAATTTATGCCTGCTAAAATTGTGTAGAAGATGTGAATCCAACAGCAGAAATCGAAAGCTAGGGTGACCCGTGTCGTGGACAACATGTGATCATCGAGTCGTGAGTACGAACATACCCGCGAAATAGCAGGGTATAGCAGCGGTGCAGCGCAATGAAAGGGAGAGCGTGATAACTCACACGCCAAGAGCGAGCTTTCGTTGGAAGAGAATTCGAGTCTATGCGTGCGTATGCACACACATATAAACGTGCAATAATTTGATCACCGACATTCTCTTTGCTTTGTTTGTTCTTTTCTTTTACTTGCATTCTTGTGTTTGCACTTCCATTAATTTTGACTTTAAATGTAAAATCATATAGACATATATATATTAAGGAAGATCGTTCTATAGAATTAATTCCTTTATCATATTATATATTAAGTTCATTTCCTAATCAACTCAATGTTAAGCCTTCATTAACTCTGGCAATGTCAGCCAAAATATCATTCTTTAATTCACTACTATTTTTATATAATTAAAATGAGTTCCACAGCTTACCGAAGCAGTTCAAATGGATGTGTGTAACGTCCAAAGGAACCGTTTGAATTGGGTAAAGATATATATATTCTTGATCAGCATCAATTTGCCGAACGATTGAGCCCTGTCTGTTCTTTCCGTCTGTCCGTCCGTCCGTCTGTCCGTCCGTCCGTCTGTCCGTCCCTCAGCGCCTAGTGCTCAAAGACTATAAGAGCTAGAGCAACGACATTTTGTATCCAAAAGTTCTGTGATATGTCAACGCAAATTTGAAAAACATCGCCCAGCCCACTTCCGCCCCCACAAAGAACGAGCAAAATCTGTGGCAAAAAATTTTAAAGATACAAGAAAACCAAAAACGCAGAATCGTACAACAAATGATCATATCTTCTAGACTGCAGAATCTGAATTGAACAAAAAGAATAGCCAGAATGAAGAAAAAATTTCATTTTTTCTCGCCCTGTTCTCTTGCTCCACACAGTGAACATAGCCGGCTTTGCATTCAAAACATTAGCGCCTGATCTCAGAGACTATAAGAGCTAGAGCAACCAAATTTTGATCCAGATTCCTATAATTCGGACCTTGACGAGTTTGTTTCAAAATTTCGCCCCACCCCTTCCGCCCCCCGAAAGTGCGAAAATCTGGGCATCCACAGATTTTGAGACTATGAGACCTGACTGTCGATTCTCACTGTTAATGAACTATTTGTAATTTTTCACTGCAGAACTCACTGTTGATATCTTGACTTAATATAACCATTTTAAAATTTCGGCCCATGAATTCCGCAACCATAAATAACCACGAAAATCTGTCTAAACCATAATTTTGAAGATAGGAGAAAATTAAAAGGCACAATCATAGAGAATGGCCATATCTACCAGATTCCCGCATTTGCCGAATCCGAATAAGATCGGATTATCATTATAACCAAAAGTAACAAATCAATTTGATCACTAAATTAAATACGCGACTACCTGACTGATTTTATGTCATCTATGCACGCATCTTTGTCGTTTAATACATTTGTTGACTTTTTTTTTTGTATAAATGTAGAGTTGCGGTCGCAGCAGCAACTTAAACGTTCCCCTCGCTTATAATATGGCGAGCACAAGGAAGTATAGGGATAGGAAAGACCCCGACCCCATCCGGCGAGCTGAGCCCAGAGCGCAGTATAGTGCACTAAACCCGATTCGCACAGACATAGCCAGCCGTGCCATTACAGTCTGTGCAAAAACCAACTAAAGCAGAACCAATTTGCAAATTGAGCAATTTTTTCTGGAAAAAATCTTCAAATCTTCAATCTTCAAAGCAACGGCTAAAAGAAGCTACACGAAATCCCACCAAGGCTCGAAGAAGAGAATAAGACAACGGCCAACGCCGCTATATAGAAAAAGTTTCACTAACCAGCACAAAGCATCCACTGGGGAGGACATATTGAAACCTTAGCGCTACAATAGTAACAGTAATGCCATTGCGGAGTCATCAGGTTTTGACATAATAGCTCCGAAAATGATCATTGAACTCCCCAGGTGTGCGGCTAAAAAATCTGCCAGCTTTTGGATGCAATCACAAGACATGGAAAGGCACCGCGATCCTTAGTCCGCTAAATGCCCAGTAAAGGCAACTGCCTAACTAGCCCGGCATCTATTAACTGTGGAGAGATGGCATGCAAAATCGATTGCATGTTGCATTTTCTTTCAACAAAGCTGTCTTTTTCTGGTTCTGAACAATGCACGCATCCCGCAATCTAACGACCTAATACATCTGGACAAGCGGCTGACCTGGTGCCAGCACACAGAAGCCGAAAATTACAATTAAAGGAAGTAATCGCTCTGCGCTTGGCTTGGACTAGTAGAAAGTCCTTCTGTACAACTCCGTGCTGAAACCTATCTGGAGGTTTAGCTCCGAGTTATGGGCGTTATGGGCGTTATGAGGCAACGCAAGCAGAAGCAACATCGACATCATCCAGCGAGCACAGTCCAGTAAGAATATCCACACAGATAGTAGATAATAGTAGATAAATAAGAATCAAAGGGTTTTTTTATAGACGGCTTCCATCTTTTGTGGCAGACAGAGAAATAAAGTTCGATGCCCCTTCGAATCATAGAAGTAGTTTCTCAATTGCTTTGCAAACCGTCATCCTGACTTACATAGAGTTTTCTTTAATCAAAGTTCAGTTTGTTCTAATGTTCAAAAAATATTATTGTCTGTTCAGTGTTCTAGTTTTATCGCATTAGTGAACTAAGTCTATAAAAAAAATTTTAAAGTAAACAAAATTTTAATACACAGAAACCCCGAGGCCCTACAGTACCCTCAATTTTCAGAACAAAATTCGCGATTACGACCAAAGTGTAGTGCCCCCTGGTTCACGATGTCAAAGCAAGGATGGAGGGCAAAGTCCCACTCCATGATGTTTGTAGCTGCGCCCGATCCACCGGCTGTGGCGGCGCCACCGTCTTCGGCCGCGCCAGTGGAGAAACCAAGGCCCACGATGAAGGAGCCACCACCGACATTTATTTTTGACGTCGTGGTGACCAATCTGGAGGCTCAGGGCGTAGAAATAACCGATCCCAAGGGGCTGGCCATCGATGTGAACTTCAATCGCATGCCTTTGACCCTCACCTCGAGCCGGATCAATGTCAACGAGTTCAAGCCGGGCAGCGGCGCGGAGTTCCAGACGGAGCCCAATGCCTTACGCAAAACTATCGAGGAATGCGGCATGACATTCGTGGTAAAGTACAAGGATCGCGCTGTGGGCAGCGGACAGATATCCTTCCCTACCATGGTCACGGAGCGCATCGAACGAGAGATGAGCGACATCATCCACGTGGACACGTGCGTGTTGGGTAAGGGGGGGGAGCCGGCTGGTAAGCTGGAGGTCCTCTGCCGCCTGGTCATCCGCTGCAATGAGCAGCCGAAGTACGTAAAGAGTCCTTACACCCATAGTAATCCAGACCTAATAAATTGCTTCTTGCGAATATTCGTAGGGCGGGGAGAGCGAGTGCCAGCGGAACATGGACAAAAGCATCAATCCGCAGGACATAATGTTCGTGATGGGCGAGTCCCAGCACTGTCCCAGTCCCTGCGATCCCTGCCTAGATGCCTTGGATTCAGAGCCGGGTGATGAGCGTCTGCGCCTGGATCTGCAGCGATATCGCAGTCAAAAGGCCGGCACCTTCAATCCCAACAAAATGACGACGGACAAGCCATCTGGAATTCCGGCTTGCTGTGAACTGAAGGTGGGTGCGAGGTAAGATCTGAATTCCCATTGATAATCCTATCTTTAAATCCTTTTCAGAAAATGGCCGTGGAGTATGAGCAGCTAATAGACTCCATAACCAGATCCACGGGCTCCGCGCCACCTCCAAAGCCGCCTTGTCGGAACCCGGATGAGTTTGATATGAGTCCCTGTCGGGACACCCACATGCCCGTGGATCTGAAAATGCCAGGAGAGCCCCATCTGCCCTGCTTTTCGTATCTGCCGACACGTCAGGAGCAGAAGCCCGACTTTTGCGATAAAAACCGTATACCAATGCCCATTGCAGACTGCGGCGGAAAGAAGCCGGAGATCAAGCCCATCCGTTTCTGTCCCGTGTGCCTGACCAACATGTCCTGGATGCCAAAGTTTGCTTCCTGCCCAAAGTGTGGCATTAAGCCGATGCCCGTGGTAGAGGACCGGCACAAGGAGAAGAAACTGACGGCCGATCAGATACTGCTCGAGTTCCTCGGCAAGCCGCCGGCCACGATCGACGATTACTGCGTGGATCCTTGCGAAAAAGCGGTCAAGGACAAGGACAACGATGCAGGTGGCACCGACGAGTGTCCCCCCTGCCGCTGCACCTGCAAATTTGGGAAGCTCTGCGCCCACTGTCGCATCCGGAAACTATGCGCAGACATCTTCCAGACGAACCAAGTCCAGGCCAAGTGTCCCAAGGTGGAACCGCAACCACCCGAAGACTTTTGCGTCGTTAACAAGTCAAGTAACGAGGACTGCCGACCCTATCTGGCCAAGGTTTTCTCTGAGCTGCGCGACCTCTACGACATCAAGGACAATCAAAAGATTTCCGAGCTCGATGAGAACTGCGAACTAAAAAAGACCAAGGAAGAGGAGCCAGACACGACAGGCAAGGATGATCATAAGAACATCCGCAAGGATAAACTCAAGGCACAGACTACGAAGAAGCCTCTCTACAGCCCAGGCCCCAAGCGCCCCTTCAACACCCGCACCGCGACCGGCCGCCACAAGTACTGCGTTCGCCAGCAAGGAGGCGTATCCAGAGACCACGGCTGGGCATGGAACAATAGCTATGAAGCGCGCAAGATGGGCTGGCGACCTGGCGCCATCCGGCGGCCCATCAAAAAGCTGATGAAGTTTTTTCTCCTGGACAGTAGCCGAGAGTCGGCCTTTAAGAAATGCAAGGATGCTGAGGCCGAGGAACTGGCCAAGGAGCTACAGCAGCCGGTGCTCAACGTCTGCAAGAAGAACGGGGAGATCTTTATCACTCTCCGGCCGTTGGGCACGCTCGGGATGCGGCAGAAGCCTATCATCTTCCGGGTGGTTAAGAGTGAGCTGGCCGTGGCGCTGCGGCAGATCAAACGGATTCTCAAGGAAAAGGGCTTCAGAAAGTGCACCTGCCACCAGACGCTGATGATGTGCACCTGCCGCAACACCCTAGAGAAGAAGCAGCTGGTTCGCGCCCTGGACAAGGAGTGCCAGCGCCACTGCATAGCCCCCTGTGCCGACCATCTGGTCCTCACGGACACCAGCGAGAGCGACATGGAGTTCGACTTCGATGTCACGCCTCCCGCAGGCACCGAGCAGCCGCAGATGCGGCCCAAAGCTCGTAGCGGAAACCGAGGCACGCAGACCAGCAAAAAGGACCGACAGCCGCCGCCGCCAAAGTATCCTATGAAGCAGAGTCCCTACTGGCGAGCGTACAACTGTGCCGCGGGCGATCGCTATGTGGCCACGGCCTTTGGGTCACCCGGCGAGGAAGTCTTCGAGGATGGACTCTTTGGGTGGGGTGGCGGTGGACCACACGGACCGTCCGCCCAGCCTGGGGGGAAGCCGAAGGCGCCTGGCATCTGGGGCTCGCCTGAGGGAGGCCCGATGCCAGCGGGACCAGGAGGAGCCAGTCGAGGCGGCCGCGGAGGTGCTTCTGGAGGTGGAGGAGGAGGCGGAGGTGGTGGTGGTGGTGGCGGTGGCGGCGGCGGTGCAACAGCCGGAATGAAGGGATTCCCAAAGGGCGTGGCTGCTAAAGTGGCTGCAGCTGCTGCAGGAGGAGGTCTCAAGGACCACTAGCATCAGTGGGTCGTGGAGGAGCAGGAGGCGGTGGAGGAGGAGCAGGAGGTGGTGGAGGAGGAGGAGGAGGCGGAGGTGGTCCGATTCCGGTGAGAATGCCCCAGCGTTATATTAAAGCCCTCGAGAAAGCGGCCAATGCTCGAGAAAGAGGTCAAACAGAAGGAAGCCGAGCAGAAGAAGAAGGGCATCGATATGATGAAGTACCTCCAAAAGTCGGGAGCTCTCACCAAGCCCTGGAACCCAGCGGACGGCAAGGCTCCGAAAGGCAAGCAAACCGGTCCTGTCGTCGGACCCGACGGCCTAACCGACGCCCAGCGCAAGCGTCGCGCCCTGCTCGATATGCCCCAGCCCCCGCTCGATTCGATAACACGAAGGGGCAAGCCCTTCGATCCCTGTGGCCCAGCTGCCTACTACTGTGGCTACTACTGCTAAGCGTGCGTCCCCTCTCTCGCCCCATTTTCAAGCATTTCCATTTGGTATGAAATTTTATTTGCCACTTTTCCTCCCCTTCATCAAAAATTCAGCAAGTGTGTTGGCGTTTTGTTGTTGCGTTTCCTCGGAGCTGATCAACCCACAACGATTCGCTTCCAATTGACATCACGTCTCCAGGAATTTGAACTGGAGATGGTCCGCAGGCACAGCACATTCACGCACAGATGTACAGAGGCATCCACCTCACTAATGCTGCGAAAATCCAATGGCATTACCAAATGTTATGTTATGTGGAAGAAGATTGTATAAAGCTTGTACATTATGCATGAAATATGGCAATTTCAATTAGTTTTTAGTGCCACAGAACGACAGACAGACATGGATTAAATTTTGTAAGCCCAACAGCTTGTTTGCGATATTATAACAGCATTTTGGATTTGCCAGTCGACATTGGAACCGAGGGGAGCCTTTCCAGCAGAGATTGAAAATGTTGTCTGTGCAGTTAATTAAATGGCAGGCACGCACAGGACGAAAGGAGCGAGGAGCGAGGAATGAAGCGCAGGGCAGGGGTCAGGGCAGGGGCAGGGGAACAACAGCTGCAGCACTTTATCGACGGATTTACACTTTGAGGAAATATTCTACAAGCAATTAAGTTTCCGATTAGCATTTTAGAATTATTGTAAGCTCGAAAATTATAAAGAAAGTATCAAACTAAAACAAAATTTAACATTTTTAATCAATATAGTATCCGAAAAAAAATATTATTGCCACAGGGAAAAAATACTAATCAAAGACCAGAATTCAAACATAAATTGAATCATTTATACGAATATATAGTAAAAGAAATCTCAAGATCAACTGCTAAGGATTTTGCACTACTTTCTCTCAGTGCACATGGGCACCACACACGCTCTACGCATAGAATAATAGTATATTAATAGGGAATGCTAATGCCATGCAAAATACCTAAGCTGATTAGGAGATATAGGCTCCCTATAGCACTCAATGGAGTCGTGCGTGCCCATATTCGGGGCTAATAAGTGGCTCCCAGGCTCCACTATCGTACGAGCATCATAACATGATTGTTGCTCTCGGCTCTTGGAAATCCCTCGGCGCTGTTGAACCGCCAAACTCAACCCAAGATACGGACCTTCTTAGGGCCAACGAACCATTGTAAATTGAGCCAATTTATTTGGGACGAGACGAGCAAAGGTACGAGCATCAAATTTGCACAAGAGTACGCGAAATTTTTTAATTATACAAATTACAGCAATTAAGTGGGGAAGGAAAACGCGAAAAAATAAAAGATTCGTTTTCTTGCGTGTTCATTGAGTAAGAAAAATATATCTTACCTGAAGTGAAAAAGAGCAAGTGGGTAAAGAGTGACCATGAGGTTAAGGATAAGGTGGGTTTGGGATACTAAGAAACTTGGAGAACGCTGATAGCAGATAAGGTAAAACTTTTAATGAGTCTCTATGTGTTCAGCTGAGCTTTTTCATAGCAAAAAAGTGAAAAAAGTGTTTTCTGAAAAGTTAAAAATCTTAAGGGACTTCTTTCATCAAAAGAACTTTTAAGAATGTCTTCCACGAGAATTCCCATACGCATTCAAAGGGAATCGTTTCGAATGAATGAAATGGGACTTCCATCAATCGAATTATAAATATATAAAGCATATTCCCAGAAATGGTAATTCTGTGTACTGCAAATCAATTGTAAATGAATTCATTTTCTGCTAAGACTGCTCCGCTAAGACGCTTTTTGTACCGCCTGCCGATAGGAATCCTCTTCAAAGCATTAAGATTCATTCGAATTTCACTGAATTTAAATGAAACTGCCAATTTCCACCCCAAAAAAAAAAAATCCGTAATAAAAAGTTTCTTCAGCAACATAAAACCCTCCAAAATAGCCAACAAAACATCGCCTGATAAATTGAGCAACAGTTTTCAGTTTCCGTTGCGGAAATATTTTAAAGGACACTTAGCAGGCGACAGGAGCACATTTATTTTTGGCACTGCACCAGATAGGCATGAAAATATTTCAAATTTCTGGCACAAATTTGTAGCTGCGACCGAGAGACCGCTGGAAGGGATACACAGATGATTCAAATATTCCAAATTATGATTTGAGGCGAGATGCCCTAGAATGCCCTTCTCTGCATAATTAAATGGGAGGCGGAGTAAGGTTGAAATTCTGGGCAAACTCTGTTGAATATTTCATTTAATGGGATTTTTAATTTGAAGCTTTAAGGTCAGCAAGGCAGGAAAAGCAGAGGACGGAGAGTGAGGGGCAAAGGTAAATGCATTTTGGCACTCCATAAATCAAACAGAAGAAGAGAACCCTCTAGCAAGTGGTACCGCTGATACCCTGGCCCTGGCACGAGAGGGAAAACAATTACCAGAGAATGTAAAAATATTTATTTAGTGAGCTTGACCTCCGGTCGGGTACTGGTCTCCTCGAAGGACCCTCGTCCACGCCGGCCATGTCAGTGGCCATTCGGTCTGGCAGTTAACATCCGTTTCCGTCAGCACAAACAAAGCTTTTATCGGACATAAAACTGTGGCGAGGGCGCAGAGAAATGCCCGGACTTGGCCCGTCAGGGAGCGTTACGAAAATGTTGTACACTGAAGTGAAGGCAAGTGAAGGCAAGTGAAGGCGAGTGAAGGCTAGTGAAGGCGAGTGGCTGTCCAAGACACTTTATCATCATTTGTCAATTAGTTGCATTACCTTTAAAGCCGGCAAGCAGCAAAGGAAGTCTTGGGTGCGACAGGCCGCAGGCAGGTCCATTAGTAGCCGAGCCAACTTATTTGCTGCATAATTCATAATAATTATGCCGGCAGATTTGTGCTGCCCCCGAAACTTTCGCAACTGTCCAAATCATTCTCCTTCCTTACTTTCCCATTTTTGCCAACTTTTCTGCGGCGCTTTTGGCTCTTTTGCAATTTCGGAGCAGCTGTGCAGGATTTGAGATTCCTGGCTGTCATATAGCTGCCACTGAGGAAGCCCTGCAACACCTGCTGCAACGTCGCAGCGTCTCTTTTCTGTCGGTTTAAGCTGCCATAATGCCACAATGGCAAAAGCCAGCTGTCCTTTGTGCCACAATTGGGATTTAATGAATATTCGATTGCAGCGTTTTAATTGCCACACGGAGTCACCACGGTTGCATGCAGGCCGACACGCAATCTCGAGTCTCGGAGCTGGCTGCCTCGCAACCGTTGCTCTAATTAATGCAGAAATCCGCTCTGCGACAACGCTGCGTATGAGCGACAAAGCAGCGACGACAACGCTGCGTATGGGCAACGACTTGGAAACGTAATCGGAGTACCCTTCATGTGAGTCCACTCCTCTTTCAGGCAGTCCATGCCTAGGCCCCGCCCTTGGCCAAAACAAACATCAGCTTTACGATTCCATTAAAGGCTAAGGGAAAATGGCAGAAAGCCCGAAAAAAGGGCATCAGCTTTCCCAGACTGTGAGTGTGGTTCAGTTTTTTAGGAAAACTTTGACAGCACAAAGGGAAGTTCACAAAAATCGTCTCCAGAAGAGAGGAGCACACAATCTGAGTATTATTCTTCATTTGAAAAATTTGATTTGGGTTTGTGGCACTCTTACAACCAGATTTTAATTCGGGTTAGTCGCAAGTTATGGCTCATTGAGCGGATTATAGGTGCTCGAAACTCTGACAGACTTTTGCAAATCAACTTTCTAGCACCATAATCATTGGCTTTTGTCAACTCGGAATCATAAACAAAAACTCTGCTCTCGGGTATCTTTCTGGCAGCGCAAACTATAATAATCCGTAAAATAAAACTTTCTAGTCGGAAAGAGAGAGAGAGAGCTCTGCCACACCCATACATACCCCTCGAGCGTGGTAAAGCGGTGGAGCGCGGCATGTGGCAGCTTTTGGGTCCGTGCGCCCCAAGTATGCAATAAAATAAAATATTTATTCATGCATGCGCATGCAAACAAGTGCGCGGCAAATTTCGCCTGAATTTTATTTTTTTTCTATGGAATAAAACCCCAAATAAAATAAACCCCCGAAGCAAGTACTTGCTTTGTGGCAGTTCCGGCATTTCACAACGCACTCTATAAAGAATTTTGGAGGCTTTGGTAAAATTTATCGTCGCAAACTAAACAAACGCCAATTGATTGAAGGTTTCGAGAAATAACAAAGAAAATCTTAGTTTAGGAGCTGAAGATTTGGGTAGCATTGGAGATCCATCTTTCATCCAGTAATGCTGAAGTTCGCCGATTGAATACGCTTAATGATATATTAATGGTTCATAAAAGTATAACAAAAACGTCGTAACTATTCGAAAACACCTTTTCCTTCCTCTTATTTATAAGCCTTCAATTCAAAACCCCACTCCTCTGATAAACCCATTTTATTTCAAATTAAAAAATAAAATAGTCCCCAGAAAGTTTTTTATTTTGTAACAAAACTTATCCCCCTCTCAAGCGACAAGTGAATTGTTCAATGTGTGGTTGATTGATTTACAATTTTCCCCAATCTGTGTATTTTCATTTCCTTTTTAGGGGCCTCGGGGGACAAACATTTGTCATCGGTTTATAGCAATAAAGGATTACATGAATAGTGAAACGAGACAAAATAATAAAAGTAGCAACAACCAAACCGAAAACAAAATAAAATAACATTTATATAGATTTGCGTGTTTAATGTTTTAGGGATATCGTGTGGTGGGGCCGGCCATCAAAAGATTTGCATAGAGCAATTAAAAATATAGAAACCGAAGCCTGGAGGCAGGTGCTGGATGAAAATGAATTTTAATTAAATAGAAACCCCTATGAAAAAACTTCAAAAAATACAAGTTTCCGGCTAGCCAATGGAGACGGAAAACTACAATTTAATTAAACTAAAGTTTTGCCTTGCAGATAAATTCCTCAACATTTTTTCCACTTATATGTGCAGCCACGATAGGATCGAGGGCGTTCACTGAAAAGAGCACAACTTGGCAAAAAATGCAGTCAACTTGAGTTAAGAAGGAGACTTAAGCCAGGTCCTGTCCCTCAATGATTGTCTGGAGCTGTACAGATTCCTTCGCCCCCTCCATCGTGGACCACTGTCTGAGTGCGTTCGATGATGAGCCAACGACCATGAACTTTATGGATGTTTTGCGGTTAAACCTTGTTTCTTCTTCACTTTCTCTTCTCTCCTTTTTCCTTCTCTATGTGTGTGATTGGCAAATATTTTTGCTTGCTTGGAAAATGTTTGTGCCACTAGAAGAGGAGCAATGGCTGTGAATCTCTAGCTGAAAATTGTGGACTGCAAGCAGCCGCAGGCGAACAAAATGTGCAGCATATTAAACACTTTCCCTTCGCAGTGTCCTAGAGTTGGTGTTCAATGGAGTCATTGAACCGAAAAGGGCATAAAGCCGCCAATTTGCATGACAGACTCCCAGCCACTGAGTGATGGCAATGGAAATGGGATTGCCGTATGCATGAGGTGACCCAGCGGCAGAGTCTGAATAAACGTAAGTGGATTCAGTGGTGAAGGGCGTCATGAAGTATCCAGTCTTAAAGTAAAGGATTCAGTGACCATATAATAGAGTTAATAGCAAGATTTTCCTGTTCCATTTCCATATGATATTAATGGTGCGTGATAAGTACATACTGTATAACTATTTCTGAACCATTTTAATGTCTTTAAAAGGCAAAATATGGAAATTAAGTACACACTTTAGTTACTACATTAATTACACGATTCCTTTTAGACTACGCAATCCTACCCTCTGATAATGTTTGGACTTATATGTTTTTTTTAAGTTATCGTCTTTAATTAAATATTCATACTGTCCCAGCTAGTATTCCTGGATGCCATGAGTATATCCATTTCTTCAACACGCATTTCAAGATTGGGGGCAACAGGAACTTCACCATTTTGTTCCATCTACAAGGGATTCTTTAATCACTTTCAATGCCCTCTTTACCACTTAACAGTCCTTTGTTTTAAAGCTCAGAAATGTTTTTAATTATCACCAGCACCAAAAGATAGCCCGAAATACTTTCCAAAAATAAAAACTGATTGTTGCTCCGAGCAGGAGCGTTGGCTGAATGCATCAGAAATAATATAGCGACTCAACGACTGCTGTTGCAGTTGCCCCTCATGGAGGTTCTTGCCCTTGGCGTATTGTAAATTTTAATGACCGCGACAAAGGGTTAAGGATGGGGCCAGCGCTGGCGCTGGAACCCGGAGCCGACTCTGCAATGAGCAAAAAATTTAAACAATGACAAACAAGCAAACAAAAAACTGGCGAAAATAAAACCAGAGTGAAAATAAAATATTCCGTAATAATGCATAAAATAAAGGAAATGGGGCTCGGTAGTCGAGGCTCGAGAAAAATTGAGTTTCTCTCAGCATAAAATTCACACGAAACACGGAACGGAACGGAACGGAGTCGAGTGGAGTGGAGTGTTAGTGTTGTTCTCCATAAAATAAATGCGAATGTTGGAGTGGGTGAATACCCAAGTACGGAGGAGTACGGAGGAGTACCACGGGTATTGTCAACGACATTTCTTGTGGATATTTTTTGGGCTGCTGCTGCTGCTGCTGCTGCTGGGGCTGCAGCGTACTTTTTATCAACTTTAAATCCGCAAAATGAGTTTTTCTTGTGGATTTGCATAGATTAAATTGCAATGGCTCTACCCTCTACTAGAAGTATACACAACACAATATATATATTTACGTACTTATATATGAACCTAATATTTTTTGGTGCCGGACACTGGTCGTTGTGCAGAGTTCGTTGTTGGTTGTTGGATACCTCGTTATGGGCAAGTATTTGTTAAGCCAGAATCACTGGCTCGAGTCCCATTTGCCTTTTTTTGAGATTCTGTTGAACTTCTGGCCAACATTTTGCTGTTGGCTTTCGGTCTTTTGTCATCGATTTTGTGGTTCAACTGCGTTTTGTGACCATTCCTGTCAGCCATTCCTTGCTACGCTACGATTTCTTTAGTTTTTGGCGGTACTTTTTTGTTTGGGGGCTCGGGCAAAACTTTTTGTGTCGCTTGAAAACTCATTTAAAGTTTGGAAAGTGTTGATAGATGGCTGCCAGCCAGTCAGCCACGCCCCTGTGGGCGCACCCTGTCTTAGAAGTTTCCCATTCCCACGATTTTGGCCCTGTTTTGTTTTGGCTAAGGCTGTTTTCATTAGCCCAGTCCCAGTCCCAGTCCCCGACCCTTGTGGATTAGGTTGACACGTGACGCACTTCAGCCTTGGGACTCTGATCCTTACCCTCCAAAAAATAAAAATAAAACATCAAAAAAAGAGACAAAAAGAAAACTTGTTGATAGTTGTTTGACAAAAGCTCAGGGCTTTCCATGAGATGGGCATTAGAAGGGAATGGGTCTGGCTCTGGGTCTGGGCCTGATTCACTTTAAAAAGCAACACGTATCGTGCTAGAGTCAGATCCTGGCCGAGTCCTGGGGCATGGCCCCACTAAATGGCATTTTGATTGATGTGTGGCACAAAAGTGTCCGGGCACACCGTCACTTTTCAAATTCCGGAGCAATTGACAGGCCCCACATGCGACCAAAAAGGAAAACAACCCAGATTTTGTCCAACTGTCAACTCAATTTGTGTGGAGTATTCCCCTAATTTCGTACCACAAATGGAGGAATTATAAAAGGCTTTTTATGTAGAGCGTAGTGTCCAGTTTTAGTTGCCAGAGAACTACGTCAAAATGGGGTGCTAGGCAATCAGAAAATGCCAAGTACACTCCTCCATCGGTTCCTCCGGCCACTCCAGTCCCACAAAGGAGCTGAAAACACTGAAAAGCATTTTCATTTCCATCCAACCAACAAAAATGGACGAAAAAAAGCTCTCAATTTTTTGCTGAATTAAGTCAAGGCGCAGAAGCGAATGAGAGAGTGCTATATGGAGATGGAGGGCATTCAGCCTGAGTTTTGGGGTCTGTGAGCACCACCTGTTGTAGTTGTAGCTTTTGTTAGTCCGATGGTAGTCAAGATCAAGCCATAAACTATTGACCCACTCACCAAGGAGATTGTGGGGGAAACTTCTCGCAGAGGAAGTTAGTAAAGTCAAAATTATTCGGTGGCGGATAGACCGGCACTTCAAACCTTTCATTTTTATGGTACTTATCTCTGAGAAACTAAACATTAAGTAAAGTCACTTTCAGACCGATACAAATTTCTTTAATAAAATGTTTGACCTCTTAAACTTTTAAGCTTTTTGAGAGGATGTCATCGCCTCACGTTTAAATCGCACCCGCTCCTGTTCCAGTTCCGTAAATTGAAATAAATTCCATAATTGAAGCTTGAGCTTGATCTAGGCCTTGCGGAACTGGAGGGCGACCACGGCCACTATGGGAAGCTGGGACGAACCTGATCTGTGCCCGCGATGGTCGATACGGACCTGGATTGGCACCAATGGAGGCTTTGGACAGTCAGCCTTTGGCTGGCGCTTCGGCTTCGGTTCCACCTTCATCTCGCTATGCAATTCCGGTTGCAGCTGCTCCATGCGTCACTCCACCAAGTGACGGCGTCGTGGAAGACGGGCGAATCCGGACTGTTGTAGGTAGAAGATGCGCACCCATCAGTAGTACGTTTATTCCAGTAGCTTCTTAATGGTATTCAGATCCATGGGCCTATGGATCTTTTCGTGGTAGTCAGATATGCCTTGCTTCACGGCGTTCACGGGATGTCGAAAGTGGACGGAGGACTTGTCGCGTAACATCACATTCACCGTGGTCTTTAGTTTCAACAATAGATTGGTATTCCTTCCCTTGCGATGGGTGGGTGGCATCACCGCCGGCTGCACGATCCCATTCACCGTCTCACCATCTCCAAGTTGACCTGGCCTGTTCTGGCAAAATCCTCGCTTTGCTTGTCATTTATTTTCTGAGAACCGAGATTGGAAAAGTGAGATTTTGTTTGTCTTGGAGAATCCTCTGCGCAGGAGTTTGTCTTGCTGTCTTCCCATTCACATTACAACATTTTATCAGTAGGAAAAGAAATAGGAAACAAATAGCGTACTTACATGTATTTCTCTTCTCTTTTTGTTAAAATTTGTTTCAGCAGCTGCTCGCCTTTTGGCTTGGAATTAAGCTGAAAAAAAGCTATGAAAAATAGATAATAGTTTTTAGAACTGAATGTCAAATTTCAGGGATGACTTTTACGGATGATTCAGCCGAAAATCAAACTGAATTTGATTTACGATGCAGCATGTGCTAGTGTGCTTTTATGCACATATGTATGTATGTATGTGAATGTGTGGCTCTGGTGGTGCTGCGCCGCTTCATCCTCCTAGGATTGATTAGAATTAGAGTGATTAGGATTTACAGAGATAGGAGAATTTTCTTTGCTGGCATGGCTGTATGTATAGTTCCTAGCAATCAATGGAAAAGCATGCATTCCGGACAATGCCGGACAGCAGACAAGACTGACGGAATGGACCTCGTTTTATCAACCGAAAAACTCGAATAAAGTGTACTTACACTTTTTTCTTTCCCTTTTTTGTTGCATTAAAGAATTTAAGAATATCTAAGAATGTAGGTTCAGACTCGTTTGCTTCATATGCTTTTTTATGCCAGGCATTTGTTTCAGGGATGACTTTCACGGAATCGATACTAAAGCATCGATTTTCTGAAGTGCATCCCAGGAAGTTGTTGAAGCGCGTGCAAAATGTTAATAAAAACAAATTAAATTATTTAAAACGCAAACCAAACAACCAAAGGAAGAAAAGGTGTGTAGAGTGAAAGAAATAACTAGAACGAACCAAAACTCCCATTGCAAATACAAAGACCTGTCTCTCTTTCTGACGTAGTCCAACACTGAAGCACGGTGCTGTTTGGTTATTAAACCTACTTTATTTCACCACATTTACGTTGGTTTATTTTGTTTGTTTTCTTCATTGAGCAGTCATTTGTTTGTTTCTGTTTTTTGTTTCCCTCCTTGGGCTTCGCAGGCCACAATTTTCACCTTGTCGACCTTGACGATCACGTTGTTTTTCGAGCAGAATTCCACGTCTTTCAGCCTGAGGGTCCACACATTATCGCAGAATTGGTAGGAACTCAGCCGTGACCCCGTGAAGGTGAGGCGCGACTTCACCTTCTCTTTGAAAACCTCGTTGATGCTCGTATCGTACTGTTGGAGCACCTTGCCGGCCAGGAATGGCGGCATCTCCCCGCGCTGCAATGGAATGGGCAAGAGTTAAAAGACGCGACGCGACGCGCAGAAACTCTACTCACCTGGACGAGTTCGTCGAGAGTATCCTGCAGCGTGATGCCCACGGTGGACGATCGGTATAGCTGATAGGCCATCTTCTGGTTGTTTTTTAAGAGCAACTACGTTTCTAATTGAAGTTTCACGCTCAAGCTCGATGCGGGGATACAAAATAGCTACGAATTTATCGATATGTGGCTTTACGCAGGGTGACCGTTTACGGTATACTTGTTGGTATATTCGAATTCCATTCCATTCCAGTGCTTTAAGTGAACGAGCACCAGCGGCTGCTGCTGAGGGTGTGATGGCACACCATGTCCTTCTGCAAGCGTTCAATCGTACCCTTGGTAAGAGTAGTAATATTATTATATTTATTAATTTGTATGTTTATTATATATTTATTGTATGCAAAATTCTTTCGATACTATTGAAACGATTTTGCCAACGATGGTTCTCTGCAGCTCTAGCAAAATTAAATTTGAAATGGAGCACGGAAAAAATGGTGAGCACGGAGCACCTCGGACGCGATCACGATCACGGAAACTATTCAGTTGTAAAAAAAAAGGGTTCGAGCCGAGAAAAAGCCAGAAAAGAAAGGAAAAGAGCATGAAAGTGTCGCCACTGCTGACGCCCCTGTCTCTTCCGCCATCGATCCAGTAGATCCTGCAAATGAAGACATATTAAACATTATATTATAGGCTCTGCACGCTGAGCACATCCCGCGGGCACGGTGCATCCAAGGCCCGTACTGCAGGGTAGGTATCTAATTGGTTAAAGTAAGAAAATATGTCAATTGGGGTCACACTGGACTCAGATCCAGACAAAAGCGAACTGATATGAAACTTATTTTCGCGTGCATGTACGCAAATATTTAGGAAATACAACTGAAGGTAATTGATAACTGTTCTTTGAATTATTTGGTGGAATATTTACTCTACAATGATTTCCATTATCCAGCGTAATCTTCTCATCGTCTGATCTGGCATGTGCAAGCCTTTGCCCTGCTCCCGCTCTTGATGTCGCTGCAGATTTACACGGGAGTAGTGGCCACGAGGACATGACTAGTGGTTTAAATGTTTCTTGACTGTATGGCTACGCCTCAATATAGAGGGCGGGGCACTCCGAGATTCTGAAAGCACGTAGAGTGTCTCTATGTCAAAGCCTTTGTCACCGCCTTGCCTTGTACTGCCGGTCCACGGAAATGCAGTAATATCTATTATTATCTATTATCTTGCTTGGTAGCCAAGACCTGGGAACAGATCTCGCATTGATAGGCCTCTGCAGTACGATGACACATCTTCAAGCGAATGGTTACAAGGGATCACAAGGAAGGGTTTCTCTTTCATGGGAATTAGCACATGGTCTGTATTTATTGTACTAGCAAGCATCAACGACTGCTTTTAGCCAAATCAAACCTTCTCCGACTTCTGAATCACCCCTCGATTCATTTAATCATTCGTTTTCTCAGCTCAAACCTGGGGAAGTATCTCCAAACGTTCGAGCTGGAAATACGTTTAAAAACAAGTAAACATATTTGATCACAGAACAAAAAATAAGAATTAACAATGCAAGTCGCTAGTCAACCCATTCAGTACGGAAATCTGGGAGGATCTCAAGCTGAGTTCTTGGCCTTGGAGCCGTATGGATCGTACGGATCTGGCGATCCCGAGGGCCAGCCGAAGAACATAGGATTCAACGATGGCAGCATCCGACGGGGATTCATCCGCAAGGTGTACCTTATACTGATGGCCCAACTGGTGGCCACCTTCGGGGCCGTGTCGATCTTCGTATTCAACGATAATGTCAAGATGTACGCCCTGCAGAATAGGTGGGTCTTCTTTGTGGCCCTGTTTTTGATGCTGTCCACGCTGCTGGGGCTGGTGTGCAGCGAGAGTCTGCGCCGCCAGACACCGATGAACTTCATCTTCCTGGGGGGCTTCACCGTGGCCCAGTCCCTGCTGCTGGGCGTGTCTGCCTGTCGCTTTGCTCCCACGGAGGTCCTGATGGCCGTGGGAATCACGGCTGCCGTCTGCCTGGCCCTCACGCTGTTCGCCATGCAGACAAAGTACGACTTTACCATGATGGGAGGCCTCCTCATCACACTGCTGGTGATTCTCCTGATCTTTGGATTTGTGGCTGTGTTTGTGGGTGGCAGCATGCTCACCCTCATCTATGCTTCGGTCAGCGCCTTTCTGTTCTCCATGTACCTGATCTACGACACACAGCTGATGATGGGTGGCGGCCACCGTTACTCCATCAGTCCCGAGGAGTACATCTTTGCGGCGTTGAACCTTTACTTGGATATAATTAACATATTCATGGACATTCTGGCCATAATTGGAAGCTCGGACAACTAGCAGAAGCAATCATCCGTTAACTGAAAACTGTTTAAATATGCTGCATACTTTTAGGCTGCACGTCGAATATAATTCCCATATAATTTGTTGATTGCGCTCACAGACCAATAAATCAAATTGTGCAGCATTAATTGAGGCTCGTTTACTCGTTTTCAAGTCAATTGGGTTGGGGGAATAAATTACAACTATTACAGGACAACAGGTTTACCGCGCACACGTCCCCCAGCCTACCTGCGCATCCCTGCGCATTGTCAATTAAGTTATTAGTTCAGAGCAATAAAACTGTCAAGGCCATAACAATATTAACATAAAGCCTACATAAATTGGACGAAACTTTGGCAATAAATGTATCTACAAAAGTCTGGAGAGTGTGTGGCTGTGGCTGCGGGGATGTGTGTCGCTGACAGAAACAGTCCTGTCCGGTCCCAAAGCGAGGAGTCGCCGACCGTCGCTTGGTCAAACAAATCAAGTGAACTCGGGGCAACATCTGGCCAGGGTATACATTTAATTAACAATTGACAGTCGCCTGACAGTTGGCTAAGCACACAAAAGAACCCAAGAGACAGGAATATGGGAATACGAGGCAGGGATGCGGGTGTGGACTTCATAGGGACTAGATCAGATATCGGCAGTGCTGAGTGGTTCTGCTGTGGAGCTGCGGGAAATAGATCAATGGAAATTAAAGAACAATATAAAAAAAGAGCGAAAAGATCTGCAGATTATTTAACACCAATAATTCCATTCAGACGAATTAAATATCTACCAAGTCACCAGATCTACTCGTGTAGATTTTAGTGTATAAAAAGTTCTTTTGAAAACTAGTTCCAGCGATGGAACCCAATCAGACAGCACTAACAAGACCTAAACAAGAAGAGAAATGACCCCAAAAAGTTTGCGGTTGGCCATCAATAAAAGTTGGCTGGCGCATGCACATCCACAGTCACTTCCACATCCGAGTATCCGCATTCGAATGCTCATCTTATCTGCTCGCACGACCATGACCATGACCATGATCCCTGGCCGCAGTACAGGTTCTTTTTGGTTCCTCCCAACGTTTCAACCGCTTGGTTTTGCATCTGTAGTTGTATCTGTGTTTTTGTGCGGACAGTTTTGTTTCCTGTCAATGCTTTTGTCACTTTTCACACGTGTACACGGGTACAAACACACCATATATTTACCGAGAGGAAAGGCCAAGAGGGCGCCCGCATTTTTGTCGTCACGTTTGTGGTTTATGTACACATTGCCCGGTCGGAAAAGCGCAAAAGTATCCCGAAACTAACTGTGATTCATGTAAAACATGCGCTTTCCCACACCAACATTCACACAAACACTCATTCATGTGTAATGCGCATACGTGGAGTCACGAGTCCCCCTCCCCACATACATACATACATCATTCTGTGCCCGCATTCATACGGAACTTGCATAAAGGCAACACTCACAGAAAAGTTTACGCTTATGGCCGAAATACAGAACGTTTTTATTTCTACTTTAGTTTTAGCTCTCTTTTTTTATAGCTTTCGGGAACTTTTGCATAATTCAACAGCAAAGACAGCGAGAAATAGAGAGTGTGGGGGCTACAAGAGACAGCGATGGAGAAACTATTATGAATATTATATTTAGGACATGTTGCAAGTGCGTTAATGAGTTTTTTGTGCCCGTTTTGCTGTCCCGGCTCTATGTAATTAGTCCCCCATAGAAGTCGCCCGACCGACCCCAAGCTGTGGCCATTAATCACATAACTCACCCACTGACAGGCGGACAGGCGAACAGGCGGGGAAACTGGGGAAAAGGCCAAAGTTGACACAGATTTGACCTGAAGGGGGTTTGGCCAAAGGACGCTTTGTACTTTACCATGCATGATAGTTGAAAGGAGATACGATAGGAGATATTGTTAGCAGTAAAGGGTTCATTGTACTCTCACCTGAAAGAAAGCAAACAATTTTACGTATAGATAAACTCGTTGCTAAGCCACTACTTTAATATATTCAATAAAAGATGTCATAATAGTTGACAAACTCATTCATATTCACTGGTAATTCCGTAATTTATTCGGGCTATGAGAACTATTCAATTAAGTCAGAACTGGATTTGGCTTGATTAATTAATTGGTTAATTAATGGGTAAGTTCTGTTCTGGAATGGGTCTAGAAATAAATTTGTCGTGTACCGATTAGGAAAGATTCATAGAGATAGGTCAATGAAGATAGGGAACTGTAGTACAGCTATATATACATACATATGTTTATAATAAGTAAGTGTGTACATATCGAAGTATTTATATAAAATAGGGGCCTGACATTATTTACGGAGGTTCATTTAAAACCACATACATATATCCTCTGACATTTTAACGGTTTGTTAAGAAGTGCACATGTTTTACCATTTATATCAAATTTCATGCAAAGGAAATTGCTTTCTCTCCACACATTCTCTCGTCGGATCATGTCCGATGGAATTTCCTTCCTTACAACTGTAGAGGAGTGCACTCTGCAAACCAATTAACCCATCGAATGATTGCCTAACTGAATCAGAGCCCCAGAGTATCCAACATGCATCAAATTTTGAGCCGAAAGTGAGCTGCAGCTTTGCAAAAGTAAATGTATGTACGAGTATCTTTGATTTAAGCAAAAATTCACTTTCCTTGTGGAATTTTCGGGGAATTTCCGTTTGCAGTGTGCCGTCCGCCTACCAATGTCCAAAATCAATACCAACTCGGACTCAATCAAACATTTCCCCATCTGCATTCCGGTTCAGTGCTCTCTGCTTTTGCTCCCAATCACAGATTTTTCTTTATATCAATTTTCACAGAACTCTGCTACACTTCTCCCCGCACTCCGGACATCTGACTCTCTCTCCCTTCCGACCAGTGCGCTGTGCAGTTTATTTTGCAATCAAATTGTTTTTATCACATCCGCACAACTAAACTGTAAACATTTGCAAGCAACACTTTTGCCAGTTCCGGCTTTCCTCGAAAAAATGGTCCCTGTAAATCCAGAAAATAGAAAAATATAGGGGAATGCAAAATGACTATGATGCAGGGGCCAGGAGCGGAATCAAGCTTTTAAAGTTGGGGTTGAGTGAAATATTGAAAATATCTACTAAATATCCCACAATCACGGATAAAGGACATCGAAGCTAAGACAATGCTGTATCCACTATGTGGTCTACACTTACTCCACTCTGCAATCACAATGATAGTGCTCATAGCGTGATAGAACCTCATCTCCTATCTTTATCATTTAATTGATCAAATTTGCACTTTCCCAAACCTAATATGCCCCATAAATAAGTCATTAAATGGGCCCATCCCATCTCATCCCAGTCCGCCCCTGGACATGGAAAAGCAGACACGCAAAGAAAAATAGAAGGAATGTTAAAAAAGAAAAACCCGACTAAAAATGCAACGAAAAATTAGAAAAACGACGAGTGGAAAGGCGAGACGCACAGTCAATGTTAGAGAGAGAAAGAAAGGGGCGGCTACAAATTGTTTCGATGAAGGCAAAGAAATTTGCAATCAAAGTTGAGAGATTCTGCTACTCCTCTATTGGGGGTATTTTTTCAGTAGTTTGCAGTTGTTTGGGTTTTAGCCACATTTAACTTGAGTTTGCGGAACGCTGGAAGATTGAAAATCAAACCGAGGGCGAAAATCAATTAATGGCTCGGCGGGAAAACAGTTGGAAAGCGACTAATTGTTGGTCGGAAAGTTGGCAAACAAGTCTGTGAATGGAATACCATATGCCAGCGAATTTTGTTGCGGAGGGTACGAGTGTTGTGCGCTTTTTGGGGCAATGGAAATTCATCAAAATTTCAATCGCTTTCCATTTTGCGGTAAGCTGCTTAAAGGCGCCTTTGATCCACGGGGTAGTCGGGACCTCCAGGACCCTGAACCAGCATCCTCTAACTTCGACCAGAGTCAATTTTTGACCGGCCACGTGATGAGCATCAAAAGCGTATTCAAATCCAATGCCAGAAAGTGACAAACAGGCAAGAGACAGAGTTCAGGGGAAGTTGGCCAAACATACAAATTGTCGAGCCGCATTTACAATGAGAACTGGGGGTCAGAAGGTGGCCTGGGGGCCTGTGGGGGCACAGACAGTAGCCGGAGCAGTCATGCACACGGAACCACAGACCCGGATTGGGGCTCGGACTTGCCTTTGGAAAGGGAATAAGCCTGAAGCCTCTGGAGCCTCTGGAGCGTGGACAATTTAACAATCTTATTTATTTATGAAAGCCAAAATGCACTTCGATTGTCCGACAATGGAAGATGTGACTGAAATTCAATTTAAATCGTCAACTTATTGATGACCATTAAGCCAATTCAGAAGCAGTTACATGTCCCAGACATCAGTCATGCAACAAATTGCTGACCAGAAAGATAGAGTTGGAGAGAGATATGAAGACGGAGAAAGGGCTAATGAGCCTCCCTTAAATGAAAGTTCTTCTCTGATGTTCTGACCCACATATTTCTTACATATTTTATTACATATCCATAATACATACAATCCCCAACTGCAATCCCTTCTTCCTAATTTATGTTCAAATTTCATGGCGTTACAGTCTTACCTTGGCAATTTTTCAATTAGTTTTCGCCACACCAATTCCACCTCTGATTCTGGCTCTGATTCCCAAACTGTGTCAGCCACGCCCACGGCACATTCACGCCCACTGGGAAAAAAAAATATGAGTGCAATACCAAGCAGAAAATAGCAAGCAGAAAAGGTAGCAAACAGGAGGCAGGTTAATAACCGACATGCCACGAAAAATTAATAGCAAACCATTTAGCCAAGTTTTCGCCGCTGCCACGCGACGAGCCCAAGAAGGAAAACCCCACAGCCAGCAGTAGTGGGTGGTGGAAATTATGCAGCAGGCAGCAGGAGACATCAGACAGTAAATGGAAATGGAAAACTTTGACTTAATTTGCGGCCAAGAATTGGCTTTGAGAGGTGCGAGCGTGCGAGTGTGAGTATCTCTGGCAGAAAGACTTGCAATTTAATTAACAGAGCCAGTTAGACAGTCAAACTAAGCCCGGGTTGGGTCCCATCCCATAAGACACCCCTTCAACACACACACGCACACACACACACACAGAATGTGACCCTTGAGCGCCCAGTTGAGCCCTTGTTCGACCAAAATAAAAGTGCTCCACTCAAGTGGTGCACGCAAAATAACTTAAAAGCCGCAAAGTGGCTGGCAGAAACTATTTAAGTTTATGCGATAACAACAGTTGAGAGGGCCCTTCGCTTCAGACTATCTCGTAGATAGGTGGAAGGGTGTGACAGGGTATTTCAAAGGGAAGGTAAGCTATGAGATCTAACAAATGTATGTTTGGATGCTAAACAGCAGGGATATATGGACATTCACTCTTGGGCATTACAGATATAGATACCTTATAGAAACCAGTGGTGCCTTACCTTCTACTTAACATGCCATCTATAATATGTACCTCGGTTTTGCATACTTTCAGGCGCGGACCACATTCTCCAGTGTGCGTGCGTGCGTGTGTGGGTGGGGGGAGACTCTTATGTGTGCAGTTATGTAATTATGGTAATTAAAAACGCGCAGCAAACGTCGCTTGTTGGGGCTCCGCCGTTTGTCTTGTCATCGTATTTCATAGTTAAGCACCTTTTGGCTTTTCCTATTTGAACAAAGCCATAGACAGAGAAGAGGCTCCCCAACACACACACACACACACACTCACACACATACAGACAGATACTCGTACCCTTAAACATTTGCATTTACATGAATAAAATAACAGAAAGAGAGGAAGTGAGAGGCATCGTCTGTTTGCCCAATAGAATTATGATTATTCTGTTATAAATTGTAGCTGTCTCTCTTTGTCAGACTCCACCCACGCACCCACTCCTCTCCAACGACTCACACACAATTATCAATTAACAATGCTAATGAAGCTCCCTCCACTCTGCGGGGAAATTGTGCGAAGAAAAAAGCGCACAGTCCCCACGGCTAGAGGTGGTGAAACTGAAATATCCGCTTAAATCTGGCCATCGGGGATTATTATATTACTCTGCACTTTAACCGAAATCAAAATTATCCACAAAAGAAAATACACATACAATTTGTGTGCAATGTAAAAATAACACATCTGGATTATTTATTTCCCAATGAGCAGTTAATGGCTTTAAAGCGTCAGCGATTAAAACGTAACATATTGTTTATTACAGGTTAAAACGAATAATGCCTCATCACATCACACAATAGATGTGTTAAAGATTAAAGATTTAAATGGAAACAGATACCGGGGAAAAAGTTAACAGCTACCGAAGGAGAGTGTTAAGGGTTTAATATTTGTTTCACTGAAAGTTTATTCACTTTATTCAATGAATGAAATTTTACTCTTTTTGTTGTGGCCTCGTTTTATGTTTAACTCTTTTTTGCATGTTGTTTTTCTTCACGTGTGCCTGATATGTAAAGGGATTATACAATATAACTCCACAAACATCAACAACTTGCATAAGATATTGGCACAAAAACTCGCAAAAATATGCGAAATATAAAAAATTGTTAACGAATTCCATTGGCAAAATGTAGTCACGAAATTTAACGAAAACATTAGCAATTCCATTCGCTTTCCTACCTCCCTCTCATTAGGTTGTTAATAAATATAAATCTGCAAAACTAATAAAATACAAAATAAATATAAATACCAATGTGTCAAGCCTTCCTGTTTATATTAAAAATTATATAAAATAGCAAACGATAAAACAGGAAAAAACCATAAATATGATATGTACATATATACATACATATAACATTATTTCATTGCTCTTTGACATTTTAACAACATACAAAATATCTGGCATTCTATACTTCTATTCTTCCACTTATTTTACATTAATTCAAAAATTGTTTCATTGCTCTTTGACACTAGTTTTACATTCAACCAAAAATACCACATTATAAACAGCCAATTCAATAACCTCTTCACACTCCCCTATCCAGACCCTTTTCGTTCTCAGTATGTACACTGACATATTATTTTTATTTGAATCAAATTTGATCACATTGTTTGCAGTTTCGGATTAACCTTTGCCTTTACCTCCATTGACGCCCATTGACGGCCACCTAATCCCCCCGCAAATCCCTCAATGCTGACAATGTTATACGACACCTGTTACTCCAGTATACAGCACACATCGACGGGGATTCCCTCCCACACTCGCAAAAACCCGATACCATTGCGTATGGTTATGGCTTTTGGCCAGACGCATAAACCACAATTTGTGGCTATGCTGGCGCCACAAACACCGATGCCGACACCTCTAAAATCGAATCAAAAAGCTTTCCCTTTTTTCTGGTAAACAGTAGCGACAGAGGTAGAAACAAACAAACATACTCCTAAGTATTCCACCTTTTACACGATTCCCCCGAAAGCATGCGAATGGTCTCATTAAGAGCGTCCGCTTCTTGGCCCAAAAGAATGAAATCAAAACGAAAACGAGTCCAAAACGAAAGTACAAATCAAATATGCAAAGTGCGGACACCCACAGCAGTAATGAGGAGAGGTCTCTCCAACTCTCCGGCTCCGCCTTCAGATGCGCTGCAATTAATCAGTCACGAATCTATGGTCGAGCGAAATCGGGCGAAAAAAAAATGTGTTTTGATTATGCGATGATGGGTTGTCCAAACTGTAGTTATTTTCTTTGGCAGTTTGTTTTCTTGGCGTTGCCATTTAGGCCATAATTTCACATTTAAAGCGATTAAATTTCGCTTGTTGACAACTCTTGTTATGTTGCTTCAATTAGTCTTGGTTATTTATTTATTACATTGAAGTTGGTACGATGACTTTTACCAGATGAAATGTATGTATAGCCAGCCGTCCTTTCTTGTTTTATTTCACTTAACTTTATTTCTAGGGCTGCTCTAGCGGGCACATTTGCTGCAGTGGTGGCTCTCGTACTCAAGCTTGTAATTGATTTGCAGCTGGTCCAAGGTGCGTATGATTAATATGCCAGCAATCATCAGCAGCAGCAGCAGCTGCCGCACCAGTAGAAGCCGCAAACAAAATGTATATATCTTGATCGTTTGCCCCTCCCCTAAGCATAGAAATTATTCAATTATTACTTGTTAAGAAAAACAAACTAACACTCGTAAAACTATCTAACAAATGTGCAAAACTCTTTACCAAGCTCAAGGCAGCGCAAATATTTGCTAATTAAGCATTTCTACGTGCCTAAATATACCTCTCTGAGTGTTTTTTTTTCCCCTACATTATTTATTTTGCTTACCATTTAGAGGCAGTAATAATAAATTTGACATCACAGCATAAAATTACCGGCAGCAGCTGCCGAATGTAAACCTGGAACCGAGCCTGAGCTCATCGTGCAGCTTAAAACCGAATTGATTGATAAATATTGTATGCTGATAGCATTGACCCGTGCGGATCTCCGACCTACTGATCAATTAATAGCACAAATAATGAGTGATCCCCCAGCAGCAGCAGCTCTTGGCCATCTTTCGCGTTGCGTTTGCACGTTTCCACAATGTTCGCAATTTGTTGACAGCTCTGCTGAAGCTCTGCTGCTACTCGTGACTCCATGGAACTCCAGTCCCGTCCGAATCCAGAGTCAGCCTCTGCCTCTGCTTGAGCGTCAGCTTCAGCTACAGCTTCAGGCCCGACTTTGGTGGTAAATGAAGTTCGCTTGGCCTTGTCGCACGCCAGTCTGCCTCTGACATTTGCACGTCGCGCTCGATCGTTCCGTCTTCGCCGCCGCCTCCGACTTCTGTGATATTACTTTTTATTGGCCGAAAGAGCAGGAGTGCGAAAAATAATACAAAAAAAAGCGAACCAAAGCCGCTTACAATATCACAAAATTCGATTTTTGTCGATCGAACTTGAGCTGTGATTTATCAAACGCAATGGAAACGGTAATTCAAAGACAAGAATCGATCCATAAAGAGTGTCGAATCATCTAAGGTTCCAGCACCTGCCCCATCAAAGTGTGTGTTTTGACTGGAACCGATTCCGGTTGGTCACATTTCTCAATTAGTTGAATCAGATCTGGAGATCAATTCAATATAATTAGATATGCAAATCGCTGTTTTATCGCTACTAAAAGTTACGACTTGGTTCTATATTTTCGGCAAGATTTATCGCCAATGGGTATTAAGTAATGTTGAGCATTGATTGTAGCTTTCTTCAGACTATAAATCTCTTTTATAGACACTCTTCGCTCCAATAAAGGTTACACCTCTATGTTTTCTGAATTATTAAATCTTTATATAAATAATATCTTTCCCTCAATGAAAATCACTCATCCCTCAAGTATTCTTCGTCATTAGGGAATCTCTGAATTACAAATTCCTTTATTGCTAACATATGTATCACCTTAATAGGGACCTTTCCTTCTGAAGATCAAACACCTCCTTACCTTTTAGTTTTCTTACCTCCAGTAGATTTCTAACAGCTTATTTCTCTTGTCTGCCCCTAGCTCTGCCCTTTCCTTCGACACACGCTCAGCCTTGTCCTGCTGATGGTCTCCCTACAGTCGTCCTGGGCAGCTCCTGCTCTGCGCTTCAGCGACAACGAACTGGATGAACTGGCGGCCTATCCCACATCGCCCAGCCAAGTGCTGCCCATTCAGCCGCTGCTCATCTATCCGCAGCAACGAGCAAATCTCTACCAGGCACGTACCCTGGGAGGAAACGACGACAGGGACATCATTTTCGTGAAGCTGCTGCAGGACAAGTCCAGCGGGTACCGGCCCAAGCAGCAGCGCCTTGCTGTGGAGGAGGAGAAACCCTCGCAGCGCAAGGAGCTGGGCCTGAAGGACTTCTTCTACGTGAAGGCCCGCACCAACGGGCGCTTCAGTCACGAGCGTCTGAAGGTCTACAGAGTGCCCGAGTTCTACGCCATCAGTGTGTTCCGCAACGGAGACACATAAGTAGAGGGGTGCAAATGCGCTGCATCTTAACGATGCACAGAAGTAATTTAAGTTATTTTTAAGACGCTATAAATAAATACCATACCTCAGAACGCCTTAAGTGCCGCTCTCGTTGTTGCTTCTGTGTTCTGCTGGGGGCTGAACCTCTTATCAGAGACACTTTGCGGGAGGATTTACACGCAATTTCAATTATTCATCAAACAAGGCAAAGGCGCTCCCGCTCGGATCAGTCTGCTGAATGATGGGTGTCAGCATCGCCTTCGCCATCGCCATCAGCATCAACATTCGCATCAACATGGGCTCAGACATGAACTTGGTCGGGGCTGGAGCCACGTCAAGCGGCAATTAATAACTGTCACTCAATTGGCGGCTTCGGCGCACGTCGAACTAAAGCTCCAGCCTCCTCTCTCCTCTCTTCATCTCCATACCCAGCTCCCCTCCTCCTCCATCTCCACCTCCATCTCCAGCTCCGGCTTCGTCAGGCAGCAACAAAGAACTAATCCCTTTTGTCATTGGGCGTCACAGACCGCGAGCCAAAGCATTACGTCAAAATCAAAGAAAGCAACAACAGCATAATAAAACATAAATCGAAACGGAAATGCTACCTACTCAAAGTCGAACTGTAGATACACTCAAAACAGGTGGAACTGTTATATTCAATTTAAGAAAGGCCTATGGATTCATTGTCTACGAGTACTACGAGTAGATTAGGATCAACAGTCCTGTGCTTACATATGGATCCCAGAAAATTATCTTGATCAAAAAGATACATTCTTCATTTCCAATCCATAAGAGTCCAGCTTAGCATCAAGTCCATTTGGGTGTCTTTTAAATCGATTTTAGAGCTACAGCTACTATATTTGGCATCTAGACTTCTTTAAAGACCCCAAAGATTAGTTTTACTTCGAAAAGCTGGCTCCTGCTAATCATGGCACTCACAATTTGTAAGATACGTCTCTTTAATTTACTCGGCTGCTATACAATATCATTATCTACCACTGTCTAAAATTTCACTATTATCAAATGCTAGTACACAGAATCTATAATATTTAATATTTATTGATACTCATATTACTTGTCAAATCTTCCAGCATTAGCCTTATACCCGATTGAAAACAATGCGAAATAAGCAAATAAATAAATCACATTCCATTTGAAACTCTTGAACTCTTGTCAGACTTTCGCCCAAAAATAATTGTAGGCCGATGGGTTGTGGCACGTCTGGTGGCGTCTTTAAAATGCAGCCCAAGCATTCGCTCCAGTTGCGCGAAGGGAGACAGAAAGAAATTGAGTGTCATTAATGGTATGTCATTAAGGTAATTTAATAATTAACTGCTAATGGGAGCTGCTGGGAGGAGCTCCTCAATCTTGGGCTTAGGGCAATTAAGAGGAGCGCTCTGTCAGTTGACCATCAGACGGGGCGCAATGTTCATAGACATCAGCTCCTGGAAGAGCAGCTTGGCCGCGTACGGGAGGCGCACCTGGGAGATTTGCGTCTTGTTCTTGCAGCCCTTGCACTCGAACGTGTTGTTGCGCAGATTGGCGATGGCGATCAGGCCGCAGAAGTTGCAGATGTGGACGCGATACGGATCGGAGACCTCGAAGAGACGCTCCCTGAGGAACTGGGCGGCACCGTGAGATATCTGGCAATCGCGCTCCATCTCACCGAAACGCAGGCCGCCGTCACGGGCTCTGCCCTCCATAGGCTGTCGCACTAGAATCTGGACAGGGCCTCGGGCACGTGAATGGATCTTGTCGTCCACCATGTGCTTGAGGCGTTGATAGTATGTGGGTCCCAAGAATACCTTAAACAGAAGAGGATTTCCATTGAAAGAGAGCTCAAAATTGGATTTCTCTGTGTGACTCACCTGAGCATTGATCTTGCGTCCTGTGTGGCCATTGTACATGACCTCGTTGCCACGTAGATGGTAGCCATACTCCTGGAGGAACGTGGAGATCTTCTGCACGTTGACGGCATCGTTGAAGGGCGTGGCATCACCGATTTCCCCCTTGTTGGAGCCCAGCTTGCCCTGCAGACACTCGATTAAATGCCCGATTGTCATACGAGAGGGGATGGCATGGGGATTGATGATGATATCGGGGGCCAGTCCCTCGCAGGTGAAGGGCATGTCCTCCTGCCGATACTGGATCCCACACGTTCCCTTCTGTCCGTGACGGGAGGCAAACTTGTCGCCGATCTGTGGGATGCGCACGGAGCGCACACGAATCTTGCAGAACTTGTAGCCCTCGCTGTTAAGGGTCAGCATCACCTGGTCCACGATGCCCGTCTCGGAGTTACGCAGGAAGGTGGAGGCATCTCGCTTGGCAAACCTCTTGGTGTTGCTGTCCAGTTCGTCGTCGTTCTCCGGCAGGGTGATGGTCTTTCCAATCACCACATCGTCACCAGAGACACGAATGCCAGGGGCAATGATGCCGTCGTCGTCCAGCTTGTCGTAGTGGGCATTCCTCATGCCCTGGCAGGTGCCGCGATGGGGTTTCTCAAAGTTCTCCTCCTGATCGCCCACACGCTTGTTCTCCGAATCCTTGTACGACCGGTAGAACACCGATCGGAAGAATCCTCGCTCCACCGCCGAGGCATTCAGGATGACAGAATCCTCCTGGTTGTATCCCGTGTAGCAGAGAATGGCCACAATCGAATTGATACCGGCGGGCAGCTCTCTGAAGCGCAGATACTCCATGGATCGGGTGGTGACCAGCGGCTTCATGGGATAGTACAGAACATGGGCCAGCGTGTCCATCCGCACATGGAAGTTGGTGATGTAAACACCCATAGCTTGTTTGCCTGTGGAAAGCGGAGAGTATGAGTATAAGAGTAGGAATCATACTTCAGAGGGGTATGGAGTCCTTACCCATAGCACTTTGATAGGTGTTACGCGGACTCTGGTTGTGATCGGGGAAGGGTATAATGGAGGCGCAGACGCCCAGGATCATGGCCGGATGAATCTCGCAGTGGGTGTAGGTCGTACAGTAGGCATAGTCCTTGTCCTGTTTCAGATCATACGGCGACATGGCGATCATGACCGTTTCCTCCTCAAGGGTATCGATGTACTCCACCACGCCGGAGGCCACCAGCACCTGCCAGCTGTAGTTGTTGTAGTCGCGCTCCTTTAACATCTCCACATGGGTCTTCTTCAGCAGCAGCGATCCATTCTCCACGATCAACAGCGGGCGACAGATGCGACCCGCATCCGTGTAGATCCTAATCTCACGATCGCGAATATCACGGATCATCGACACCTCCGACACGATAATGTCCATCTGTCGACGCAGTTTTCGGAGCGTGGCCATCAGCTGCTCGGGATCCCGATGGATGCCCACCCAGCAACCGTTAACAAAGATTTTGGTGGCATCCGCAATCGCCGAAGGTGCAATCTCCTCCAGATTCTCCATGGACCACTCCTCCAAGAACTCCAGAATGGGCGACGGCTGTGAGCCCACGGATATGTAGGCCATCAGAGCCAGATTCTTGACCAAACCGACGGCGGCTCCCTCCGGAGTCTCGGCGGGACACAGCATGCCCCAGAGCGTGTTGTGGAGCTGGCGGGGTTTTGCCAGCTTTCCGTCACGGCCGATGGGCGAGTTGACGCGACGCAGATGGGACAGGGTGGAGGCGAAGGTGAGTCGGTTCAGCACCTGGGAGACGCCGGCACGCGCTTGATGGGCCTTCTTCTGGTCGCCCCAGTTGCCGGTGGCCAGGGAGTAGCGCAGGCCGTCGGTGATGATGTTCGTCTTGATGGCCAGCTCCAGATTGAAGTCCTTTCCACGATCGATGAACTTCTGTGTGTACATTCGCACTTCCTTCATCAGGTTCTTGAAGAGGCCGCGGAAGAGGAAGGCTAGCAGGGGTCCGGCCAGATCCAGGCGCTTGTTGCCGTAATGATCGCGATCGTCCAGCTCCCGGCGACCCAGCGAGGCCAGCAGCAGCCGGTGCACCATGTAGCCGAGGAAATACGCTTTCTTTGTCTCGCAGAAATCAGAGACGCCCACATGGGGCAGCATTTCCTTCTGCAGAATCTCCTTAGCGTACTTTATACGCTTGTCCTTCGTCACGCCGGGCCGGGCGCCTCGCGCTCCGATGAAGTTGAGGGCCACGTTTTGCTCCTGCACCACGAAGGCCTCGTCCAGAGATGGCTTCACCATTTCCATCATCTCCGGATCGTCAAAATCGTAGATGATGTGCTCGAGGATATCGCGATCGGCCACGAATCCCAGGGCACGGAACACAATCATAATGGGTATCTCCTGCTTGATGTACGGCAGGATGGCGATGATCCTCTGGCCAATGGCAGATTTCTTGATGTTCTGCGAGCCTCGGGCCATCATGTTCACCCAGAGCGTGGATGTGGGTCGCGAGCTGTGCTCCAGGCAGGAGCGTATCTCCGTCTTGAAGGCGTACTTGCCATCCTTCATGCTGAACACATACACGGTGTTTGTGGCCATCTTCTCCTGAGCAATCAGCACTTTTCGGAGCCGTTGATGATGAAGTAGCCGCCGGGATCCAGCGGGCACTCGTTCAACTCGGTCAAATCACGATCCGTCAGCTGGGAGAGCAGGCAGTAGGTGGATCTCAGCATAATGGGAATCTTGCCGATGAAGGTCTTCTGGTGCTGCGTCTCCACGGGATCCAGGCCCTCCACATTCTTTGTCTTTGTGATGTCCACGTACAGGGGGGCCGAGTAGGTGAGGTTCCGCAGACGGGCCTCGTTCGGCATCATGGGACTGGGCGAACCATCCTTCTCCCAATGCGTCGGCTTCGACAGATAGATCTGTTCGAACTTAAGCGAGAATCTCGGCGGCGTCTCCACCTCCCCGGATGTGTGCTGTGCCTCTGCCTGCAGCTCAATGGCCGGCGAGTCCTCCACAATGCGCTGCACAGACATCTGAATGAACTCATCGAAGCTGTCCAGCTGCTGCCGCACCAGACCCTTCTCATCAAAGTACGCGTTGATTACGATCCAGCAGGCCTCCTGCCACAGCTCGTGGGAGATCTCCTCTGCATTCTCCTCCTCGAACAGCTCTGCAATGATGTGTTTATTAGTAACAAAACAAAGAAAAACGCGAGCGAAGCGCTAGTGCTCCAAGCCGCCATGTTAGTTTTTGCTCAGCAGCGTGCCTTGTGGCATCTTTTTTTCACACCTTCCTCGTTGTCGTACATCATTTTGTCGAGTTTGCTAGAGTGCAATAGCACTTAGAGCATATAAATAAATAGTAATTTATCGATTTAATCTTATTTTAAAACTTAAAAAACACAATATTTCACAATAAATGGTCAGAAAAAACCGCGTTCGGCGGCGTTTTGTCTCGCAGTGTTGGTAAATGCGCAAGATTAATTTAACAAGATAAACAGCACCATTAATTGATCTAAAAAGGTAAATTTTCGTATGCAGTTAATTAATTTCTGTTCTCTATTATAACAGATATTTTTAATTGTATGAGTCATTAATTTCTGTGCATTTAATGTTTTTATTGCACATTTTCATTTTGAATAAACATGCAGTTGGCAATACTGAAACGGAGTCCGCATTCTTTGCAGCACTGAAACAACAGCCGGTCAACAGCTGGTCTTTCGCATGTTTTTCTTGTTATTCAACGGCGATAATATTTTCGAATGAGTTTTTTAAGAAAAGGCAGTCGGTTTCTGATTGCCGGCATTCTGCCGGCCATACAGGACTCCCCCGATGACATCGTCGACAAGGAAAACAAAACCTACAAATCCTATTTGGCCAGCAAACCGCCAAATGAAACCGGCCTCGAGCGCCTGAAGCATATGTTTACGATTGAGTGAGTAAAATGTGGATAATAAGAACTGTTCCAGGCCTAATGATAATTATCTATGGTTAAATAGTGAATTTGGCAGCATATCCTCCGAACTAAACTCCATTTACCAGGCTGGGTTCCTGGGCTTCCTCATTGGAGCGATCTACGGCGGCGTTACACAATCGCGGGTGGGATACATGAATTTCATGGAGAACAATCAGGCCACGGCCTTTAAATCCCACTTTGATGCCAAGGTGAGTGTCTGGCCTATACTTTTGAGCGCTCTAATCGTATAGCTTTGAGTTTTGATTACAGAAAAAACTGCAGGACCAGTTCACAGTGAATTTCGCCAAAGGCGGCTTTAAATGGGGCTGGCGCGTGGGTCTTTTCACGACCTCCTACTTGTGAGTGCTTCAAGCATGAACTGAAAATAGATCCCAACTGACTATTTGTCTCTATTTTAGTGGCATCATCACCTGCATCTCTGTTTATCGCGACAAATCCTCCATTTACGAATACCTTGCCGCTGGATCATTAACTGGTGCCGCCTACAAAATGAATCTGGGTCTTCGGGGCATGGCAGCTGGCGGCATTATCGGTGGCTTCCTTGGCGGCATTGCCGGCGTGACTTCCCTGCTTCTGATGAAGGCTTCGGGCACATCCATGGAGGAGGTGCGATACTGGCAGTACAAGTGGCGAGTGAACCGCGACGACAACATTCAGGCGGCATTCAAGAAGATGTCCGAGGACGAACATCCCGAGCTGTTCAAGGCACACGACAACCGTGTGTCCGAAGAGGTGTCCCTGGACTCCGTTAAGTAAAAAGTGTAAAAAATGTAGACTTAGATCAGAGTATAATTTAAATAAATTGCATATATGTCCATTTAAAGTTAGACAGAAATACGTTTAAGGAAGCCCACAATGGCTGCTGCTATGCGTTGTTTCAGTTGATGCCTAGTGCAACTAAGGATTTGGATACGATTCAGGACAGTAAAGACTTGGATACGGAAGACACAACATAAAGAAGAGAAGACATGCAGACATGAAATATGAAATAAATTAAATGCTTTGCTAGGAAACTGAAAGTAGAAGGTGCAGAAGATCATTGACTCGGTGGGGATTGCGATTCAGACTTGGTCTTCATTGGAGGGACGCGTGAGGCGCTTGGCGCCCCGATTCGGTGGGCCCTTGGGCTTGGCAAATGCCGGACGATGCAATATCTTCTTTGGATGCAGCTCGTCTAGCAGGTAGGCTTCAGTCAGCTCGTTGCCGTTGTCGATTTCCAGCTGAAGGAGTAAAAAATTAGCCGAGGAACCGGAATGGCAGACCTTTCCACCTACCTTCTTAACCACATCGACTCCTAGGGCCGCCAGCTGCTCGAGGAACGGCGCCTTGCAGCTGGAGTACATCATCCGCTCGCGCACTGAGCACGTGTATCCCGGCATGGAGTAGACAAACACATACGACTCCTGGTAGTCCCCCTCGTGAGTGTGCCGGAACAGAAACAGATGGTAGCGGGCATGATCCTCGGGCACCTGCTTGGGCAGAGCGGTGAGCTCTACCTGGGCCGCATGGGAGACATGGATACGCTCCTCCTCCAGATCGATGCGAAACTGCAAGTAATCGTAGTTGCCACGCACCAGATCCTGCACAGCGGCCACCGTGGCATCCGTCAGGGGGCAGGAGATACCTCCAAGCGTCTGGTGCCGTGTGTTCGTGCTGATTTCGGTGTGCACCTCCGTCTTGCGCAGCTCTTTGAGCTCTTCCTCGCGCATGGTCAGCGGTGCGGGAGCCGCAAAGTCCCGCTTGTGCTTGCGGTAGCCCTCCAGCGTGGTCTCCTCCAGAGTGGTGGCGTGCAGCTCCTCTGTGATGTACGCGGAGCCGAACTCCGTCTTGAGCGTGGCCTTGGTGGAGGCATACACCATCTTCTGCCGGATGCTGGCCGTGTCCGGGATCCAGCTGATCAGCAGCCAGCTGTGACCCAGCGGTATCTTCGCGTCCAGCCGATACAATATGTAGCAGGGCACATTCTCCTCCAGCAGCGGCCCCAATAGCTTATCGTAGTCGCGCTCCCAATCCTTCTTCGCATCAGCTGTGGCGCTACAGCTGAGCTGCTCTGTGGGGGCGGAAGAGAGGCCGGAAGCCGTGTGCTTATCACTGGATACACAGTACATATAGTGTGTATATGTGGATTCCACTCACCATTCTCTATGGATACTTTTACCACCCGCAATTTCCCGTTTTTGGCCTTTCCAAGCACCTTTGCCAGTTGCTCGTTAGCTGCGGAAGCACAAAGGAATGTTAACCTTGGTTTTAATATGCTTTTAGATAAGAACTAACCTCGAATACCCGTTTGATGAGACATTTTAAAAAATAAATCCAATTGTATCGAAAGAAATTATTACTCACAACCGACTAGTGTGACCAAAGGTTTAGTATGAAAATACTGTTCGGGAATATTCATAATATACCCGACGATAGTGCAGGGCCACCATCGATGGCAGCTCGATAGTGTAATCGATGTTTCTCCAGCTAAATCACGCTGCGCTTGGTAAAATGTAAAGAAAAACTGCATTTAATTGCATTTAACGCGACCAAATCGACACAAAAAAGCATTTATAGTGCAATCGCATAGTAAATAAAGTGAGTAGTAGTTAGGTTCGGCGTTTATCCACGGTCTGGTGGGCAATCAGAGAGTAGCTCTGTCGCTGGTGAAGCATTCGCAGTCGCTGCCGACGTCAGCAGAGGCCAGTCACCGCCCCAAATGTTTACATGCCGTGAAAAACGAAGTAAAACTGATAGTTTTTCCTCTTTGGACAGCATCCACACCCATGTTAACCGAAGCCCCCATGGCCAGTGACAACATAATGGACGAACTAGCATCTTTGATACGCACCGAGATCCCCGACGGCCGCCAGAGCCTGCGAGACAGCTACACCAATCTCGAGCGGGTGGCCGACTACTGCGAGGGACACCTACTACCGGGCGGACAACAAGAAGGGGGCTCTGGAGGCCACCAAGAACTACACCACTCAATCGCTGGCCAGCGTCGCCTACCAGATCAACACCCTGGCCTACAGCTACATGCAGCTCCTCGAGCTGCAGGCACAGCAGCTCAGCGAGATGGAGTCGCAGATGAATCACATCGCCCAGACGGTGCATATTCACAAGGAGAAGGTGGCCAGGAGGTAAGCGGGGTGTCTCCCCTGTGTCCTGTTCGATATTCAAACCCTTCTTTCCAGGGAAATTGGCGTCTTGACCGCCAACAAAGTGAGTTCGCGGCAATTCAAGATTGTGGCTCCGATTAATCCGGAGAAGCCCATCAAGTATGTGCGCAAGCCGATCGACTACTCGATTCTGGACGAGATAGGGCATGGCATCAACTCTGCCCAGCACCAGGTGCGTCAGAAGCACCGCGGCTCCAGCCACGGGTCTGTGCAATCCCTCATACCGCCTTCGGTGGGTCCGCCGCCCACCACCAAGCCCCCGACACCGCCGCAAATGTCGCGTGCGGGCAACACGGGCACCCTTGGCAAGTCGGTGAGCAATACCGGGACGCTGGGCAAGAGCTCAAGGGAGTACCGCACTCCGCCGGTGGTCAATCCGCCGCAGGTGCCCTCGCACTACGCTCCCAACTATCCCATCGGACATCCGAAGCGCATGTCCACGGCCTCGTCCAGCACCACGATGACCACCACCACCATGGTCGGAGGGGCAGCGGGCAATGAGCGAGCCGCGGGATACAGTGCGCTGCCCATGCCCCCAAGCCAGCAGATAGCCACGCATGTGAATCTACCCTCGGCGGGCATGATGCAATCGCTGCCACCGCCGCCGCCTACCACCTACGACGACAGGAGCAGTATGCCACGTGAGTTAGCTTGAACTGATGCCCCCAGCGAAGGCTAATAATCGCTTCTTGATACTTAGCAGCTCCTCCTTCGCCGCTGACGGTGTCGCAGCACGAGATGACCGAGCAGAGCCACATCGGAATGCATACGCTGGGTCGCAATATCAACAGGTAAGTCGCATCCCGCAACCGCATCCCCTGCATCTGCCTGTATATGTAACTCATTTCATTGTTCTCTATGCAACACACAAGGAATCCGAATCGGTAAATTGCATGCTACTTCATTATGTACTACATTTATCCGCAGCACTTGATTAACCCTTGACTTTGCCACAGGAATCATTTCAGCTTGAATTTCGCACGACCGGGTTCGCAGTCACCGCCTTTGCCGCCACCGCCGCCGCCAGAGGATGAGCACCAGGACTTTGGCAGGCCACGCACCTCGACGGGTCCCCAACTGGCGCCCATTGTGCCCGAGGATCAAAATTTGCCTGGCTGGGTGCCCAAGAACTTTATAGAAAAGGGTAAGGCTATCCCTGTGTGTGGATCACTGTAGAACAGAATATTTATTGAATAACTTTCAGTGGTGGCCATCTATGACTACTATGCGGACAAGGATGATGAGCTCAGCTTCCAGGAGAGCTCGGTGCTGTATGTGCTCAAGAAGAACGACGATGGCTGGTGGGAGGGCGTCATGGATGGCGTGACCGGCCTCTTTCCGGGCAACTATGTGGAGCCCTGCGTCTAATTAGAGCTGCTGCGGCTGCTTCGTATTCTAAAAACATGCCAACCATTACAATAATCTGCATTATCTGGTTTGTTCCCGTCTTCAGCCGTTCCCAAAAGAAAACTCGAGACTTTACTAAACTCTTTTTGCGATTTCTTTTGGAAACTAAAGACCGGCACAGACTCGTTTGACAATGACGATAACGATTTTGAGCATATTTTGATAAGGACAATTATACAATTACACCCACACACACATAAACACACACACAAAACACTAGGCACAAGGCGAGAGCAAGTATTCCATTATCAGACTCTTCAGAAATCAGCCTCAAGCTGCATTTAGTCTAATACCAAGCACAGGATCCATTGTCCACATTCCGAATTGCCGAATGGGAGATCGAAGAGGGATTCGGAGTACATTTGGACCGCATTTAGCAGAGCCCTGAGAGCGCGTTTGCTGCCAACTCAAACTATTTACACTTTAGTAGCAGAAAATATTGCAAAAAGCAAGTTAATAATTAATAACGAAAGACATTCGAAGCCTATATCTAGACGAATTCATGTCCTGTCCACCCCACGCCCGCATCCGTGGAAAGCCAATCCAAATATTTGCCCACAGTTTTGTCAAGCGATTTTTCTTTGTTTGTTTGCCTTCCGCTTGGATCATTACCCCATGAATCCCCCCATCCATCCAGCAATAATGCCGTAGGTTAAAAAAATTTCAGTTAGCATTTAAATCGTTAGATATTCGTATTCGTTTGCAATTTCTTTTGCCTTTGTCTGCACTTTTACGAACCGCAACGTGAATATTGTTTGCAATTATATATTTAGTCGAAATGGAATTGCCCGAAAACGGAATCAAATCAAATATATACACAATATGCAACACGCTCTACCATGTACTCGTACTCGTAATTCGTATTCGTATGAATAATAGCTAATAAAAATTTCAATTACTAGACCGCGCCAGTCCTTGTACTCTTGACCGTGTAATTTTTCTTGACCTTCACGTGTGTGTGCCCATAAAAGAAAATTTCTTAATTGGAGGGAGGCCCTGCCAAAAAGTGAAATGCAAATGCAAGTCCTTCGACATGCATCCCTCCATCCATCCAGTTGGGGAGTGAGTGGATGGATGGATGGATGGGGGTGCTGTAGGTATGCCAACACTCTTTTATTTAGGCCACTCGACCGAATCAGTCAATCAATCAATCATAATCATTTCCCCATCGACATCGACATGCTGCTCCATAAACATTTCAATGTCTTGTCCTGTTTTCCCAGGGAAAACTTTAAGTTTGCATCAAGGAAATGAAATGAACTCGAAAAAAGCACTCATTTATTATTTGAGGGAATAGTAGAAGTTGACGTGGCGGAAATGCCTCACCATTTCGACGTGCCGTCCGACAGAGGATTGTGTCAGAGTGATTTGCATAAAATGTGCTAAACCTCGCGAGAATGCCTTACTTATTTGTCGGCAATTATTAAAGTGGACCTCAACAGACCCCGAGAAATAGTTGTTCGGATCCGACACTTGACCAGCACACGATGCGAGGGCCAACTGCTGCTCAAACTCCACCTGAAATGTATGCAAAATGGCGCATTACCATTTTAACAATTCACAAACGAAAAACAACCGAAAGGAACCCAACCCCCCACAAAGAACAACAAAAATTGATTGTACAGTGCCGTCTCTCCCACCCAACCCAACACTTGGGCTCGGGCCAGGATACGTCCTGCTATGCCTATAATTTCGTTATTTCTGACCAGTTGAGTGTTGTCCGTCGTCGCGGAAGGTTCAAGCCGGTTGTAACTCGGAAGGTTTTTGTTTTAGTCTGAACCACAACTGATTCGTCCGTTCACCGGTTTAGTTTTTTCTTCCGTTTTTAAACTTTTTGACGGTAAAGTTTCTTCGCTTTTCGGGTGCAGTGACGCAGCGAAGACCACAGCGGATATAACGAAACAAAACTATTTGTAAGTGCGCCATTTTGCAGAGGTGCTTTAGAAGTTGTTATCAAATTTTGTCTTTATATAATCGATCTTTGAGTTCTGCAATACGAGAGCATATTTCAGGAATGGGGGAAGGGGGCTCTGCAGGAACCGCATTTAATTGACCTACTTGGGGGTTGCCTTATCCTCGAATCGGATTTGCTTTCAGCTCAACTGTAAAATATTACATTATTTCATGTCAGAGATTGGGGCCAGCACCCCCTCCCCAGTCCCTATTCCTCAGTCTCGCAGCCAGCCATTGGCCATTTTGTTGTGTGCCGAATGTGTGAGATATGCGAATACTTTTCGGCCTGACTGTGTGTACAAACAATGCGGACAAGTTGGCCCACTTATTGGCCAAGTTCTTGAGGCTTTATCACGCACAGCATTTCCCTACCCACCACACGTTTTCATGTTTTCCCCAAAACTTAATGAAGGTTAAAGTTTTCGCACTTGCATGACGTCATTTAAGCTGGAAATGCAACAGCCAAGGGGCTGGTCACCTTACCTGATGAGGTGCCCAAAAATAACCATGGTGGGAGGTACCCAGAGAAATGGCTTTCGGGTAATTAAGTCAATCCTGGCCATCAATCACAAGCCTGCTGCGTATACGCAACGTTCCCCCGAGGGTAATTACAGTCTAAGCCTTTGAGTAACTTTGGTTGAACTGTGATTAGTCTTGGTTCTTATACTAGGTAGAGGGAAAGGAGCATTCGGGGAGAGAGTAGCACTCTTTCGAAGCCTAGAACAACGGTTCTAGCGATTTGTCAACGTTTGTTGTTCTGTATGCAGTCTTTGTTTGGCTTTGGGTCTGTAAATTTATGAAGACACTGAAACTCATTTGACTAGGTTCTTATAGGTATTTTACTTTTCCATAGCAAAATAGATGGATTCCAATGATTTGTTAAGGTTTAGTTTTCGTTGATTTTATTCCGATGCCTAACTGAAGCTTGTTGTAGCCTTGGAAACATATTTCTTGGATCAGTTATTTAATAGTTACAGTCGAAACATAGCTTAATCTGATTCGACTAGGTTCTTATAGGTTCTACACTTATATATGTATATGTACATATGTATGTACAGAAATAATCAACAGTTTCCATGAATTGGTTACGGCAATCACTCGTTTCTATCATAAAAAGCTCCATTTTATAGCCCTATTTTTCTTAGAAACCTCTAGAAACATTTAATCGAACCGTTGAATTTCTTTCAATATGAAGGGATTCCCTCTGTTCTTTATTTAGCATAATTGGGGTCCAGTTTTATATTCAAAAAGTATTAATAATTTGTATTTAATGGGTTATTGTAGGTACTGATCTTTGCTGAGACAATATTTCAATTAATTTTCAACGTTTCAGTACCCCTTTTCCAATAGGATCTCTATCTAAAGCCCCTATTTACCTCGAAAACCTTTGTCTGTCTGTCAGACAGTCTAGGGTCCCTTATTTTCCAAAAGGCTTTTCATTGTTTGGCTCATTAGGAGGCCTGTCAAAATCATTAACCATAAAGAGTCTTTGCCACATGTTATTACTTATCTACGATTGATGCATTGGAACTGTGCCTCACCACAAAAAGTCGGGAATTCCCCCCTGCGGTAGGACTCTGAACCCAGTTGAACAGTGGTTCCCCATCATAAAAGGCACTCAAATCCCCACTCCTCCTCTGTTCCAATTCCCACTCCCGATGTCCTCTAATGAGCTCCACTATGGTTGAAAAAAAAAGAAAACTGAAACGAGGGCGGCATGTGGTATACAAATATTACCACCTCATTGTCGGGGATCGGGGGTTCAGTAGCCCACAGAGAGAGGCAAATCAAAACGCGCCATACCAAAACATTAAAAACATTAGCCACAAACGAAGACAAAGCAAACCACGTAGCCCCTCATCCAACCACTCAACCTCCCATCGCATTCCAAGCGATTTGCCTCCACATAGAAGACCGCCAGGAGTCCACCTGTCCACCGGCTGTCGTGTCTGCTGGCAATTTACACAAATTCAATAAACGACAAAAGCCAGTCATGTACATATGTACGTGGAATATGAACCGAGAGCTGGAAAAGGTGTTGAGGTCTCTCCACTCGCGGTTTGCTTTGGACTCTTTTCGGGGGTTGGGCAGGATTGTGTGGAACTGGGTTGGCGCTCATTAAAGTATTTGAATCGATTTTACGTAGTATTATCAAATTAGTTGTGGCGGAATCCCTCATCGTTGGACGTTCTCTATTGGTCGGAGTACTCCCTGAAGAGTGTCCCCTACTCGAGCCCCAGCCATTCCCATGTCCCTTTGTTGACACTCGAGGCCTGTAATTTGTGTACATATTTGAGGAGAAAGTGACGCGCCGCGGATGCTTTGTGGGCTGTTACATGACATATTCATAGTACTGCCAGCCACTGGACATGGCATTAAAGTTAATAATGTATTTCACCTGACACCAAACAACTTCGATGGTCACACACGTTTTATAATTAAGCAGCTTTCAAATAAATTAAATAGTTATGCGATGAGCTGAAGCGACAGTTGGTTGAGGGTCAGAGGTTAGCACGTATCCTGAATGGATAGGTAAATGGGTTTGGGAACAGCCAATCTAGTGGATAAAGTGATGGGAAAACTGGAGTCGGAAACTAGATTCTAGATCTCAAGGGATTCTCTCGTTAATTGATTACAGTCCCCACAAGAAGACTCTGAATGGTTGCATGGGAATATGTGGGGTTTGATTAGAAGAAATTGGAACAGAAACTCCAAGAGGCTAGTCTTATGTATTCAAAAAGATTCGGATGGACCAGAATCATTGAGTACATGATCAATGATGAACATGAATCGGATAACTTTTGGTGTCAGAAATCGTTCGTGGGTTTTGGAGAAGAGGAAAGTCTAACAGAGACTTGAAAAAATATTGATTTTTTAGAGGGATTAAAGCAAACGTATATTTTAGAACCTGATAGTCCCCTAATAGTCCCACACTTTTAAGTTCATTGAAACCCCTTTGGTCCTTTCATGTCCCTGAGTACAGTACCTTGATAGCTCGTTGCCTAGAAACTAAAATGATATATCTGGGTGCGAAAACCCCTAAACTATATTCGGAAACTCATGGTGGGGTTCCAGAATAACCTTCCAGAAGCTATTACTCTCCTAAAGCCTTCAAGGTGTTTATAGACCCTTTGGATAGGTTCATGGAACTTTCCCCAGTTCATTGAGTACCAGTACACAGTAAAGTATCCACTCGATGACCTGACATCGAACTCTTGTTCCCGGTCCCGGGGAAAAACCTTCAATGATTTGCATGCCAAGACACGCCGAGACTTTCGGGGTGTTCAAGTTCACGGCTTGATTTATGGCTCACGCCAACTCCTACAGAGGTAAGCAAGACCCCTAAGGACTCGTAGGTGACGCAGCCCCTTGCTTCAAACTCATTCGGGACAGGACCTTGGCGCGCAAATTTACAAATCCATTAGGACAGCGCGCCAGCGAGGGAGTTGCCGGGCTGATGACATTTTTACGATTGTTCACAACAAATTGACACAATTTGTAATGGTTTTGTTGGTTCCCATCCCCGGCAGCCGGCAGGTCATCAGCCAGGCCAGGCGGCACGTGTCCATCAAAGGACATTCGACCACCGACCACCATCCATTGGACATGGCAGCTAGTGCGGGAGCTGGCAGTTGGTCGGGCAGTAGTGGGGGAAGCACATCATCCCAAGGACGAGCCATTGCAACGGCGCAAACCGGGCAGGATGAGCGTCTAGTGGTAAGTCGCAGGAGGAGGAAACGTCCACAACGCCTCACAAACAAACCTAATCCGTAATCTGTTTTTAGGTGGCAGTTCGAGTACGTCCCAGTTTGGAGGCCGCTGAGCGCTGCATCGACGTGATCTCCGGTGGATCGCTGCTGTACGATGATGGCAGCAAAAATCGTCCGCGGCAATACTCCTACGACCATGTGTTCCGGGAGAATGACACACAGGAGCAGGTGTACAAGACGACCACGGCGCCGCTGGTGCGAGATGTGCTCAGCGGCTTCAATGCGGCCGTGTTCGCCTACGGAGCCACCGGATCCGGCAAGACGCACACCATGCTCGGCCCTGTGCCGCGCAAGAAGCCAGCGACGAGTGACCGTGCCCCGCCCACTGCTGCCTCCGGGTGCGAGGCGGATGTGAGCAGCCAGGACATCGGGCTGATGGTGCGCGCTATCGAGGACATCTTTGCGCACATCGAGTCCGTGGAGGAGGAAGGGGCTTGCAAGGTCTCCATCTCGTATCTAGAGATCTACAACGAGCTCATCCGCGATCTGCTCAATCCCGGAGGACCGCTGGAGCTGCGCGAGGATAATCGTGGACAGCGGATCACGGTGGCCGGTCTGTCGGAGATCACCACTTCTAGCCGCAAGGAGGTGGTGGGTCTGCTGTTGAAGGGTAACAAGGCCCGGACCATGGAGCCAACGGCCGCCAACCAGACCTCCTCCCGCAGCCACGCCCTGCTCAGTATCACGGTTCAGACGCGCACTTCGCTGGGCACTAAGCAGGGGCGTCTCTTCCTCACCGATCTGGCTGGCTCAGAGCGAGCCAAGAAGACCAAGAACCGGGGCAAGCGACTCCAGGAGGGGGCCCACATCAACCGCAGTCTCCTGGCGCTGGGGAACTGCATCAACGCCCTGTCCGGCGGCGCCCACTACGTCAACTATCGCGACTCCAAGCTGACTCGCCTGCTCAAGGAGGCCCTGAGCGGCCGCTGCAAGACAGTCATGATCGCCCACGTGGCGCCCGAGAGCAAGCACCGCGACGAGACGAAGAACACCCTCGTGTATGCGGATCGCGCCAACAGCATTACCACCAAGCTGCAGAACTCTGTATACATTGACGAGTTCAAGGACTTCCCCACCAAGCACTACCAGAGCCTGGTCTCAGAGCTCCGCGACGAAGTCTCCCGCCTGCGCACCAAAATGCTCACCGATAGGCCACGCAGCGGAAAAGCAGCGGCGGCAATGGCAACAACGACGGCGACGGCGATGGCGATGTCGACGACAGCCAGCATCCAGCAACCGCCAGTCGAGGTCGAGGAGCCGGACGATCAAAGGAAGACGGAGCTGCGGTACTTGCGGGAACAGATTGTGCTTACCTTTAAGCAGCAAATGAAGCTACGCCGCAAGCTCCTCGAGGCCGAGAGCCACCTCCTGGGCCTAGAGCTGGATGCCGAGCGCCAGCACATGATCATCTCCCACTGGCAGGGACGCATTGGCAAGCTCTACGATGCAATGGGCGAGGATGGTAAGTATTCCTTGATACTGCTTCTAAGAGAGGATTGATTTTTCCTCTACAGACGTCGAATCCGAGGGTTCGGTGGCCCTGAAAAATGCCTGGGGCGAGCTGGCGGCCATTGAGAAGGAGAACAGACGCTACAAGGAGATACGCGAGCGCACCGAGCAGGAGCTGGAGCAGTGTCGCCAAAAGGGTGTCAAGCTGGAGGACGTAAGTTCACCCAGATTCAGTTACGACGCAGATTTTAGCTGTCTTTAAATTTCAGGAGCTGCCGGAGCGCATCAGCAGCGACGAGGAGCGGGAACTGCTGGCCCTGCTCTGTCGCGTCCACGAGCTGGAGGCGGACAAGGTGTCCCTGCAGGCGGAGAGACTGGCCCGCCAGGCGGAGCTGCGACGACGTGACCTTCAGCTGCTCCGGGCCGAGAGGCAGCGGCGCCTGTGCGAGGACATCATCAGTTCACAGAGGCGGCTCATCGAGGAGGGAAACGTGGATCTGCCGGACGAGCTGCGAGAGCTCTACGGCCTCTATCAGCAGGAAATCCATGCGGGCGTCGTCACGCCTAGTACCAGCAGCTACGAGAAGAAGCTGCCGCCCATCTACACAGCGGGGTAACAGGCCAATCCTATCTGCAATTAAATTTATGTACAATGATCCCTTTGTATTTCACACAGATCCGATTCTCCAGGCTCCAGCTCCAGCTCGGAGTGGTCTCCGGCCTCTCCTTTGCCGCCCATTGAGAGTCAAGCGGATCCTGTCGATCGCGTGATGGGTCCACCCGTAAATCCACGTCTGCCCCGACTCGCCACTGGAACCGCAGGAGGCCCCCGACGTTCGTCTCTGCGAATGGCCAGAAATACACATACGCAGCCGCATCCGTAGGAACGATGCCAGCCACTGGAACTGGAGGTGCTCAGGAATAGTTGTTACTAAGGGTTAGGATTACACGCGGGTCTCCCTGAAGCTCGAAAGCTCTACCTACTTATTGTATTATATATTACCATCTTATAAAAGTATCTTTGATCATATGAATAAACGAATGGAAAGCTCCTCTAAGCTTTAGCAAAGAAATAATTAGCAAATACAGAAGAATATGGCTATTTAAAGTCTCCTAAAGAGAGGCTGATACATTAAAAATTTCTACAACATAGTATAGAATCGGTATTACACTCTTCTTCGCTTTGCAAACTACAGGTCCCTCTAAAAGGGTAAGATAACAGTGTGTGTTGCTTGTGACTTACTACACTACAGAATTTATGGCATTCTTTTATTAAAGATGCATTTCCTATTGCGATCTTAGAAATGTGAAGAGTCTGAAGGCCAACTGCATGATCTGAAAATTAAGAAAATATATACAAATTATCTATATTAGACTTTATATACTCACATCGGTAAAGTGCACCATGTTGATTTCGATCAATCCAAAGGCCCCAAGCTTCTGGGTGCGCTGGGAATACTGCAGCCACAGAAGAAAGAACTTGCGATACCTCCTGCTACCCATGTACCAGGTCTGGTGATTCAGCGATGACTCCAGGCGGGCAGACTGTGGAAGGAAGAGTTTACAGAATATGATGCTGAGAGTTAATTAGATGGCTCACCGCATCCTCTAGCTGGGTGCCACGCAGACAGATCTCAAATGTAAAGGCCACTAGGACCATAGTGGGCAGAATGTACTGGACTATCATGAATAGATCCGTCGTCTCCGCGAGCATGAATAGATAGAAGCAGAGCGATCCGGACCCCATAAAGTTGCTAACCAAGAAGGCCACCTTAAAGATGTCATTGTATTGGCCGCACAAACGATTCAGGAACTGCTGACGCTGCACTAGAGTCCTCAGACCTGCGAAGAACTCAACTTCATTGGTCACGCTTTCCGCGGGATTGATGGCCTCCAGTTGCCTGCAGAGGTGATTCAGATGCATTATCAGGTGTCCCTGCATCACGTTGAACAAATTGTCGAAGGTCAGGAAGAAGGAGATCCCACAGGCAGAGCACGACACATCGAATAACCACACCAGAAGGTAGAATCTGGGGTTCCTCCTCAGGTCGAATGGCATCCAACCGCCGAGTAGCTGCTGGTGCTGGGTGATAGGCGCCCCGAGGCCCTCGTTGGTCAGCAGATAGACGGCCAGTGGCAGACAGCAGAACATGGGCAATGCCAAATGAGCATAGACCCGCAGGAACCGATAGCGCATCCAGAAGGAGGTGTAAGTGCGCTCCAGACGTATTTCCTGCTGCTTGTCAATGTCTAAGGGGCACTCCCGATCCAATGCGTATACAAATTCGATGATCTCGCGACGCTTCAAGAAGAGCATCAGTCCCCGGATCGAAAAGTAAATGGTAATGCTGAACACGGCCGGGTTCTGATTGGTGGGCTTGCCCATCAACAGATGGCTGATAATGTCCCAGCCGTTGAACGCAAAGAACATCACATTTAAAACCGCTGATATCCAGAAGCCAATCGAGGATGATTTTACCAGACGATTGGACCCATCTCGCTGCCAGGCGAAGTGCACCAACCGGGTCCACTGCTGGAACATTTGCGGCCGCAGAAAGTCCTCCATCTTGATCGGTTTCCTCGGCTCGGTGTTCTTCATCGTGGCTTACTGTACTGTTCTCTAGGACCTCGCTTCCAATCGGCTTATATATAGTCCAACACATCGCTGCAGTTAATAGGGTCCTGCAGCTAGGAATCCAAATAATTGGTTTTTTCAGTGGGTTGATTGAGCTGAAATTAAAATAATAAATCAAGAGTCCTCCGCTTTCACAATACTTTACAAACTTCCCTGTTTCGTCTTCGAATTGCATTAATTGTAGCTCTGCTAAATTACAGCTTTTGCAGCTTTGCCAATCCTCCACAATCTATGAGAATACTTGCAATAAGTGGAAATTATCTAACAAGTGTGGAAATAATTATAAGGTATGCCTGTGCTCCACATAACCTGGACAGCGCTTTAGGTGATAGTACGAATTCCAACCGTTTAAAGATCTAAGTCCCTTCGCAGTAACAAATTTCAACACTCAATCAAAGCAATATTACCATAGACGAGCAGTTCCTTGGACAGGCATACTATTGGAACAGCAACTACAACTGATGAATATATTTGGACGTTGATATGTAATCACTGCACCATCAAGTGGCCCATGCCAAGGCGAAGCCTGATACGCACGGATCCCGGCAGGAACGCAACTCTCCTCCCGCAGACCGAGAGGCGCATGATGCGCGACGCGTATTACCGAACCGATCGCGTACGTGCAGAAAAGAACTAAAAGAACTAATTATGCATTCAAAATACAAATCCAATTACTAAATACGAGAAAGGTATATAAGTATCACTAATTCAAGAAGAAGGGAACAAAGGTAGCTGCAATTTCATCTCAGGAGGTTGGGCGGAAACCCTAAAAGGTTAAGTTTTTGCGCTAGGAGGGAGTGGTTCAGAAAGTCGAATGCTTTACTGACCTCAGTTGTACATAACAACGGGTACCAACATTCGTCAGACTGACGGCAGACCGAAAAGTTTAAGGATTACAAAAAGAAAATTTGATCAACACAATATGTCTTACCATCTGATGAACCGAAGATAGGTTAGTTTAAACTGTGAACTCTGACAATCAAACGTTCCGCCATTTCTATTGCCCGAAACCAATTGGGTGGTTCATTTCATCATATGTATATATCTTCGTGCCTTAAACTGGCTTAAAATTTAGAGATTCTGTCTTATTGAATTTGAAATATTGGAATATATTCAGTTGGAAGAAACACACAAATATATTGCAAATATTCAGTTGCAGCAACGAATTTGATCCGTTCCTGTCGGTTTTCATCATTTTCCGCGTGCGTACTACTGGACGAGGTGTAAGTAATGCGGACGCCTTCATTAGAAAAACGCAATGTATGCATTAAGCTGTTTGTTTATTTCGTTGCTCCCGATCCCTCAAATGTAAGAGGTACGCACTGTATGCTTTAAGCTGTTTGTTCACAAATTTCGGTTTCTGCGTGCGCAGCTATGTATGTACATATGTATGTATTTACTCAAATTCTCTCTCGCTCTCCCTCTCTCACATCAAGGCCGCCTTCATTTTTTTGTATGTGGGTCACCAGCAACAAACATAAACAAAATAGAACGCAGTAAAAAGAGTGTCTCTCGCAGCAAAAGAGCAAGAGAGTTAATTTTTAGTGCGCATGTCCAAAGTGTATTAATATAAGGTTTGGCCTAACACTCTTTGAAGGGCCTATTTGCCAGCCAAATGTGCTTCAGCTGTGATATGGTAATGACTCAAATTATTTTGCTTTGCAATATACTAAATAGTTTAAAATAAATTATAACACCTATTTAATATTAATATGGACTTAAAACACCAGAAGGGTAAATGGAGGCAATAACAGCAGAGACGGTCACGCGTCGCCTGCACTGCGACTCATAGGTCCCTGCTGTTTTACCACCCTTACCTTTCGTTCAATATACACTGCTCTGGCCCTTTTGGGGTGCGTGTGCGAGCGAGCGAGAGGGAGAGAGCATGCGTGCTGGAAGTATCTCTGCAGCGACAATCAAATTTTCATTATTAGATACACAGCTGTGCTGCAAGTGGTTTGGTTCGTTTTTCCGTCGTTCGCTGCCTGGAAAACACATTTGAATTTTCCAAGGTGCACAACGGCAGCAGGTTGCCGTCGATAAACTCGAAGGCAAAATCAAACGAAAAGTGTTTCAAAACAACAGCAAAACCCTGTCAATCAACGGCAAAAGTTCTATTTGACTATTTTCCAATTAACGCTTCTGTGCGGAGTCACCGAAAATCAGGTTCGGGGATAGATAGCGAAGTGAAGGCGCAGTTCTGCAGAGGCGCTAAAAACAGTGTATTTCCGGTTTTCAACGAAATCTGAAAAAACGATAGAGCCACTGGATGGGTAATAGTCTTATTACGTGTGGAAAACCCAGTCATCGTCGCGAGAGGCGGTTCTTGGAGAGGCTGAGCAACACCTACGCTCAGGTAAGTGCTATTGACGTGGGAGTCCTACCACCTGCCGCCTGGCTGCGCAAAGTGTGGGTGGCAAAGTGCAGCGGTTGGGCCCTGGCAACGGTGCAAGTCCCTGGCAACAGTGCAGGTGAGCAGTGCAGACCAGGGATGGTCCCTCAACTGCAGTATGGTCACCCATGGTTACCAGGTCAAATACCCCTTTCCATAACATACACCTGACAGATATATCTCTTCCCATTGCAGGCACACAGCAAAATAGAGTTCAGGATGATGCCGCTGCTGGGGCTGTCACGAAACAAGGGTTCGTCGGATTCGCCACCACTCACGCCGGAGAAGAAGGATCGCAGGGCAGTGAGGAAGAAAAAAGTTCCCATCGATATGCTGCCCAACGAGATGTGGCTGGAGGTCATGTCCTATCTGACCTACAACGATCTCAAGCAGCTGCGGATGGTGTCCTGGCACTGTCGTGACCTGGTCAACCGTCGCAAATTCATGCTACAGGGCAAGGTGATTGTGACCAGGCACAATCTGGCTGCGATCAGAGAGCATGTAGAGAACGCACCTTCGAAACTGAGCTTCGAGCGGATCGAGCTGCGGAACCTAAAGCAGTCCCCGCAGCTGGACGGCTTCTTGAAGCTGGTGGGGCCGGAGGTGAGGCATCTGCAGGTGAGCCATGCGCCCGTCTTTCGCAACATAAACGGAAAGATGCCCAACCTGAAGGTGTTGACGATTGCCGCGACCACCGTGCTTGACGATAATCTTGGGATCAACCTGAAGCAGTTCATCAACCTGGAGGCCTTCGAGTGTGACGGCGTCAGTCTGGACTCGGCGCTGAAGCTGAGCATGCTGCTACAGCTGAGGAAGCCCGCGAATAAGGTGCGCCTGCGACACCTGCAGTTCGAGTTCACCCACGACAACGAGGACGTCCTGGTGGCTGTGCTCCGGGACCATGCCAAGACGCTGGAGTACATTGACATATTCTTCAGCTGCTCCCCCAGCGTCGAGACGCTGCCGTGGTGTTTAGCCTTTGGGGCCATGCGCAACCTCGGCGTCCTGAAACTGTCGGGCAACTGTCACCTCCTCCTTCTGGACTCTATTCTTAGGGCGATGCCGCAAGAGGCTCCGTTGCGCCAACTGGACCTCACCGGCATGCTCTCGCTGACCAACGAACTGCTCCTGTATGTGGCCTCCAAGTGGGAGTTTACTCTCAAATCCCTGGACCTCATGTTCTGCGTGCAGCTCAACTCTGCCTGCATCAATGCCCTGCGCCAGCTGAGCGGTCAGCTGAAGTGCTTGACCATGGCTTACTGCCGAGAGCTGACCGGCGTGGCCCTCCTCAAGGGGATTGCCTCCAAGCCCAACTATGTAATCCAGGAGCTGCATCTCGAGGAGGTCTGCTTCATCGACGAGGAGTCCCTATGCGAGCTGCTCGTGAGACTCTATAATCTGCGTCGCCTCAGCCTGGATAACTGTCGGCAGGCGGTGACCGACCGCACCATGTCCCTCATCTGCAAGTACCAGACGGGTCTGCGTCAACTTAACATCGAATACTGCATCAAGATCACGGACAAAGGCTTTTTGGGCTGCCCAGACTTTCCGTACCCCATCAGCCGTCTCCGGGGACTACGTGAGCTGAACATACGCGGCTGCAAGAACTTGACGGATCGCGTATTGAAGGAGGCGCTGATTCTGCCAGAGCTGCGTATCCTCTCGCTGGGCTATTGCTCGTTGTTCTACCCGGAGGGCTTCGAGGCGCTGACCCACAACGCTCCGGCCATCGAGACGCTGTGTATTGCCAGCTGCATGAAAGTCGAAGATGACACCGTAAGGCACATTATGCGCAATCTGAAGCGCTTGCGGAGCATCAACATAAGCAACTGCATGAGGCTCACACTCCAGTCCATTCACCATATACTCAGGCATGGGCACAACATGGTGGAGCTGATTGCCTGCTCCATCGATGGCATGGACCAGGAGCAGGCCCAGCGGCTCATCGAGAAGCAGCGCCCACAAATGAAGCAGGTGCTGCTATAGCAGGAGAGGTACATTCACTGACAGGACGTCAGGGTTCTCCCCTACAACTGGGGGAGACAGGGCTATTACGGCAGCGACGAGGACGAGGATGTTGAGGTTGAGGTCATTGAAGTCGTAGTTTAAGGACAGAACAGAACAGAAGGCCCAGTGAAATATGATGAAGCAAAGCGTCCATCGTATATACGTCTATAATCTATAAAGATAATAATCCGCTATCACTGCACAATCGTGTAGAAACCTTTGAAGGTGAAATCTTAAAGTTTTAATCCCCATTGATCACTACCTTCAGATCAGCCACAACACAAGCCAAATATCGTAGCAACGTACTCACACAACGCGTACCTCCAACATCAACCCATCTATCCCAACATTTCAATGTTCAATAATCACAAACGAGGATCGACCTGGTCTGATTTCCCTTAACTGACCAAACACTTTCGGATTGTGCAATACTAAAAACAGCTATACACTGTTTGAACAAGATTAAGAAGACTCAAATGTAATCAATAACAAGATTTTATCTACTCACAATATATGTACTCGTATTGTATAACCCATTATACTGGTGGATCTACATGTTTATTCGAGTTGTAGCACAATTACTATACATATATATATACTCGTACATATGTGCTTTTGTGTCTATACATACATACATATATACGAATTATAGTCAATGAATGCATAAAGGCTGTAGGAAGCCGAAAGAAGGTCCAATCATTGAGGAATCATTATCATCGTAGGATTCCAATTCATTTGAGGGTTTCGAGCTTGATATACGAAAGAGGCTGGTAGAATAAGAATTCAAGGATGTTTAGTCAAGCACAAAATAACCGCATACATACATACGTATATAGATATATAATCCCTTGATTTTAAGTGAAATTTTTTTGCGAACAATTTTAAGTCAAATCGTTTGATATTGGGGTGAAAGGGAAGTTGTATTCCTGGGATAAGCAGATAAGAAATAATTTAATTTTTGGAAGAAATTCTTTTGAAGAACTTTACTTTACGTACATTTTTGGAGTGTTTATTCGAAATGAACTTATACGTTAATTTACAAGATAATAATAATCGAATAATATTAGCCCTGAAAGGGGAAATACTTTAATAAATATCCTACTGGTAATATACATATACTGTAACTTTTGAAGAACTTCAATAAACATGCATAACTATTGAATGTTAGACACACTTCTTCTGTGTTTGTTTTTGTAGAATCGGACGCGGACGTGGGTTGCACCCTTGAGTTTTCATTCATCATTCGGTGTCGTTGATTGATGGGATTTTTCCCAGCCTTCGCATGCAGTTGGCTAAAGCTTGAAAAGCTCTCCCATCGGCTGCAAGTGAAAAGCTACCGAGCGACTTCCATCCGTTCGTTTGACTCGTGCCAAACACCGCAGGCGCCGCACCGTACCGCACGCACTTTGACACCCATCGATGGGTCGTGTGACCAGGGCTTGATGGGGGCATGGGGTCTGCCTGATTACCGGGTTGGACGGGGGACGGGGGACTGGGGGTCTAGACACGGGGTGGCAGTCTTCACTTAGCATCGTGCTAAACGAAACGAAACAAATGAATGAAAATATTATGTGGCCATAGAGAATGTCACTCGTCAGCGGCGTGGTGCGACAGACCTATGACAAAACGCATTCGGGCCAACTTTTCCCAGTTTTCCCAGCGCCTCTGCCAGCATGTGGCTGCTCTTTTTGTTGCCCAAATGTAGCTAATGCCCCAAAGTTGCCTGCTTCATAGCCACTATGAAATATGGTTGCCAAAATACACACAAGATGGGTGCGACCACGGGGCGAGACGGATCCATAAATGTGACTGTAAGGTGCGTGGAATAACTGAATGGATATTGGTGCATTGTAACGGAATAAGATCTGAAGATGCAGCATATAAGGTTTGCTCTTTTGATTGGAAGTATGAACCACTCTTTATTTTGTTGCCTTGCTTAAGATCTTTAATAGTAAAACAAGTCTATCTATGGATTTCCCTATCAATACCCAGAGTGGCTGCTATACGTCGATGGGACTTCCTAAATAAAGATTCCTTTTTCGACCAAGGAACTAATATTATTTAGTTATAAATACTTACCAGTCATTCTTAAAACATTCAGTGATTACATTGTCGTGATTTTTCTTAAATCTATTGAAGATTTCAAATGTTTGAGGGTCCTTTATTAAACTACTTTATTTTTCTATCTTTTAAATATACTAGAAACTGGAAATTTTATATGTGGGAAGAATATATGGACACATTTTTTTTTAAATAAAACAATTTCTCATATCTCCTCTTTCATATACATACATCCATCACCCATCGCACATCACACAGTTCCTTGCTATTCATTCCAGCACTAATGTCGCGCACGTTACTCTCTCATGTGGAGGAAAACTGCGACGCTTCGTCGCTAGCTTTTAGATACAAATCTGAATGAAATGTCGCCGCTGCTTATCAGATAAGTTCGGAGCGCGCTGGAGTACGGTTGCTGCTGAATGGAGACGGGACACGGACTCAGAACTTGATTCGCTCTGTGCCGCTCTGTGTGTTTACAAGTCGAGAGTTGTCGTCGATTATAGGCGACGTGCCTCCAAAATCAGAGCCAAGTCAACGTCCGGGTGCGAGTGCAGTGACGGGAACGGACTACGGAATACGGTTATCGTAGCCGGGAACGGTACGGGGATCGGGAATCGGGGATCGACCTCGCCGCTTGGTAATTTGGTGCGTTTGCGTGCCAGTGGCAGCGACAGTGTCTGTGCCAGTGACAGTCGGGAGAGTCAAGACGCTACGAGGCAGACTAGTCGCTGGATGAGTCTCTGTTCGAATTCTCTGTTATCGAATTATTATAATTAGCGTAGTTGGGGGGGACACAACCGCAGGCAGATAAACGGCATCGAAATTTATCGCAGCTAGTGGAAATTTTGTGAAAACAAAAGCCGCTTTCGTAAGGGGAAAAGTTCCAGTTCCAGAGGACACGAATATGCCAGACTCCGACTCCGAATCGGAGATCCTGGCCGGCGCCACCGACGACCACGTCCCCTTGTGGACGGCTGGGAATGTGAGCCAACTGTTTGGACCGGCACGCGATCCATTGGCCATTGTAGTGCCGGTGACAGTCGTCTACTCGCTGATATTTCTCAGCGGCGTGGTGGGCAACATTAGCACCTGCATAGTGATCAAGAAGAACCGCTCGATGCACACGGCCACCAACTATTACCTCTTCTCGCTGGCCATCTCCGATTTCCTGCTGCTGCTCTCTGGCGTGCCCCAGGAGGTGTGGTTCATCTGGTCCAAGTATCCGTACGTCTTTGGCGAGTACTTCTGCCTGGGACGCGGTCTGCTGGCCGAGACCTCGGCCAATGCCACCGTCCTGACCATCACCGCCTTCACCGTGGAGCGCTACATAGCCATCTGCCACCCGTTCCTAGGGCAGGCGATGAGCAAGCTCAGTCGGGCCATACGCATCATCGGTCTCGTCTGGGCCCTGGCCGTGCTCACCGCCATCCCGCAGGCGGCGCAATTCGGGATCAACAGCTACGCGGGCGTGGACAAGTGCGTGGTGGTGCGCGTCATCGTCGAGCACTCGTTTCAGCTCTCCACCTTCATCTTCTTCTTTGCGCCCATGTCCATCATCTTTGTGCTGTACCTGTTGATCGGCCTACAGCTCTACCGCTCCCACCTGAGCGATGGCCCGGCCCCAGCTCTGGCGCCGTCCCGGAGACCGCCGCTGAAGAGTGTGCAGTCGGACACTATCCTGTACCGCTACGCCGGCTCCAATTCCGCGGTGAACATCAACGGTGGGGGATCGGGCGCCCAGCTGAGCTCCGTGCGGGGTCGACTCAATCACTATGGGACACGGCGTGTGCTGAGGATGCTCGGTAATTATGCAGCCCTGGGATAGACCAGACATCAGACATCGGGCCATATGCTCCTAATCGTTCTAAGCCTGTTAATCAGTCGCTCTCTGGCCAATTTATTGCGTTTGTCATTTGTCATTTGTCGTTTCTCATTTATGATTATGCCGATTGCCAAAAAAAGTCCAAAGTACAAACATTCATTCACGCTTTATTTTTATCTGTCTCCTGGCAGTTGCTGTGGTGGTCTGCTTCTTCCTTTGCTGGGCCCCCTTCCATGCCCAGCGCCTGATTGCCATCTATGCCCCCGCCCGGGGCGCCAAGCTGCACGAACAGCACGAGCTCCTCTACACGGTGATGACTTACGTCTCCGGGGTGCTCTACTATCTCTCCACCTGCATCAATCCGCTGCTCTACAACATCATGAGCAACAAGTTCCGCGAGGCCTTCAAGGTAGGGATCATTTTTGTATCGCACTGTATCATCCAATAACTATCCCTATTTCAGGCCGTGCTCTTTGGCAAAAAGTTGTCCAAGGGTTCGTTGAACTCCCGCAACCACATCGAGTCGCAGCGGTTGAGGAGAGCCCTGAACTCCTCCAGTCAGACGCAACGCGCCTCCATTGAGTCGGCGGAGGCGCAACAGTCAAAACAGGCACTAACGCAGGTGGGTTGTATGGCTATAGGAACCCCGACTATCAATCTATCAATTACCTCTCGAATACTTTCTCTCAGACCCCGCTGCATGATCGTCTGGCCCTGGCCAAGCCGCAGCTCGCTTCCCAGTACGCCATGATCAATGCCCAGATCAACTAGAGGCGGACTAGAGGCAGCTCAATCTCCAGCCTCTCATCGAGCCGCTTGCTTCCGAATGCTAATTTATTTATATATTGTTTAAGCCAGATTCTTAGTTAGTCACTTGTTTTTGTCTTTACCGAGTCCACGGCCACGGCCGCTATTGCTGCTGTTGTAGCTGCTGCTACCAAAGCGTTTAGTACAACCTGCATTTGCATTCATTTGCCTTGCAATTAGACCTTAATTACTCGCTCTCTCGCTCTGTCTACTATATATTTATCTACTATAAAGATTTTCATTCATACAGAATCAGAATCAGTGTCGGCACGAGTTCGCCTGAGCTAGTCTTTCAAGCATTAAGATTTACGGCTATTTAGTATAAGAATAGTATTCAATGTGCTTCGCTCTCTACAATTAACTTAATGGCGGCACGCCTAGAGGGGATTTACGCTGGAAACAAAAGCTTTGCAGACTCAAGAATAGAAAGAAGAAAGCTAGTACATATAGCTTTGCGAATTCTATGTCTAAGAAAATATGCTTAAACCAAACAGAACAACAAAAATGTGGCACAAATATTCGATATACATTTTAGAAGCTAAGATTCTAAGAAAAGTCATTAATTCTATTCAAATACTGACCCCTTTTAAAAGCAATTTCAGTTGGAAATCATCTAAATATAATATTTAAAGACATTGCTTTGATTGATTCATAATTTTAAGAGAGTCAAAATGGTACGACTATACAGTGAAATTACTTCTGGAAATCATATTCCTTTCAAAGTCGATGTATTTAATGCAATCTTAGGGTTTTTTCCAGAAATATTCTTCAAATAAAGCTTACCGCATTCTGCTTGCCTTAATTTCTGTAGCGCTTTAGTTCAACAACCTTGAAGCCAGAAATTATCATCGAAATATATTTAAAGGTTGATAATAATTCATTGACTTTATTGAACAGCCAACGACGCTGTTGAATCAATGGAAAGGAACCCTTGAGGAATTATAATAAACGATATACCCGAATTATTCCACAAATAAAACTTAGCATATTCCCATAACCATTTGCCTTTTTTCCGCATCCCGGTGTCTCTCTCTCTCCCTTTAGCAACTACTAAGGATTCGCCGTGCTCCAAATGTAATTTGTCCATAAATATATTTGGGTTTTGTATCGATTGTGGCCTGTCGTCTGCCCGACTACAAATGAAATTCTAATGAGGTGCCAGGCGGATGGTTCAAGGTCATGCAAATGCGCGGACTCCGTGGCGCATTAGTAATCCTGCAAATTGTCATGAAAATGCAATCAACCAAATGGATGCCAGTGCCCCCGTATGATTTGTACCCGCAGACAGAGTAGAGGTTCACTTCAATTGCATAGAGGACCTGTCCGTTGGCAGGAGCTAGTAGGTGGCAAATGCGTCAAAGTCCAAAGCGCAGCGGGCCATAAAGGAACACACAACAAACAGGGCAACAAAAAAGCGAGAGTGAAACAGTCAGATGGATATAAACCACATCAAATTGTTCCACCAACGTCACGTAAAGCCGAACAAATATATATCACAGACACACAAAACACATGCCTGCAAAAATGACGTAGAAATTATGAAGTTTTGTGATTTACGAGCGAATCGAGGGAGCAAAGCAGCAGAAAGGAAAAAACCGGAAAGAATGGTTTGGTTTGAGTACCGATGCTTTGGATACCCTTGCTGTTCTATATCTGATGCTCGTTTTTCATCTATGTACTTTCTTTTATAACATTTAAAGACTTTGCTTTTAATGATCTATAAATTGAACACAGTCAAAAGGGTATAATTATATAGCGAAAGTACTTCTGGAAAACATATGTCAAACGTCATAGTCCTATGAGCAATTGTTCCTTTAGCAGCTCATACTATATATGATATTTTTATCCTCATTTACATAAATCTATTTCCAATCATATACAACTGCGACTTTGGTGGAATTATCTTAAGAAACCCAATGGTTTTTTCACAAAGACTCTCATTACGACCGAAGGTTCAGATGATTTTCGCAACCCCGACTATTTTATATACATAGATCAATGTTAGTACCAAAAATAAGGTTCTGATTGTATTTTCAGCCAAAAATAAGTAATGAGCGAAGGGAAGGAAATGATAGGATAGGAAAGGATAGAAAAAAAACATAGATAATTATATTTGGATATTGATTTTGATGCAGAATATATAGACGTATACTGGGATGTATACTTTGATCAAGAATATATACACTTTATGGGGTTAAAGAACCATTATTTTCTTTGATGAAATCATAAATACGCGGTGTATTATGCAGGGGTATAAAAAAAGCCCTGGGAAAAGTTAAAACCAACAAAATTTCTAACATCATTTAACGCGCTACAAGTTTAGCCAAACACACCCACCCATCCATCCACCCACCCACCGCTCCGCATACACCCACGCAACCTCACAGCACGTACAACACACACACAAGGCAGGAAGGAAGCCTCACGCACTGACACACGCCGAGAGAGAGAGAGAGAGAGCAGAAAGAACCAGCAGAACAATAGAGAGGCAAAAAACTTCCGGAAAGAGAAGCCAAAACACTCCCGCACCCGCTAAGCTTAGTAAGCCCAACTACCAACAGGTGGCGCTGACGCCAGCGTGGGAATTAATCAAAGCGAAAAACATAACGGACCTCGGACGTGCACCAGCAACGACCAGGCAGCGATGTGGTTGGCTTTGTGTTTGGGCTGGACCATGTTAGACGGAACTATTAAGGCTTTGAGCTGTTTATTGCGGCAACTACTGCCACAGTGGGTACATTATTTATTGAAACATTTGTTGTACAATTTATTGGTTACCATAATATAACAAGAGCATTGTACCACCCACAGAAAGAACAGTTCTGGTCAAACAAGTAGATTTAAAGGATTTCTTATATCAATTGTATTTGTCGTAGGTGAGTCAATCAGAGGAGCATTTGACAGGGAATGGAACGAAGGGAATTACTAGACCAGAAACCGAAACTTTGACAGCTTTTAACTCTAATAATTTTTATCAATCGCAGTAACCTCTTTTTGTTCTTCCATCGCATTTGCCTGGACTTGTTTTTTCTGAACAAATACATATGTAGGACTAGGAAAATTCAGTACCCAGTCGAGAGTCAAACGAAGCACATCGTAATAAGAAAAAAAATAAATAAAAAAATATTTTTCTGACAGCAAAAGTGAGAATCTCAAATTTGTTTCGAATCTTGTGAACAAAATTACTAAAATTATTTTTCGGAAATATTTTCAGATGGCCAACGCTATTAAGAAGGTCATTCCCATGCTGGACCGCATCCTGATCCAGCGCTTCGAGGTGAAGACTACCACAGCCGGTGGCATACTGCTGCCGGAGGAGTCGGTGCCCAAGGAGATGCAGGGCTTGGTGGTGGCCGTTGGACCCGGTGCCCGCAATCCGGCCGGAGCTGGCCACCTGTCCGTCGCCGTCAAGGAGGGCGATCGTGTCCTGTTGCCCAAGTACGGGGGCACTAAGGTGGACATGGACGACAAGCGCGAGTACGTGCTCTTCCGCGAGAGCGACATCCTGGCGAAGCTGGAGTAAGGGATGCAGCGATCCACACACCAACACATACACCCACCCGTACACCCGTACACCCGTACACCCGTACACTGCGGTTTGTCCGCCTACCTGCACGCAGACAGACCCAAACAGACCCAAACAGACTCAGACCGGCGCAGCAAAGAAACTAATTTCCATTTTGCTATTGCGCTACTTGCGTTCGAATTTAAATGATTATCATGTGTTAAATGTTTATTTGGTATCTTCCACTTGCACACACACTTGACCCAAGCACACCACACACACCACACACACACGTTGCACAAATTGAGATGAATGTGATAACGCGCACTCGGCCAAATCATACCGCTATGGGCCGCCACATTTAATTTAATTTAATGTTGTACAAAGCTTTGAAATAAACTACTAAAGAGAAAAATTGTTCTTGCACTTGGTAACCCACTGACACTGTGGAGTCTGGTAGAAGCCAAATAGTGAAAGATCTCTTCAGCGAAGACCCAAGATGGGAGTGAGAGAAACGGGGCAAGAAAATGAATGTATTATTCTGAAATATTTTTGACATTTGTGAAGCAGTCTACTTAGATATGTATCCTTTTACCAGAGTTTACATCTTTGGAAACGACAGCCTACAGATTTGCCTGCTGGCAGAGTTGCCACTGTTATTAAAAGTTAATCCTTGACGTCAGCCACAAAATAAACTCTTTCTGCGTGGGGGGCCGAACTGCAGCAACTTTGCCGCCCCATGAGAGGTGTGGAGACGAGGCTCCCCTCCGACTACGCACCTGGCACACACCAGCAACACCAACACCAAGACCGACATGCCACCCCACTCAACGCCACTCTGCTGTCCATGGGGCAGGCAGCCTGTTGCGTGGGCGCCTCTCTCTATGCTCATTGGCGGCGTTTTCTTCGTGCCCGAGTGTCCGACTCGGGTCTGTTTCGGGCTGGCTCCATTGGCTGCGTTATCTTTTGGCGCTCTAATGGAACCATGCTGGCTGCGTGCTTCCTCTACGAGTTGCTATAAAAGCCGTTGGTCGACCGCATTTTGTTGGCAATTCGAAAAGTGTTGGCATCAACAAGTTCGGAGGTGAAAATTGCAGAAAGTTGAGCAAAAGTTTAACCAAAAGTTCCCAAAGTTTTTGAAAATATACCAAATTGGAAAAGACATTAAAAATTGAAAATTAAAACAGTTTTAAGTGCAGATTTTGTAATTAAATTGCTTGAAAATGTGGTACATGAAGTGCAGTTGGACTTTGTTGGTATTTGTGGCACTCTTTGCCCTGGTGACAGGTAAAGTCATTTCAGAAAATTCCAGAATAAATATTATTATATTCTTAATACAAATACAAAAATCATAAAAGATTTGGTTTGAAATCCATTTAAAATGGTTGAAAATCCGTTTAAAATAAAATTCAATTTTTGAAGCATACTTTTAGGCCCTTGAAAATGGTGAAATTCTTATTTCCGTTTTAGTCAGTTGCTGCTGCGTCATGATCACAATTGTTTCTTGGAATTTCCTGGCTTATCTGGGCCATAAAAATACCAAACTACCAACTGATTAACACGTATTACCTATATTCCGACATTCTGGTTTGCTATCCCATTTGTCCTGCACTCCCCATGTCCTCCCATTGGCTCTAATCCGTCTTATCAGCTTCAGTTTTATGCACATTTTCCTGTTGATACGCCTTTGTTTGCCCGTTGATTCAGCGGCTTCCCTTTTGGGTTTTCTATATAAATTCCTTAGTCACCGCGAAGGCAGGACAGAACATGGAGAAGCATGGAACAGAGATCACGGTCGGAGGGGGCTGGGTTTACCCCTTGGGACCCTCCAAATGCGTCGACGCTTTCAATTGCTGTCGTAAATTAATCCACACTGCGTGCCAAATAACAACCGGCAACCGACAACCGACAATGGTAAGCGGCACAGCCACGGTGGAAACGGAGACCGATGGACTAAGAGACAGCGGGAAATTCAGCGGGAAAAAACCCAAAGCGAACGTGTGAAACCACCAGGCTGTGCTGCCTGCAGGCATTGCAGTTGTGGGTGGCAGGCAGTCCACGTCCATTACCTTCTGCTGGTGGTGGCAGTGGGTGTGGACTCCCGCAGTCAGAGATTGGGAATAGACAAGAGCTCAAAGAGTTGGGTGTTTGAGTGGATGAGAGGATGAAGGTGAAACTAAAAATGATATGAATGCAGATTGTAGATTGGGTTAGGTTCAGCCTGAAATACGCATCAAATACATCATATAGGAGATCAATTGGACTTGTTAGGGATCGAAAGTCACTCATCAAAAGGCCTTTAGGGTGTTTGGTTACAAAAATAAAATTTATGAACTCACTCTAATAAATCTAATGATTAATAATGATAGGTATATCTCACTAGTATTGGAATAATAGGCCCACACGAGTATATGGCAATCATAACATTAATAGCCACTGGATGATCTCATCAAATTGATTTGATGTCTGAGATATATTTGCTCAGAAGGGACTGTTTTATGGGAGGGGGTTCTCTGTAAAATTTTAAGAGCCAGAGAATCCAAACATCGAATACGGATTTGTTGACATTTGGCAGAATTGTTTACGATTCTGGCCCCAATGGGGTTTGAGATTTGCGGACGCTTCTGACTATCAAAAGACTACCCATAAAGCAACCAGATATTGTATTCAAATCTGATTGACCAGGTCTGACCAGTACTCCCAGCTAATAGGCATATAAAATAAACAAACCCCGCTAGAATGATGCTCATAAGTAAATGCTTCTGCCATAAATGATCAACCATTCTACATTCTACGAGTACCTTATTCTGGTACAAACCAATTAAATAGAATCAGATGGTGACCGTCAGATATAGCTACACTTCACCTAAGTACTTGGGCAAAACAAACCATTAAAAGTGGGTTCAGGCAAACTGTTTTGAGGTAAGGCTATTAAAAAATATTACCCCGAAGTGGAGACGCCAACGCAGTTTCCGAGTTGACCAAGATCAAGGATATGGCCATTAAAAGTGAGGGTCACGGTAATTAGGTGATGGTGAAAGCCTTGCAGGGAGGAAGGATGTTCGATGGTGGGTGACAGAAGTGGGCGGCTGTTAAACGGAGCCTTCGTTTAATGACAGCCCTTCGATGCGGCGCCCCAAAAGGCATCGAGAGCAAGCCCGCTATCTCTGATGGCCTCTATGCCTGTCAACAAGTGTGTGTGTGTGTGTCTGTACGCTGGTTGTTTGTATTAGTGTATCTGTGAGGGCCCGGCAACAATTAATCCACGGTTTAAGTAATTGACAAATGATTACATGTTTGATATATGGCCAGGGTAGCAACAGCCGAGGGAGGAGTCATGATAGAATCGTCTGGTCTGACATTTATATTTATCTTGGCTTATGCAAACACCCCTCACAGTCCTCACACCCCATCCCCTACCCGACGACATCCCCCACGCTTACATCCAGGCCAATTGTTAGCCATCTGCGTCATGGAACTTGTTGCTGCTCCTGCTGTTGCCTTTGTGTAACCCGGAGATCTTCTATTCCATGCTGCTTCCATTCACACACTTTCACCGGAGTGACAGTTGCGCAAAAGCGTATTCACATTCGTATCCACGTGTCCGTCCATGTCCCAGCTGAGCCCTTCATTGCTGACGCCTTCTGATGCGTTGCCGTCCATTTGTGTGATTAGTTCTTGGCTCTTCAGCACTTTTCGGGCCACACAATGCAATAGCAAGAGTTTTCGCATCAAGGACACGTTGTATAAGAGTTACAGCGCTACAGGTAGGATGATGATGAGGCATGGCTACTCCCACACCTAATACCTTCCACCAAATGGGAGGCATCCGCCTGAGTGCATTACTCAACCTGCTCTGACTCTAGCATATGAGTGCCGTGCCGTAATGGTCGCATTTATCATGGGTCGCGACATTAGCAGCCAAGCACACAATAAACAACTGCAGCATCCACTGTGGCCTGTGGCTTTCACTGGCTTACCTTTAACTTTTCCTTTTCCTTTTTAAAGAAGAACCTTTGCCTAGGCGCAACAGGGGTCTGGGCTGCGGCTCATTTACCCATAAATTTATGCGCACACGCAGTCTTGGCCCGTCAATGCGGCTGCTGTGGATGTGGTGGATCCAAAGAAGATGATGATTTATTCTAAATAGGAAAATATGTTTCATACTTTCAGGTTCCTGCTTGGAATACGGACATTCCTGTTGGGGAGGTAAGTGCTTCACGGAGTAGTCCATCGATTTTTCTTAACACTTTGTGGCTTTTTCTCAGCTCACGGCAAGCGTTCCGGTGGCAAGGCAGCAGTTGCAGCCAAGGTAAGATGGCATGCAGCTCATGATAAGTGTATTTCTTTACTCGTTCTGTTTCCCCAGGCTGGCAGTAATCCTCTTGCGGTGGAAACTCTGGCAGAGCAGCTCTATAACAACAACCAGAACAACAACCAAAACATTCGTGAAGATACCGATGACGACACCAACAACACCAACAACATCAGCAGCCCGAACAACATGCCCCCGAGAGCCCCTGCCTTGTCTGCACAAAGTGGCGACCCCGAGGAACGGAATAGGAACCATCGCAACCATGAGGCCAACGATCTGAAGTGGGCGCAACTGATGAGGCAACAGCATCGCTATCAACTGCGGCAGCAGCAGCAGCAGCAGTCACGATTGGGGGCTGGTGGCAGAGGCGGCGGACAGTACGATGCGGCCGCCGAGAGTTGGCGCAAATTGCAGCAGGCTCTCATCATGGCCCAGGCCCAAGCCCAAGCCCAGGTCGAGGCTGAGGCTGAGGGAGGCCGAGGCCGAGGCCGAGCAGCAGCAACAGACTCTCAGCGAACTCTATGAACTCAAGAAGTGAACACTGCTCCCCCGGGCGTATACTTAATTTAATTGCCAAAACTATGCGGAAAAACGACTAAGCAAACATAGAAAAAAAGATAAATGAAAAGATATTTATTGCACCACCATCATTGCATGTTGGGCCTCAATTAAGAATAAATTGCAAATAATTAACAGATCCCATCGGTAGAGAGCAGATCAGGTTAATTGGGGGAGTGTTCCATTTTATAGCATTACAAATGTAAATGAAACCTTTTCGTAGAATTTGTTGTTGGTTTTTATTATTATTATTATATATGTATATGTAGAATTATCAGACACAGCTCACAACTGATCGAACGGATCAGGGGTCTTCTGCAGGCACAGTATTGCGTCACTGGCTGGATGCCGCAATATTGGAAACCATATCAAGAACTTTGCTTTCATTCACATTCACTTAACCGTACTTAATCCCTAACTATGATATGCAGATACGATTTTAAAAAGTTCAACCTTAATAAAAGCTAACATCGCAATCTCTTTGGCCTAGGCTTTGATCTTGGCGGGTATCTGGAAGCAGGCCGCATCGCCCTGCTTGTCGCCCAATCCCCAGTGGATCTCCAGGCTGACGGTGGGGTAAAGGGGCAGGATCTTGAAGCTGTTCTTGTAGGTGTACGTCTGGCCGGCCTTCAGCGGGCAGCCCACCTGCTTCTCGCCAGCCTCGTCGTAGATGTGCGGACAGGCACTGGTGCCGTAGTAGCCGGGGAAGGGCAGTGGCACATCCAAAATGATGCCCTGAATGTCCGAGTTGAGCTCCTGGAAGTCGCGCTCCGGCCGGATCTTCATCATGATGCTGGCCTCCGTGTTGCGCTTCAGTATGCACCTGTTCTTGGGACAATTGGAGATGGACACATCACTGGAGCTCAGGGCCTTCGACTTGGCTGTAGTATGAGAAGAGATTTAGTATCTATATCCCAAAGTTTACTCTCGGTCTTGACTCACATTTCGGGCAGGGCCTGACCTCAGTGGCTGTCGAGCATCCGAGCAGGGCGGCACAGATCAAAAACAGACCAGAGTTGAGCTTCATTTTGCTGCTGTTGTTGTACGAGTACTTTTACCTGTGGATATGGATTTAACGACAGGTCGTTAATTGCTGTTCAACTACTTGGGCTATGGGCTGTGGCCAGGCCTCGAGAGCTTTGGCGTGTTATCAAGCTCTAGTCGAGGCCAAAACCGGTTGCACTCGTCTCGAAAGATCAACCTTGACTTAAAAAAGCACCACACACGAAAAACATGCAAACAAACTGCAAAATCAAAGTCTTAAATTCAGGCAATTACACCTCGGACAACACAAGGCGAATGGGCGATCTCACAGATGCTATTCAACAGACTGATTGGGACATTCTTGTGGGACAGAAACTATTTTTCACTTCTTGTTCAGTTCACTTTCTTCCTGATTCGAGTTAATCCCACTTTTCACCATCCATCTCTATTTATCTTCTGTCTCCCGCTAATTGAATAATTTACCAATTTCCACAGCAATTGTCGTCAATTTGAGTTGTTGGTGGACTTTTTACACGGAGCTACGGAGCTTGTACTTCCAGTGCGACTGACGACTGACTGATCGGCAACTTAAACCTGAGCCGCATCGCATGTGCTGTATATATAGAAAGATCACCTCAGACCGACTGACTGACTCTCTGTCTCTGCTTCTGTGTGTCTCTGTCTCTGGACCTGTCTCTGGCTCTGTCTCTGATTTTGCCTCTGGCTTTGTCTCTGACTCACAAGCTTAATTGAGAGGCCATTTTCTTGGCCTGCCTGGCATGCCAAGCATCTGTTTATATCGAGAATCGCAGACAGTAACCAATTCTTCGGGCGTGTATAGGTTTTCCCAATGAAAAGTGAAAACAATGGATCGCAAACGAGTTTGGAAAGCCACTGATCGATATCCAAGTCTGTAAATAGAAACCCCATCTTGAAGCACATGTTTACACAGAACCGACCTAAGGCCAACAAAGGTGCGATGTTCACAGACAGGTTAATACCGACAGGTTAATAATACTTTGCGAGAGTATCCACAAAGTCTCAAGAGCCAACCAGAAGCTCGTAGAAAATGTTGCCAATCATTTCTGTTTGGCTTAGACACATTCGATACTTAAAACGCAAATTGCATTCACAAGTCAATAGCAGATTATATCATAAGCAAATCATTACCCATCAACAATCTGAAAATGGGATGGGAACTAATCCCGCCCCTGCTCATCGATCGCTGTTCCAAAATGTCATCTCATTGGTTATGCGGCACCGCACCCGACTTGCGACTCTGACTTGTGCAAAGAGCGTTTCAATTTAGTTAAGCTGTTTAAGAATTAGCACCGCGTTCTCTGTTTTTCTTTTTTGTGTATGTAGTCGTCTGTCAGTCAGGAAGTTGACGAGCTCATGACGTGCCCACTTTCGAGACGATCGTCACTCCAGCGCCCATTAGCATTTTTGATTTAGAAAGTTGACCACAAACGAAACTGAGAACACAACCGAGCACATTACGGAAACGTGACTATGGAACTTGGAATCAACTTACAGGTGGGAAGGGAATGACAGGCGTTTGTTACGGTTTCGGCTTGTTAACGGTTTGATTTCGGGTCAACCGATCCGGTGACTGCAGCGAGCGAGGCTTGAAATGCAACTGACAAAAACCGAAAGTTGTGTCCAAATGGATGGATCGAATACAGCTCGGACTCGGTCTCGGACTCTGCCTCAGCCGGTTTGTCTCACTCTTGCTTCACCAAACTTTACACACAAATTTCCTATTCGAGTGCAAGAGAATTGAAAGTTTCCGGCCTTTTGTGGCACTCCTCACGTGAAAAGCACCAGCACAGATATTCGTGTGTGTGAGTGCGGTCAACGTTCAATCAGCTGAGAGTGCAACTGCAGCGGAAACCGAAACTGAGAGCAAAACGGTGCTGATTTACAAAATTGTGTACTGCGTTGTAAGTATTTGTTTTCGCAGTGCTTCGCATACGGAATCAGCTGGAGATGGAAGGGGCCCCCCCTCGAAGTGAGGAATACAGAATGGGGAAGTGTACTCGGAAGTGTACGAGCACATATGTACATACATATCCTATAGTTGATCATCCTATAGTTGATCCCCGAATGGGTGTGGCAGAGGGGATGGGTTGACTTCAATTCCGATTTAGAGAGGCACTTACCTGATATAATGTGAACCTTACTTTTGAGAATATCACTGAAGAATACATGTACATACGTATGTATATCAATTATGGCTTTGTTTTTCAGTTAATAGGATACCGCTATAAATGTGTAAAATACGGTTAACTTACAGAGCTATTCCAACATTTCTTAGTGCAACACAATTTAAGATGATTCCACAGGCGTATATCACTTGTCGATTGATGTTAAACAACTCGAACTGATTTTCTGCATATTTTGTTGTCCACGGCCGAGAAAATATTATTAAAAGATAAGGATTGAGGCCTATTTTAAATTTGTTTCTATATTGATTTTTTAGGAAAAATAATTTTATCCGGCAAAATTATTAAATTTACTATAAGACAGTCTTTTAAACGAGTAGTTTTATTTTGTTCGTTTTTTGAAAAATCGTTAAACAATAATAGTTCTAAAATTCCAAAATTTCATTTTTTAGATGACTACTATGTACACATAAATCATAAAAGAAAACAGAGATAACAATTTATTCTTCAGTTTGGTTAGAACTACACACTTAGATTCCCGCGACGCGCGCGGCCATGTATTGGAACTATATTAATCAGATCTACAAAGCATACGAAATCTCCGATATGTATTCTCTTCAGGTAGGAAATTAAATACTGGCAACACACATTTGAATATCGCGCCTACTTTTCGATGAAAATGACTGTTGCGGAACAGTGTTGCTAATTTGGAGATTTCATATATGTTGCGAAGAAGATGTTGCGGAATTTGTAGACTTTGGCGCCAAACCATCTTTAAACAATACACCAGATGGCGACATGAAATATTATTTCTCACATAGATGGCACCACTGTACACTTCGCCAGTGCTATGAAACTGTGAATGCTGACTGCTATGGAACTATCGAAGCTTGCTGCTATGAAACTATGAATGAAAGCTGAGAATGCAACTATTATAGCTGGCTGCTATGAACTAGTACTGCTTACAGAAATTTTAAATTGAACATCTGCCGAATTGTACTGCTTCCAACAAGGCCTTAACAACTATACCACAATGCCTTCAAAAGGGACTTCACTTCTCTTTAGCTTCAATCTCGACTAGTGCGGAAGACTAGTATTTTCAGCAAGCCTCCTTCCATTAAAGTGATTTACCTGTTGCAATTTGTTTTGCGGCTAAATGGAGGGGTACAAAAGTAAACCACCCAAAGAGTGCTGAGCGGGGATTTTCTAGCTGATAAGGCAGCTCAGACTGAAGATCAAAGAAGATGCGATGACGAGGTGATCCCCCTCGTTCGTATTCGCGTAGGGAAGATCGTTCGCTATAAAAGCGAAAGGTGAGCCACAATCAGGCATCAGTCAGCGTTCGTTCGTCCCAAAGCCAACACAACATAAACCAAACATAACATGCAGAAAGGAAGCATTCTAATTGTTGCACTTGTTGCCCTGGGAGCCATAGCCGAAGCAGTGGCCCAAACAGTGCCCTACCACCCACCTCCGACACAGCCACCTCGTTATCGCTTCCGTCGTCAGGTTCTGGGCGGCTCATTGGCCTCGAACCCGGCTGGTGGCGCCGATGCCCGTATGGATCTGACCAAGGCATTTGGCACTCCCGATCACAATGCGGTGGTTCAGGCCTTTGCGGCCGGCAATACTCAATCGGGTCCAGTCACCACTGGCGGAACTGCGGCCTACAACATGTAAGTGGATCACCAGAGACATAGACATCTGACAGACAAGTATCTAACGAGGCTTCTCTCGTTTCCCACAGCCACGGCCATGGTGCCTCTGTGACCAAGACACACACTCCCGGCGTGAAGGACGCCTTCCAACAGGAGATCCATGCCAATCTCTTCAACGACGGCGTACACAATCTCGATGCCAAGGCTTTCGCCTCGCAGAACAAGCTGGCCAACGGCTTCGAGTTCCAACGCAATGGCGCTGCCTTGGACTACTCCCACATCGGGGGTCATGGGGCCAGTGTGACGCACAGCAATTTCCCCGGCATCGGTCGTCAGCTGGGCGCCGAGGCTCGTGCCAATCTCTGGTCCTCGGCCGATCGCAACACGCACATAGATCTGACCGGAACCGCCAACAAGTGGATGAGTGGCCCATTCTCCAATCAAAGGACAGACTTTGGCGCTGGTCTGGGTCTTACCCATCATTTCGGTGGATAAATCTGGCTTTGAAATGATACAATTAATTGCTTGCATTTATTGAAGGAATAAACTTTAGAAATTGTTACCAAGAATCCAATTCCATATGCGTATAATGGGAGTGGGAGATTCAGTGACTATGAAAGCTGGCTGCTATGACTAGTCGCCCTAGTCGGTTGGACATTGAGGTTTCCATGTCTACGGTAAAGTCCAAGGAGACGCCCAGCAGCAGCTGCAAGTGGCTTGAGAATGTGATGAGCATAATCTTCAAATACTCTGAAAAGTATCGCGTGCTGAACTACCGAGTCATCGACAGGGCACGACTCAGCCTCCCTGGTTGCCACTAGGGGCTGTGGATGAAGACTGCCTCTATAGAGGAACCAATGAACGTTAATTTCTTTTTGTTTCTTAAATTGAATCATCGATTTATTCATCTTCACTCCGTTTTTGCATTTGTTTTAAATAGTATGAACTACATTTGAATTGTACAATCTAGTTATTAATTAACATTTAGCCCATAATAGTACACAATGAGGCGCAAGTATGTGTTTAATATTTTCAGCTTTTGCATTCGCTTCTATGTTTTTTGGATAGTGTGTGATTTGCTTGAGTTTCTGCTACGTTTTTGCCAGGCAACATTTACATACATTTACTAATATTTGAAATTTTGTGAATTACATTCAATGGGTTCTGTGGGTTTTGTTTAGTGGTTGTGTTTTGTGTGGTTTCTTTCGCTTCGTTTTGCCCGTCTATTAAGGCGTACGATCTACATATACACAAACAGGTGTATATTCATATAACAAAAGGTGAATAGCGCATTTGGGGGAGGCGTAGGTTATGGTAGAGCTACTAACTACTAACCAGAGAACATTTTACGTATTCCATTGCGAGTCTTAAGCATAATTTTTACACAAGTTTCTTTCATTAAGGGTTTCGTTTGCTGTCTCTCTCTAGAAAAAATATACAATTACAATTAGATTTTCAATTAAATACATTAATTAAGCATAAATTATTACATAATTGTGCTAATTTCTTTCGGTTTCTATTTTCTGTTTATGCTTCTTGTTTTTTCCATCCTATCCTCTTGTATCCTTTTGTATAGCTTTTCCTGTCTGTTGTTTTCTTGATGAATATTTTCCTTTTTTTTTTAGTCGTAGTTTTATCGAACATTTAGTGTACGTTTTACGTTTGTTTATAATTATTATTATAGTTTGTTGGTTGCATTACGTCAAGGTTATTAAAATTAATATGTACAAAGTTCAACTTATTGACTAACCATATTTTCTTCAGTTTTCAGTTTTCCCATCATTAGCGCTGACTTGTCACCGACTCTCAAGGCTCTCAGGGCGCTCAAGGAAGTTGTTTTTCCCATTTCCGTTGCCTTCCCATTCATTCTTTCCATTTTCGTTCCTTCTTTGCAGCAGAGAATTTCACTAATTGTAGCATCTAATTATTGGTTATTATTGGTATTATTTGTATGCTTCGTGTTTCTATGTGTAATGCATATATACTCGTATATATTTTTGTAACTATATATCTATGTATATGTACTGTATGTATGTTAGATAAGAAGCGACCAGATTTATCCTGAAACGAGACAAGTAAGAGGAAGCTCCATTAGAATTTATACTTTTATCAAATGAGTCGCAGTCTCCGTCGCCCTTTGGGAGTATCTCAGTGCCACATCAACACTTCATAAAAGGACAATCAGCATGTTCTACAAATGACCAAGCCCATCCCATCCTTCCTTATCCAAGAGGCTAATTTATTCAGATTTTACCAGAGAATGGGAATGGGGGAAAGGACCACTTGACACTTGGCAGCCTCTTGTTAACTTGTCGCCTGCCTAGCCATCAGAAATATTCATAAGCAAATGCGATGAAGGCGATAGGGAGAGAGAAACGGCCTCAACTATGGCCATTTTTATGCAAATTTTTGCACCCCCGCCAAACCCAGAAAAAAGGACAAAAACTACAAACGCCTGAAAATTATGCCATAAAAACGAGAGCGCTAAACATTTAAAATAAGATTTCGCGCTGCTCTCGGGTTGGCTGCTGGGCTCTCGGCTCTTGGGATCATAACCAATAAATTGCCTTTGGTGGCAAAATTGTTGTCACTCCGACTCCGGGGCGGGTTGTGGCACAAACATAAAAATCAAAGCTCGTCCTCGTTTCGTCGTCGTCGCTTATCGCTGACAATTTTATTAGTTACAGCTTTAAATTATATTCTGTATGTAGATCACGCGCAATTTTTATGACCTGCAATTGAATTTTATGCGGCCCTTAAGCTTCGCGCGGAGAAAGAGGGAGACAGGACACAGTGTGAACAGAAAACATTGCCTACTTATGTGCGCTTTATGGCCGACACCCACCCGCCGCCCCTGGAGGGCATTAAATTTGTGTGTGTGTCGCAAGTGCGGCACAGTGGGAGTGAGTGAGTGCGTGTCACTGCCTTGGCCTGTGATTAGTTGCCACGCCCCCGGCATATTTGCAACGCCTTTCACGGACCGATTGGCAAGGCGGGTAAGGCGCCTGCAGGTGTCTTTACCTTTACCCATGTCCTGTGGCTTCTCTCCTTCCGACCGTCTTGCAGTTTATTACAAAACGTGTTGCCTGTTTGCTTTATTACTTATGGTGTGCGGTGTGTGGTGTGTGTGTGTGTGTGTGTGTGCTCCTTCCTGTCACGTCATTATCCTTTGTCCATGCAACAAGTGTTTAAATCGCTCACAGAGCTTTATTTGCTCGAGTGTGCGTTTGTGCCTGCGATTGTGTGTAGGTCTCTCCTTCTGAGTCCTTAAGGACCTTAAGCAGCTTGTACACAAGCCGTTTTTCCGTTTCCCCGTAACCCTGTCGCTTCCCCCTGTTTCCCTGCTTCCTTTGCTTTGTTTTCCTTCCTTTAGCGTGTGCCAAGCCCCGGACTGGAGGACTGGAGGACCGGAGGACCGAAGCGACCTCCGAATCGTGTCGAGTTAAGTGAGTGTAAATGCGGTTGGGTTGCCACAAGGATCCCCAGCACTCCTGCCCCTGCGGCAGGTCCTTGTGCTGTCTCTATGTCTGCGAGTGTCTGTGTGTACATGTGTATGTGCGTCTGTGCCCTCGCTTATCATTGTTACCGCTGGCTGGCAGCTTAAATGTTATTAAATTGCTGACAATTTGTATTATGAAGTCGCGAAGCGCACTCGCTGACAAATTGATTTCCACTCCCGTTTCGCAGTCCGGGATAATGAAATTTTCATTTGAATGCCAATGCGGTGTGGTGGAAGTGGTAGTGTCCTTTTTTCCTCGCTTCAATGTCTCTCTTCACCATTTTCGTGCTCTTGAACAATTAGTTCTGACACTTTTGCGGCGCCAAACCTGTCCAAAGTTTGTCAAACAATCTGCGGGGATTAGGCCCCGCCGGACACATCCTGTCGCTAATTCAATTTATTCATCCGCCGCACCCGCTGGGAATTTATTAATGATGCACTGGCATTAAAATTTAATCAAATGTGAGGCTGGGGGCCGCAAGGAAAGTTTCTGCTCTTTGAATTATTCAGCGAGTTGCGGACAAGTTTCAACACCTAAACGTCCTGGAATCCTGGAATGGTTGCCTAGGCGTAGTCCGGGTCCGGGTCTGGGTCCTGCCTCTGATCCCCTCTGATAGGCCACAGGACAATGAAGCCGCACATTTTTTTCTGCCCCAATTCACATTTTCCGCCAGATTTTTCCCCAATTTTCTTTTTGTTTCCTTTTTTGTCAGCTAATAAATTGCCTGAAAATGCTTTTGTGTTTCACGCGCGGTTTCGCCAGGGCAACCAACCTGCGCCTCCTTCTCTTTTTGTGAAGCTGGAGACGGGGGCATGCCCCCCGGTGGCACGGTGGCGGTGGCACGGTGGCACGGTGGCATGGCGGCACAGCACAGCTGCAGCCATAATTTGAGTGTGACTTTATTATGTGTCAAGTCAGTCAATCTGCGGACGATGATGTGATTTCCTCCTGCCACCTCCTCACGAGTTTACAGCGCCGCCTCAGCGCCTTTTATGGACATCGACATCTCCCCGGGCTCCGCTCCCGCCCAGATGTTGCGGCAACTTATTAAGTGGCATGTGGCACGATGTGTCGCTACTGGCTAATAAGCCGCGACTTTTTCTTAAAGTTACACGAGTTCTCTTTTATTAAATATGCAACAGCCTCTCGCTGTTCAGCTTCTTTAAGGCATTTGCATAATAAGAATAGAATTTCCCTCCCTACCCACCCCTCCTGTCACTCGCCGCTGAATTATGAAAAGTGAAAGAAATGGAAATGGAAATCCGCTCCTCATCCGCTGATGCAATTCAAATTATTCACTCAAATGAAGCGAAAGAAGAGCGGACCAGACCCCAGACCAGACCCCAGAAGACCCCGCGCCAAACACAAAAGTTTGCACTTGGCATAAATTTCGAAATGAAATCCTCTCTTCCTCCCTTCCTCCTCCGAAAGGAATCTGATTTTATTAGCACGTCATGCGATTGGCGCCAAAACTTGACAAAGTTACAACTTTCTTCTCTAACAACTTGGTCTTCTGCTAACCATTTACCATTTACCATTTCTTTCTTTCTTTCTTTCATTTTTTTTTCTTTTTGTTTTTTGCTGTTTTCTAATTGTTGGCTTACAGCAGGACTTAATGTGGAATTCAATTTGTGTGGGTGTGCGGACAGGACAAAGGTTTCCTTCGGCCCCTGCGGACAGTTTTTTGCTCGAGAAACTTTGCCACAAAGCAAAAATGCCCAGTGACAGTTACCAGTGCGACATTGAGACAAAAAAAAAGAAAAAAGAAGTGGCAGTGGCAGTGAAAGCCAAGCTGGAGGAATGTTAATCAGAGCTGAGAATAATTGAGTGGACAGGGAATCCTGGGGATACCATGTACTCGTACTTATAGGAAACAAGGACTGGCAGAGTGATAGAAATCGATCGCGGTTTTGTTTAGGGAAAAGGCGAGTACATGGTTAGGGAAAGTTAGAGTGGAAAAAGACTGACGTATTGAAGTACTTCCATGTGGGAATAGTCATTGCTTATCAAAGACCATGCCATCAAAGAAATAATATCTTTTTCTTGGTAAAAGATGGTATAATAATTCCTCCTTCTATGCTTTTATCAGTAATCTTTAGACCATCCATGGATATTCCTTCTTTGGTACCGTTTGGGATAGATCTACTCTTAATTAAGCCTTTTTCACAATTTGGAAAATATAAGGCACTCGAAACACACAGAATCATATATCTTATGTGATCATATCTAATTGCCTACAAAACACGTTGCCAGAAATAGATTGAATCTTGACCGTATCTTAAGCTGGGTCGAAGCATAGATACAAAAGCAGACAACGCCTTCGAAATCAAAGTAAAAAACATATAAAAATCTCTCTAAATTAAATCTCTTCTTATTGTTATTCTAAAGCCCGTCCATCAGCGCACTAGACACTTCCAATCCCCAACTATCAAAGGCATTTCAATCTGTAAATCTCAACCATTAGCCTGTGTCCGCTCCCACCAGCTGCTAAGTCTGTGTAATTTTTCAATATTAGCAGCGTTTAACGCGCTTGATTTGAGTTGCACCCACACCACATAGCCAGCCAACCGACCACCACCCCACCCACCCACCCACCCCACCTTCAGGTGGGCAGTGACCAAACAGGGGCAAATATCGGTGGCATGCATAAGTCACCCTAAGGACGTAATTAATTTTTCAGCATTTGCTTTTCGACTGCTGCTGGCCTGCCCCCAAAAGACGGGGACCCGGAGTTGCCTTGACGAATTTGCGCCGTGGTTTGCATGAGAAGAGATGCCTGCTTGTCTGCTGCCTGGCTCGGGGGTTTTTCCCTTGACTCGGGACACGGGAGTCAAATTAGCGCGACTTGTGGAAGGACATTTGCCTGCCCACGGGCCACGGGCCACGGTCCACGGCCCACGGGGTCCACGTATCCATGCATCGCGTATCGTTCTTCGTCCTTCGTCCGTTCGACGTTCGAAAAGTGGCCTCTTACATATTTTATGGCTTAGGTAAATTGACTTAATTTGCTATAATTTGAGTGAGCTCCTGCGAGGGGCAGACACATGCCATGCCCAGCCACACCACACTTTAAAATCGCTCAAATTGAAAAGGACTTAAAGCGATGCCTCTTCCATTCGCTCCCGACAATGTATTATGATAATTGAACGCGTGTAATTGCCCTCAAGAGCGGCAGACAAAACAAGAAGCTCACAAAAAAAACAACAACACATAATAAGACTCCACGGAAAAAGGAAATCCACGAAAAGAATGTCCATAAAAGATTCATGGGAAGTGAATCATGAAATGAAGTCAAGTGAAGACGATTTCTATATAAACAGGACACGAAAAAAGGCGAAACCAGAAAGGAAAATCTTTAAGAATATTTTGGGGGCGGTTGGTGGTTGGGTCGGTCTGTAGTACGTTTCTTTTTTTACATATTCATAAAATGTGCCGTGAAATGACATTATTAACATAATTTATGCTGTCACATTGAATGGCTTTTAGGGCTGATGGAAATTGAAAGCGACTCCCCGCTCTCATTGGGCGCTCGTTACTCACTTTGTAAACTTTTTAGTGGCGGTCCAGCTGCGGCGACTCCTGCTCGTACTTCCTCCTTCCTCCTTTCTGCATCCTGATTTCTTCTTGCTTACTGCTCACTGATCCTGCAGCTGCTCCGTAACCATTTCCGTATCCGTTTCCCATCTGCGGCTGCTTATAAAACTTTACACTATTGTCCTTAGAATTAGCGTTTTAAAGCGTTCCATTGGCGTTCCAAACACACACACACACACACACTCTCACACAAACATTACATACACACAACATACATCAATCATCTCTATGCTCCCATCGATCGACTGGATCCTAATGCACCCATGAGGGCGGCGATGTCACCACACTGGGCTGCGAGTACTGTACCCGTGCGGCATTCAGATTTGTGGCTGCCGTCTGTGTGGCCAAATCGAGGCTGCTGTTGCTGTTGCTGCTGTTATTATTATTGTTGTTGTTGTTGTTGTTCAGCAGCAACTGTTGCTGGTTCTGATGGTGCTGCTGCTGCTGCTGCTGTTGGAGATGCTGCTGCTGCTGCTGCTGCTGCTGTTGCTGTTGCAACTGTGCCTGCAACTGATTCAGCTGCACTGCGGCACTGAGACTGCTGCTGGACAAGGTGGTGGTGGAGCCGCTCAGGTTGCTGCTGCTGCTGCTCATCGTTGTACTATTGTTCACCAGGCTCACCAACGGAGCATTCGTGCTGACACTGGCCAAGGGTATATTGATGTCCAGCAGGCCATCGTAGCTCATCTCCTGCTGCAGCAGCTGCAAGAGGGCAGAATAGAATCATGTGATTATCTCTGATTTACACTTATCTATCTCTCACTTACCTCCTCTACGTTGCACTCCAGGTTCCCCACCGGAAAGTTCTCCAAATTAAATTCGTCTATCGGCTGCGCCTCATTGTTGAGCACCTCCAGGCATTGTCCTATCAAAGTAGAGGCGCAGTTATTATCTATGGCATTTGACATCAACATTTGGCAGTTAGAAGAAGATTTGGGGAGAAAGCAGGATAGGATACAGATAAAAGAGTTGTTGCACTTTCACACAGAGTCCGCCGCTGTTGCCGTTGCTCACCTTCGAATTCCACTTTCACCTGTTGCTGCTGTAGTTGCTGCTGCTGCTGCTGTTGCACGAGCAGATCCGAGGAGCCATCGAGCACCACATTGCTGTAGGTGTTGAGCGAATCCGACGAGGGCTCGCTGTTGGGATACGCGGGCGACATTGTTGTGGTGACTGAATTGGGCGAGAGACCCTGTTCAAAAAAGAGGAAAAAGAACAAATTATAATCAGAGCCCATGAACTCTCATTCTCATTCCTTTAAAATCTTTTCAATCAGAGAAATAATAGAATATTAGACACTGTATAGATCTGCTTAGTGATTCCATAACAAAGTCTTGAAGAAGTGTTTGCAGTGATTTATAGCTATTCATTGCCATTACACAAATCCATATGACATAAGCAAATTTTAATCTAAAATCATTGCAAGCACAGTTGAGACCATTAAAACACTGTGATTAAAACTATTGATCACAATTATTGCATAACTAAGGTTGTAATTTCAGTGAAATATTCTAACAAATAACCTAGCATTGCTAGCTAATAGTCAGAGATTGATTTAGAATGCATCAAACCTGTTTATGCATAAATTGCATATGTTTCCCAACTAATTCTGTATCCTATTCAGAAGTATTCAGAAATAGTCCCACAGTATTAAGAGTAGGGCCACTAAATCAAATAACAACATTCTGGATTGACTCAGGAATTCCCAATTGTAAGCAATCCACTCCGAAAAGTCCGTAGAGTCCCACTAAATCACATCACAACCCTCTAGATTAATTAAATTGTAGTCCAATGAACAAATGGACACAATTCTGTGATCAAATAATCCTTTCCTTATTGCCTGTATTGACGATCAGACGATTCTCAAGGTCCCTAAGATCGCAGTAAACTCTGATTGAATCAAATAGTACGAGTATCCCTCTGTTCGAATAACTCACTCCGAATGATGATGATTGATTCCATTGAAATAGTAGTGGATTGATGGTACTTACGTCCCGCGCATTGTGCAGGCAGCTGCAGTTGAGTGATCGGTGCAGCAGGCACTGGGACTGTGACTGTGGCTGCAGCGTCTGGTAGCCGCCGGGGGCGGGGCCGTTCAGCGTGTAGGATGGCTGCTGCTGTTGTTGCTGCTGGAGCTGCGGGGGCTGGTAGGGCGGCGGCGGTGGCTGCGATGGTAGGCCCGAGGCGGCGCTGAACCTACTCCAGCCGTACGATCGTTGGGTGGCAAGAACGAGAAGAGAAGGTGACTTTATAGACATGTTTTTTCTATGGATATCCGATGGGAATCGACTGTGGCAAGACATGCAAGGCACATGCACATGTACGTGTACGTGTACGTGTTGTGGCATGCAACAATCAACGCAAAGATGTTTGGGAAGTTGGGTTACATGGGGCGACACACATAAAGTAAACCAAAGGAAACACTCTCAACACTCATCGAGAACTGACCCTTGCTGCTGTTGCTGCTGCTGCTGCTGTTGCTGTTGCTGTTGCTGCTGCTGCTGTTGGTTGCACAGCGTCAGCTCGTCCGCTATGGAGCCCGTGAGCTCCTCGAGGGCCTGGGCATGGGCCTGCGTCATCGTCGTATTCTGGTAGTCAACCGGGAAGCCCCAGAGATCCTGGGGCTCGAGATCCTGGGCTCGTATGGGACTGAGGCGTCCGCAGGAACTGGCATTGGATGAGGCGCGCTGACGGAAATCAGGCGACAATTGGAACCCGCCGCCGCTTCAATATCGCACACAAAAACGAAGAAAGAAAACGGAAAGAAAAACGAAAAAGAAAAATTGCGGATAAATTATAAGAATAAATGCAAAAAACAACAAATCAAAGGACGAAACTTATATTTAGACAAGACTGGAGGAAGGACGGATACGAGGTAAAATGAGTTCAAAAAGTGACTCAAAAGAGACTCAAAAAATTCTACAAATCAATCGCACAACTGAAGCTCAAGCGCCGATTGTTGAGTGTTGATTGAATAAACTTCTAGCCGATCATGCTCTATAAGCGATACGTACTAAGAGTTAAGATATATACTAATTTAACTTAACTTAAACAACTATTATTCTACACTACTTTATGCAATGGGATATCATGCTTAAGTTCTTCTTAAAACTACATTTAAATGGGTATTATTTGGGTTATAATGTTATAAAAAAATGGGTTGAATATACTCGTAGAATGAATATATGGGAACCCTCTGTTGTGACCCTTTCCTACAGTTCTACAGTCAGTTCGTTTGAATAAAGAATCGAATCGTGATTCATGGCAATTTTCTCACAATCTTCTGTGTCAGTGGCGAAGCGTGCTTTAATTTCCATTCCCATGGCTCCCATGGGCACGGCACTCATTCATCGCGTGTGAGACAATGTGAATGCAATCATAGGAAACGGCACTCAAAGTGGATCGATCAGCTCACCAACAATTAATCGATTAGTAGATGGCACGCTCACAGTTTAACGATCAATATAATCAAAGAAGGAACACTGTCGGGGAAGACAAGTACTCCGATCGATTAAAGAAGATCTATATATCTATCGATAGATGAAAGAAAGCTGTCCGAAAGGACAGAAAGTCAGAAAAATATAGAATACCCGTCGAAGGAAAGGAAAGACTGTTTTGGGTCGATTATTATATCGATAAATATCAATAATTATCGATAAATACCATACAACAGCTGATAATTTATCGCAATATAGAATAACCTTCAAAGGGAAACCTTTTCTTCTGTGAATATTGCAGAGTAAAAAACATGTTTAATGTTTGAATTTCATTTAATATTTTAAATTTGGAATTATTTTAACATGAATTTGAATTCTTAAATTGCTTCCTTTATTTGGAGACACCAGCAGATTCACGTTGCCCCTATAAGGGACCTAATAATAAGGACACATTCTTGTGTTCATAATCTTTCCTTTCGGTATTGCGGAGTCCTGAGGCTGCGGCAACAGGTTGGAGGTCGAAGGTCCGGGAATACTGTGTTTGCTGGAATTGCGGAAGCTAGAATTATGAATATCTTTCGGAAAGATCTTAAGGGTTCAAGGGGTGCCATTATATTCAACCAGCTACATACGAAACTCTAATCATAGGAACTACCAGCTACAGAACTAAGCGACTAACTAATTATAGACGAAGAGTCTCCTTTTGGAGAGTCACATTTGATAGTTACCTGTGCAGCGGACTCTCCGGAAAGTGATCCAATCCCTCGCTGACACTGCTACTCGGCGAGGGTGTGGCATCGTTGAGACCCACCACGCCCGCCTGCCGCAGGGCCTCCACCCGCTTCTTGGCCCGACCGCGACGCTTCTCGTAGCGCGACGTCTCCATGGAGGCGGCACGGCGACGCACCGACTTGCCCGGCTTGGCCTCCGGATTGAGCATCCACCAGGAGGACTTGCCGGTGCCCTCGTTCTGGACGCGCATGAAGCGATTGTGCAGCGACAGATTGTGCCGTATAGAGTTCTGTAACGAGCACAAGAGAAATTGGAGTGAATTTTTTAGAGAAATATCTTTTGCAAAATTTGCAAATCCCCAAGACAGAGCGGGACGTAACGTTCGTTCCTCCGTTCGTTCGTTGAGCTGATGTAACAATTTGTAAGCAATTTCTATGACCCCCCCATACTCCCAATCCCAATACTTTACCCCCCAGGCTCCCTCTGTGTGTGTTTGCTGCGTTTCCTTTTGCCGGTTTTGCCATTCAATTGTCTGTCGACATTTTTATGGTTTACAGGGCAGGGCACGCATACCCTCCTCTAATTGGAAGACGTCTTCACTAGACCTCGTCGCCTATCGACTGTCGTAGTTGTCGTAGTCGTCGTCGTCGCCTGTCAATTCATATTTTCCAGCAATTGTCATAAATAACCGCGTGTAAGCAGCGTAATGACAGCAAATCGACATTCGACTACACCAACATCCAGTCCACACACAAGCCCCAACCCCAGCTCAATCCAAGTCCTCTAGCAATCTATAACTCTGTCTAGGTACTGGGTACTGTGTACTGTGTACTGTGTAGTGGGTCCAACAATTACATGTCATCGAGTGCAAAAAGTGGAGTGAAAATGGGTATAAATAGAGAAGAAACAAATGGAATCAAACACGTTTAGTGTGGATTTGTCATCGGGCTGGAAAAAAGATTGAAAAGCAGAGAGAGAGAGAGAGAGAGAGAGGACTGCCAGCAGAAGCTACAAATAGAAGAGTGAGGACGGACTAGCAGGTTGAGCTGGAAAAAACGAAAATATGAGCATCACCAGGGAGCAGGAAGCTAAATGGAGCATTACAAAACTAAACTAACTGTAAGGGCAACTTGCCACAGATTCCACCCACCCGCATAGACACCCGCCCCTCATACAGCCACATCCCAAAAAAAAAAGAAACGATTGCGACGCGTCGCGACGCGAGGCGGCACATTGGCGCCATTTATCACCGTTGCCACAGGACATGTGGGGGGGTGGGTGTACAGACGCCAAAACCTGTGCACAGACAGTGCCCCCCCACCTCCACTCACCAGACTTTTCTAATACTTTTCATGGATCTGCTTTACTCCACAGATACTTTTTCCTATGAAAACTTTTACTTGGCGTCAGTCAGTGGCCAGGAGTCTCTCTCCTCTCTCTCTCTCTCTGTCGTCCTGTGTGTGGGTCCTCCTGTAATGACATTTTCTTCTTTGGGATTTTCTCCCACTAATTTTACCCCCTTCGTCCATAAAGTTATCATTTTTATTTAAATGTTTAAGTGCCCCCAGCCCTCCTCCTATCCCACTGCTGGCTGTCGTTTCCCTTTTCCTTCTCTTTCTCCAAGTAAACATTTTCAAACATTTTCTTTTGGCAAACGTTCTGATTATGCTAATGGCCAGATTGTGGAATTATCGGAACCAACATCCGCCCAGAAACAGGATGTACATATACATATACACATTTGCGTGGGTGAGTAACGGCTACTGTATCTGTATCTGAGAATGAAGTTCTCAATTCTCGCAAGATTTGGCAAGGGGTTAAGTGAATGGAAAGGCAAAAGGTTATGTCATATTTGAGGAGGAGTAACAGAAGCTATAGAAAAGTAGGAGGTATTCATTTCAAAGGCAATTGCAAAGCAATTTGTAGATAACTTTATGGGGATGTATGTTTCGTATTTCTGGGATATTTTTTATGGGAGAAACTTTCTGAGAAAGATAATTATGTGCTTTGTCCTATATTGTGGAGAAAATTGACTTTATGATGATGATATTGTAAAACAGAGGCAATAGAGTAAGGAGCTTTCAAAGAAGATCAAAATTCGATATATACTGACTGAGTATCGAGTATCTTAGTGTCAAGGCACGTGTTCCGCGACTCTCAAAGATTTGACTGGTTTATAATTAAAGTAATTTAAGGCCTGCAAACCGGCTAGATTAATGCCTTCATCTCTTCTAACGATTGGTGGAACCTAATCTGTAATTTTTGTTCATTTGAAGCTTTACAAATTCCTCAGAAACTAATTAATGATTCTTATAGAAATACTCGAGAAAAAATGTAACAACTTATTAGTGATATTATGCAAAATGGTTTAAAGAAACAAGATGGCCTTTAAGAGCAAGCAGCAGTAGAAGCAGGCTGGCAGGCAGGCGCTTACACGCTCAAGGCCATAAAATCAAGGCGAAATGCAAACAAATGGCATTTATAATTTATGGCACTCACTTCATTGAATATTCATAAACCTAAATCTGGCCAAAAAGCAGCAGCAGAAAAGCAGAGAGAGCACACACATTCGCAATTCATCTAACTAATTGGGACTATTAAATCGAGAGAGACAGAGAGAGATACGAGAGAGACTCCGGCGACAGCGACCACATGTCGGCCTCCAAAGAGACCAACCTCTATGCCCCTCTGAGGAAAGTCCTTCCCCCCCCGCACTTGGTTACCAAGGAGCTGCATTATGTGAGTGTGTGCCTAGCCATCCGAAGTATCCAAAGGGAAGTACCATATATACATATATAGGTCACCATCCACCCACCACCCACCACCCTAACATTTCGCATCCATGGCAAAAAAAATATATATATTGTATGTATGAGAAAAGCAATCGCGGGGAGGGGAAAAACTGCGACAAAACTGGGCTTCCATTGAATTTACTTTTAGCAGCAAATGAGCAAAAGCCCAAGGAATGGAAATTTCATACGAGTATGCCATTCCGATCCATTCCGTTCGAGTGTCGTCAAGGATATGCTGCGAGTAGACGTATCCCTATTGTTCCGTGTTCAATTAATGTGCAACGAGCGTGAATCACAATGGAAATCGATGGGTGGAAATCATAGTTAAAGTTCCTTCCCCCAATTACAATTATTACAGCAAAAACTTTTGGACTCATGAGAGGGGAGCTCTGATTCATTTCTTTATAATTTATATGAGTAATTGCCAGAGAGATACGCATACGCCTTGGGCACGGGGAGAGAGCACTAAAATATATTAAATCTTGCAATCTTCTTCTTCTGCTTCGGCTGGGGTGTCCCAGCGTCCGGGGTTCCTCTGTATCTCATGATACGCTGTCATCTTGTATCAAATATGCATATTTCATGGGGCCATTCAGCCGCACAGAGGCTTATACTGGAGAGCGGCATAGCAGAGCGCATTCTCTGGGTGAATCGCGACATGTGGCGCTAACTGGGTCGCCCCCGTCATTGCGGCAAGTGGCTGTTGGAAGAGGGCAAGAGAGCGGGGCATGGGGAGAGACATGTGTTAGGTGGTGATACATTGGAAGGGTCTGGAAAGCAGGAGGTGTACTTGCGGTATTTTTTGGGTTTTCCTTCTATAAAAATGGTAATATAAAAGAAAGAACTATTGATAATCTCCTAGAACTTATTAAAATACCTTTAAATCAAAGTCTTAATCACGGATTGTTTAAGAAATATCTTCATCTAAAAGTTGTAGCCCTTAAATTTTAAAAGTAAATCCCTTGCGCTTAGAAATTTCAATTCTAAACCTTTTCTTTTCCAACAAAAAAACCTTTCAACACGCAGCATATCAAATGTTTTGTGGTTGTTCGCATTTAAAAAAAAAATCAACAAAAATCCAACAAAATTCTAGCAAAAATCCAACAAAAATAGGAACAAAATGGTACAAAAAAAAAACCTCCATTGGACACCAGATCTATATCGGTTTATGGTAAAAGGTTAACATCAGAAAGGTGTAGAGGGGGTAGTGGGGGGTGGTTATCGGGAGAAAGAATGGGAATCGCGCCAATCCAATGGCAGAACAGCTGCAGCGATTCTCACACACAAATCAAATGAAACCCCAAAGTACTCCAATGGACTCGCAAATACAAACACACACACACACACACACACTCTGGCAGCGAAAAAAAAAACGAAAGATTATTCGCATTTAGATGTGAAATTGAGATATAAATTTTTGAAACGACACTCTCCATGGCTCCCACACCACCCCACCTCAGTACACTTTCTGCGCCCCCTCTCTCTCTCTCTCCCCCAAAATGGGGGCAGAACGGGTGGAACGGCATTGGCATTGGCCCCCTGCACCCAGCACCTCATTCATTCAGCTAATTGCTGGCATGCCACCGACTGGACAGCAGTTAAAATTTAATACCAAAACGAGTAGGTGCCCCATTGATATTTGAATGGGGATTTCAACTGAGAGATACCCTATGAATCTGGTGGGATTTATTGGGAATTATTCTGATAATAGAATATAGGAAAGATAGATTATGGGCTTAGGGGTTATCATTTGCTGGAAAGAACAAAGAAAGCACTAGTGAAATGCTTCTAATTAATCACAATAGATGTATTTATTAACAGATTGTTGTCACTTGAGATCTCATCTCCAGAAATCGAAGATGTTAGAGATAGAACGAAGAAATAATAAAGCAAGAAACATCGAAGAAAGCCCTCTACCCCCGTAAGAACAGTGTGTCCTCATAGGATGTGGGAAATGAGACCCGCAAAAGTTATTAACTTTATTAAAAACCTATAAAATAATAGTCTTACTTGAATGAAACTCTGAAGATGCACATGTATATATAATTCTTTGGTAGATAATTCTTCATGAATCAGACTACAACTCAAATGCAATTCCTATGAAATATTACACATAGATAGAACGCAGACTACAAGCAAAAATAACTTTACAATCTTTACGGAATTTTTGCTAAAGAGAGTCATGAGTGTAATGATTCCGAGAGCCATTCAGAGTCGTACATTGACTGGCAAAGGAAAACGTACATATATTCCTCAGAAATAATGAACATCACTAGATAATGGACAGATCTGGCAAAGATAATGACTACACTATAATTATGCTGGAGACCATACAGTTTCTATTGATATTCTAAGGCGTTCTGTAACATTCCACATCCAAAACAGAATCTCACAGAACGACATGTCTAGATCGGACTCCTCTGTCCATCCTCTGTCCCTACTGAGGATGATCCTCATCATTCCACAAACCAAACAAAACACATCAATATACCCTTGAACTCCAAAGCTAAAGAGCAAGCGAATAAAAATGAACACAATTTCAATGGCAGCAGCGGCAGACCCGTAAGTTTGGTTTTAGATTCGATTTTTTTCATCGCACTTCAAGTCGAAAATTTAATTGTTTGAGCAAAACATTTTGTACGGCTGGCCAATTTATAAACAGTTTCTGTTTCAGATTGCGGTACGGTTACGGTGCCCCCAAAGACTAAACAAATCGAAGAGTAGGATTGCGATGCGATGAGAACTTATGATGATGTTGGGGTCTGGGTCTCGGTCTCGGCCTCGACCTCTGGTATCCTCTGGTCTGTCTGGTGTGTCTGCTGCAAGCTCTGTTTACCGAAAGACTAATTAATTGTTTAAACAATTTCAAGTTTGCAGCCAAGATGGCAACAGATGAGATTCGAATCGACTCGATTCGACAATTGTTTACCCAAAGAACGAACGAAACGGATCGAAGAGCGATCATTGACAGTTGCCATTAAATTGCAAATGAGTTTGAAATTTGAAAACCATTTGGAAACTTATCACGAAACAGTCGCTGCTTGATTGGATTCCTTATAGTACGTAATTTATGGCGCGTGTTTGATAGCAACTCAAGTAATTGATTAGATAATGGCCCCCAGAACCAGACCCACAGATAATGACCTACAACAAGGGAACATTCACTGGGGGGGTTGCCTTTCCCTAGAAATACCTCAAAGATATGGCAAGTAGAACAACACTTTCTTGGAGAAAACCCTTTGTCATCCATCAAATATTGAATTAAATGCCATGTTTGGGTTTATCATGGATCTTATGGGATTTCCAAAGAGAACTCTTTAAATTCTCTCCTCAAACATTTCCACTTCTAAAATCAATATTTAAACAATTTCTGTATTAAAAAGCCATTCAATTCAGCAAACAAAAACGAACTTCAAACTGTTCAAACTAAATAAAAGAGCAATAGACATACGAGTATGCGAGTATAGTGCGGAAAAATGTTCCCCTAGCAACTAGATATAACCCAGCCATCCCTTGATATCGCCAGCCCCCCTCCCCCGCTCATGGGGTCCCCAAATATTGTAAAGATACGGAGCGTACGAGTATGTGGAACATAAAACAGGCAGACGGTGGCATTATCATCGGGGCAATGATGATGTGATGATATGATATGGAATTGCAAAACTTTTCTTTTACTTTTGTCTCTGTGTCTGTGTGTCTGTGTGTTTCGGTTTCCCTTTTTTTTCTGGCAAACTTTTATGCATTTTTTTTGTTGGGGGGGAAATATAGAAATAGGAAGAGTTTGCCTGCGACAAAGCCTGCGCCAAACAAGGATTAATCGCAGGACACGTCGGCGCCTGCGTGCCAAACGGAAACGGAAATCAAATGACAAACAAAAATGATAGTTTCCCTGCCGCAAGTCAATCGAAGGAGCACCTGAAGAAAGGAGAAAGAACCTTTAAGCAGCGGGAGTCCTGCAATAAGGAGAGAGTGGCCAAAGACCTGCCTGTCCTTCTGTCTGTCTGCCTGTCTGCCTGTCATTATGTGTCTGCGGTACAAGTGCACTTTATAAGCAGTCCATAAGTGTCGCATTTTGTTGGCGACGACAAAGGACACCAAAGGAATGAATTGAAAGACGGATTCAAGAGGGAATTGGTAGACGTTTCAATGCACTTTCTGGCGAAAAAAAAAGTGTTCTTGAGGGAGAATATCTAAACAAATCTATAAAATGTATGGCACGGTATTCTATTGGACTTCTTTGCTACTTTTTCTTGGTACAACATCTCCCATTCAAAGGTCTATTCTGCTGCAGAACTGAGTAGCACCTAGGCAGCGTATAAACTCCTTTGGTTAGTGTATAAATCGGGCAAAGGAATATCCTCGAGTAGAAGCAATCGAGCTATAACTGGAAGCTCCACACAAAACTTTTGCAATTGCACTTTGGCCAGCGAAATCGGGCCAAATGATGTGCAATTTCTGTCTATATGCGTGTATGTGTGTCTATGTGTGTGGGCGGGTCGAGGACATTGCCCCAAAATGTATGCAATCGAAATACTCGTCGAATTGAAGCCAAGTTCATAAATGTGTTTGTCGTCTGCTGCTGCTGTCCAGCCATTCATTCCTTTGCAATGTTTACGAAGCTGCTCTGCTCTGCTCCCAGTGTGACATTCATTAAGTACGAAATAAGAGAGGGGAAATCCCTTTCTCCGCTGGCTGGTGGGTTACTTAGTGTCCCCTGATTGATTATGTGACAGAATTTTGGGGCAGCCTTAAGGCTTGAGGCTTAAAGAGAGAGAGAAAATTAAATAATCATTTTTCCATTGCCATTTTCCTTTAAGGCGGAACTCCAACTATTTGCACCAAAAAAAAATAAACTTTATTTACGAGCTTGTGTGTGTGGCCGCCCCATTAGTTTGCTTCCTTCCTTCCGGCCACACACTCCCCGTTTTGGCCATTAACTGGACATCCATTGAATGGACGTTCCCCCCCTCTCTTGGCCAACTTTCCAAATGATAAATGTGGGTGGAACTTCCAGCAAGTGGTCTTTGAGCGACAATCAATGGGATTTGCAGTTGTCATCGTCTGTCTAAGCCACGCCCCCCACTACATGCAGACGCCTTTTGCCCATAAACTTTTGAAAGAATATTATAATTTTATTATCTTAAGAAAAAGGTTATCGAAAAACGTTTGGTCCATCGCCCCAAGATATGTACATTTTTCTCTTTTCCGTATTTTAGTGTATAACCGTATTCGATCCGTAATCTCCACTTTCTTGGCTCTACTGTTCATTGCGCCTTTTGTCTTAGTTTTATAGCCTTTTTTTGGTTTGGTCAACACTCCACGGGAGAGACGTCGCCCCTGAAGTTTGGTTGATTTTATGGCTTATTTCTTATGATTATTGCATATTTATTGCGTACCAGACTCTGGACTGGACTACGTTCTGGCCTCTGGCTTCTGGCTCTGATGACGAGACGGGTGTCGGTTTTTTATGACCGACCCCCCCTCCGGCGACATATGAGATAATTTCTCAATAAATAATTTGCAATTTTTTATCAAACAAAAAACCAGTTTCAATTTGCGATGCCTTGATTGCAGTTAATATATTTATATATCACACAATTACGGCTCTATAGAAGGCGCACAAAAAAGAGGACAAACTTTGATATTTATTTGCGAAGAAGACCAACCGAACAGCTCCGTATACATATTAATAAGTCTTATAAATAACTGTTTACATTATATAAAACCAGTCCAAATCTTTAGAATCGACTCTTTGATGCCCAGTAATCAGTTGCTTTGCCTCCTAAGATTATGCCCTCGATAACACGTGGCTCCAGCATTAATAGTGCTCGAAAGTCTGGTGTTTCTGCTTTGATTCTACTGAAACTGAAACTGAATATACCGCTATACTCTTTCGAGTACTGGGTATCGAAAGTCATCATTTGTAGAAACCAGAATGTGTGGCATACTCGTAAAATTCTGCCACTCAAAATTGTGTTACTTTTTGTTCCCGTCTGTCCCGCCCATAAAACCGAAAAGTGCGCAACATTTTCATAGCCCAACGGACAGGGGACTGGGGACTGGGGATTGGGGATCAGGGATCGGGAGCGTGTTGTCTCAGGGCCAGACACTAGGCGGCAATGCCAGACAGCGATACGAGAGGCCTCCCTCCTGCCCCAACTCCTGCCACTTGCATTCCGCGCTGTGTTCGTGCACAAATCGTAAAATTCTAAGCAGAACATAAATTCTACAATACTCGTACATACATATATTGCAGATACATCATGTGCGCGAATTTAACAGCCCGGAGAGAGGCAAGTGGCAGTGGCACTGGCAGTGCGGTGGTGGTGTTAATTAGTACAACAAATTCCGTCGTGGGGCAGGCTGTAAAAACGCACACAACCCTAACCTCACACAATGCAAAACCGAGTGCAAAATGTACGGGTATACGGGTAAGTACAGCATAATTAATAGCCCCGCCACACAGTTACGATCTACACAGACGATCCCCAAAAGGAGGGCCGCCTCCGATTGCGGATTGCGGATTGCAGTGGCGAGGTCATGTTTTTAGGAGCTCCAAATCTTGGAATATTTTCGAGTAATATCGGAACATAAATCATCGAAGAATGCAGTGGCAATACAAGATATTCCGAGCAGTGGGATACGAGTATTTACAAATGGGAGAACTGTTTTGGTGGGCCTATCCCACTGGAGATCTGTTGAAGGTGCTTATAAATGAAATGATTAGGATAAAGATCAATTAAATATAATTGGAAACGCTTAAAGGCATTTATTATTACACATACGATGCATATGAGATAATCGCTTAAAGCAATATCGGAAATATTTGGTATTTACGTAAAGAAAACACTAAGGAATGTGTGCGATAATCTCAGTGATGATATATGTAAGTATATTGCATATTTCCATCTATATCTCAGGATCTTTTGAAGCAATTTCAGTAATATTTGGTATTCATTGACATCATGAGATTATCTGAGTGATGAAATATTTGTATAGCGATTTATGCGTCCCAAGCCTATAACTCAAGATCTGTGTAACGTATTACAGAAATAAATATCACTCAATGTATTTAGTACTAAAATAATGCAATCTAAGGTATATGTATAATAGAGCCCTGCATGAATCCACAGTATTCATGAAATTAATACAAATGGCCCTATAATGAGTTCGATCATTACGAATCCTGAATTCAGTCAGGTTCGAATCACCCCGAATCACTACAAAATCCTGAGCAAGCACTGCAGGGTCTCTCAAATGACTCAAAAACAAAATACGGAGTTCGACTTTTGGTTTAACGATTATGTTTCTTTTATCCTCTTCTCTGAAATACATTTTTTTTTTTTTCAGTGTAAGGCAAGAAAACCTACGCACACACACAAATACAAAAACTAGCAAATTTGTGCGTTGCTTTCTCGTTCTCTCTACCAGAAAATCAAGTGGAGATTGAGAGAGAGAGAAAAACGGAACTTTTCGAGACCTGCTTCGTTCAATTCGTTTTGGGCGAGCGATTCGGAGTTATGAGAGAGCTGAATCGCAGATTCGAATGGACCGAACGAAGCGAATACCGAATCACAGCGAATCGATTCGGTTGCCCGATTAGGCAGGGCTCTAATATATAAGCACCGAAATCTCAGGATCTATGTCTAAGGTTGTTTCGTAGTTATAAAACCAGCTTCAAGGCTATGTAGTGGCAACACTCACTTACACGTGCTGATAATTCAATACATTTCTAATCACTATCGGAAGCACTTTAAAAGTCAAGTAATTATTACCGCACAGATGCCATAAGATCGTTTTCAAGTGCCAGAGATAAATGACTGCGAAAAGCCTCTTTCAGCACTTGTATCTCAGGCTACAGCCTTCAAGGCCTACATCTAAAATAATATACATATATATAATGGAATATATAACCAATTCCAAGGCCACGTATATAAAGACTGACAGAGTACCACCCACTTCTACACCGGTGATGGCTCAGGACCTTCTAGTCTCTCTTAAGGAATGTTCGGTAATGATTACACCACAAATGCGAATGCCATAATATCGTTGTCAAGTGCCAGGCGGCGATGACATATCACCCCATGCCGGTCATAAAAAAAACTAACATTTTTCTAAAAACAAAACAAAAAAACAAAAACAAGTGAGTGCAACTAATGCACTAAGCAAAAACAAAAACAAACAACAAAAAAAGAAGGCGCGTCTGCTTCCGTGTCGCCAGAAAAGGGGGCGTGTTCTCTCGTAGCAGCGAGACAGTGAGGGAATCCGAGTATTACGCAGTGGAGAGCGGGCTGGCAGGCAAATAATATGTAGAAATATACATACGAATACTCATAGAATCGAATACAACGAGTGGGGCAGGGAAGAAGAGGGTCTGCTCTGCCGTGAATGGCAGTTGGGGCTGTGGGAAAGGGGGCTCGGCGCACAGTAAATGCTTATTAATTAATTAATAATATGTTTGTGAATGTTGGACTTCTAATGATCCCGTTCTTGTTCTCGTTCTTGTTCTGGTTTTTGCTTGAATTTTGATTTCATTCCAGTATTTGCACGCTTCAGGCCAAAAACCAAAAACCCACTGAAAAGTAGTAAAAAGTATTCGATTTTATTGCGGTTTTATGGCGCACAACAATTGTTTACGCTTTCGGTGTATTGTTTTTGCATTCAAATGCACTTTAAGCCAAATGAAGTGCGCCGCAAAAAAACAACATACTCGTTCACACTGCGTATACTTAATGGTCGGTTAACGAGCGTGAAACTATGAGGAAAAACACTAATCGAAAAACGGTGAAAACTATCCAAAGAAAGCGTGGCAGTTGAACAGAGGCCGAGTGGTACATGGGGTGGTGCACCCTCTCAAAAGTGTCACATTGATTGGCCACCACGCACACGCTTCTATCGTAAATTCTATCGTAAATTGTTCGCCCTATCCCTTAATGAATGCCCATTGTTTACTCTCTTTCTCTTTATTGCTTATTTATACATGCACTGCAATGCAATGCACTTCGTATTTGAAGAGCTTACGTCTTACATGTGTACGACCGACCCCCTGCAAATTATTGCACTGCATTTGTGCACTGGTCAAGTGAGTGACAGGCAGGCAGGCTACAGGCTGACTAATGCGCATTTAACAGAAACATTTTGAAACGACTTCAAGTCGTAGATACTGTAGTAGTACACGTGCATTTCTGTCCGAGCTGGAGGGGAGGAGGATTGCAGGGAAGTGATAAGGGACCGGAATGAGAACCAAGGCTATGCAAGTGCTGCTAGAATATCAGAGTATTACATGGAAAGTGTGGGAAAAGTCCTATCTGTAAGATTACCAAGCATTTGAAAGGGGTAAAGGAATTTTCCACAGAAGAAACTTTCATTGGAAATCCTCTTCGTAGAAGTTGTTTTGCTCCACCACCTAGTACACTTGTATTACATTTTTCTTAAGTTGTGCTTTATTTAGTTTTCAGTTAGAGTGTTCTTCTTCATTCTTTCCAAAGAAATCAATGAAAAATCGCCCAAATATCAATGGAAAAGGTGCAGAAAACATTGTATTCCCAACAGAAGCTTCGATGAATGCCTATGGTTCTGCAGTATCTTCTTCAGGTTTTTGGGGTCAGGTCCTTCATCATCTTTCACTTTAATTTGTACCACTTTCTGCTTGAGTATTCGTATTCTTTCAAGAAGAGAAGCTTCTAGGAATAGAAGACAATTGGATCAGTGTCTTCATTGGGAGATCTTTTGCTTTTGTATTACTTTCCTCTGATAATATTTCATTTTTCCCAAATGTAGAATCGTGTTTTTTATCAGCAGATATTCTGCATATTTCTTTCAGTTTGCATTTCTTCCTAAATATTTTTTAATATTTTAATTAAAAACCAATATCCTCCAAAAGTACTTCCTAATCCTTAAATCTGGACCAAATCTCATTATCTCTCCATCTCTCTTTCTGGCTCTTACATCCTCCTTTCTATATCTTTCCCTACAATCTTTTGTATTCTATTTCCAAATCTTACTTGCGTTTTCCTCCACCAATTCTTCAGTTTTGTCTTAAACATTGACATTGCCAATTCTTCTTAGTATTCCATTCAATCTTCCTTCTTTTTTCCGCCCTAGTTGAAGAGCAAATGTTGAGCATATAAATCTTTCAAACATCCTTCAACACCATCTGATCTTTTAGCCCCCAACCCATTCCACACTGGCAACACCCCCACCCTCCTCTACATTCCTCACCTTTCCCGCACCTTGCCACTAAAATCAGGAAATAAATTCCTATATCTGTGATGCCACCTAAGAAGGCATCCATAAATTACACGAAATTTCCAAACATAATTACGAAAAAAAAGAGGAAAAAATGACGGAATAAAAACCATGAAAATGTTGCGAGGCCTCCAAGAAGAATATTTATAACACGTTGCGGGTCGCTGCCAATTAAAAGATTCAAAAAAAAAGGAAAAAAGAGAAAACCACAAAAAAGAAACACAAAAATAAATTGATAAAAGGAGCAGCAGAGGCAAGGAAGGAGGGAAATACTTGGCACCGGTTCAATGGCCAAAACTACAGAGGAGGCGGAGGAGGAGGAGGAGGAGGAGGTGGTGGAAGGGTGGCTGCGTGGCTGGGTGGATGATGATGAAGACAGGCCAAAACGTGGTGGCCACGAGCCACCAGTCCACCAGTCCACCATCCAGAAGAAGCCTTCGAAATGCAGTGGCAAAAAAAGAATTTAAAATTCCACAAATGTCATTTGAGTGTTTCGCTCGTTTCGTTCTTTATTATTACGACGAGTAGTCGTCGCATGACGATGACTGTTCGAAGAGGAAGCTCCTTTCGCTTCGAAATGCAGAGGAAGCAAGTGTCAGGTAGAACAGGCAACGTGTTGCATAAATTAGCCGGAGAGGTCCACAAAACATTTCTGAAAGGAATGTGCAAAAAGGGAGACTGCCCCTCTTCTGGCTTCTAAAACTCTTCCTTTCAATATCCAAAGAAAACTGTCTATAAATAGAGGCTCGAGGATGTATCTGTATGGGAATCTGTGTGTGTGTTTAGTTCTTTGGAAGTGCTTGAGAATATACGAGTATTCGCATTCTTTGAGGAGTTCCGCTAAAAAGAACTCTGCAACGATTGCAGTTTTCTTTTCCCAGAAACTCTCTCCCTCTCTCTCCTCTGCCCCATTCAACCGAAGAGTATTTCTACGACGCGTAAATACTCCTAATATTAGTACGAAATTCTTTATCAACGTTTTCGATTGTTATTTCCCGCCACGCAACCCATAAGCTCGTAATCAAAAACAAAAAAAAAACCAGAACAGAACCCAACATGGAGGGACCTCGACGAGTACGGGCTACGGGTACGTCTGGGGATTCATGCGAGCGACTACTTCCGTGAAACCCTCGAAGACAAACAACCGAAACAATTATAAACAATCATCATCGCACATTAATATAAATAATGAAAATATTAGTTCACAAGACCCAACAAAAAAACAACAAATACAAAATACAGAATGAAAAGAAAGAAGTCAAAAACAATTCTCTGGAAGCGCGCTGTCTGGGAGGTTCGGGTATCGGGCTTTCGGGGACTACGTCTTCGATTTCGTATTTTCAGCGCATTCTTCAATTTTTTTTTTTTTTTTCGTACGAGTATTTTTATCACTCGCGAGGTGCCAAAAGCCAGCGAGCGGCTCGGGGGGGTTCGGTTCATGGCGGGTAATGAAATATCAGCAAAAATGAATGGTAAAGAAAACAATCACGTGAATGACGCACTGCAGTCAACGAAGAAATATGAGTAGATCGAATGATTTTTATGAACGGAAGGAACCCATCCGAGGGGGAAGGGGTTCAGCGGAATCAGAGTTGAATAGCACCATGGAAAAATGAGTAACACGTGACCAATGGGCAGTACAGACTGTTTGGCGATCGGAAGATTGAAGTATCTTTGCTCTATAAAATATAAGCAGACCGAGGGGCTGCTGCAAAGGAAAGAGTGCGTTTTAAATTTCACTCAAATCCAAGCTCTAAAAAAAGCCCAAGAAACATCGCATTTAATTCTCCCAAACAAACAAAAATCCCCTCCATAAAATGATCTATCAGTACAGGTTTTCGTGATGGACATCCTCTAATTCTTAAGTCCACAAACGAAATATACGAAAAGATGGCAGACTGTGCAGGATGTCAATGAACTTGTGGCACTTATTGATAGCATTGCAAAAAATATCTATAGTATTAACACACACAGATACTTTTGGCTATGTAAGCGTATGTTATCAGTGGGAAATACACCCACAACAAAAAAAAAAAAACCATGCCATGAAAACGAAAAGATCTTTCACGAAATACTATACAGAAATGAAATGAATTTTGTATCGATTTTTGGTATAATTTCGAAATGGAAAAAATTATTAATATTAGGGGGAGGTTTTTGGATAAGATAGTATGTGATGGGATGTGCCCTAATTAAAGCTAGAGATTTGCTGCTGAGAAGATTCGGTTTCGATTGCCTTTAAAACTGGAATTTCTATTATTCATTACCTCTCTGCTATTCTTATAATTATTCTCAAACAAAGATCACATCATAATCTTATCCTAATGTCTTGAATAAAACAAATTTGAAGCAAAATAATATCAAAATAGTTGAGATCCATGGAATGGAAGTGGTTTGGAAAAGCAATCTATAGAGTTGTTATCAACGATTATCTATAGACTGATAACAGAGACGAATAGCAATCATAAAGCTCTTATCCCGCATACCGATTACATTAATTAACAAACGATTAACCGATCACAGACGTCCAACAGGGGCTACCATCCAACAATTGCAACCCTGATCCCAATTGAACTTAAAGTTCTATCATTCCTAAGCAAATGAATACGCAACTGTTGAGTCACGAGCGGTTCACTATGTGGATGGAGAGGCCACAAGAGGCTAAGGGTCAAAGTTGTCTGTCTGATTGTCTTTGGAGGGGCACTGGCACTGCGGACCGGTCTCTGAGTATGAATGAAAATGAAGCGTGAGGTCGTACACTACGCATGTATCCATGTTTATGGATGAGTGTTTCGAGTGTGTGTGAGTGAATGTTTTGAATGCATAAACGAGTGTACACTCTACTATTTATTTACTTATGAATGAGTGCAAACAAAATGTAAATACAAGATGCAAGAAATCAAAAGAAAAAAGGCAGAATTCCACAAAAATCAGAAATCCAAACCGAAAAAAAGAGGAGAGAAAGGAGTGAAAGATTTGCGAAAAGAAGAGGGAAAGTGGACAGCGAGAAAGAGAAATATGAAATAATTTTTGGATACAAAAAAAATGCATACAAAATGTGGAAATTGCTTAACGATACCCGTAAAAGCAGAAAAAAAAAAAAACAAAGCTACAAAAAATATATAAGCCAAACAAAGACTTCACTTTATCTCACTTTCTCCCTCTGTTCCCTTTCTCCTTCTCTCTCTTCTCCATTTTATAGACTTTGGCCGTGAACTTGACCGTTTTGCGCCCCGTGTTTGTTGCTCGAAATGCGAATGAAATTGTTATTTGAAAGCCAAAAGAGCAAGCCATTATGACACAGAGCAAAATACAATAGTACAGAGCAGAAAGCTCTCAAAAAAAAAAAGAAAAACGAAAAATAAAACTGGAAGTGGAAGTAAAAGATGAAGCTGAAGACCTGGAAGACCGCTTAAGTGGAGTAAATGCTGTAATAAAGTCTCCAGAGAAAGTGGAAAAGCAACTTTTAGAGTACCTCCTCCGAATGTAAAGTCAGCGAAGGACAGACTGAAAAAGGGTTTATGTAGTAATACTAATGAAATTTAATAGATGACAATTTTATTCTGAGAATTTATGGTATTATGATTCCATTTCCGTTTCTAAAGATCTGAAATTTCCATAGTTATTCTCTCAATGACATTGGTCAGGTGGAAAACACTCGTAATATCTTCAAAAAGTTAAATAAAAAGGTTCGTTCCATTAGAAAACAAGTTCTCAGTAACAATCAATGCTCCCTTCTCTCTCCCAGTGAGTCTGAGCTAATCAAGATGGTTTCAGAAGATTGCAGAAAGGGGTAGGATGGAAAATATGTTTTAATTCGAAAAAAACCAACATCTATGGCAGAAATACAATAAATTCTATCGAAAATTTGCATCCTGGAACCATTGCAGATGACATATAATGTCCACTTAGAAATGTTATCCCCCAAAACAGCGTAGAATATTGCAGATGAAATTCTTGAAAGGCTTTTTACAATCCTTACCTTCCATCCGGCACTGCTATTCGAATCGCCTTTATCCTTAAAGTATGGCACATTCTGGACCATCCACTCGTAGATCTGACTGAGGGTCAAACGCTTATCGGTGGCGGAGCCAATGGCATGCGTGATGAGATCCGCATAGGATAGGTTTCCCCATGCATTGCGACGCGATGAATTCTTTTTGGCTGCATTCGCATTCTGTATAGCCTGCTGTGAGTCTTTATGGATAGAAGGATACAAATGCGTTAGATACAGGATACACAGATACAAATACAGACACAGAAGATACAAATGCTTACCTCCTGCTGCCAATTGCTGATTGCTGGCCTTTGTACTGTCCAATTCGTCGGCCTGCTCCACAAAGTTCTCGGGCCGTGGACAGGGCCATGTGTTGGATCTGGCACGTGTCTGTGGCTCAAAGCCCACATCGCCGGGCAGGTCGCCGCCACCCACCACCCCGCTCAGCTGGTCCATGGCCAGGCCATTGTCTGTGTGGGTCAGCGTTGGCCAGTCCTGCGCGAAGCCGTCCATCATTGGGTGGTACCACTGTTCGTTGTGGAGTTGCAGCTTTGCAGATTTTCAAGCACTCCTCGCCAGCCCGAAAAAAACACACACACACTTACAAAGCTTTCGCTTCACTGGAAAGAAAAGAAAGAGACGAGTTTTTGTTTAGATACAGCCTTGAATTCGTGTCTAGTCATTGTATCACTCGTTCCTCATGAAATACACGTATCTTTGTGCAACATCATTCTGTGATCGTTTTATCATTTCATCGGGAAATTACATTCTGATTGTTTCCGTGCGGAAAAACGATTACAAAATGATCTTGAGTGCTTCCAAATCGTTAAAGCAATTGACGTTTAGGGTTTTCCCTTAACTTTTGACTAAAACTAGAAGATCTTTAAATATTATTGTGGGATATTCCAATCTACCGCTAAAAACAGACGAATTAATCGACTCCATAGATATTTTCGGGGGAGATAATCGTAAATAATATTTTATGGAATGCAACAACAAAGAAATACTATTTTAAAGAGAGAACAAAAGTTAAAGAGAGAGTAAGAAATTAAGAGAGCGGCTTATCAGCTACCAAGGCAAAGAAGAGAGAGATAGAGAGAAGAAACAGCAAGCGAGCAAGCAGCGAACGGCAATGAGCGATACGATGCGATGATAATGTAGGTTATGATCTTGTTCTCAAAATGCCACATATTTTCTATGAATTTCAATATATTCCGTACACTCGTACGCGTTGTTTGAGGCCGCTTGAAATGTGGAATGGAAATCAATTAATTTTAATAAAATCTATGAATGCTTTGAATGACTAAATTTAGCACACAGAACTGAACGGAACGGAACGGAACATAACGAAGGAGAACGGAGAATAGAAACGATTTCAATTAGTCTCAAAGTCTGGCGACGACCACCGACAGTTATCAATGTCCGAGACCGTATAATTGTTGATAGTATATATTTTGGTGGGTAATCAAAATAAAAGTCCAAACATGTCTCTCTCCCTCTCTATCTCTCTCTGTATATAGTACTGTATGTTTCTGTGATCGGAAGAGACAATCTGTTTGTGTATATACTATATACTCTCGTAAAAGGTCTATTGACACTGTCTGGAATGGGCGGACAGACCGGGAGACTACTGCTGATAAGTTATTGAAGCCTGACGAGCATCGTACGGGAACCTTGATAGGGAATGGGGATTCTGTCTGTTGCAATTTTAACCAAAAGAAAGTAATACACTTGAAAAATCATATTAATCAGAGACGTCTATAGAAGACTTTTGCATTACCCAACAACTGCACAAGAGCTGTTATTGGTTGCTAATAAAACGATCAAACTTGAGTGCAAGCTTTTCTCTTATAAAAAAATATAACATTATTCACTTTAAATGTTCACGTCAAACCTTTTAAAGCTTAACCTCTTCTATCTCTAGTTGCTTAGCATAAGAGAGCCGAAAAGCTCAATGGAATTAAAGAGCACACACGCACGCACTACTCTCTGCTACTCTCCTCTGCTCTTCACTCCTCTCTCTCTCTTCATTGTGATATTGTAAACAAATTGAAAAGTGTGTGTGTGTGTGTGTGAAAAGGCGCGTAACTCAATTAAACACACGCACACACGGCACTCAATCATATCTGCGTATGCGTAGATTCGCATATATTTTTTCATTGAACGTCACACATAAATAGAGAGGCAGAGAGGTAGATGTAGAAGTAGATACGAGCAGAGAGCGATAGAAAGAGAGGGGGCGGGCGGGGGCCAAAGCATTTGCCTTGAGAACACGGAAGTTCATTCATTCGGGATCTTTTTTTTTTTTCTTTGTACCTAAAAATCATTCGTGGCGGTCGGCATACCTGAACGAACGATTTTTGTTCTAGGAAATCACCTCTGGGCTGCTGCCTGCTGTCTCAAACTTTCGACTTTGCCAAAAACCCATAAAACACTCCGAATTATGTATTATCTACATACATACATGTGCATATGTACATGTGTATATGCATGTGTTTGTGTGCGTATTTAAATAACGTAATTATTTAGATAAGGTCGCGCGCCGTCGTCGTTGTTTTTGTCATTATATAATATCTTTCCAGCGAAAGGTTTATGGCCGCAAATAATGGTGCCCCCAACCCACCCCAAAGCAAAAACAAAAACAAAAACCCAAGCAGCCAACCGAATTGGAAACAGAAAAGGTAGAGAAACATTCCAACAACCTGACCTAAGCCACTACTACAAAACTACAACTACAAAGCACCACGCGAGTAACAGAAACAAAAATCAAAGCAGAAATACTCTGAGAGGCTGTCAAAAAAAGAAACAGAGAGAGAGGGAGAGGGGGGACCCAGAAAGCACAAGACGCACATCAAAGTACAGCAGAAACTATGATCGAATGGCATATACTCTCTACCCAATGTTTCAACGAATGAGGAAAAGAGAGAGAGAACGAAACACCTTTTCGAGCAACGATTCGGTTAATGCTTTCGGTTCACACACACCTTCGGCTACCTTCGGAGGGTCGTGTCTTTAGATGGCTTTCTCTATGCTCTCTTGATCTCCGACTACCTACCTCTTGCTCTGTCTCTCTCTCTAGCATGCTGTTAGGGCTAATTCAAGGGACCTAAGTATAAAAGTTACGCAATTCTTTGCGCTCCCTGATTATACCAAATATGTAAATACATACATCCCACATATATTATAGCCTTATTTATGAATATTTTATTTATATCATACCTTCCATATCATGATCTTGGTCATATTGATTTTTCAAACATCGCTCCTAAATCGCTTCTACTCCCTTCTTTAGATAACTTGCTCTGATTTCTCCATACGCTTCTGTATAGCTCTTTATATTCATGGATTCCCACTTTCAATGTACGATTTCTTGTCATACCTTTCCACATCATGCCATTTGTTATCATATCTTTCTTTATCACAGCATTCGTTTTTATTCACAGCTTTTAGGATCTCACTTTGTGCTCTTTAATACCTAAAACCTTTATCGTATGTTGCGAGATCTCCCTTAAACCCTCCCAGAATCCTCAAATTAAAGCCTAGATAGCCTGGAGATCTCTCCAACAACAACAAACCGCTTTTACCCTCGTTTTACTGGGTATCAAGTGCGACGTAGAGTGCGTTTCCCCATCTAAAAATAACCCATTTCGGGGGAGTGTAAAATTCTAATTGCTGCCAACTAATTCAAGTAAATTAAGATGAGCATTTGCCGCTATTTGCATATTTGGCTGTTAAATTTAATCTTCGACTAAATTGTATTTTCGGCCAAGCGCAAATTGCGTCGCACAGACGTCCCCCAAATGCGACTGCGAATGCGAATATATTGAATACTATGCAATAGAAGTTGATAATATTATAGAAAACGAAACAAAACAGAATAACAATAACATCAAAACAAAGCTTCATTCGTCTTTTCGATGGAAAATAGTGGATTCGGAAGTGGATTTGTGTTTTGGCCTATGGCCTGATATGAAAAGAGACGCGTCAAATGGGTTAAAAGCCAATAAAGAGAGAGATTAAGATTAAGAGATGGGGTATTCCACATATCATTTATTACATCAGATTAAAGGCAAAACATTCGACTGACGCATATTTGCGTAGGTGTTTTTCCCCGATCCGATCATTAGAAGATCAATGGAAAACAACTCTCGAATAAACATGTGAGCGATTATGTTAATGATCGCAAAAACGAGTATATGTAGGTACATAAACTTCTACACAACCGCTGGGCAGACAGACATAACCTACTATATAGAAACCAAGCCGTATGCCATATGTAATCTTTAAAAGATATTCACAAATCAGATGATTCAGAATAAATGTTTGTTTTCCATTCCCCTCGGCGTGGGTGGGTCGGTTGGAGAAATTAGCCTTGAAAATAGTCTTGTACGAGATCTATTCCCTCTCGTATATTACAAAATATTTGTATGGGGAAATTTGCAGAGAACAGTTTGGTGAAGTGTACGAGTATGGGGGGCAAAGTATTTCAATGTCACGGACAGCACGAAACGTACGAAAATTTCATTTGACAAGCGCCTCATTAGGGAAATGACTCGGGCTGTCTCTTTTGGTTTTCAAATTTCTAGGGAGGTGTGGCAATTGTTATGGTAAATGGGGCACGCAACAAGTTGAAAATTTCTACAACCTACAACTACACATACAAACTATGTACAGATGTATGTATATTATATAGATACATAGAAGACAACGAAAGGTAAAAACAGATCTTAAATAATAATACAAATAAAAAAAGAAAAGAAAAAAGCACCCAAAAGCAAACTAAATAAAGATGGCAATAAAAAAGAGATATAATGAAAATAAAAACAGAATCTGAATGAGAATAAGAATAAGAACAAAAAGTAGGAAAGAAAAGAAAACGAAACGAAACCAAACGAAAGAAAAGAAAAACAACAGAGCGAGAACAAAACAAAAATAAACCGAACACTTGTTACGTAATTCCTTTAATAGTTCTCTCTTTTTGGCTCTCCTCTCTTCTGCTTTCCGCACAAGCTTTTCTCATTTGTTCCGTTTGATCCACATACACGCAATATATTCTATAAGTGAAGAAGTGAAGTCTCAGGCGTATACAAATGTTCCGCTATCAGCGCTGCGCCTTCTACGCGTTCTACCAAAAAAGAATCTCTTGGCTTTGAGAACATCTGCTCCCAAGACCCGAGACGAAACTTGCCCTCTCCGTAGAGATCAAATGATAAGCCACGAAATTGTAGGAGTCAGGGGCGTAGGCAACACATTAAGGGAGTGATGATTGAAGCGGAGGCCATTATAATCATAATCAATAAAAAGTAGGTCAAATCATAGTTTTCTAGCTATAAATAGAGATCAAATTAAACAAATTAACCTTAATCTAGGCTAATCCACAGATTATCGGGTTAAACATTTAAAAAAAAGTACAAAAATGTATAGAGAATACAAATGATGTGTCTAGAAAATGTTGACCCAGACAATTAAACATCAAAAGAATACACAGAAAATTGTTTATTGGGTAAGTAAACGGAAAACCAGGAGAAGAAATAAAAAATATAATGCCTGTATCAAACGGTGTCCCCGAATAGGGTGTCCAACAAATGGTGACCCATAATCTCTTTGTCGTAGGATTCTGAAATGTATTCAATGTCTAATCAGAAACGTGAAATCAGTAAAGGAAACACAAAATATGAAGTTACCGTCAACTTGGTGACCCCGACAATAGTGTGAATTCATGGAATTCAGGAAATGATAACGTATATCCTTTTCTCTACATTGTCTAGCAATTTACATTGAAAATCCAAGGAAGGAATAAAAAATGAAAGGTCACAATGGCGACCCCGCCACAATGGCAGGCCCTGCGGCATTCCTTGACCCTCCCTTGACAGCTCCGCCACTGCTGCTGCTGTCACTCTGCTTATCATTTTAAGGGGACACCGAAAGATCACGAACCGGGATCACAAAACTATCTGCCAGATGCGAGGCTCTGCCCCTCAAAACCATGTGATTATATTCGTATGCATGGAAACTCTTACTCGTATGCCTACTATGCCTGTTCCCTGGCCTGGCCTGGCCTGGCTCTTGCCCCTCACACATAAGACCTGGTTCAGCAATGTGGAAGTAAAAGAGATCTACTCCCCAGCAGCAGCAGCAGCAGCCACAGCAGCCGTAACCCGTCAAACAGGATTATAAAGCAAAGTAAGTCAACTCTCGAGAGAAGGTCTCTCCCCAGCCAAAAACTAAAAAAAAGAAAAAATCCAGCAGAAAAAAAGAAACCTAAAACAGAGAGAAAAAAAGGCAAGACTGACAGCTGGTCGATCGGACAGCAGCGGCATCGAAGATACAATACACACAGCAACAACTGGTATGGTCTGCACTGATCTGGTCTTGTCGGCCCTCTGCCTAATGAGCCGACGACGACGACGACATCAATCCCCAGCCCAAGCCCAAGCCCAAGCCCAAGCCCAAAGCCCAAAACCCAAGCACCTCGCGACCCTACAATGTGGGGGATCATAATGATGATGATAATAATGATGATCATGATGTAGATGACGAGGCCACATCGAAGTCACTTGTCCGCTATACTCTACTCGTCTGTGCATGTGTGTTGCACGTCTCTGTGTGTGTGTCAGTATGCGGTTTGTCACCCTCCATATTGCCGGAACGACCTTTGGTTTTTAGGTATTTTAAGTATATTCCGAGCAAAAGCTAACCTGCTGATAAAGAGCTTGAAATTGGATTGCATTCTTACTCTTTTCGAGAAAATGATATGGAAGACTTGTTTTAAGAACTTCAAGTTGTTTGAATTATCTTTAAAGTTTTCAGGATGAGTTCGTTTTAGTGGGTTACACCATTATTTTGGATCTAGGCGCTTTTTCCATAACAGATGTTTAAGAATGAGATTAAAGGAATAAAATCCATTCTAAATATTTGCAATCCTTAAAGAGTATCATACAAAACTCGGTTCTACTTTTACAGGTTCTTATTCCACTGGATTCTTCAATAAATTCCATATTCCCCTGAATCCTAAATGGATTTCATATTCCACTGATTCTTCAATGGATTTACTTTCCACCGTTTCGAAACGTTTGAATTATATTCCAGTAATCCTTCACTTTGTACTCCTTTCCCTTTTACCTCTCTCTCCCTCTCTCTCTCTTCTTTTAATCCATTCCCAGTGTGTTTCTTATCAAAAACAGCAACGAGAGAGCGGCAGATAAAAGCAAAGATAAATAGGAATAGCAACAGCAAAATGCACATCATATTTTTATGCACATTATAACTGTTGCTATGGTATGCTGCTGTCTCTCTCTCTCTCTCTTTTTGTGGTTTGCGCTTATCTCTCTCTCTTTCTCTCTCTCCTATCGTTTGCTCCTATCTCTGCCCCAAGCTATACGGCTTTAACCCCTTGACAATGCCAAAACCTAAACCTTGGTCAACAAAATCTATTTATGTCATAATTTCAATCTGTATCTGCATTCTACTTTTCTTCTGCAATTTCTTTCTGTTTTTTGCAGCCTGCTTTGTAGATGGGGGGACAACACGTGTAAAAGGGAAAGAGGGAAATGCTTTCCATAATTTTCTCATTACTTTTCATTCCAGCAGCTGGCAGCAGCAGTCAGCACTCGCCTCTCCAGCGACAAGTGCCTGCATTCCCACTGCATTCTGGTTTTTTCTACGCTGTTAATATTTAATAATTTATTAAGTCAATTATCGCGGAAGCTTATTCAAATAAAAGCTTATTGAAAGTGCAGTTAGCTAACAGCCCAGAGCCTCTGGCCCCTTTCTTTCCATCCCTCTCTCTCTATCTCTTCCTTCCCCCTACACACACACGTGGCGGCTTGGGAGAGAAACACGCGCTAGGAAAGAGAGCGGTTCAAGGGAGAACGAAGAGCGGGGAGCACCAGAGTGTGCGGCGGCGGCACAAAGGCAATGTGCAATAGTTCACAGTTACCGAAGGAGGAATGCAGCGGCAGCAGCAGCAGCAGCAGCAGCGGCGAATGCAAATGTAGGAAGTAGGCAAAAGAGCGCGTGCAATGTTTGTAGAATTCATTAAAATAATTAAAGAGCAAAACGATTCCGAAGCCCACCAGTCGATCGACGGATTGATGGATCGATTGATGGATGGACGGATGGATGGATGGAACTTGTGATGTGATCATCCTCATTCCAGTTAATCATCTCAATTGAGGATGATCTTGAGGTAGCAACTGAATGTGGATTCGATAGTGTGTGTGATGGGGATCGGTGGTTGTTTCATGCATCTTTAGTTCCACATGAAAATGATATTTGGTTCGATTTAGTATTTATTTTCATGACAGCGTTAATTGACACTAAACCATCACTTAATTCTAAGCGATTCTTTGGCTCATTTCATTGATAAATATTCCATCATTCCGTCAATCAAAGGTATCGGAATTGAACAGCAAAGTTCTGTTGAGAGAAGTCCAACAATGGAGTAATCTTTCAATTTCAATATTCCTTTAAACTTTCATGCCTCCCTCTTCCTCTCACTTCTTTCTTCCATCAACTACTTTCTCCCATCTTCTAATTGCAACATTTTTCAACAAACTTTAGCACATTTTCCACAACCTTATCAGGGCGGCACGTTCTACCGTTGTGGCCAGCAAACACTCAAGATATGATAACACCCACACACAGACCCACTGTGGGCCATCAGCTTCTGTACCTTGGCACCGTACCGCCGTTCCGCCGTTCCGCGATATATAAAAAAAGAACCCCTTATCATCAAGAACTCTTTTTGACAGGCAAACCGAGTGGCGTATTCAACCCATTTATTAAAATTAAACCTAATCACATTTCAATGTCAATAATGTGCCCAAAATGTGGTTTAAAAATACAGAAACATGCTAGTACTTTAGTCGTACTCGTAGCAAAACGAATCGAATCGAAAATCGGGGGGAAATCGGGGAAACATAAACAGCAAAAGCAAACTACGAGTATGTATGTACAAGCGTGACACACGACACTCGGGGCTTCGTGGCTCGGGGATCGGGGATCGGAGACTTCAGTGCGCTATCAGTGGATGGTGTGTGGCGCTGAAGTTTCTATTTTTAGAGCCATTATCAGCAGTGCTCTAATTAAGATCTCCCCACCGATCCGCCCAGGTTCCCTTCTCTGAACACTAAACAGTCGAATAAAATGAACACAAAAACCAAACTAATAAAACCCCGCACGAGTGCCATAGAATTTCAATCGAACGTGACTTCGCTTTTCATCATTTGAATGAAACTCACTTTCTTATTGATCTTGAAAAAGCGAAAGGTTTCGTTCCCTGATTTGGAGGAATTTTAGGAAAGAAAAATTATTGTTCCTTGCAGAAATATTACTGATAAAAGCGGAAACCTAATCTTATGGAATTTTGGCAAAAACTATTCCCAAAGTAAAAACCACCCAACCAAAATAATTCATAGAATTTCATCTAGTATCGACTAGTACCATTTATCAAATACAATACAATATATTTGGCAAATAATTCTAGTAACGTAGCTATTTTGAACAATTAAAAACACATTCCTTTAAGGAAAGTTACTTTAAAACCTCTATTGTGTCAAGGCTGTACATTTTAAAAAAACTTCTTTTAGAAACTATAGATCTACGGCAGTTCCAAAGCTCTGCTCTATGCATAGAAAAACTATTATTGATACAAAATATATTTTTCTTCCAGGAAGTATGTACATTTGTGTAGTTCTAGTTCTAGTTTTAGTTTAGTTATTTACCCGCCAAAAAAGTGCCAAATGGTTATGGAAATTATTCAGCAAACTGTTGCTCCTTGTTGACTGTGATATTTTGTAGAAAATAGTTATTATGTCTGCTGCCGATGACGATTTATTTATGTTTTTTAGTTGCTGTTAATTGGCACTGTTTTACTTTGTATTTTTGCACTTTTAATGGGGTTTTTATGGGGTATTTCTGGTTATAGTTGATGATTGTTGTTGTTTTGAGCAAAACTTGTGCTTTCTTGACCTTTTATATGGATTATTATCAGATCTCTACAGGTTTCGAATAGGCATAACTTTTTGCTCAGTTTTGGGTTTTGGGTATTTTGTTGGGCGGCGGTTTTTGCTTAAGCTGTATTTACAAAAATATTTGAAAATTTTAATGAAATTCAAGAAAAATAAATAAAAACAATACAAGAGAGCAGCAAAGCACAACAAAGAAGAGAAAAGCACACACAAGGGCACACACACGCGAAACGATAAGAGAGAGGTTGAAAGAGAAGCATTCAAAGAGAGTTTCTTTGGATCACGATCACGTCACGTCATCAATTCATGCCAATTGGACGCACACACACACACGCACACATACAACCGTTTAATTGGAATTCGTATGAGAATTCAATGAAAACCGAAAATGTTGTTTAAAGTTCAAATGGGAGGGGAATAAAACAAATTTTTAATATAAACACGTTTCAGGTTTACTCCAATTTGCGCACACATACAACGCTACCACCGCCGAAATGGTGTGCGTGTTGAAATTTCCAATTTGTTCCCCCAAAAGCCAAAAAAATAAAAAATCGCATATACCCGCCATACGTTTTATATAGAAAAATACAACAACGTGACTTCTTCGAGACGAAGATCATCCAAGCATCGTGCTACGTATATACGCTGTTTCTCTCTCTTTCTCCCTCTTTTCTCTTTTTGCTTTTATTTCGCTTTACGCTACGCTTTACGGAACGCGTTCTTTTTACGCTTTAGTTTTTTCGAATTTTGTTTTTTTTGGTGGGGACACTTTTTTCACATGTTTCTGATGGCGCACAATTCTTTCACTTTTTTTCTATTTTCTTTTTCGCCAAACGCGTGATCGATCGTGGCTTTTGTGGGAGGACGGTGGGGTAAGTTTTGGTTAAGTAGTGTTTAAATGAACGACCTCGTGGCTTTTAACCGCGCAAAGACTATCGTTAACGCTGCTGCTTCTAGTTGGAAAGTTGGATGCCGACTGTGAACACTGATTCGTCGTTTCAGTCGTTCAATCGTTCATTCGTTTCGTGGCGCAAAAAGGCGGTCGTTCTGGTGTGTGTGTGTGTGTGTGTGCTTGTATTACGTCGTTCGTATAGGAAACGAAGCAAAGCAACAATCGGAAAAGAGAGAGAGAGAGAACAAGCTTTGCTCTCCGTTGCTGGCCATTCAGGTTCCACACGGTGCTCCCACTTACGTTCCACTCACACACAACACAAAACAACCCAACCGCCTTTTATTTTATTTTTTTGCCGCTCACTCTTCACGTTTTTTGTACAAACACACACACACACACACTAATGTAGTATATGTATATACAGTAGATATCAAGAAATAAAAGCCATAGTTTACCTATTTTATACATTTGGAATTTAAATTTGATGCCTCTTGTACATTCTTCGACGAAAGCTGATCAGAGAATGGTCTCTCAGGGGCGAAGGGGGGGTATTTGATAGAGGCGGTGAGTTGGGGCTGTGGGTATGTGTGTGTGTGCATTGTTGATGGGTCAGTGATTGGGTGGGCTGGTTCGTTGGGTGGTTTCGCGTTTGGCATTGCTGATAAGAAAACGTAGGCATCGCAGCTGTTATCACAGAATTTACTCTTCTCTCTCGAGTTCTCTATCTCTAGTGTTCTCTTAGAGTCCCTCTCTTCCTCTCACTCTTGGCCTCTCTTTTCCACTCACTTCATTCCGTCGATTGTCTCGTGATGGAAAATTTCCCGAAATTGCATTCCACTGATAATGCCAGCGCTGCACATTTGTGACCTGAGGATCATTTAAGTTCTAACTTGCAAAATAATAATTTTATATGAAAAGTATCGTAGTTCCACGATTCTTAAAAAAGTTTTATAAAAAAGTTCTTGAATCTCTTACTTTTATTTCCTAAAAGAATATTTGCGCAAAAACAGATGATGTTTATTCGATTTCAATGATATTTCATCGATTTCGATCATATAAACAAAACAAAATCATTCTAAATATCACCAAAAATTAGATATTCCCGATTAAAATTCGATAAAACAAAATCTCTAATATGAAAATGAATCTGTGTCAGAGTGTATGCGTGCCTTTGAGCTTTTTTGGGAACAAGTATTTTATTACCATAGCTTTTTTCTACATCTACCTCCCCAGCCCACCTCTCTCCGTATCTATACAGAGTACCAGTTTAAGCATATTCGCCTAGTCCCGGGGCCCCGGGCACTGGCTCTCGTGAGAGTGTTTATCGGTGTTTTTTTTTTAATGTGCCTGCCACATAAATTCCGCAACATTACACGGCTAATGAAGTCTAGACGCTGTGGCCGATCCACCACTTTATGGATCGTCTAAAACTTAACTTCGTTGCCCAGTCCCGAGATGAGTCGCCAAACGTGCTTAAGGTGGATTAGAGACGATTACAAATCGTACAGGAAATCCAATGAAATATGGGAAGAATCTGTGGAAAATATTGAGAAATTTTGCTGGACTTATATGTGGAAAAATGGCTTCGAAAGTGGAGCAATTTACTAAAAATAAGATAGAAACAAAACCCTAAAATTATATCTTTGAACAAACATTAACTGGAACTTTTCAAAGTCATACAGTCTGAGGTGCTTTCAAGCAAAACAAAATGACAAACAAGAATGTTTTTACGAACCTTAGGGATTTGCAAATGCTACGCTACAAACGATAAAGATAAACTCATATACAGTTATATTTTTCCAGTCTATAAAGGTAAAGCTTAAGCCAGTAAAAACTTGGTATAGGTAAGTTCCATTGGGGCATCACAGACCATAAGATTTGGGTACAAAGAGTACTTCTTAGAAAGAAAGAAAATCTAAGTGAATGCCTGTCAAAGCTTATTAGAACCAATCGAACATCGAACAGTGTCTCAATGAACAATCGCCTACTCATATCGCACCATACACAAGAAATTCCTTTCAGATTACACAAACGTCTTAACCATTAATACCCTGGGCCCCACCAAAACCCCCCAATACTTGACCATAATTGTCGCTAGAAACATTTAAGAGAGGTTTGTTTTGGGAACCGAAGATTAAGATACCCTTTGAAGACCTTTTTTTTACGAAAGCTACACAATGTAGAACTTTAAAGTAGATCTTTCAAAGAATTCATCTTACAACCGAAGTCCAGAAACTTGCTCGACTGGCCTTTTGATGGTGATCGAGAATACGTAGCCTTTATTGGTTCCTTTCTCTCCATTGCCAAAATCTCCACAAAATTACGCACAAATCGATACTTGATCTGCGAATGGATGCTAATAGTATGCGCTGGAATTAATATGGTACGAAAGCCAGGTGTTCAAACAACCAATAGACAGGTGCTTCAACTTGTTTTGTGCATTCTGGCTATAATAATGATCCGATCGCAACGTGTTTCTGCAATCTAGTAGATATAATCACCCTTTATTATACTGCATTTGCGGCTTTGAAGTATCTTCAAAACGAGACTGACAGACGCATGACTATTGAAGCTATTGATGCTGATCAAGAATAGATACAGATACAGGTAAAGTACAGACTTTATAGAATCGGAAACGCTTCTTTCTGGCTGTTACAGGCACCTACACAAATTTAATATACCCGTGTAATCTTCGAGTAGTGGGTATAAATATTGTACGGGTATATAAAGCGTATTCATTTGCGTTGGCGCGTGGCGAATTGCAAACTGTCGTCGCCCGTTGGCGGGAGACTGGCTCTCCATCCCCGTCGCAGTCTGTCTGCCTCTCGTAATCACTGCCAAATTTGACAAACTGGACACGCAAGGCATTAACTCAGGTTTCAAATTGCGCGCCAAAAATCGAAGCCAAGCGAATGGAGGTTTCAGTCGATGACGGAGCCAACCAGCTCCTCCAGTGACGTACTCTCTCAGACACAAGCGTCGCATTTCTCTTAGTGCGCCTGCGCGAAGCTTTTAAGCCGCGAGCAAAAAAAGAGCAAGCAATCGACGACGTAGCAATTGACATTAGAAAGATGTTGGAGCCCCCGAACAACCGATACGATCCGAAACGAGTGAAACCGAAGCACACAGAGTAGATTGGCCTTCAAAAAATTATAATTTCTGTTTAAATGTCTCGACTCGACAGTGTGTTGGTATGCGGCATGTTAGGGGGTGGGGTCTTGGGGGTCTTGTTGGTGCTAAGTATTGCTGGTGGTCTGATGTTTGGGGCTCCAGTTGGCCCGCTTCGCTTCGCCTCGCCCGATGTTTGTTTATAGGTTCTCCGCCTGTGTGTGTGTGTGTGTGTGTGTGTGTTCGAGTGTCTTTTATGGAAATTTGAATATTGTTAGTAACAATTTGTTAGATCAACAATTTATAGAGCTCATTGTGTTTGTTTTTGCATTGAGAACACACTTTTTTGGTTCATAATTGATAGCGAAATGGGGGTTAAGCGATAAAGAGCGAAAGATCTTTTAGTGGAGAGCTTCTTTATAGAGAAATCGCATTCAAATATCTTTCTTCCAGCCCTTTTCGCCTTAGTATTTCAATTCAGTTCAGTTCTTCATATTAAAAAGTAGAAGTAAATCAACTCCTTTGGAATTTCACACATTCGTTCCACTCCTCAACATTCTTATAGCCATTATGAATAATACTGGAAATAATTCCCCATAATCCGCTTGATCAACTGTATCTGAAACGGTATTTTTTCAGTGCTATTGCTTCGTGGAAGGAACACAAGATTTTGTGACGTTTGTAGCGAGATGATGCTGAATGTTGATGAGCGCCAATCAGGAATATAGCAAATAAATAAAGATTTACGTATCTACATATATGCATGGGTATATATGTATGTAAGCATATGTATGTATGATTGTCAAAAGCGAGCCCCCCTAATGTGGCCCCACTTGGAATGCTTCAGACCAAAGGCGTAGTCGGGAAGTCTCTTAAAGGGGGATTGTAATAGGAAGATGGCATAAACGAAAACAAGAGAATGAAGTAAATGGCATAAAGAAGCCTAGACTGATGTAAAAGAGCAGGGCAGGTATGCTTTGAAAATTCGTGAAGTAGGTCATTGAAGGAATTCATGGATTACTCCCATCATTCTCATATCATATTCTTATTTTCGCTCTTTCTCTCTCTTTCCTAGGGTTATCAGTACGGAACTCTAGCCGAAAATCTGTCAAACTTCTGCTGACAAAAGAATTGGTCTCTCAGGAACGAACTCCAATCAAAGCTTTCGGTTCTTCATCCACAATATAGATGTATCCCCCTTTTGCTACGCCCCTGTCTCTTGCGAACACACACTTATACACAACACAGATCAGTCTACACATGGACATGGGAATGGATGTGAAGGCTCTCGGGAGCGGAACGGCACTCACATCGTAGTACTCGCACTGGACCCCATTTCCAATAACTGTACCGGTAGCGTGTGGCATTTAAAATGCAAAAAAAAAGAAGAAAAAAACTATCGCGTAAGCGTTATCTCTAATTTATTGAGATTAAGGCAAACTGATTAATTTAACGACGTAATTGATGCAGGCCGCAAAAGCGCACGATTCGACAGATACAGATACAGACACACAGATGCACAGATGCTTAGATGGTGTTGTACCTGCCCACGGCCCTCAATCTCCTCCGGAGAGAATGTTACGGGAATTCCTGATAGAAGTGCGACTTAGATTGGCCGCCCCAGTGACGGAGGAAACTGTGTTGTTGGAAAGTGACTGTCGATCAGCTAGGGGCGGGTTCTGAGCGGATCGTATCGTATCGGGCCCGTTTAATATGCAAATATGTTGGGGCAGCGAGAGTGGCGCATATGTAAATTTGATGAAGCACTTCCTGAAGTCGAGATCCAAGATATTCACAAGATACAAGAGCGCGATCGGGAATGGCATCCACACACTACACAAACAGCGCCCACACGCTTGGCATCCACATAGCGCGACATTCGTTCCGACCACGTGGTCGCCTCTCGACTCTCAAGTTCAGAGGCGAAGCACATAGACAAAGCGCAGAGCGCAATAAATAGGCAAAACCGCCAAAGAGAAACAGCAAAAGAAAACAGAAAGAAGAGCTAAGCGTAAAAATATACCACAAAAGAGAGCAAATAACTAGTGCGAGTGTATAAGTGAGCCATACACTGAGCGAAAAGAGAGCGACAGTAGGTTCACGCTCCCTTTTTTATTTTGACGATCAAAAATTGGCTCAAAAATGTATTCTATTTTACGATTCCCCTATTGGGAAAAATCTCTGTCAGTGTAGCATCGCCTGAGAAATAATTGAGGAAAACCACATGGTACGCGAAAATATTTCAAAGCGAATTTTAGCGTCGCAGTCGCAGTCGACGGCGCAAACCAGTTGCGGCAGAAACAGCGAAAGCAGAGCAAACAGAGGAAAAGCGGAAACAAATAGCAAAGGAATACATACATACATATGTACATATATGAACATAGAAAATCAATGAACGGTGCCTTAGATACCCTAAAGATCGTTTAAGTGGCAGGAACCTATGAAACTCTGCCTAGAAACATATCAGCAAAGAATTGGGAATATAATAATTTTGTGGATCTGAATTGCTACCATTTTCTTTGCGTTTCAAGCTTCTGTTCAAAGACATAGCAGCTCTCCCAGGAAGGGTATTCAAAAGCTTGGTTTATGTAAACAAAACTGAGATTGTGGATTGGAAGGGGTAACAGCGAAGGTGTACAGGGAGCCAACAAATTCCAAAGCACAAGCCGAAACCAGAACAAATTTGAGGCAAGGCAAAAGTAGAAATACAGAAAGCAGAAACAGAAACAGAATTAAAAACCTAACCTTACCTAATGTGGGCTATGAAGTGGCACGCAACACTCACTGACACACAAACACACGCTCTCTCTCTGCTGACACACACTCCCCTCCCCCAACCAATCATTCACGAATACTCAGGCAGCGGCCGAGTACGCGAAAACGTGGTACGCCGGCAGCGACGTCAGCGGCGGGCTATTGCGTCGTTCACAAATTCTTACAATAAAAAAATTTGAGAATTGAAGAAAAAAGCGCGGGGGCTTTGAGCTTTTTTCGGTTTCTTAAGGGGAGGGGGAAAAATAATGAAGGGACCGAAAGAGCAGACGAGATGAATGGGTAGTGGAGTGGGGTGATAAAAGAGAACAGTTTTAGATATCGCTTGATTTTGGCAGGTAAAAGTTTCTAGTTTGTGGGAGAATTTGTAGCCGAAGCCAAGAAAAGCGATAAAGAGGGTCGATTCGAGCAACACAGGGAAGTTGGGGCTGACTGAATCGTTGCAGCGTAACCTCTAGAGGCTATAGCAACCCCTAAGACCGATTTAGTAATCAGAAAAATATACTTATCCTTCCCCACTGATCAACACAATGAAAAATGTTCTCTTCCTTGACCACTTGTTGGATTCTACTTCAGCTGTACTTAGATACGTTCCACAAAACGTTCTCTCTCTCACCCAAACGCACACACGCGCAATGAGCTCTCTTCGTGAACAAACTTTTTTTGTCGGATGTCCTTCGGGAACGTCGATTTCTTACGACAAACTTTTCGCAGCCTTCGGTTTGATTGCTTGACTTCACCCAACCCCACCCCCACCCACCGTTCAAACACAAGCTGGCTCGCTCGCACCAGAGCGGGATGGCACTTGTGGAAGGACTCGCCTACAGGCAGGTAACGGTAACACGTACCGGAATGCCCGGTCCTTTTCTTGTGACACACTTTCGTGGCCGTGCATTCGAGACCCGTTCCACCTGTCTACAGTTAACGCCTTGGTTAAGGTCCCCGCTCCCGCTCCAAGTGGGTGTGGCCGGGTCGCAGCCAGGAGTCTGCGCAAGAGGTCCTCGCCTCCAATAGGTTGGTCCTCAGCTAGTTGCCCGTTTAATTGCGGACTGGCTGCGGGTCCTTGACGAGCCTCCTGGTTGGATGGGAGCAGCCTAGGGAGCGAAGCGTCTCGCACTGGTGTGTGCTACCCATCCTGCCGCAGGACTCTACCGACGGTTCCTATTGTTCCATCGCTGTCCGTCGGCTATTCGGTTGCTCCTTTGATTTGTTTGCCGTCGGGCTTTGTTTGGTGGTTGCTAGGGCGCTCTCATGCGTCCTTGGATGTATGTAATGTGTGGCAGGAGAAAGAGACAGAGAGAGAGAGAGAGGGATATAGGGAGAGGGGAGTGTAAGTGGGTGACAAATGGTAATGGTCCATTACCATATTGTACGCATACATTACACGTGTATATCATAAAAAGGTGCTTACATATTCACATCCATGGGTACACACATTTATCCGTACATATGTTTGATCGGGGTCACCATAGTCCTTGGAGGAACACCTCCTCTTCCTTCAGGCTTTCGTCTTTAATTACTTTTGCTATTCAATAGAGAATCACTGTAGACACAATGATACCCTGACAATGATGTAAGGATATGGCTTGGGTGCTGCCAAATCAACAAGTTGCCTGCCTGCCCCCCAAACGTTACCATTCTACTGGTCATCCTTATCATTATCATGGTCCACTTCATGCATCCATTAGAAAAATTATGCTCACGAATAGTCGTACTCGAGTGTGTATGTCTGTGAGAACAGTTTTCCCCCACATTTGACCCATTTAAGTCATTATAAAACCTCTTAATTAAACACATTGTTCTGTGGAGCTTCCTTATTCCTCCTCGATGTTGGTGTTTTTTGGGGGTGGGTATCATATGTACTTGTATTTGCTTTGTGCTATTTATGGACCATCTAGGAGGAGGCTTGTCATATCCCAAGGAACTCGTAGAATAAAAGAGAACGATGAGGGGAAACGTAAGCAAAGTTGATGAGATATTGTTGATTGAAATCGAAGTTCTTTTGCATTGGAATCTGGGAATAAGCTTAAGGAATCATATGATAACATATATTTTCTGACTAAGAAACTTCTTAGGGGTGCCCAGAGTCCTTAAGTCTTAAAGATTCTGTTCAGGGACGTTTAGCTTAAGTGATAAAAACTTAAAATACAATTTTGTACCTCGAATTTTTTGCATCCGACTTCCAAAAAGTTATCAAAATTATCAATTAGGGCAAAGATTCTTATACTCGTAGATACATATATATGTATGTGTATACGATACTCCTGCCATTCAACAATAATCTGATTCGCATTGCGACACTTGTGAGTGGGTCAGGGGGCAAGCACGCGATGACATCGAAAGCGAACAAGTAGGTTGGTCGGAAGCGAAGTGGGTGTACTATGGGGTGCCCAGCCTCTTACGTATAAGTATACGAGTATATAAATATGATACGAGTGTATTTCTGGTTCCTTATCGTTGTTATCAATGTGAATTCTTATCACTTGTACGGGTCGTACAGTTGGGCCTGCCTATGGTGGCTTCTAGTCCTGGAGTTCAAGGAGTTGCTGAATAGAGTGATTGATAGATGAAAGAAATATTCACTTTTCTTTAAGTATAGTCCCATAAGATGATCATAACACGAAGTTTCTGCGTATCCAACTCTTCCATAGAGGTCTATGAAATGTTCTACTACTGAGGCTTCACTGTAGAAACAGTTTTTTGCACTTTTGATGGCTACATTGAACCTCTGCTCGGAGTTTTGCTACTGCTTCCCATGAATTTTGCTGCCATTGGAAAATTCTTTGTCTCGCTCATTTGCATGATTATCACCGACTGAGAGAGAGAAATGTTATGTGTCTATATATATAGGGAGAGAGAGATATGTATACAGAGAGTGTGGGATCAATGATAGCCACTGCGGGGGTAGCAGTTTTTGTGGCAAGGGGCAAGACTTTGCTTAAGCTTGTGTGCACTTGTGTCGGCCTTGCTGATTGCAGTTCCACTTCTGCAGCATACGAGTACAGATTTGTATGGGTTTTGCCTCTCATTTGCTTGTTGCCAGGCAATATGGAAATGCAATTGCAACTGCAACTCCATGAGCATGCGGAAATATCAAGTATTTCTGGGGTTTGAGCCTCCGGCTGAGATGCAGCCTGAGCTCTTCTCCTTTGTTCCAATTATAGATGCAAGCCGACATTATAAGACTGTATCTCCCAAGTATATTGTATATACTTGTATATGTGCCGGTTTGTGTCTGGCGCTTGACTGATATCAGGCCGAGGGAGTCGCCACCGTCTGGCGGAATTTCTGAATTGAATTATTCTGATTTCTGCTGCTGCTGCTGCCTCGGAGGTACAGAGTAGTAGCCGGTCCCAGCAGCTGATTGAAAGTTCTTGGATGGCATAAATCATTTCATGAATGAAGTTGAATGCACTGGCAACAAGTCGAGCGTTATCCAACCGTCGGGGCATTCTGAAATTCCTGTCATATCGGAGTAGGCGATATACGTACGTATGTGTGTATATGAATGGGAATACAGAAAAGAAAGAATTGAGATTATACTCTGGAATATACATACATTAAAGGAACGAAGGAAAGATTTCATAATTCGTGACACACTCCATCCCCAAACCTGTCTGATATTATGATTCTCTAACCAGTTTTTAGGGTTTTGGTTAGGAAATATCATCATAACTCTTTGAAAATTATTGTATTGATGGAAAGTATACAAATACACGACTAGTATCTGAAATTTCATTGAGGTATCTTTGAAGACTAGTTCTCTGAATTACCAAACATACTCGTACATATCCCCCATTTCCTCATCTTTAAATTAATGACCTTTATTAGATCATACCTTCTGCCTCTTTGGAGCCGCTAGAACCCTTTGTAATATGCTAATCTCCATAGTTTTTTTTAGGGTTCCCATGTAAGGCATTAAGGAAGACATTAATATTGATTAGTTGATTCATAAATTGAAACTATTCATTCCATAATCATAAATTATGTAGCTTTTTCCTGTATAATCAAGCGATTAAAATGTAAAACATTTGCATATCAAATGATGGTCGAAGAGTAGGGGGCGTTTTGAGATTTGAGGGAATATAACTATTTAAATGCGATTGCCCTTTGCCAAGATTTTGCCAACGCAGCTGTCGATATCTCCAGCAGTGGCTCCAGCGACCGACCTAAAGCCCATGGAACAATTGCCAAGGCAACCAATAGCCACTAAAAGGCTTAGATAATCCATTAGTGTCCAAAGGCCAGGCCAAAAGGTATAAAAAGGGCAAAAGAAATCCGATTTACGTACGGCCTAACGAAACAGGGATGCTCTTTTCAAAAAAATGAAAGATGAACGGGTCTGAAGCGATTTATGATCTAATGATATATGAATGTTGATCATTGAACGCATTCTATGATAAAAGAACAGACGAATTATGAATACAATAAAGGATTCTGATATCCTTAGACGAGCCATAAAAAGTAATCTTTGAATCTTATCTTAAAAACAATGGGGATTATTGGGCTGAAAGAAACAAAAATTATGAAAGGTTCAGGAAAAAATACAATGAAAAGTGGTATGAACAGTAATGAATGCAATACCATAAATAACAGATGTAAAGATTGATCAATCCTGTACCTAAAGTGATTTTTATGATTCTCTATAAGATTCTTTCGATGGGATACTTATAACCATTTCCTATGCTAAAGGATGCCCAAGGTTCTTCACAGAACTCCTCTTCTTGTCAAAGAAGTGCTTCTTCCTCCATCAAAGGATAAACCTAAGGATAAGCCCATCCCACCTTCACTTGGAAAGAGTATTCCTAAAAGGAGACACAAACTTGTCTACATTGCCAGGACAACGACGATGACGACGGCGACGACGAGAATGTCGAGTTCTCCCCTCCTCAGTCCCATCCGCTCCCACTATATCCTGTGCGTGCGGGTGCGTCTGTCTGAGTGTAAGTGTTTCTGTGTGTGCATGGATGCTATGGTCGACACAGCAATTTGTACAAGTCAAACCCGTTGGCGCCAAAAGTCTACGGTGCTGCCAATGGCAAAAGGAAAAAAACCCGAAAACGAAAGATGAAAATCGGCTTAAAAAAGGCACCCAACAAGCATTGGGCCAAAGAGTGCCAAAGGTGCTGTATAGAGCAGCTTCCCCCCCTCAATATCCCCCTGGAGAGGATAATTTATAACCCGACAAACTTTGCGTACAAAAGTTTTCCTCTCTCTTTTTTTTTTTTTTGTTGTGCTGCGTTGCGATGAAAAGTTTTCCACGTTGCGCGGCGTTGGCGATTTTTAATTCTTGCGCTAAATTGTTTAAAAATGTTCGAGAAGAATTCTGCAAAGCATGGAACTTTGACACCCATCGACCACTCCCATAGACCCCCTTCCTTCTGTCCGCCCACTATTGGCAAAGGGATAACTAACAAAAAAGTTTGTGGCATGTTGACCACTTTGTCGTCGGCCTTTGGCTAGTTTTTTTCGATACCCGGCACGCGGAGAATGCCAGGGTATATGGTTTTTGAGAGGCGGCATGTGACAGGCAATGCAGATTTTATATTTTTGGGCTAAGGATCGGTCATAACGTGTTCATTGGTCTATCAGTTCGAATTTTCACACAGAACTTGAGTGCTTGAAGCTCTGCTGAAGATCATATTTTCCAATTCCTCTTTTAGAAGAGAGATCTTTGAAAAGATGTGGTGTGCACAATTTCGAAGGCAGAAGGTTCTTATTTGAAAGTGATACATATGTGGATATTAGCTGCTTAAATTCCAAAAATTATTATTCTCCAACGAATATCAGAGTCAATTTTAAAGAATTAATCAATTAAAATTTGATGGGCTTATATATATTGCTATTATCGAACTGTTTTCCCAGAAATATTCTGTTTCAACAAATTTTAAAGTCAGAATAAGGAAAACAAAACATTAGCTCTCATTCTAAGGCGCCTGTTTAGATAATTCACGGCATTTATGTCATGTACCACTTACTAAACCAAGAATTAACCCAAATACGAGGCATCCTTTAGTCATAACAGTCCCTGGTAACCTTCCCACTCACTTTATTCCTCACTTTGTGAAATTTCCGCTTCAGTGTCGATGCAATTTGTATTAGAAAACTTTGCTAGAATCGAAAGAGATAGCGACTAAGTGAGAGAGGGATAAAGAGAGTGGGAATGAGAGGTTCAAAAGAATTTCAGAGTGCGCAAAGTATCTGAAGGCAATAAATTCTTCGTAACGAACATTTTTACCAACTCTGATTTATGCTCAATTAGCAGCCTGGCACTCCCCTTTTCAGCGCCCCAGTGGTAGCTACTGCAATTGCAGATGCAGATACACGGATACAGATACAGATACGTATCCATAAACCTGACAACGCCTTCACACGACATTCATCAAAACTCTTTTGGCGCTTTTGCTGGCTTGACTTTTATGGCCTTACCAGTACCCCCAGACCCCCATCCCGTGGCCTTTGGTTCTGGTTCCTGCGGTCGTAAAACCATTTAAGTCCCTGCCGCCGACGCCTTGGAGGATTTTATGCTCGGTTAACCCGATATCTGGGGAGGTGGTGGGGAGGGGTTTCTGATCGTAAAACTATACACGCGCCTCCCTCCCCTACCCTTCCCTCCCCTCAGTCATAAAGGCGTCAAAGTCAATTTCTTTTATCCTTCCTTTTGGCCCCTTTCATATGCTCTTGGGCTCTTCACGCAATATTTTTTATGACTTAATACGATTTTACAAAGTTTCTGTGGGGCAGGAGGCAGGAGGCCGGAGGATACGTATATTATGGGGGAAAGATAACTTTTGGAGTTTGCCGCTCGTAAAAATTAATTTAAATTGATTTCTCTGATGAGTCGAGGCGTGGTCTGGGGCCGTAATCAGAGCCTGGCTTTGGCAGTGGTTCAAGGAACTGTTTAGAATCCTCTATAAATGCGGTTTCATTGTCAAGCGATTAGCGATGTGATAATCTGGCACTTAAGATCTTAGAGGCTATGCTTGGAATAGGGCTTGATTGGGTAGAAGGGATCTTCAGAGAATCAAACCTTCACAGGGATAATCTTTGGTGAGAGAAGTCCCTGAAGAGAGAAACTCTTTGCTTGATGGTTCGTTAAATAAGAGAACCATGTTATATCTTTAAAATGGGTTATTTTTCGATTGGAAGGGAAAGCATCGAAGGTTCAAAAGTTGACATCAAAGAGTTGGCATAAAGAAAAAAACCTAACCAGCCACTTGGAAACTAAAAGACTTATTCTTAATCAGCTTGATTTATGATTTCTGTTTTGTAGAAAAGCTCTCAAACGTTAAGAAACCTCTTCCCAGTGCCTACCATCTTCCATAAAAAATGCAAAACTTCTTTATGCCACATGCCATTGAGATTCGCTCAATTATTTTGCTCAATTGCCATCACTAATTGCATTCTGTGAGAGATGGAGATGCCTTCCATGCTGGAGATCTCTTACGGCCATCGTTGGCACCTAATTTATTCATTATCTAACCATAAATTATATAAGATCTAGGCAAACGCAGCTGTTGGGAAGGCTGCAAACCGGTTATCATTATCATCATCAGCATCAACCAAACAATGGCCAGAGCTTTGTCCCAGTTCTAAATTTAGATAAGAAAATTTCCGCTCATAACTCTCATTCGCACAAAGGCACACAGAACTGACAGCAAGAGCAGAGATAGAAGAAAGTACAAGCGGGTAGAAACGAAGAAGTTGAGCCGTACAGAAGAACCACCAAAAGATTCACAGAGAGAAAGTGACGAGGTGGCCGAGAGGTTAAGGCGTTGGACTGCTAATCCAATGTGCTCTGCACGCGTGGGTTCGAATCCCATCCTCGTCGACAATCGTTTTTTATTTATACTTATTACGTACACTATTTTATTATTATATTCTTTTTTTATTTAGAAGTCTAGAGACTTGAGATATACGTACTTTACAGCAAAATAATTTCAAATAAATCCATAAAACTACATATGTTTAGTTGAATTTAAAAATGTAACTCCTTTAGGAATTTCTATTTAATTTTTACAATCTTTATTTCTTCTTATTTATATTTTTCAAGAGATTTAAATATTTACTTGAAGTATTATTGATAAATATGGCTCCTAATCGAAAAGATTCTTGTTTTTTTTACATTTTGATCAATAAGTTTCGTATATTGAAATATATCGATAGAGTTAAAGATTAGTAGGGAATTTCTTAATATTTTGGTAGATTGATCAGTTCATTTATAGTCTTAAAAGTTAATGAGCTATCAAGAAAAGCTGCTTCGTTATTCGTATATCACATTAAGTTTCCTCCCAAGATCCCACAAATTTCCTTTGAACTTACAATTTAGATCAATCATACCTTTAATGGATCACTTTCTTGATTTGTTCTTTTGGATTTTTTCAACCAAATCTATTCCTTTTAAAATCTTAAATGGTTTCACCTGCATTTTTGGCAGCCTTTGTCTCTAGACAACTTTTTCTTCTATTTTTTTTTTGGGTTTCTTGGCTGGAGTCATATATCAATATGTATTTTGGCTGCCTGATGTGCGGTGAGGCATCGGCATAGCCATCGATATGAGTATGAATACGAGTCCCTCCCCAGTCATTCGGCTTAACCCAATTGGCCATAAAGCCAAGAGGCAAGTGGCAAAAGCCAGAGCCGCCTGCCGCAAAATTCGGAGGCAGCCACACTTTGGCTTGATGAAAGTGGCGCGCGGCTAAAGGAATGGCAACCAAATGTCTCCACAATTGCTCTCCGCCAGTCCGCACTTGTGGCCAAAAATCACAAAAAATCCAGAGAGAGGACGAGCTGGATGGAAAGCCGAGGGAAATGAATTGGATTGAATTGGAATTGTAGGCGATAAAAATAAATCTTTGCGAGTGCGCAACGCGGCGCCGTCAACAGCTGACGTGCTGCAGGATGACAAAGGAGGGGTAGCGGATAGTCAGAGCAGGATTGTGGGGTGGGGGGACTTTGGTAATGATGAAATTGAAAAGCTCTATGTGCTCTATGTGCAATGGTTGGCCTCCCCCAAGAATAAGAAGAGCTCTAACCATTGCCATAAGTCATACAATGAGCATTTTTCTTTGGGAAATTTTTGCACTGCTAGGGTTATGATATTGTTAGCTTAGAATAGGGGTGGAAAAAACCCCCATGCCATATCCCTCTATCCACGCCACTGAGCCTGGGACTCACATCAACTCTGTTCGAGTCACTTCAATATGCAAATGCTGCTCAATCGAGCTTGTCTTTCATTTTTATGCCCCAACCAGCAGCACTACAACCCATTCATCCCCCCATCCAGTGCTACTTTAAAGCCTTTCTGGACAGGAACCAGGACCTCATCAAACATTTCGGCAAATATTCCTCAACTTTCCCATCGATGTCATCAAATTTGATGCGTTTTCTATCGCTGGCCATTTCTGCAGCAGCGCGGGGTTCATAAAACGAAAGGCGAAACACATACAAAACTTTACGAGTATGAACAATAATTTTCTTTGAAGAAAATGCCATAAATGCTTTCGGGATGCTGTCCGCCAAAGTGTCGCTTTGACGATGATGATTCGGACATAGTTGGGTGGGAGATCCTCTCCTTCCGATGATGATGATTGTAGTGAAATATCTTGAGTATTGGATTATGCTTTATGGTCATACATACTATATGATATGAGTATTTATTTGGTTTAATGCACACTAATGGGTTATTGAAAGGGTTTGAATCGTTTAAATATTGTAGACTGTCTTATGTTTAGATGATAGATCCTTTAATTGAATGCCAATGAAAGAAGAACATTCCTTTCAAATGTGTTAGCAGGGATATCTTCCTGGAATTCCACTTTAGAGTACTATATAACCACCAAATTTCAGAACAAGACTGTAATATGTGTGGCTGTGAGATTAAAAACAATTTGGGGGCTTAATATTTGATGGAACTCTTTTATTTAAATCCTTTTTTTGATATTTCCCCGCTTTTTAATAGCTCTGACATCATCTGCCAACCAAATTTCACTGATATTTTAGCTGCCATTAAAGCCTTTCAACTCGTTCCGATTCCATTCATATTTCAAACACTTTCCATGCACTTTTCCAACTTCAATTTACACCGAAACTTCACCTGCCTCAAGGTCGCTTCGCACACACAAAAAACTACCAAATTTAAGGCCATGGCAGACATGGTCTTACATGGTCTTGCACCCACGCAAACCGGTCTGGGGTGGGGGTTTCGACCGGGTCTCTGGACAACCCATCGAGAGGCTCGGCGTCCGAGAGCTGATTGAATAATCGCACCAATGCGCCCTGCCGCTCCGTCTCATGTGGGGAGGACAGAGGAACAAATCGTGTCTAATAGACTGATTAATATACAAGATTTCCAGTTTGGCTCAAGTCAATTCGACCAGAGCCTGATGCCCTGCCCTGCCCTGCCCCCTCTCTTGGCCAAGTCCCTCAATGCCCTGTGCCCTCCCCTTGGCCACATGTAACACGATTCGTGCGGATTAACTCTGCTTCAAATTGATTGATTGTTAAAATGATGTATAGACATTTGATGGTTTTTTTCACTGCTCGTTTTTGCCTTCTCGCCTTTGGGTCTTTTCCCATTCCCATTACCCTCCCCCCCCTACCTCTCTCCCTGTATAACACCTTCTACATCCAACTTTTCGACCGTCTGGCCGGCCCCACTTCTAATTAGTAACACTCTCAGGCGAAAAATTAATATTTGAAGATTCTTTTCTCTCTTTTTTTCATATTCTAGCAGATTTTTTTGGCTGAAATGGTTAGCACATCAAATTGATTGAACGGAACGAAAGAACAAGTTTCTGGATGCGATGGGGAGGGGGGCAGAGCCATTATAATGGAACAACCCTTTGGTTTAATGGGAAAAAGTAGCAGTATTCATAAAAATTATAATAATGTGAAATATTAGTCGGATGTCCGGTTGTGTTCATTGATTTACACACTCCCCAGATACCCTAGAATTGGTGTTTATATAGGGGTGTATTGGGTGGCAGAGGAAATAGGGTAAGAAAGGGAAAGTGATGATCGAAATGGTTGTTTCGGATTTCGGATCGATGCAGTTTGAAAAGGGAGAGAGTTGGTCCTTAACTGCTAAGCCACACTGGGAGAGACAGAGCTAGAGAGAGAGAGCGTGCGCAAACCATCTCAAAAATCACTCAAAAAATTTAAAAAAAATGGACAAGATCTATATGACTCTTCCCTGTAGACTCACATACTATAAATCCATGTATTTTCCTTATTCATTGCTTAAGTATATTGTGCTCTATTCCCAAAAAAACATAGGTATCCTGCTAGTCGACCCCGTTTCACTCAAAAAGCCGCCTTCACCAGACAAGGGAAAAAGGTTCCGCTGAAAAGTATTGCACTGCTATTTATATTTTATTATCCCTAGCACATCCCACATCCCAGAGATATATGGGATGTACATTTAGTTCCATCTCTCCCCCTCCCACACCCTCAGTGTGTCCTTCTCTCTCCCACTTGGTACACCTTAAGTGCGCTGTGTGGCTGTGGCATCCGTAGTTTGGTTATAAAAAAGAAATATTACACATTATGCCAAATTGGCGGAGACTGTCAGGCGACAATAATAACGTTTAAACTTAAATGCATGACACAATGGCAGACAGTTTTAGTGTTTGCCGGTCTTATAAAGTCCACAAAAATACTACGCTACGCACCGCACCCTGCACCCCCGCACCCCAGCCCCCAACCCCAACCCCCTGCCATCATTCGTAAGGGTTATGGTAGTAGTATAACCCATTGATAAGAAGAGCCTGGAAAATGTTTATGCACTCTCCTCCCCCACTCCCTGATTGCCAAAGTTCCGCTCCTCAGAAGCTTATCGCAACTTTTGCTCTAGAGTTTCTGCATTCTTGGCTTTTGGTGGTTTTTAGCCAGAGTTTACTTAACGGTAAAATGTGGCATGTGGCATGTGACAAAGGGCTGTGGTATGGTCTCGGTGGTGGAGAGATCGAAAAGAAATGTGCAGAATAACAGTCAAACTTATTGAATGACTTCGGGACAAAGTAGCAACGTAGCTGCATTAAGAGAACCTTTAATGGGAGCTGAAACGGTGTTGGTGCAGTGTTGGTAAATGCAAGAAAGTTGCGGGTATATTTTCGGAATCTTAGAGATGGAACTATACAAGTTAAGGCCCTTTAAAGTGTATGAAAGTACCTGTACATACAGTTTTAATTTCCACTGAAACAGCGCTGCTACAGTGTTGGAAAATATCTGTTTTTTGGTTATAATCTGTTGGAATTATAGAAGAAATTTTCACTTAAACGTGTATAAAATTCAAAAAAACTTTGTAATGAAATTGATTTGTTTTTCACGTTTTTCAACACTTTTATGTGTTGGAAAATGATAATTAGATAATAAGACATCTGGCAGCATTGGTTTGTGTTGGAAAATGACTGAAAGTCAGTGAAAAACCAATTGAGAAGGCAGAACAATAACTATCAATGAATATGGGAATCCATTGAACAACAAGGTCATCTAATCTTCAGATATGACCACAATTTATTTGATAAAAAATACATATTTTACTTTGCCCCTCAACGAAATTTAATTTGTCCCAAATAACAACATTTTCTCTTCCATACTCGGGCCATATATCATTTCCTTCCATTCATTATCCCCCCCACCCCACTGAACCTATTTGTAGGCGCTCAATTGTCTACCTAGAGAGTAAGTACCTCTATATCAAGCAGGTCCTGCCCCGTTCCTAATCCCTTGCAAAAGTAGGTAACTTATGTAAATGCTAACAGATACTAAAAATGAAACAAAGCCAAAAAGAAAATCCGACCTACAGCCATATAAAAATGTATTAAGACCCAAACCGAAGCCCCAAATCTAAGCAAAGGGAGTATGAGAGGGGGAAGGGCCAAGGGACGAGCCAGGAAAAACTCAGTGAGTCGAAAGGTATAAAGGATGTTTGGAGCCGTTTCGCCTAACGACACTAATAAAATATTGAACAGGCCATCGATAACCGAAAGGAGTTTGCTGGGACGTCAACGAACCTTTGAGAGGGGGTTGGGGGGAAACCGTAGGAGTCCTGCGGACCTGGGTAAGGAGAAACGCTTACGTAGATGGCAAAGATGACGATTAAAACAAATTTCCACGACAACCTGGCGCCGTTTAGCCAGCGGAAGGAAGCGAAATTGTTAAACGCAAAAGTTGCAAAATGTCAGGGATACATTATGGGGCTTGGGGCACGAGCAGGAGGCAAACGGAAGCCAGGACTTTACGAGACACACACACACACGCAGACACTGACACTCGAGGAGTGTTTGCACCTTGGTTCTATTGGGAAGATCTGTGGGGGTCGAGGATGAAGGAGCCAAGTTGGCAAGTTGCAGACAAGTTTTAAATGAATGAGCATCGGCTTCCGTTCGATGCGTTCGGAGCTGGCCAGTGCCCAGAGCCTGGGATACAGTAGATGTAGATGTATCTCTGTGTGTGTCCATCCTGTGAAGCATGACAATGGCCAAAAGGATGCTTGCTCGAGTGGCGACCACTTGCCAATTGCGATTATGGTTTATGTACGGACCCGATAAAGGTCGTCAATGGGTCGCCGATGCCCAACCACACCATCGATGAGCCCCTTTCCTTGCCGAAGGATGGACCCCACTTCCTGCTAATAGTATCGTATCCCTTTCAAGGAGCAAGTTTTCCTAGTTCGATATCAGTTACTGTTGGAACTTTTGCTGACCATTCGAGCGCCTTCAATGGCTCAATTATCCTCAATCCTCCCCGCTCTCCGGACATTTTGCGAAGGATAACTCCTTGTGGCGTCGCTCAAGCGCACATCTAAATATACACATAAACACAGTAGATTTGAGCCGAGATTCCGATTGTTATTAGCGTAATTGAGTTTGCTAGCCAATTATCCATGCAATGGGCCGGAAAGAGGGACCAAAGTTTAAAGATATCCTGCCTCCCCTTTTCCGGGCCGAGGGTTTCGTCCTTGAATTTAAATGTTAATGCAATTTCTCTCTCACTAAGGGGGTATTCACCTCGAACACGTGCCACAGTTCTTGAAAATTGCATTTTCTTAATTTATTTGCTATGCAAATTTATTTATTGACTGACGGACCGAATGTCCTGCCCAACGGCACAGACAATGACAGACAGGGCCGTGGCATCACGTTGCAACATGGAAATGCAACACACACAGACGGCGACAGGGAGACAGACAGTCGATTGCATTCTTCCTAAAGGGAAATCCCCCTTCAACAAGAGGGGGAAAGAGAGGCATGTCATTGAGCCTGAAGGCTATGCTGCCCTGGGTCCATCATCAGCCACTGCTATCCTTGGCATCCTTGGCTTTATTTGGTTTTCTGAATTAGAAACCCAAATCTGGTAATGAATTCAATGCGATTGTAAAAGCAAAACAAAGGGTATGCATAGGATGTGTGCAAAATTAAGGAAAAAGTTAAGTTAAAGACCCTTATGGACACTTCCGATTGTTTCCTTTGAAATAGTCGTACTTCCCAGTTAATGATATTTCCTCAGTGATCCAAAAGGTTGTATCCAAAAGATGCTATCGGAAAAAACAGTCATGAACTTCATGGCCTTACTGCAGTCAGAGATATACTACTGTTTTGAAATCTGAAGGGTTGTATTATGTTCTGGGGTTACGTAGAATGATGAATACTTTGGAGCATTCTTAAAACCATTCAAATTTGACTGGTAAATTATTTCAATATTCCAACAAATATGATTTTTAAAGCATTTTTCATTCATATTTGAAGTTCTTTACCCAAATTCTTAAGATACCAAATTATTGCATAATTCTGATGTCATCTGTATCGCTTGTCTCTCATGTCATGTCCCATCTTTTTGGCACCAAAAACTCACCCACACTATCCAAAAAATAAGAGAAAACCATAAAAACCTAACTGTGAAACAGGAAGTGTGGCCACAAAAAAGGGAAACTCCGTCCCCTACCCTGTACCCCCCTCCAGCGGGCAAAAGACAATGCAAGTCAAATTACGTCACGCGACCGAAAAATGTTGAGCACCACACGCGAGATCCCCCACTCGCTCCAAGGCTGCCAGACTCCCACCCCCCTCTTTGAGCGCCCGAAGAGCTCCCTTCTCCCATCACCCACTCCTTTCCCCATCCCATTTCTTCCTTCTTCCTTCTCCCAAGTTGCGAAAAAATTTACTGTGTGAATTTTGGGCTGCAACCCACACATGTACGCCACACATGTACAAACATACACCACACGCCAAAGGAGAGAGTGGCGAAAGGATAGGATATGTGGCATCATTGCCAACCACAATGCCAACCGAAATTGCCAACTTAATTTATGTTCGGCGCTAATTAGCGCCGTAATTTAATTTCCAATTGGAAAAACGAAATGCAAGAAAAAAACGTGCAGAGAAAAATGGTAGCAAGTCGATGGCAAGTGGGGAAAAAATTGGGTAGTTTGTGGGAGGAATGTGTATGGCCAGTGGGTGGGTGATCAGTGGGGTTGAGCTGGGAACCGAGAACTGGGCTAACAATGGAGTACTCCAAAAAAATTTGCCACAGCGCGCCTGTTGCTCCTGCAATTGGAGAAAACAAAACAAAAGCACGAATGGATGCGTTTTTTAGCTGCGTTTGGGGTAAACACATTTTCCGGCACTCTCTTTTTTGATATCCTAGAAGAGGGTATGCCGATGACAAGATGGGTGTTGTATAGACAGTTTCTATGCAGAGAAGAAAGCCCATCGAAACCCCATGAAGAATGTATATTCGAGTATCTAGATAGACGCGTCTGTCGTACTGTCTATCCTGTATGTAAGTACCTGGATCCACCGATTGAATATCCAGGGTTAACTTAGAAATGATGTCTTTCTTTTATCTTGTAGATGATGTTCTTGACTCTATTTCTATAACCTTTCCTGCCATTGTGCATTGGGTTACTGGAATAGCCATCATCTTCAGATTAAAGGGTATCTCTTGGTAGTTATATACCATTCTTAAAGGTTATTTTAATCAGCGCTCTACTGCTCTTTCACGCGCTCTGCATGCGAAATGTTGAAACCGAAAAAATTCGGAGCTGTCAAAATAAAATCGAATTAAATGCAGTGCACATATGGATGTGATGTGCCCCAAAAGACTCCATAAACCCACCTACATACACCCCGCAAAACACACACCCCCTCCACACACACTCCCCAACATCGCCACACCCCCTTGAACCCCCTCAACACCCCACAAAAACTCTACCCCCCACTGACAAATGATGTTGACCGCCCATGGTCATGGATGCTAATTAATCTTGATTTTCAACAGAACCCAAACGAAGGAGTACAAGGAGAAAGAGACAAAGATAGGGAGAGAGAGAGAAAGAGGGACTTAGAAATAGAGACAGAGAGAGAGCTAGAGCTAGAGAGAATGCTAGGGAGTATATCCTTACGTTAAAGTGACAATTAAATTAATCATGATGGCAAACGATTATGTCAACAGGACCCACGGACACAGACCACCCGCTGCGAAGGGTAGGGATGTTCAGTTCAGGATGTACGCGTACATATGGTAGTCACTGTGTCAGTATATGGATACCCTCTGCCAGTGCAAAAATCTAATTATATCCGACATCAAACTTATAATTAACATTTTGACCGCAGCACAAAATTTCGCAAAAAGCCAAAAAGAAACTAAAGAAAAAGTAGAGAAAAGTAGCAGGCGCAAAGGGTGGGCAACACATATGTACACCCCCTAAAGCATGTGCAAGAGACATTTTTAATTAGTTTTGCGGTTGACATACAAAACTGAAAAGTAATTCGCATTTAAATATAAAGAAAAAACCCATTAAATTTAAAGTCAAATGTAGTTAAGTTCCAAGAAAAAAACCAGAAAATGTACTACAAATTTTCCACTTTAAATTAATGATTACTTATTTACCAACCCCATTCAAATCTGAAAATGTTTAAATTGTATATGAAATCTGAGAAAATTTCAAGTACTCTAAGTATTTTCCATCAAACTTAAAGTAAAAATATATACAAAATTCCGTTTAAATTAACCAAATTCAAATTTAAAGAAAACATCTATTAAAATTTCCATAAAATTCCAAGTACTCCTCGTTTTCTCAACAAAATTATACACTAACAATGACTATATTTCTTGGAATTTTAATGCTCTTGCTGTTCTTATGGATTATGCTTAAGGAACCATAAAATGAAAACAAAATTTAAATTCACGCGCCCAAATTTGCAGGCAAGTTGGCAGTACTCAATAAAGCAGAAGTTCGCGTACCGAACTAGTTCATAATAGAGCTACCTCAATTCATCGCAGGTAAGCGGCAACGTTTTGAAGATGCGCCTTTTGTATCGGTAACGTGAAGAAATATATGTTGTTACATATTTTGCTTGTTCGATTTTTTGAATATATCAACATACATATTGTCAAAAGGAAATATATATTATTAAATAATATTTATCTCTGACTCGGTCCCGCCTACTTCAATCAATCAAATTTAATTTTTAAGACTAAATTAAGGAACAAATATATGAATAGGACACAAAATGTCTATCTAAGAAAATGTCAATTTTAATTAGGTTTCAAAGCTTCTTGGAAAACTGAATTAAAGCATTAATTAAAGGAAATAGGGTATATAAATCTCAAAACTGCTGAAACTGATCCAGTTCTGTTCTTATTCCAGTTTCGCTTGTCGTTCCAGTTCAACCAAACGTAAGAATTTCATCCCTGTGTAGTTGCCATGGAGCAAAATGTGTAGTTGCTATGTAAAACCATATTAATTTGGTGTACATTTTTGCTTGACCTTTTTTGTTTATATATAAACATATGAACAATCCAATGAGAGGGACCTCTTAAAATTAGCCAATCTTGCGGAAAATTGATTTATTTATCGAATAAAATTCTAAGTTCAGCGGTGACAGTCCCAGCTACCTAGTAATACTAAGCCGCATATCAGTAATATCATTTACAAAAAATAACGAATAAACTAGTTCGCTTAAGTAGGTCCACTAGTCAAGTAGCACCAGGGTAACCGTTTACGGTATTTTTAATACTTTTCGGTATTTTCTGAGGTCAAAATGGAACCGATGGTATATTTACGGTATATCGGTATATAATGGTATATTTTGTCAATTTCATCAATATTAAATTTAATTTTCAACGGTGTATAGAAATCCAATAAAAGCAAGTATTTAGAATAGGACAATCAAGTAGGAAATAGATTCACTAATCGTATAAAATTATGTGGGCATGGCTATATGTTCTATATAGCTGGTAATATTCGACGGAAGATCAAAATCGAGGAAATCGTCGTATTTTTGAATCGGTAATGGCCCGGTTGACAACAATGAGTCCCATTCCATACACAAAAGTTGCCAAATGTTGCGCATTCCATACACAAAAGTTGCGGCAACATTATCTTGGAAACCGGGTTTTAGTCAAATACAATAAATACAAGTAATTAAAAGTAGTAATCTTGTAGAAAATGTATTCGTGAATGGGATAAAATTAAGTGGGCAAGGCTGAGAAATCTATATAGCTTGTAATATTGGACGGAAGATATTTTTCAATACCCGGTTCACAGCAATGAGTCCCATTCCATACGCAAACATGTTGCTAATTCCATGTTCTCATACCCTTTGGAAATGGATGTTATAGAACTGAAATAGAAAATATATGTCATCCTAGGCTCTAATTAATACAGAAAACTAGTCAGTCTCTGTTTCAAACGATATTTTGCAGCTCGTCGTCTTTCTAAAAGACCAAGAATTGGTATAGGAATCAGGATTTGTATACAAGAACCTAATCAAATTCATAAATAGGCCAAAAAATGCAATCAAGACAAAAGACCTTACCAATTACGTTTGAAAGCAGGTTGGAAAACAGTATCTTTATATAATATTTACGAAATAGGGTATACAAATGCCCATTTGACCTGGTCGACAAGAAATGAGTCTGCAAATACCAGCAACACTGACGTCACAACAAAATGCGACTATTTTTTTGTTGAACTATTTTGTTTAAGCCGTGTTTTTGACAAAATAAAAAACATGCGAGTACTTAAAAGTAAATAATATTGAACAAAATTGATTCATCAATCATATAAAATTTTTATGTAAGGCAAAGCTGAGAGATCTGTATAGCTAGTAATATCCGACGGAAGATCAAAAACGATTATTTATTGGTAATAACCGGTTGCCGACAATGAGCCCCATTCCACGTTGCTAATTCCACGCACAAATGTTTCTGGGCTACCCTAGGGAAAAGGATATTATAGAATTGAGAATATGTTTGTCATCCCAGGCTCTATTTAATGCAGAAACAATTTAGTCTCGTTTTAAACCTATTTCAACGATATTTTAAAGCTTATTGTCATCTTACAGAGATCAAGAATAGGTATCAGGATCGAGATATATATATACAAGATACTAATAATATACATGAATATGTCTAAAATATATTAATCTGATCAAGGGTCCTTATTAATTTCGTTTTATCTTGATATCTTCATATGTCTTCATATTAAATTAACGAAATAGGGTATACAAAGGCCTATACACGCATCATGTCTTCAAATACCAGCAACATTGCTACTGATTTTTTGTTGAACTATTTTTGTTTAAGCCTTCGGCGGCGTCGTCAAAATACAATAAAAGCAAGGACTAAAAAAATAGGCCAATCTTGTAGAACATTTATTCATCAACGTCCTAAAATTATGTGAGGCAGAACTAAAGATTTTAGTTAGCCAGAATTATTCCACGAAATCTCTAAATTGAGCAATATGAACGACTATCCTTTTTGTTTCGACCTATTTCGCTAAAACCTTTTTGTTTGACCTCTTTTGCTAAAACCTTTTTTTTTTTGACAAGAACCAATAAAAGCAAGTATTAAGAATATGCCAGTTAAGTAAAAAATTGATTCATTACTCGTATAAAATTATGTGGGCATGGCTAAATGTTCTATCTAGCTAGTAATATTCCACGGAATATCAAAATTGAACAATAGGAACAACTATCCTTTTTCGTTTTTTTTTTGACCATTTCGCTAAAACCTCTTTTCCGTTTTTACGCAAAATGCAATAAAAGCAATTGTTTAAAATAAGCCAGTCAAGTGTAAAATAGGTTAATTAATCGGATATAATTATGTGGGCATGGCTAAATGTTTTTTATAGCTAGTAATATTCGACGGAAGATGAAAATCGGAAAATGTAAAATAGAACTTGAATTCGTCAGTATATTTACGGTATATTTTGTTAATGGAGACGGTATATTTTGGTATATTTCTGAGGGTCGGACGGTATATTCCGCGGTCACACTGAGTAGCACGTAGCACGAGGCCGCCTCGCGAGCAAAAAAAAAAAAAGTAAAATTAAATTACTATTAAATTTGAAATTTTCAAAGCCAGACGACATGACGGAAGCCGAACAGGAGGTGGAGGTGAATGGCACCGAGGCGGAGGATGAGGGGCAGGACGAGCAGGACACAAAACAAAAGAAACAAACGCGTCACGACGGCGGCGCTGCGGATTTGGAACGTGTTACGGACTATGCGGAGGAAAAGGAGATCTCTGCAGCAAATATATCCAGTGTACGTGAAACCAGGGGTATATCTTATGAGTAGAAAAGTAATCTAGAGGTTTCTTTGATCTGCAGGCGGTGGCACAGTTCGGCAATCAGCGAAACAAAGAGAACGAGCTGCGTGTCGCCAAGGAAAAGGAGCTGCAAATGGTCCAAGTGAAAAAGGAAGACATCGAACTGATTGTACGTATACGACCCCATAGACACCCTCAACAGAAACGGTATGCATACGCATATTCAATGGCGTTCTCTCTTTGTAGATGAACGAGCTGCTGGTTAGCAAAGCGCATGCCGAGAAGGTTCTACGGGAGCAGAGCGGCGATGTTGTGGCCGCCCTGGAGGCCATCATCAGCAATTGACGGTGCTACTGGAGTCCGGACCATCTGTGTACCATCTTTTACTTAGCATAACACTGCTTTATTTGTACATTTATAAACTCTTAGTGAAGAAAAAAACGTAAACAAATGATTTATAAGCGAAGTTTTTTGAGGTATGGCGGATGGGTTGGGGGAGTCGCCTGACGATAGTTGTATTCTCAGTACTGGATGGTGCTATCCCATAGTATAAGCATAAATACCAACCATTGAACCACTTAAAATCATTGTAATCAAATAATTATTACATATAAAACAAAGAAAACCAGTTTTCGCAGTCATACAGCAGCTCTCTCTAGCAGTTGAAACACCTTTCATAATGATTTGCTTGAAATTTTATTCAGAGTATCGCAAAACACTGCCCAATGAAGATCGATAGGATGTGTTCCTTAAGAAAAACCAGTTTACAATTTGTCTATCAATATGTTTTTGTATGTATGTATCATCGTATCCTTGCATTATGTCTAAATCCGAATTCTAAATAATGAAAAAACACGCATTTCCTTGGATTTCAGCCTCCCACTTATAGATACGCGTACTCGTAGATACGTGATGTGACTTAATGGCAGTTGCGTTCGCTTCGCTTCGCTTTCAAACATGCCGGGAGGGGAGGTATGGTATGTGGGTATTGCACTATAATTTATGTATATTCAACTTTTGGAGAAGGGACATCTTCTACCATGTACTCTGAAGGTGTTTACCGTCGAGCCATATATAAACTCTATTTGATTGGTCGAGGAGTTAGGCGGTGGTAGAAAGGAAAGGTGAAAATGATAACAATAAAATGATAAAACAATGGGGTGGGGGACAAACTACAACCAAAGGTAATGGTTTTTAAAAGGGGAATTTCGTGTAGCATCAACTTGTAATAACTAGATTATGTGATTAAATACTTTTGCAGATTCTCGCATGAAGGTGTATTGATATTCTGCGCCTTGCGATACAGGTCCCGATCGCCAAACGTACGCGCCTTGGCCAGCATGGAGTCACCTGTAAACGAACGAGACAATTATTAGATATAGATTCACCTGAAAGTTTAGCTGTTGTACTCACGATAATTCCGTTCACGACTGCAAGAGTGTTTGAGATGATTGACAAAGTCCTCCTCAACAGACTCCTCCAGTCGCGCCACAGATCCCTGATACTCTGAATAGAAATTCTCCTTGACATAGTAAGGAACCTTCAGGCCGTTCGTCTCACGCTTCACCGAGTATTTACTAGGTAACAAAATGGATTAAAGATTAGAGAAACGTCTGTACGGGATACGACTCGCTTTGGTACTCACTGCGAGGGCGTCAAGCTGTACATAGGATCAGAGATAAAGAAGGACGACATCATGGACAGGCCAATGAGCAGCAAGATGGGCAACAAATTGATCAAAGCCGATGAATTGTTTCCCTGTAAACAAAAACGATTAGACTTTAGATAAGTCTCGGCCCACCTTGGCTGGGTTCAAGGGTCACTTCACGTCACGTTAGGGCACATACCTCGCGATCCTCACGCTGCTGCCGTTGGCGCCGTTGCTGTCGCATATACACATTCTGCTGTGGGAAACCACCATTGAAGAACATATTGAACAGCTCCTCGGCACTGATGTCGGCCTGGAAACCGCGCGAATATCCGTATTCATTGTAGTACTGTCCATGTCCATGGTTTCCGCCTCCATTGTTATGACTATGTCCATTGTTTGTCTCGTTTATGCCATAAAGATCATAGTTCTTGCGTTTTTCCGCATCGGTAAGGACGCCAACAGCATTGCCGAGGGCCTTGAAGGCCTCCACGGCTCCAGGGGCCTTGTTCTTGTCGGGATGCAATTGTAGGGCCAACTTTTTGTAAGCCTTCTTGATCTCCGAATCCGTCGCGGTCTTGCTGACGCCCAAGACCTCATAATAGTCTTTGCATCTGTGCAAAAAAAGGAAAAATGGAAATTATTACAGAGGAAAGCGACAAAGGGATTTCTAGGTGGACAAACTTTTTGATCTTGCGCACAGCCTCTAGCTGATCGTTGGTGTAGTCGGGAGCGGTGTTACGCGAGTCCGAATTGGTGCGCTTTCTGGGTCCACTGTCCTTCTCATCGGCGGCGGCTGCTGGTCGAGATTTGCCATTGCTGCCGCTGCCAGGTGTGCTCTTCACTCTAGCCAGCAGCTCTAAAAGAGAATATCGATTGAGTATCTATAGGAATAAGTAATAATTCCACTACTTACTCTTTGCATTCTCCGTGGGATAGAGTTTCTCTGCTTTAAGCAGAAACTTTTCCGCCTTGTCGATCTTGCCCTCGGCCAGGGACTGCACTGCGAGATCAATGCATCGCTGTGCCTCGTCCTTGTTGCCGTCCATGCTGGAATTTGATGTTGCGTCTTGAACAGGTGATGATTTTTTTAGGATACTACGTGGTGCTCAGAGTCGCTGTTTCGTCAGTAAATACTGGCTTATCACTGTATGCGTAGGAGAGCCCGTATGTGTGTATATATATGATATATTTCCGGACTACACACATCCAAACACATCCAACAGAGCCTGCTACTGCTACTTTTGTTATCAGTTAGGCTCTTCTTAATTTTTTGCTGTATCTATTACTAGTATTGCCTATTAACTTAAGGTCTTCCACTACAATTTAATTGATTTTACTAAGTAGGATGAACTTTTCACCAGGCAAAAAATTCAGGCTGTGTTGCCACCTGGTTGAAGTGAAAAACACGGTCACTTGACTAGTGCTAACATTTTAGGATATTTCAGGTATATCTAGCTGTTTTTTGCGTACACTTCCTTTTTTAGCTTTAAATGTGCATTGCATCTTTTCTTGATTTAATCGCTGCATAAAGAGTATCCCAACTAGTTTTTTGTGACGTCAACTGCGTTTATATGAACAATTAACTCTGTTCCGAGACTGCCTTTCTGTCCATTTGTTATCCTCTTCCTTCGACAATGAGCTGCGTGGCAAGTGAAACTGATGACATTGTGAACATTTTGGAATATTTTAAATTCACCGATATTGATAGCCAGAATGCAATATGATAAAATGTATTTATTTTAATTGGCAACAATAAGTCGACACAACACCATTTAGTTGGAGGTAGCCCACAAAGAAGCGGACAAAAACCCTTTTGAGACACGGAATAATATGAAAATGCTCTTAATCTTTCGCAAATTTAAATAAAATGACTAAGATTTGGTTTATTTGGGCTATATATAGCCTATTTCTAGCTTATTTATGTTAGGATTTAGCCATTTTTTGCAATCTAGCTTGTATTGACTCTGAAATTCTGGCAACACTGCATTTGACAGCAATGAAATCAAGGTATGCAGAGAGGAAGGTAAGCCAGTCTTGGGCTTCTTTGTTTGCCACTCTCTCTGTTTTGAGCTGTGCTCTTTGATGTCACTTATACAAATACAATGAAATGTAAATACGTTTAAAATACATATCATTATGTTACGATTCGGATTCACAGCTATAACAATCATGCAACTTAAACAGTTGTTGCTGCGGAATATAGGCCGCTGCCTCACCTGCTGTTCAATATACCCTGCTCACAACAGAGTTGCATTGACGAGGGGCACCCACGAGCACGAATGCGCTGATTCGGCCTTATTCCGTCATATTTATTTAGTAAATTAATAAAGTAATAGAAAAAATCGATGCTGCATTCTGTGAGCTAGCCAACCGGGCCCCAAATACAAGTGAAGTGCAATATAATTAATTAACGGCAGAGCCCGCCCTGCCCCGTGTGTCCCCTATTCGCGCCGCGTACGCTCTGTGTGTTTCTGTGTGCGTGTGCGTGTGTGTGTGTGTGGTGTTTGGCCTGGAAAAAGTGAAAGAAGCAATAAGGTATTTTTTTCGGCCATATTGTGTGTTGTCATTGCTCGGGGAAAAGTGCATTTCGAATGCACATGCAACTGCCACACACAGGAAAATATAATACTCGAAATACCCCGATATATCATTGAGTAAATAGTGTTTGTGTGCGCCCGACTTATGTAAATCGGGGGAGAATACTATTTACATTCACAAAGAGGTGCGTATTTTCTTTGTGTGTATTATGGGTGGAAGGGGAGGGGGGAGAAGTGCATTATTTCACTCGAACTTTAATTGTGATTTGATTTATTATTAACTCTTAGATTACAAGCTAGAAAGAGACATTCAAGCGGCTACTTTTTGCGGGAGAGACGCACGGGCACGCCGCCTTTGGGCATCAGGGGGATCCCATGGACACTGAACTCGATCTCCCGCTTCTCCTTGCGCATCTCCAGGTTGAAATTCGATAGAACCTTGGCCACTGCAATCTTAACGTTGACTTTTCCCATGCGAAGACCTACGGACAGAAGAGATATCATTGGAAGAAATTGGTTCGATAGAGGGTCTATTATTCTTACCAATGCAATTATGGGGACCCTCCCCAAAGGGCATATACGCCGCCGGGTTAAAGTTCTTATTCTCGTCCAAATACCTCTCTGGTTTGTATGCCAATGGATCTGGGAAGTTCTCTGCATCGCGATGCATTCCAATCAAGGAAATGATAATGGGCGTACCCTTTTTGACGACCAGTTTGCTATTGGGTATTTGGTATTCCTTTGTGCATACACGATTCAGCAGTGGCAGAGCAGGATATTTGCGTGCAGTCTCTGTAAATTGAGACTCCCTGTTAGATACTTTTGTTTAGGAGAAAGCTACCTTTCTCCAGACAAGACCTACCCATTATGCAGGCCTCCAGATACTTCATATCCTGTATGGCGTCGTAGGTTAGCTTTCCATCGTGCTTTTCCAGCGTACTCTTTACATCCTCCAAGGCCCTGGCCATCACCTCTGGATTCTGGGTCAACTCGTAGATGGTATAAGCCGCCGTTGAGGCTGTCGTCTCGTAACCAGCCACAAAGAAAAGGAACAGCTGTCCGGCAATCAGATCCTTGGACACGGTTTTGAAGGCCTTTGTTGACATTCTCCGCTGACCACATGTTATCATCGCTGCTAATCGTTCCAGTGTTGCGCAGCTGCAACAGAAGTTGCAACAGATCGCGTCGCTCAATATTTTTCTCCTCTCGGAGATCCACAGTGCGGTGGGAGAGTTCCCTCATGCGCTCAGGTCCCTCCTGGGACCAGCCCAAACGAACAAAGATCTTTTCCAATCTATCGACACAAAATATTAGCCAGGATTTCTGGAATTTCTCCTCTTGAGGACTTACCCTGGATACAGAAAGGATGTGGTTCCACGTAGGATATCCTTAAATGTATTCTGATTGACAGTTTTTGTGATGGACAAGAATTCGTTGTTGGGATCAGCAAAGCTATCCACATCCAGGCCAAAGATGGTCGAGGCAATGATATCCACAGCATAACTGAAGGATAAAATAGGGTATTAGATCTGCATATATAAAACCCAAAAAGAGATCTTATTCCCTTATCTAGACTCACGTTAACAACAACTCCTTCACTTCAATCTCCTGGCTACCCTCTTTGGGTAATTTTCCATTCAAATGTGCCACCATCTTATCGCCAATTGCCTCGGACGACGAGAACATGGCCTTCAATTTGCCCGATGTAAACGAAGGCGTTAGCTTCGCCCTCAGATTGCGCCAATTACTGCCCTCCATGGCAAAAATAGTGGCCGACATGGGATCGTTCTTCTCATCCACATAGATGCCACGATCGTGGAAGCTGGCAAAATCCTTGACCAAAATATCATGCGCCAACTGCGGATCCCTCACCAGTAATGCAGGACGCAGGGTCAGGTACATGCCTATCACGGGCTCCTTTGTGGCATTGTACATATCATAGATGGCCATTCCGAAGGATCGTTTGCCTCTGCGCACGGAATCCAAGGCGCCAAAGGGTATGGTGACCCCGGCAGAGGGGAAACCCTGGCGGTCCCAGTAGCTGAATGTCCACTTGAGATACACATAAAGCAGGCTGACTGCCGCAACCAACAAAAGTACTCCAATCATTGTCTACAGATTCTCCACGGAGAGATGTGCCTCTCTACAGCGTTGAAATGATACTAAACTGCTGGATTCTAGCCACAATTTATATTCGTATGGCAGGCACTCTCTCACCATTTGCTTCTGGCTGATTGTGCTATCTCCGGCGTAAACAAAAAATTTGCTATGCGATTCACGCGATCCTAGGGGGTAGTCGTACTTGTAGAAATCTTGCTGAACAGTTCCTTCGGGGCTATTCGGCTTCATCAGTGTGACATGGCATTTTCATAGCTCTGCAATCAATGATTAAACAGCAAACTGTTTTTCCTATCGACTTTTTTGTTAGGTACAAATACGGAGACAGACGTCGCGCCCATTGATAATGATAGAGCAGCAGGCACTTTAATCGTTCAAGTAATTGTATATATATATTTTATTTACTTGCGATGTGTTTTCGAATGGAGGTTGCTGAGTGCACAAGTAGGGAATTAAAATGCAATGCAATTCCATTATTAAATTGTTATTCCATAGTGGTTTCTAAATTTAGATAAACTAGAAAAAGTCAAGACGCGATATTAAGGAATGCAAAGTCATAGTTGAGCTATAAGTTTACTCGAAAAGCAATCTACTTTAATACTTTCTTGCATGTACGCCACTGCTTCGGCTATACGTGTTGCCCGCGTCATGCGGCAGCGCTCCTCGGTCGGTTTGCCTTTCTGGCAGGAATCCACGCGTACTAAGCGTCGGTTTGGTAGTTCTTGGGTCACTTTTTAATCAAATAAAAACATCTTGTATAATCCTACCTCATGGATGATTTATTAAAAATATAAAATTCAAAGATAAAACATATCTTTGAAATATTATCTTTTTAAAAGGATCTGTAGGCACTTACAATCAAGCTGTTTTTAAACACTTTCTTATACCCTAACTTTACAAAAGAATTTTTAAGATAAAACATAAAGAAAAGATAAACGCCAGCAGGGAAAATCCCAAGGAAAACACAGACACAGAATCATAAACCTCAGATTAGGACAAAAAGGGATATCTTTGGGTCAAAACATAATCATCATCGAAATCCATAGCAGGTTGTTATTTCGAATAATCTATACCGCAATTTGTGCACTTATTTTTGTTAGACATAATTTCATGAAATCCGAACGAATGAAAACTAGTTTTCAAGATGTTAATCAAGAGAACGAATTGTGCCTTGTATACTGTATGGAAAGGCACGTTTTGTACCCATATTTAACTAAGAAACGAGTAAGCAAAGGTTGTTTGTTCTATAAACTACGTTTACATAGATCAAGTCATATGAATCTATGGAATCTATAGGGTATACTTACTGAAAACACCACTTAGGTCATCATTTTAACCGTAGAATATGGATTTACATTGTATTCGCGAAAAAAACAGTCAGACACAACCTCTTTTCAACATCTTAACTCGATTTAATGCCCTTGAAGCTTAGATATTTTTAAGACACAATTTGCTGTAGAGAGACTTTTGTTTAATCAAAATGAATTTATTAAAGCTCTCAAAAGCTTTCATCATCTCCCACGCAAATGAATAGCTTCTACAATTTATTAAAATACAACGCTCAAATGTGAGTCAGCCATAAGTATACACAGATCTACAACATTTAAGTGCATATAGGAACTCCTTAAGAGATACAAAGACAAGTGTTTTTTGACTAAAAGCTGAATTCTTATAGAGAGATCAAAAACTGAACATGCTTGACTATGAAATTACAATAAAACGAGGGGGAACGTTGTGAGTTGCTGCTGTGACCGCAACTCTACATTTATACCCGATACATAGTCAGTATGGCTACATTAAACGACAAAGAGTGCGTGCGAGAGAGACAGAAAATCAGTCAGAACGTGTCGACGGGCGCTGCGTAGCCACTGCAAATTGATTTGTTACTTTTGGCTATAATAATAGTCCGATCTTATTCGGATTCGGCAAGATTTGGCAATCTGGTAGATATGGCCATTCTCTATGATTGTGCGTTTTAATTTTCTCCTATCTTCAAAATTGTGGTTGCCACAGATTTTCGTTGTTTATGGCTGCGGAAGGGGGTGGGGAGAAACTTTGAAACACACTTGTAGCAGTGAGCTATCAACAGTGAGTTCTGCAGTGAAAAATTACAAATAGTTTTGTAGCAGTGAGATGACAGTCAGGTCTAATAGTCTCTGAGATCTGTGGATGCTCCAGATTTTCGTCCTTTGCGGGGCGGAAGGGGGTGTGGCGAAATTTTAATAACAACTCGTCAAGGTCCGATATCACAGGAGTGTGGATACCAAATTTGGTTGCTCTAGCTTTTATAGTCTCTGAGATCTAGGAACTCATATTTAGCAATAGGCAAAGCCGGCTATGATACGTGTGTGTTAAGAGAGACAGGGCGAGAAAAATGAAATTGTTTTCTTCATTCTGGCTATAATAATGATACGATCTGATGTAGATTCTGCAGTCTAGAAGATATGGTCATTCTCTACGATTCTGCGTTTTTGGTTTTCTCGTATCTTTAAAATTGTGGATGCCACAGATTTTCGTCCTTTGTGGGGGCGGAAGTGGGCGGGGCGAAGTTTTGAAATACACTTGTAACAGTGACATATCACAGAAGTCTGGATACAAAATGTCGTTGCTCTAGCTCTTATAGTCTTTGAGCACTAGGCGCTAATAGGGACGGACGGACGGACGGACGGACGGACGGACGGACGGACGGACAGACAGACATGGCTCAATCGACTCGGCTATTGATGCTGATCAAGAATATATATACTTTATGGGGTCGGAAACGCTTCCTTCTGGACGTTACACACATCCATTTTCACCACAAATCTAATATACCCCAATACTCATTTTGAGTATCGGGTATAAAAAAAAAGTTACTATAAAGTTTGGATGGGCGGCTCGGTTGTCACAACACTATGATACCCAGTTTTGTATTAATCGAGACTATCTTTTATGCAGCCTAAAAGTATGCACTCAAAAGCCCGTTGCTCTAGCATCAATTATGTTCGAAAGCCAGGTGTTCAAAGAGCCAAACGATTTGTTTTGATCATTCTGGCTATAATAATCATCCGATCGCTACGTTCTTCTGGAATCTAGTGGGTATGAACATTCGAAATGAATCTGCATTTGGGATATTCTTGCATTTTTAAAAGAATTTTGAAAATTTAAGGTACCTAATGTCTGATTACCGGGTATAAAAAATATGTTGCATTGCTCACAAAATCCTTTCTCATTTTCGTTTTGACGCTTTTTGTATTGTGCTTATGTCAACTAATATTTGTGTGTTGTGGTTATATGATATTATTAAACTTCGCTAAAAATACAAATTACATCTGATAAGGAAGATTAACCAAAAGTTTTGATAAGATAATTCTGTGAAATTGATAAAGTTTTGGTTTGATAAAGTTCCGTCTGGGTAGTAAAAACAAATTGATAAAAGTTTTTTCTTGGGGATATGTTAGGGGCGGTGCCAACCTATGCAAAATAAATTGACCTAGGCTTAACTGGAGTTTCCCCTCTCAGACAGGTGGGTGCTTTCATTCGGGTTTCCTTCTCTAGAACGGTGGGTGTTCCCCTCTGTCTGAAAGGTGGGTGTTTCGGGGTAGATCCTACAACTCTTTTAAGCCGAAAACTTTCCGCTTGCCACCGCTTTGACCCGCTTTGTTGACTTTCGACGTTTATGTGATAGGGCATGTGGGGAAGAGGAAGCGCCATTGAAGGAAGGGGGTCTCTGTTTCTGTCTCTCGTTAAGGTTGTTCACTTGAGAACTTTTGTGCGCTGTCAAAGGTACTCGCGTACTCGCATTTGTTGTTGCTGTAAAACGGAAAGGCAACGACTTTGGCATGGCATGGCGTTGTTGGGGCATGTACTCGTACTCGTACTCGTACTCGTAAGACGTTGAACCATACGTTGACGTTGACGATACCGCATGTATTTTTGTATATTTTTTGTATAAAACGAGTTTTTTTTTTTTTGAGAAAATATGTTTTAAAATCGATTATATTGGTTTTTCTTACAGACCTCTCCTCGCCTCAAAGCTGGGATTATTAAGGGACGTTTTTAGCCCCTAAAATATCAACAAATAAGGTGAGTTTTTATCTACCGTAATATCAATATTGTATATCATATCATATAATCAATAATTAAATTATAATCAGAGTTATTTTTGTTATTGGACTTTAATCAGGCATTAAATGATTTCCATTGAACTTTTTTGCCTCCAACGATATTAAGTCATTAGCATTTGCACTACCTCTCCCTTCCTCTTTATACCGCTCTCTCTCTCCCATTGTTTTTCTCTTGATAAGCTTCTGTTGTGTCGCGCGTACGTTCTCTTGCAATAAATAGCCTTGATAAGGGCCTTGAACAGTAGCCGCCATCAAACATCTCGCTCAGCCAGAGAGTTTTTCGCTCTCTAAAAATGCTGCCCACCAAAGCTTGCTCTCAGCTACGTGTAAGCTCTCTCTCCGCGCAAAGTCAAAACCCAAAGGCAAACAAAAGCAAAAGCAGAAGCAAAACAAAAAATCCATTAAGAAGAAAGCTTCAGTCGTTTCAGTCAGCTGCTGCGCGTATTTTTGTGATTTTGTGTGCTTTTTTCTCTCCCTAAACGCAAAAATGAGCTCTCTCGCTCTCGCAGCACGTTGAGAATTGAGAATGTTGAATGTTTGAATGTTTTCTTGGTCGGGCGGGCGAATCAAAAATTGTACGGCAAGCTAAATCAGCTGCTGCGCGTGGCGAGTGTTTTTGTGCTTTTTCCGTACCGTCCGCGACTCCGTACCACACAAGAACCCCCTCCCGCACATTTACGTCGTCTCATCTGCCTCTCTAGTGTGTATTGCTAATTTTCCATAAAAAACCTATTCGAAACGGTAATGAGTATTCCAAAAGGTGAATTTTCCACACAAAGTTAATAGCGTGACTCCTAGGCGCGCGTTTCTCTCTCACCAGAGTGTGACGTGACCTTAATATTAGTGGAAATTACTTTTTGGGAAAATGTGTATTAAGTCTTTAAAACAAAAAGTGTATGACAAAAATGAGTTTTAACTAGATGTTAAAACCACAATAACAACGAAAACGACAGCTTCCTCCTCGAATCTAACGCCCTTCAAAGTCGTTTAAGCCACAAAACGAACCTGAGACCAGTTTTTCTATATATACTACTATCGTATCTTTAGATAGGAGTCGGCTTTTTTACACACACCGACTTTCTTATAGAATCAACCCGGTAAATGCTCTCTCTCTCTCTAGCCTCTCACTCTCCCTCCTCCTCTCTCTCTCTCTGTCTCTCTTTGTGGTTATATCTTCTGGTTATTCTTTATCTCTCACTCGTTCGCTCTTTCTAGTCGGTCTCTGACGCAAATCACATGTTTATGTGGTCGTTCGAATTTGATTAAATTTATACACAATTAATTTTTGTTTGCCTAACGTACATATATGAGAGCTTTAGCTTTTAGTCGCTATAGCGTGGCGTTGCCAGATGTCCCGTTCAAATAGCATTGACATTCTACAAAGGGAGAAAGAGACAGCAAAAGAGTGGGTGGAGAGGGGGCGGCCGGTCAGCACTACACATGTTTTGTGGAAAAGCTCTCATCCACATCCAATTAAAAACATGTGCTGTGTCCACTCTGTCCGTCCACTATTTTTGTTTATTGTTTATAAATGAGAGAGGCTCTCTCTCTCTCTCTCTGGTTGTGTTTCCCTCTCTTTCGCACTGCATTGGAGGTCAGGCTCTGCTCCAGCAAAGCACCCACAGCCCACAGCAAATGCCGGCGCTGCGCAGCTTTTTGAGAGAGAAGAGAAGCAAAGTAAATGGAAGCTTTTTTTTCTCAGCTGCGCCAGTTTTTTTCTTTGCTTGAAGCTTATTTGTGTTTTGTGTGTATGTGTATATAGAAGCACATGTGTGTGCGTGTGGAAACGAGTGATATAGGAAGAACCTTGTATTTGTACATACATATGCATGCACATGAGGCTATGGAATGGAATGGAATTTAGTAGGTTGTAGTTATTGTTGTTGTAGCTCTACAACTTTTGTTGTAGTTTCTCAATTCCGTTGAAGCTGCTGCCCCCCGTGCCACCCTCTGCTCTCTGATAATGTCAGTTTTCTGTTATTATAGAGTTTTTTTTTTTTAGGGTGTTTCAAGGGGCAGTGTACGAGTACATATGTACATGACATTTGGAATCATATTATAACTTTTTCAAATATCTTTTTATTCAAGTGTTTTTTGAAGCAGAAGATTCCTTAGATGTTTCGGAGCGAAAGGTTATTTTTAGAACCTCTTATAAAACATTTGCGTTTACTGCTTCGTCCACTGCTTTTTACTGCACTTTCTAGCTCTTCTCATGGTCAAGCAGTTTGAATAGAAACGTTTTCCAATCAAATCACTTCCTCAGCTTCTAATTCTGCCTTTTATTGGATTTTTTTCAGAGTTTTGGAGTGTAACTTCTTAGAATATTTGAACAAACTGCTTTTTCCAGTGCAGTTCAAGCAGTTCTTGAGCGTTGCCTTTCTTTAGAATGCTTCCCGGATCGATTCAACTGCTTTCTCTACGTCGTAGTTTACTTCTATTCCTATTCCCATTCTATTCCTAAAGCAGTGGATATTTCCACACTGTTTCCACTGCTTCTACCTCTTCTTTCCTTCTGATTGGAGAACTGCTTCTTTTGAATTACTCTGCCTATTGCTTGTCTTACAGCTTCTATGCATTTGATAGTTACTTCCACATTCAAGCAGTTTCAGAATTCATCCAAATGCCCATTTATTAAAGTTTTTTGTATGTTTCGGACATTAACCTTCTCAACCCCCCTTCCAGATCTTTCCACTGCTTGTTCTACTGTTTACAGGACAGCTTCTTCTAGTTACAGCTACTCCCACATTTCAAGCAGTTTCCTGAATTCCGTTTAAACCAATAATTTCTCTACAAGTTTTCCTCGGCTGCTTCCGCCTCCTCCTCCTTCTGAACCTTCTTCTAGTTCTGTTTCTCCTTCTTTGCGTCTTGGGCGTCAATGCTGACCTCCAAAGCTCTTTTTTTGCAATGATTTATTTTGCCGGCTCGCAGCAGCGGCTGCCGCAGCTGCGGAAGCGCCACCAGATTTCTACTTCTGCCTCATCTGTTCCGTTCCTCTTCCTCTTCGGCTTCTTTGCTTCTTTGCTCCTCTTCTGCTTTTCTCTTGTTTCTTTTTCAGTTTTTCTTTTTGTGTTTTCTTTTTATTGATTTCATTTACTATGTGGCCCCGAAGGCTGTGGATTCTTTTTTAATGCCGGGCCATGTGCAAATGTCTAGAAAGAGACGCACTGCAGGTCCACACACACAGAGTGCAAAAGAGAGGTCTAGACTCTAGACAGTGTGAGACAGAAAGAGAGAGATAGAGCTTTAAGCACTCTGCTGTTTGGTGGCTCTTTGTTTAATTTTTGCTTATCACAAGAACAAAAAAAACAAACAAAAAACACAAAAATTCTGCTGCTGCTGATAACTGGAATCGGTTTTTGGTGCTGTGTGTTTCCAGTATCTTTCGTTGTTGTTTCGTGAATTTATTTTTATTTTGATTTGGCATTGAACATTGTACGTACGCTCGGTTTTTTCACCCTTCCTCTTTGATGTATGAGTGCCGTGCCCCGTCTGAGTGTGTGTCCGTGCGTGATAATGTTCGTTTGTGTTGGTTATACCCTGAAAGAGGAGGGGAGGGGGTATTATGGGACAGTTTTGCTTATAAATATGGCCTTGCCGGCATGTCCGCGTGTCCGTTTGTTTGTTCTTATGCACAGAAGCGTCTCACATTTTTGAAGATAGCTCAATGAAACTTAGGAAATAGTCTCCTCACGTGAATAGGTAGAGCATATACAAGATTCAGCCAAATTGGTTAAGAAATATTGTGAAATGATCGAACGGATATCAATTCTACGCCGAACAGTCCAATGGAACTCTGAAAAATGTACAGTTTTACCACCAGATCATTTATCTTTCACGAATAGAATGTATCTTTAAGGGTATCTAAAGTTTCGACCTTCAAAGACAGACTTTCTTGCGTTGACTTTTTGATTATTTCACGTACAAATATCACGTACTTTGTAGGGGAGTACGTACATACGTACGAGTATAGGAGGAACCTGGTCATTATATGGTCACACACGTACGCTACACAATTGAAATGTGATAAAATTTATGTGATTTTCTTCTTGTTCTTTGGATTCTTTATGGTTCTCTTGGGGAAGTTGTTTTGCCGCCCCATTTCCCCCAGCTTATTTCCGTCGTTGTTGTTGTTGGAATACCATTTTAATCATAACTAGTTTCTTTGTTGAAGCACAAAATGCAAAGAACTTGAAAAGATTCTCTAAATAAGTGCCAAAAATTTGTAAACAAAAAAAAATAAAAATCAAAGCCAAAAAGTTTTGATCTGTGATTTTGTGTGCGAAAACAGTTTGGAGAAAAATCTATCAAAGTGGATACCCTGGCGCTACCTCACGGAGGGCTTTCTCATGTTAGAATGGCCTTAGCCAGGTAAGAACACAGTCTCTTTAGACTCTTTAAAAATGGGTATTACATATACAAATTTTAAGTACTTTAATCTATTATCTTTTATCATCACTTTGGAAGAACTTTGGGAATGATTCATAACAGAATTTTGCATTGGGAATATTTGAAGGACACTTTGTTTTCAGATAAGTTTCTGTGTTATAAGAACTTATCGCATGATAGATAATAAAACTCTTTGGTAATGATATCGTAGGAAGAAAGATAACTTAAACGTGATGTACTACGACTATAAATAAACTGCAGTATGCATCTAAGAAAAACCGCAGTACCCTCTTAAAGATCTCTAATATCATGTAGTGAGTGACCCTAACTTTTCAAAACAGATCTAGTTTTGAAAAATCCTCCAATGTTTCCGCTAGATCCAATGTAAAATCGGACAAAACGATAAACATTAAAGTTTGATGATCTTGGGACAGACATCAATTAGTTTTCTGATGCCACCGCGCGTCATGCCACAAGCAACAACAAAATTCAATGTCGTCATTAAAAGCGATTACCGTTAAGCTATGAAAATATACAACGATAGGAATCGGTGGGGCTGTGGGGCGGTGCGGCGGGGGGTGTAAACAATCAAATGAATGCAACATTTGCAACACACGTGTGTGTGTGTGCGCATTAAAATTCAGGGGCAATGCCGTGCCTAGATGTAATTACCGTTATACTCAAGTGCAAAAAGTGCATATGGGAGATAAATATCAGGTGACCCCCTGCTACCGCCGCCCCCCTCTATATCTCTCTCTTTTTCTCTCTCTGCCCCATCAGTTGATTGTCGTTTTCGTTAAAGTGAAATGAAATTTAAAATAACAAAAGCAAAAGCAAAGGAAAACAACAGAGAAAACGATAAAGGAAGGGGTAAGGTTCGGTTGGCAATGGTTTCGGATAGCCCGACAGAGCCGATGTTGTTATAGAAATCTAATCTTATGAATCTTTCGATACGGTTTCGAGTTAAAAATTGCATGGATCAGAAATCAGAGACTGTTTGCTCAAAATCATAACACCCATCTCTGTGTAGGGTATCAAAAACTTATTGCAATTGGCGTAATTGTAATTACAAACTTTTTCCGCCGGCCTCTAATGATAACAGGGAGATGTGGGAGCCACAGGGGACGGCCAATGGAGAGAGAGAGAGTGTAGAGCGAGATAACATGAATTGACTTAAGGGACAGCAGCAGGTCAAAGGGAGAGAGAGAGTGTGTGTGGGTGAGAAAAGTACAAAGAGTAGAGATTAATATAAGGGTAGAGTGTGGATAGATACAGACGTTGGGCAAAGCTAGAGAGTGGAGAATGGCGCAGTTTGTTGTGTAGTAGGGTGACCTCTCTACTGCTGCTGCTGTTGCTGCGCTTCACTTTCACGGATTTCGAAAATGTCTTTTGCATTGAAACTCGATTTCAACTATTTATAGAGAGAAAGTAGACGACGGCCGCTCTACGCTCTACGCTCCACTCTTCACTTAAAATAAAGATCAACGGGCAATGCTCTCACCTTCTCTCAGAGATGTTGTTCTGCCGTTCAACGAGAGGTGCCTCCAACTTTTAGAATGCCTTACTCTCAATGGCACAATGAGATCAATGAGAGCGCACTCTTTTGCGCATGCCTCACCTCGTTGTAACACACTTTGGGCATGCAGGCACAGAGCCTCGTGCTAATTCATTTTAATTCGTTTGACCGAAGGTGAATTGCCCGAGCGACGAGTGTAACGGAGAGGGGAGAGCGTGTATGTTAGTGGGGGAATATCGCGGTGAGCTATAAGCGTGTGTGGGCCGAGAGAGAGAGAGGAGAGGTGGGAGTGGAAGGGCTGCCGTACACATTTGCGACAGTAATCTCTCCCTCTACCTACCGCTGCTGCTGCTGTTGTTGCTTTTGCTGCTCTCTTGCTCTTTGTCTTGCTTTGTGCATGAGCAGGGTATATTTAACAGAAGGTAAGGTAGTACTGCTCTTTGGGAGGCCTAATCTCACGTTCCTCTTTGTCTCTCAACCAGCTTAAGCCGATGTAGGTCCCTCTCTCCTGCTGCAGCCTCACCCCTTCTGTGGAGTGTACCTTGTGCATGAGGAAGTGTGTGCAAGCGTTTTTTTTCAATTTTGTGCGAAGGTGTTTTCATTTCCACTTTGTTCCGATGCCACTGCCGCTTTTGTTGCTGTTGTTGCCAAGGCATTTGTAATTACAATTACACACAAACACACACACAGAGGAATGTGTGCGTGTGTGTGTGTGTGCATGTTGTTGTAATCAGGGGTTACAACAGCATTTTGTTATTGTTAAATGTACAATATACGACGAGCAAATGCTGTTGCTGTTTCCATTTGTCGCAGGCACATAAGGTCGTCGTCTTGCTCTATGATTTTGCGTAATTACAGTTGATAAAATATATTCAATGCTGAAAAACCTTTTTGGAATAGCCCTGACAAGGGGTCATGTGGGTGGGGCTTGGATAACGTACATGTATCACAGATACGGAAATGGAAACCTAGTGGAATCCAATACAAAGAGTATTTAAATGAAGAATTTTCCATAAACTAGTCACAAAACAACAAAATGTATCCCTTTATTGGATATTTATTGTATCTTATTGCATAAAACTAGAAATATAAGGATATACATTTTCAGGAAGAACCTTTTTCTAGCCATAAGACTTTTAAAACTAAATGAGAAATGGACCTGAACAGATTTAAGCTGTGGATTACTCATTAGCTCTGGCCCTAAATCGAAATTGGAGACCCGTATCCCTTTAAGGTTTCCTCCTCAACGGATTCAGACAACAATTTTCTTTTGAACAATCACAAATCCCCTTCAAATATTCTAATGATTTCCCAATATCTGTTTTTGACACCTTCCATATGCTGCTGCTCTGTGGCATCAAGGTTCTTTGACACCGAATGTCCCTGCTGTCAGTGGGTGGAACCTGTTGAGAGAGAGAGAGAGCGCCTTTAAGGTCTCGTCTCACCCATTGTCATAGTCCCACAGAGTGGGTGGGGGGTGAGGTTTGTGGCGTGGGCATTGAATATGGAAATCAATGTGGTCAATAAGAGTGAAGGTTTTTCCCCCCCCAATAAACCAATCCATAAATTCTAAACGAGTGTGCGGGTTGGGGGTGGGGGGTGTGCCTGTGTACCCGTGTACCGTGTGAGACCCTCAAACCTCAAACTTTGTCATTTTGACGTTGACAAATAGATAAAGGGGCATAAATGGGCAGGGTGGGGCGGGGAGGAAGGCTACACTGTGATAGAGGTTAGGTTAGAGAACATACAACCCCAAAAAAAAAAAAACAACAACAACATATTCGTTCTATATTTATATCGATGACATGATTTCATTTCAATGTTCATGCCACACAAAACTCACGATTCCCGCGCCCGATAACAATGACACACAATTCACGAATGTGTGTTGCCACACATGTGTGTGTGTGGGGGGTAGGTGGAGGTTGCCAGCCACCCGCAACGGAATCCGACTACAATCATTGACCCTCAGTCGATGTGTCCATGCCTTCAATCCGGCTGGCACCCCTGTCGCCCCCTGATATGCGTGTGTGGCGTGAAATTTATTGATTCAATATATGTTATACAGTATGTCTCTCTGGCCTAATTGCTGGGGCCAGACACACCAAAGGGAATTATTAAATATGGATTGAGTGCTGCCTGGGGCTGGGGGTGGAGGAAATCCTTCTGAAGAGGGTTGGATTAGGGACAGCTTTGGGAGAATATTTCGAACGACCCTCAACTAAAACACTCTTGGATATACTCGAAGGTTGGTGACAAAAGTTCCTCCAACTAAAATTGATCCAACGATTTAGTGTATGTCAGCGACATATCCTGAAGAACATAAACTATGGAATGAAATTAGAGAATGACAAAGATCCTTCCTAGAACACTACTGATGAAAGCTGACAAAACTTAAGGAAGGAATCGACAGAAATATAGGAATTATTGAAAATGGAAAAGCGTTATACGACTCCATTTAGAAAAATATATCTTTATCCTTCAAAATATAAAAGAATGTTTGGTAACGATCCTCATAGACTATTTACCCTAGAGAAATAATCTCAGGGGCAAGTTTTCTCAGGGACATTAAGGTATGCCAAAGAGATCTTCCACCCCTTTCTCTTTCTTCCATCTGTCTCTTAGCAAATACCAAAATCTTGAACAAATCTCTCTAAAAAAATTCCAAAATCTCGAAAGGTCAAGTGTATCATTTATCTCTTTTTCTCCTTTCAATCAGTATCCCTCTCTCAATCTCAATCCCAATCTCAATTACCGTTAATTTCGATCTCTCTCTCTCTCTCTATCTTGAGATGCAAAGAGCTGCAGCAAGCAACATTCAAACATTTAACAAACAGAAATGTTTACAACAAAATAAAAACAATAAAACAATGAAATAGCCAAAAGGAGGTGGAGGCTAAAAGCAATACAACACAACGCAGCAGAGCAGAGCAGAGCGGAGCGGAGCGGGACAGACAGCGCTGCTGCAGCAGAGCCAGCGAGCAGCTGACAAGCGACAAAAATGCAACGCCAACGTCCAAAGCCAGCAGAGCCATAGCCATAGCCATAGCCATAGCCGCCGCGCGTTGGCGTGCTTAAATACAAAAGCAATGCTGATGTCGCTGTCGCTGTCGCTGCTGCCGCTTTAGCCTCGTTACAGCGCGTCAGCCGCGCCCTCGTAAATGGCAGCGCCAGCAGCAGAAGCACAAGCACAAGCACAAGCAGAAGGCAGCGCAGTCGCCCTCCATGTGGCCACAACAGAAAATCTCTTAACACCCGAATTCGTCACCAAACTTTGGACACTTACAACAGCAGCAGAGGTGGCAGAGTGGCAGTGGCAGGGGCAGACGGTGCAGAGAGAGAGAGAGAGAGGCCAAAAAGCTGACGTCAACGTCTGCGTTGGCGGTGGCAGCAGCGTGTACTACTTTTGTTTTCATTGAAAACGTTTGCTGTAATATGCTTGTGGTATGTTGTGTGGCATCGCAGTCGCCAGTCGAAGTCGAAGCCTCAGTCGCAGTCGCAGTCGCTGCCTCCGTTACAATCGCAGTCTCTGCTGCTCACATGGTCACTGAGCTTTGGGCTTCGCTGCCTCTGACACCATGTGCTCGCTGGCTGGTGCTGGTTCTCTCCCTCTGCCACCAGCCTCTCTCACTCTGTGGGTCTCTGGTGTTGCCAGCCGCTCGCTCTCTCTCTCTCTCTCTCTCTCTCCCTCTCTGCCACTGCCGACTTCGCTGCCTGACGTTGCCTCGCTCATTTGTTTTGGGCCGTATTGACCTTCTTAAAAAGTAGGTAACCTCATTTCTCATTTATCGTGTACAACTTACATGCTGCCTCCTCTGCCGTTACCTCGGTCGCTGTTGATGTCTCTGCTGCCGCTGCTGCTGCCCCTCCGTCTCTGCCAGCTGAGGGTTGCTGTGTTGCGTTGTGGTGTGGTGTAAGATCATGATGGGGCGGTGGGGGGCTTGTCTCAGCTGTCACTCAAAGAAATCGCATCGCACGCACTGAGAACGCCTTAATTGTTTTGGCCAAGATTCTTTGATTTGTATATGTAAATTTTCGTAAAGGTATCAGTGGGGATGCACTCTCTTTTAAAAGAAGGAAGTAGTGTTGAAGAAATACTACCTATAAATATACCAGAATGCCATCGATATAATTACATTTAGTTTTCAAGGAGGGGCCAAAACATCAAAAATGAATATAGTCTTATTTCAATAAAATACCAGAAATGGGCCTATATTTCCATCGCTATAGTCATCGCGGATACATCTGGCAATATTATACACAATATACTAGGCAAAACTTAAAAAATACTATAAAATACTAAAAATAGTATTGCATGAATAGAATTCAAAGAATAATTACTAGAACAAAAAGTATATCTAGTATGTATTCTTAAAAAATACCAGAAATTAATCGATAATTCGATAATATTAGATGTCAATGTAATTCGATTTCTTGAAACGGATTAGATGAATCGAAATCCATTTTAGTAATCCCTCTATTGTTCTGCTCTTTTATTTCGTGTGAATGGCAAATTGCCAGTCACGCGTAGTGGCGTCAAATGAGAGTGGTGACGGATGTCACCTCCCATAAAAATCATTTGCTCAAAGAGAAAACCCTGAGCATTTGAGGAAGTCTTCCTCATTCTCGCACACACATACGAAGGGCATTCATTGCTAGTGCTCACGCTCTCGCTCTCGCTCACACTCGCACTCAATTGATCGCTTCCTTGTGTCTCTCTGGCGCTGACGTCACAAGGCGACGGATGGCGGGTGACGGGTGGCGATGCCATGTAATTGAGTCCGGAAAATTAAGCAAGGTTTCCTTTTTGGGCCCGAAGGCTGCAAACAAACATAATTTTAAATATAATTTGTGTTGCACTTATGCTTGAGAGAATCTCTCATTGAGAGGCATTGAACGTTCAACGTTTTGCGCTCAGTTGAACAGAGAGTGAGCGGAGCGGAGGGCGGGCGGGCGGGAGAGTGGAGCGTAGCGTACCGGAGCGGAGGTTGTCGCCGTCGTCGTCACCGTCAGAGTCTCGTTTACTATTGACACCATTAATGCTGCCCCGAATGTAGGTCAATTGCGCGCTAATTGCCCCGCACTCGCCTTCTGCCGCCGGGGTCGACTCAATGCTGCTGTTGCCAGTCAGTCACTGCTGCTGCTGCTGCTGTCGCTCTGCTACTGTTGCTGTTGCCCCTGCTGATTGACGCTGACTTCGACAGCAGCAGCTTGACCTTTTAGGCCTCAGGAGCAGCTGTAACTGAAGCTGAAGAAATTTGCTTATATTACGCATACGCCGTGTGAGACAGCTACACAATAAACACAGCTCTGTTTTGGTCGAATTTCTGTTGCTTTTGGAGGCCCTTTCAAAGACCAGGATGTTGCCAGCAATATATGTATGACTCAATCTAAGGAAGGTGTTTACTGTACCAAAGAGCATATAATCATAAGATGCGCAAGGAGGAAAACCAGAAAACTCAAATACTTTGCAAACATGGATTCGCTGTCCCTTTGACTGTACTGTACGCAGTATCAAAATCGAAATGAAGATTAGATCACTTGTATATCGATCTTTCTATCGAAATATCGTTTTTCATTGGTTTTTCTTTAGTAATTCCATAAATCATGATTATATATCATTTCGATTGTCTCAAGATCGTTCAATCTAAACAAATTCCCCATCTGATGACATGTCGCACCCGCAAAAGCACGAAATCTTTAAGAGTATCAAGAACTTCGCTTAGCCTTCCTTTTTCTGTACTCACTTTTTTTTTTTTTTTGGGGGGCACTCATCAGCCCCCGAAAAACTCTGACCTAGTTTCCGCATTTTTGGGCAACTGAAAAACTTTTTGTTGTTCGCATTTGTTGCTGGCTTCTTTTGTATTTTTTGCATATTTTATGATTTAATCAAAGGAAATTATACACGCATGTAGAGCAGAGCCAAGCAGAGCAAAGCAGAGCAGGGCACAGAGCCATAGAGTCACAGAGAGAGCATCCAATCCCATCATCAGGGTGTGCCCTGGGGAAAGAAATGGAGAATCATACGACTGGCAACAGTGGCAGAGACTCATGGGGCAATAAAACAGAAACTTGACCCAATTCTGATGCCCTCCGCCGCTGCCTGCTCTCTTGAGGGCCTGGGAAATGTGTTGCTGCTCATCCGATAGATAGATAGAACCCTGAAACGTGTATTATAATGATATACAATCCCATAGGTAGCTGGCGGAGAAAAATATACAAATTGAAGGGGTTACATATCAATCGATCTATGAGCTAATTGAGTACTTGGGACACGGCAATGGAATCTGTATGGAAATCGTTTCAAATAGCAAATAAAACAATCATTTCGTTGAGTAATCCAAAGGAATGTGTAATACCATAAATGTAAATATTCATATTTATGGACGGACATCCCCTAGTAAATCTTATCAAATTACGAAATTTTGATTGGAAATCTTGAAAGATTTATTTAAATTATTCATTGGAAAATTAAAAAGGGAACACTTTTTGTTTGGAAGAAATGTTTTTCTAAGAATTCGAAATTTTATTGATAGATTTAGGGAATGTTTCCCAATGATTTTGATCAAAATATTTCTGGGCTTTCATGATACCAATTTTACTAATCGCTTGTGTCGAATGCTATCTGCTACTGTCTTTCGAAATGAATGTGTCCTTTCACTTAGCGGAAATTCAGTACGAATTTGTAGCACGAATGTATCCCTTCGATTATGAGAATTTTTGTACAGCGAACCATGACATAAACCTATTAAATTCCTGTAAATCTTGTAAAATCAACTCATCGGAACAGCTTCCATAATTTAATTTGATTTTGGTCTCTATATACAAATATACGCGTATAAATCTTTAGATGTTGCCCCAATGCCCCTCAAAGAGGAATGTTTCCCCTCGATTTCCCTCTCTCTCTGGAAACCACTTGTTCGGCTTCTTTACAATTTCCCATTTTGCACACTGCAATTATTTTGTATTCAGTTGAATTGCAACAGATGGTGGCACCCCACCACCCAACCTTCCTCTCTCTCTCTCTCTCTGTCTTCCCTTTGATTAATACATTCATTCCCTGGTGGGAGACCCCTATAAGGAGCCTTGCCCCTCGAATTCTGCTTCTATTTCATTATTACTATTATTATTCGCATTTTTTTTTTTTTTTGCACCACTCGCCCAGTCATTTGCCTGTTGCTAGCCAGTGGCTTGACATCTCCGTTCTCTCCGTTGATCCCCTTTTGCTCATTCTCGCTGTGTTGCTTCTCCTTCTCTCTTTCTCTGTTTATAATTACGCGCTTCGACACATTTTTCTGAACTATTTATTCTATTTATTTATTTATTCTCAGGCCAAAAAAAAAAAAAATCGTTTTTATAAACAAAAAATAAATTAAAAGCAAACAAAAACTTATACACTAAAAAAATATATTCTTTTTATTAAAATTTAAAATTAAATTAAAATTTAAGTTGGTAAAATTAAAATTAAAATTAATATTAAAAAAATTAAATAAAAAAAGTTTTACAAAATAAAGTAAAAAAAAATTAAATAAAAAAATTTTATTAAATAAAAAAACTTGTTCTTCCGATGAATACGACAAGAATATTGAAATTTCAAATTTAGTGTTTCGTTAAATGTTTCGAATGACCGCATTTCCATCTAGAATTTGACATCACGCATCATGCAGCAGCGCCCCTCGGTCACGTTTTTCGTTTACGGCTAATCCTTGATTTATAAAGGGTATCCAATCTTCGTTTTACTGAAATGTGCTACTCTGTCATCTGTTTTCTTTTTCATTCCCTTGTGCGGTCTGTCTCTGTCTCTGGCTCTCCGGCTTGAGGTATTCCCTTTCCATTGGCCGCCAGACCGGAGACAGATCCCAGACCTCAAACCCGAGAGTACAATAATGAGAGTAAACCCCAACTACTGACCGAAACTGAACCCAAAGCGTACTGAAAACTGATTCGAAACTGAGACCGAGACTGAGACTTCGACTCGGACTGAAACCAGCCACGGGTTCTAGCCTTGTGATTGTTGTTGCTGTTGTTGTTGTTGGTACCTTTAACCTTTGGGTTAATGGAAGCAGCGACGCTCTGAGACGTATCCTTGAAAGTATCTATCCGGCGAGGGTCATCAACTACTGCGGCTGGTGCTGTTGCTGTAGCTACTGCTTTTTCATGGTCGAAACGAAGCTCTGGATTACAAAATGGAGGGATAAATATAATAAAATATGGAAAGGAAAGGAAAAAAAGGGAGATGCTCGTACAGGATTTGCCAGAGAGGAATCGCTGGGTGCCACACGTGCAACTAATGAGCGAGCAACCACCTTCCATTATCAGTAATTGCTTCTTTTTTGTTGGTTCAAATATCGATTTGCGCTTTTGCATGTTGTATGCTTCCATGTTTTCCGTAATCAATATATGAATACCCTCTATATAGTGCGATGTATCTGGTAGATAGAGACCGAAGCACACGCACATCCCGCCTTCTCCAAACAGAGAAAGAGAAAAAAAGCTACGGTTTCAGGTCAGGGTTTCCGAAAAGTACACACACGCACTCGAACCCGAACCCGAACCCAAACACAAACACAAAACCCCTGCACCGACCAGACCCAGACCATAATTATCTAACCATGAGATGGCGGACGGAATGGCCACCGGAATGGACCCTGAAAGAGGCATGAAGGGGCAGAGCAGAGGTGGCTGCGGGGTTAAAAAAGTAAACTGCATTAATGAAAAACTGGGTTATAATTGAAATCAATGAACAAACGACATGAACGACAGGCCACAGAGCTACAGTTCGTAAATCCAGATCCCAAAAGTGGAATTTCAACATAAACAATGCATAAATCCAAAGATACTTACAACACAGGCGGCAGCGGCAGCGGCAAAGGCAGCGGTGGATCCACGAGAGCCCTACAAAAGTCAAACGGATTTATGACGAGTGCCACCACAGTGGAGAGTCGACTCCCGAACGACACAGTGGCACGAAAGCCATTTGAAATTGATAGAATCTCAAGAAATTGAGTATTAAGATTGGGAAAGAAATTAAAGAAAAATGTACAAATTGTTTTAAAAATGGTTTTCATAGGAAAAAGTGACGGTAAGAAACTAAACTATAAGAAAAAGATGAAGATGAAAGAACAAACATATCATTCGGGATTTATGAAACTTTTTGAAGAGAAATGTATCCTTTTTTTTAACAAAATTAAGTGAAACTTCATCTAAGAATCCTTAAGAAATTGAATAAAATAAACCTTTAATTTTTATAGATTTTATTATAGATTCATGATTTATTCAAATCTTTTTTATACCAAAGAAGATCCTATAAACGATGGTAGATTTGATGGTAAATTGCGATTGGAATAAGGATTCCTCTCCTACAAAATGCTAGAAAGAAAGTTTCCATACAGAAATATCTCCTTTATGAAGTGAATTATTGTTTATTTAAAAGATAGATACAAGAAATTTGCCTATATATAATTCTTGTGACAGCCCATTTATTGAATTTCCAATTCATTTTGAATATAGCATATACATATACAGCTATCTATTGACTCTCTCCCAATCTTCATATCTCGATAGATCTCTTATATCATATCATCTTTCATATAATTTCTTATAAATTATAATTACAAATGTCACTTATGTCCCACTGTAGAGTCACTCCACCTTTGCCCTGAGTGTTTCCTCTCTCTTTCTCTCCCGTTTGTCTGTTTCATTCCATTCCGTTTCGTTTCGGCACGCTTAGGCGCTTAACAAATTGAATTCAAGTGGCGGACGGTGGCGGCGGCATCACAAGAAAAGCAGAAGAGGAGACAAAGAAGCAGCAGCACAAGAGGTAAAAGAAGAAGTAACCGCAAAAGAAGCAGCAGCACAAGAAGAAACCGCAAAATAGAAGAAGAAGAAGAAGAGGCAGGGAAGCCTTCAAACAGCTTTCGTGCGTGACAAAAATGATGACAAAACTTGTCCATCCGCCCCCGCCCCTGTCCCGCTCCCATCACCGCCGTGCCCGTCCCCGTCCCCGTCCATTGATGCACATTTTTTTGTGGAGCATTGGATGACATTTTCCGTTTCTTTTCACTGCCATCGTTTCTGCTTCCTCGACATTTGCATACATACACGCGAGTGCTGTTTCAATTCCATTTCATTGGCGTTTCGTTCCACTGTGTTTTTGTTTGCTTCTGGTTGACCATGAAACGGCGGCGGATCGAGTCAAAGAGAGCATGTCCATACATGCTCTTAAAGCTCTTTTAATCATCATCTCTTTCTCGCTGGTAATTTGTATCTTTAAGATACGCGAAACCGACTACTGCCCTGCTGCATCTCTCTACACATCTTCCACATTAAAAATTTATGATGTAGCCAAAGAGCTAAGTCGCTCGAAAGGCGTGTCCCCCTGTCCATTGTCTGTCCCTCGATTCTTGTGTGCCTGTGTCTGTGTCTGTGTCTGTGTCCGTGTTTCCGCTTCATGTCCAAAAGTATCTCAAGAGCAATAACTACCTCTGCTGCAGCCGCTGCCGCTGCCGCTGCGGTTGAGGCTACCTGTCTGCTGTCGTATCTGTATCTTTTTATCTGTCTGTGTGAATGTATCTTGAGGCTACTTAATGTCGACTCAACTTGTATGGCCGCTGACCGCTTCCTTGTCTCTCGGTCTCTCTCGAGGTTGGATCTCTCTCCCTCTCTTTGCATTTCGAATATGCTTAATCCGACTACCTCTTCTTCCCCCAACTGCCGTTTATTGTTGCTAATCGCTTGTATTATATCGCATTTCGTCTACCTTCTGGCTATATCTTCAACTTTGATCTAGTGTTCATCATTTTTTCAAGGGGAAAGGGGGAGCATCTCCACTAATTACTTAAGGTTTTCCCTCTACAGCTTTTCTGTGTGGTCTGGTTTTTAATTTGTATAATAAATCAGTTCTCATTTGAGAGGTCTCCTACTTGTCTTCTCCCTCTTCGCTTCTTTAAGCGGAAAAGCGTGAAAATTATGCCATCTGTAAATCTGTGAAACGCTTTCACCCGAGAACTTTTGTCGCTTGTCGAGAATTTAACACTTTGTTGGCCACACAGTGATATTTGATATTTGTTAGAAAGTATTTTACTTTTCTGTTTACTTTTCAGCTTGTAAGCAAACGATCCCAGCGATCCCAGGCCTAGTTTTAATGTTTCCAGATGATGTTGCGAGATTATGGAATACCTAAAATATGAAAGATACAAAGAAGGGATTGTTAGATGTTGAAAAGGGAAGAGTTTTCGCTGAATTTGGGTGGTTTAAAGAGTTAAAAAGATCTTGAGTTGTTTAAGTGTTGGTAAATCATTTAATTAGTGTTGGTAAACGTTCCCAAAATATAAAAAATTGAAAAAAGTGAAGTTTGAAAAGACTAATAAGGGAATGAGTAAATTTTTTACTGCAGTTGTTTGGTTTTGAGTGTTGGAAAGCTACTCTTATAGTTAAGTGTTGGTTAATCCGTTAATTAGTGTTGGAAAAACTTCTATAAAATTGTAGAACAGTATTAAACACAATTTTTAATCTTTATTTTGATTGATTAAGTCTATATTTACCACCGATTACTCCCCAAAATGGTGTTGAAAATCTGTAATTAGTGTTGGTAAACTCATAATCATTTCGCTTAAAGCTAGAATGTTGATTAAGGCATACGTGCTAAATACAGCTTAAAAGTATTTTTAATCATTATAAATCACAAGATCAAGTTCCAAATGCTAAAAGCAGTGTTGATAAACCCTTAAATTGCAACAAATTTCTCAATTCCTCAGCCACTTTCCATCATTTGCCGTTCATCATACAATTAAGCTATTAAATTTTAGCCATTCACCCCATGGCGCTTTCCCAAGGCCCACTCACGCCCACTCGAACGAAAAGGCAACGCGAGAGGGGGGGAAAACCCATCAGGGGAAAATGCAACAGCTAATCTGCAGAGTAAAAGTTAACTTTTGTTCGAAGAAAATCAAATGCGAATGCAACAAAACAGCAATAGCGACGGCGACGGCGACGGCGGCGGCATCCCATGGCCAATGAAACCCATTTCACTTCCTGTTTATCTATAAGATACTTTTACAAATGAGCAGCAGCAGCAGCAGCAGCAGTGAGCAGGCATCAGAGGCATCGGGGCATCGACGAATGAATGCAGCTGCCATGCACACATATAATTAACTGCACAGAGCGTTTCGTGGATGCATTGGATATTTGAAAGCGAGGCAACGATGTGAAATTGAAATTGAAATTGGTCCTTTTCACTCTTCAAAATGAAAACATCGCATCCCAGAGAGCCAGAGAGCCACTGATCAGAGGGGGGCAAAGAGAGAGTGGGAGATGATGATGTGCTTCGAGAGTATCTTTCACTCAAATGAAAGTAAAGGAAAGTACTACTGCGGGTGGGCGCCCGCAGAGGCGGAGTCAGAGTCGAAATGCCAGCGAAATGAAATCAAATAAAGAAATGAAATGAAATTTGCTTTCAAACAGAGCAAAAAAGCAAATGCAAAACCGAAACAAGATACATCATAAGCGTTGGATGAATCACTAAAGGCGATGGGTGGCACAAAAAGTTATAGAATTTACAACGATGGATGTATAGGGTTTATTCAAGGGAAAGATCAATGGGAGGACTATCTGATCATCTGATTCTACTTTATGCCACTCTTCACAGTCTGAAATTGTGCCAGTCACATGTCAACGTTATATGATACAACTCTGTGGAGAGGCCAATGGAATGGGCAAGGAAGAGATCTGTCTTACAGAGGACGTAGAGTGATACTGATTGCTTGCATCTATCTACTGTTGCTTTTCAACTGATTGACAGTCACACGTTAACGTTAAATAATGATGCTCTGTGGATATGCTTTCATTAGAGAATGATGAAAGAGATTAAAAGATAAATGTCACTCTTGCTTAAATGTATACAGACTAAAAGCGTGCCAGTCACATGTTACCGTTGAATGATGAAGCTGTCATGCAGGAATGAGATTGGATGGGGAACAGGGTCACATTACCCGCAAGAACGTGAAAACTAGAGCTAGTTTGCCCCTTTCGAGCAGTAATCAGAGTATGATAGTCCAGTGATAGCCTCTTTCATGCCAGAATAAGAGAATGATAGGCCATTAGGAGCCATTTCATGCCAGATGGAAACTAATATGCTACTAGAATGAGAGACTCTACAATACTTCAATTAAATTTATGAATTTATGGACTTACATTTCTTCTTCAATCTCTTATTCTTTGTACATCTCTACCTGCGTCTCTCTCTCTCTCGTACATTCACTCTTTCTCTCACTGGCTGTATCGCTTTGGTTAAATGAAAGCTTGACGCTGGCCCGACGACAGCTGCCGCAGCAACAGAAGCAGAGGCCGCAGAGGGGCAGCCTCGATAACAGCAGCGGCAACAGCAACCAGCAACCAGCAACAGCAACAACAACGGCAGACGTTTTCAAGGTGGCAACTGTCATTCACTTGGCGGCCAGCAGCAGCAACTGCTGGAAGCTTCAGCTTCAGCCTCAAAATTCAACTTCAACTTCGGTTTCAGCTGCTGCTGCTGCTGCCTCTGCCACTGGGGCTGCTGCTGCTGCTGCGGCGTCCTCCTCCAGCTCTTTGGCATTGACTTGACACCTTGCCAGCAGCAAAATTTATGAAGTGAGAGTCGCCCCAGAGTCAGTCGTCGCAATGGAAGTGGAAGTCGATGAGACGGAGTCACATTCGAAGTCGGACTCTGGCATGGAAGCCGCTGCAATGCATTACTTTCTCTTCCTGTTTCGGCGTTAAATGAATGGAAATCATAAAACTCCACTCCAAAGCGAAATCCAACTTGAAAAACTATTGAGAGGCCCAACTAATGTGGGTGCAGAGCGTTGCTGCAACTGCAATTGCAATCTGGTGCATGGATACGTGTGGCAGACAGAATGCGTGTGTGTGTGTGTGCAGTCCACTGAACAAAGACAATAACAAATGACAGTTGTCTGTCTTTTGATGACGGGTTTACTCTAAAAGGAGGGTGTTCCGATGTTGGGGAGAAGTTTGGAGAGCAAAACAGACCTTAGAGCCCCTTTATAAGGATAGCCATACATATATCTGTGTCCCCTCAGCTGTAATGCTACTTTCTTTAGATGCTTCATAGTTTCTAGTTGTCGAAATTCCGGGAAGGGATACCTATGTATCTTTATAAAACTGAATGACAATCATTGAAACTTCCAAAGCGCATCATTTCGCTTCCTTTTGTTGAGAAATGAGAGCGCTAACACTGCTGTTCCACTAATCCCAGTGTTCCACATTCGTTGAATGATAAGGAATGACGTACAAAATTCGCATAAGCGAAAGGACACATTCGTTTCGAATAAGAACATGAGAGTTTCGAAAGGAATTGGGGAATACGGGGGGTTTGTACGATTAAATCCCAAAAAGACAGCAATTTATAATAAAATACGAAAAATTCTTTAAAATTCTCACAGAAATCATCGATTTGGAAGAGTATCTAAAGATTGGTTTCTCCGTAGATAGTTTTTGTTGTTGGTGTGCGGTTTGCTTGTCAGCCAATTCTCATCTCAATTGCCGCCACAGACTTGACGTTTTTCTCCGTATATCTTTGTATCTTTTGTTGCTGCTGTCTGGTGTCTGCAGTTCGCTGTTGATTTCATTTGTTTAAAAGTCGGGAAAAGAGTGGACAGCGCCCACACCCCACGCTCCAAGGGGCTAAAAGCGGAAGGGAATGGCGTCTAGACTTTGGAAGGGTCCCATAAAATGGGAGTGGATGATAGTTTTATGGATTATTATTTGAGATTTCGAAGATTGTTGGAAGATAATGGATTATGGGAGATGGAAAATCAAAGATTAAACAGAAAATAAACCAATGAAAGATCTTTCTTGGATTTTAAAATCGTATTTTAACAATATTTTATTCCCATTTCATTCCATAAACCATCTTAAATATTCATCTTTTGTCTCTCCAATCCCCAATCCAAATATTGAGATGTATCTTTATCTTGTGGTATCCACACAATCGCTGGAATCTCTGAGGTTCACTGAACTTTTTCTGACTCACGCAAAATGTTGTTTCGCTTTGGTTTTTCTAGATTTATTTTTCGGTTTTGCTCCTTATTTTTTTGTGTTTGTTGCTGCACAAAATTTGCATTTTGTACAATTATTTGTCGTCGTTAGTTTATTGCACAATTGGACAACAAGTCGAAATGAGTTTAACCGTAAAGTGTGGCTGTCTGTCTCTCTGTTGATTGTCTCTGTGTTTGTGCAATGCTTTGAAGGCAGATACTGCGATACAGTGGGATGGAAAAGTGATTTTATGGGTGAGATTGCTGAGAGAGAGAGCAGCAGCCTTTGCTGCGAAGCCACTCTGGAAAAGGCAGAGAAAAAGTTCCTAAAAGTATCTAAATCCACCCATTACTGCTAAGCCACTCTGGGAGAGGAAGAGGCTACATAAAAACTATCTTAACCCACCCTTTTGCTGCTAAGCCACTCTGGGATAGGGCTGAAAAGTATCTGAAGATCTCTCTTGCATACAGGGATTGCTCACACATTGTTATCCCTAGATCAGTAGATCCTTGGATCTTTCCCTATGAATTACCTTCAACGGATAACCTCTTCCCCTCTTGAACCCTCCCCTCCCTCCAAGGAACCAATGCTTAAGCAATTCCCATTAAATGTCTGTTCGATAAATTTGCATTTGCCACTGTGCCACAATATGTTAAAGTCTTGGGGTGCCCCTCCACCCCTGCGCCCCTACACGCTACAGCTCGGTTCGGAGTCGACTCCCCGATGCAGTGCACCTCCCTTGCCTTCCCTTCCTTCGCCCTGGCGTGGCATTCTTGATAAGTTAAGCTTTATGGTTGCGCTAGTTCATTAAATTTATTTTACAGACACACGGGTCGGGTCTCTCATTCTCCCTCTCCCTGCCCCCTGCCCCCTACAGCAGCAACAATGTGGCCTGCCCCCGCTTTGTGCCGCACCTAAAGACTTTTGCTGTTGCAGAACGAACGAACGGGGACGGAAGAAAGAGAGCAACCAGCAACCACAGACACAATCCTGTTCTCCCTCTCTCTCTCGAAGACTCTCTTTCGTTCTCCTTCACTCACTCTCTGTTTGTGGCATGCAACAACTCTCACAGTAGTCGTCTTGTGGCCGGGCATAGTGTGGCAAAGTAGTAAATTTAACGTCAGTTGCATTTAAATTGAAACTTGAGTGCCGCCCTTCTGCTTGAAGGTTCTATCTCCCTCTCCTCTGCTCCCCCTATGCGCTGCTCTTCGTTCTCCCCTGCTGCATCGTTGGTCATCAGTCTCCTCCTTTCTCTCTCTCCTTTGGTACCGCAAGACACTACTCTTCTTTCGTACCACAAACCAAATACTTCGTTTGTGGCTCTTGTCGACAGTTTGAGTTAATTTCAGAGTGTTCCGCCTTTTCCGCACACATTTAGTTGCAAGTACAGTGCGTTTCATAGCTAAAAGAACAGCTAATGGTAACCCTCTATGGCTAAGCCACACTGGGAGAGGTAGAGATATTCTATATTCGTTGAGAATCTCAAATATCCGATAATATTCTTTCTAACCTTGAAATCGATACACTTTCGATATGTTATCGCTGTTTTATGATTAATTTTTCGATAATTTATCAAAGACTTGCCTTAAAACTGCGCAACGCACTGTTTTGTGTGGATGTATCTTTGTATCTTTTGCCTCTGGCACGCATCCCAGAAAGAACGGAACAAGCCAGGGACACAGCAGAAGGATGAATATGAAGAGAGTGTACAAGGATGAAGATGAAGGCTGTAGATGGAGATGGAAATGGAGGATTGCCCCTGATTGAATCTCCTTAACCACTCCCCTGTGTTTGTTCTGCTGCTGCCTGCCGTTGCCATTTCTGCATCCCCAGTCCCTGTTTATGGTTTTCCTCTCTCTCTCTCTCTGTCTGTCTGTATCCCCTACTCCTCCTCCTCCTCTCATAAAATTTAAAGTTGAGCAACGAGTAAAAGTTGGACCCTTGACTCTGGGACTCTGTTGCTGTTGTATTACTTTAACGCGCTCCACTGAAAGATACAAATTGTTATGCAAAATGGTGAAAAGTTTCATTCGGATACGGCATGGTACCAGCGACTGTATGACTGACTGACTCTCTTGTTTTTTCGTGCACTACCCTATACCATCGAGGGTATTATGATTTTAAGCAGAGGTTGGATCAGATCCTATCAGACCCTGTAAAATATAATCACCAAAAAAAAATTATATATATGTGATTTGTTTTAGTTGAAGTTTAAGTTAAAACTTTGCCTAGAACCATATTTTGGATGGAGAGCAGTTTTTTTTAATATAGTTTAATTTTTTCCAAATAATTTTTCTTGTAAAAAAGACCTAATTTTTTAAATTGGGATTTTTTTTTTTGCTAAATCAAAAGTTTAATATTATTTCGATATTATTTCCTGTAGATTACATTTTTATTTTATTTTACATTTTATTTAAAAATTAAAAATATTAAAAAAAAAAAAAAAATGCTCAGCTCAAATACAAGATGCACCTTCAAGAGTATCCCTGCCTTCGCTCAACGCAGTTTCTTCTGTTTTTTATATCTTTGTTGTTGCCGTTGATAAAAATAAAATGAAACAAAAAAACATAAGCACATTTTTGCTGTACATTTTTTTGATTTATTTCCTTTTTATGTTGATCTGCTTTTTGCAGCCGTCGCATCGTCGATGTCTGCGCTTTTATTTAATTTCGCTTCCTTCAACAAAATGTTCATTGTAAATATCTCTCTGTGCAACTTCAATTGGTGGTGCTTCATGGTGGTGCCCCTCACTGGGTTGCCTGGTGGTGCCGGTGGTGCCCCTCGCTTTCAGCGGACTTGTCATCCCAGCCACGGAGATCTTCCCCTTCTTTTGTGGACACACAGAGAGGCAGGCAGGCAGGCAGGCAGGCAGGCGGGGGAAGGCGATGAAGAAAAGACAATGCACAATGCGATCTTTATCAGAGGCAAAAAGCCTGGCAAAACCGTTGAGCGACGAGACTCATTGTACAATATGTTATTTATGTTGTTTAATATTCCCTTACATGTCACGGTCCTCCCTCTGCCTCTCTCTACCGTAAACCTCCTCCTGCTTTGAACCTTTATTAATCGGTTGTAAACCTTTAACTCTTGTCGTTTCAGGTATGTTTATCATCCGATGACATTTATGTTGACAATTGGCGAGGGTCTTGTGTCTGGTGTGTGTCTGTGTGTAAGTAAATGGGGTTAAGCAGATCTCAGATTTGATCTATGAGTGATGGGGCTGACGGGGGTGACGGGGGGCTTATATAAGCAAAAGTACAGTTGTGCAAGCCATGGGAATGGGGGAGAAAGGTTTTTTAATCGTAATATTTGGTGGGCAGGTACTTAAAGGGATCTTTGGAAGGGTAAACGAATAAGAATCGGTTCTTGTTTGACTTAATTATGATTTTTGGATATATTTTGTTTGAATTTAAAGATATATCTGGTGTCGTAGTAAATACTTTAAATGGATTGTGTTTATCCTAGGAAAACGCTTACAGGATAATCGAATGAAAGTATCAAGGTATACGCCGAAAGTAGTTCTGATATTTCTTCAAAAAATACTAGAAAATGATCAAAAAAAAAGTGTAACGAATAACCAGCCCGAGTTATATTGGTGTTTTAAAAAAATACTAAACAAATACTAGAAAATACTAAATGAATTGTAGAAAATACTAAATTAATACTAGAAAATACAAAAAAATAGTAGAAACTGCTATTTTAAAAATAGTTAGAAATACTTGCAAATACTCTATCAAAAAATGTTATTTTGAAAATACTTAATACCATAAAAAATACGAGAAAAAATATTTTTTTTTGTACAAATTCTGTACAAAATACTAGAAAATACCGTAATAAATACTAGAAAATACTAAAACAACAAAATGAGATTGTAATCATACAAAAAATTAAACGTTTTTTATCCCGAATAATTTCGGTATTCTTTAAAAAATACCAGAAATTTATCGAAAGCTCGATAAAAACAATTTTTCGAAGAAAAGATTTGATAAAACAGCTTCCAAAATTCGCAAATATCATTAAGAAAGCATTGATTTAGGGGATAAAAATACTGGAAAAAATCCAATAATCGATACTTCGATGAGACGATAAAAACAGCCTTGAGACGGCCCTTTTTTCGTTCGAATCAAATCCAAAAATAGTACTTGCTGATCCTTTAGAGAAAATCTTTTCACAAACTCAATTTAAGGATCCCGTCTGGGACCCAAAATTATGTAAATTTTGCAGCCATTTGAAATCCCCCGCAAAAAACTTCTTAACCATCTCTCTCTCTCCCGTTTTGGTTTTTTCGCGCAAACTTATTCAAAATTAATGGCCATCAGGCAAGAGAGAGAGAGAGAAAAACGCCGCCTCGACCAAGCCCCCGGGGCCATTGAAACACAAAACGCCCTAATAAACCTTGAGGTTTTGCTTCGAGTCGATGGCACGTTTAATGCCCCCGAAAAAGCAGTCGAGTCGAGACACCTATATAAGACTTCTAACGTCTATAATTACAAAGCAAATACACGCACAAATACACGAAAGATACGCAGATACGAAGATACGCGGATACGCGGATACTCGGATACAGATACAGTCACGAACGTTCGTACGTTCATATCGTTCGGTCAATAGCCAGACCAGAGAGCTTGTTAATTAAGCCCGTCCTCTAACCAACGAAATTATGACAAATTTATGTGGCCAAGAACACATTTTGGAGTACGATCGAAGGAGAGAAGTTCAAATAGTCCGCCCATTCGAATAAACAAAAAAAACTACCCATAGTAACATGAAGAGGAGCCCCCCCAAAAAAAGAGACGCGCGAGACACATTCTACGGCAAACATTGCCCCAAAACTGAAATAAAATCGTGAGCCATTTGAAACTTATGACGGGACCGGCCAGGGGGTTCATGGTCAAAACAACCTGAGTTCGTTAAAACAATCAAAAAAAAAGAAGGCAAAAAGAAGCAAAGAGAGAAGCACAAAATAACAGAAAATCATGCGATAAAAAAAGGCGCAGAATGCGAAAAGCAAATGAACAAAATTTGTTTGTACTCGCGGGAATAAAATAAAACTAAGAAAACGGGAAAAGAAAACAGGGGAAGATTCGATCGAGGAAATACTCTATACAGGTTCTAGGGATGGGATTTATGATATATTTTGGCCACTAATTCCAATAGTTTCTGTGTTTCATAAGTTATATTGTTTCACTTGAAGTTTATTCGTTGAACCAATTTCCCATAAGCGAAAGGACATATGCGCTCTAGTCGTTCCAATCGAATGAAGCGTAGGAGACAAACCGAGACCATTCGCCGCAAGCGATTAGCGGATGGAATCTATAAATCGAAAATATTTTAATAGATATAATGCGATTCTTGGATTGAGTGTTATACTTCTAAGGAACAGAGGTCAGAAACAGCGTCCACTGTTCCGCTGGTTCCATTGTTCCACTTTCATCGAATGGTGCGGAATGTAGATGATTTCCCATAAGCGAATGGCCATTGGGAGAACTATCTTTTGTTGTACAAACTTCTTCCTCAACCTAAAACAACTCTTCCAAAGGGTATCCCCTGAAAGAACCCAAGCATTGGGGGACCTATTGGGAGAATTGGGAAAACTATCTTTTGTTGCACAAACTTCTTCCCTCAACCTAAATCAACTCTTCCAAAGGGTATCCCCTGAAAGAACCCAAGCATGTTGAAAGATTTTTGGCTGTCAATATTTATGACTAGCAAACAATATTCTAATGGTTCTTTCTCGTTGTGTGTGAGATTTCGTGCAAAAGTTTATCCAACTCCCCGGAGAAGTATCTTGTATCTTGGGCAAAAGTTTTTGCATGTATCTGAAGTGCGCTCTCGCTCTCTGTCTATCGGATGTCAGCCCCGTGTCTGTCCATAAATTATGCTCTCTATGGGGACTGGGGCTGGTGCTGGTGCTGGTGCTGGGGCTCTTCGCTGGTCTTCAGCTGCTTGAATATTTGTACAACTTCTAGTTTTGTTGTCGCTCGTTGCGCCACCGCCACCGCCTCTGCTTCGCTTCTCTTCCGTTTGAAGCGTGTGCACACCTTGAAAATAACTTCCAAGGTTGCCTCTGCCTCTGCCTCTGGCTCTGCCTGCGACGAGAATGATTGCCACTGCTGTCGCTGTCTTGCTGTCTTTATCTATCAGTCGTTACCCCTCTCTCTCTCTCTCTGTCTCTTTTTGCACGATTTCATTGTATGCCCCGTGCCATGGCCACACTCTGGTCTCTGGGCTCTGGGCTCTAGGGTTCTGCTGTGGTTCCCATCATTGCCCTGCCCTGTCCCTGCCCTTTCCGCGGATGGGGTACTTGTCTTCTTGTCCAACTTGTTCTCCGTTCAACCCGTTCATCATCAGCCAAGTTCTGGTCTGGAATGGGCTTTGTTTTGCTGCTTAGCCTTTAGCCGGTTGTTGCCACCGCTTTTTGTGCTGTTCGCTCAGTGACGTCAGAAGTGTTTAGCCGGTTCCGGTTCTGGTCTTCATTTCCAATGTAAATCAATGCTAATCAAAAGGGAAGCCATAAAAACGATTCAATGAAGGGAAATTTAACAAATGATCAACCGAAGAAACATCAGAACAAGTTTTAAAAGTGGGATTTCATTAAAAAATGATATATATTAGGTATATCTAAGAATGAGCAGAAACTCTCTTTGGACAGTTGCTTGTAGTGACTTTTGAATCCTTGTAGGATCTTGAGTACGATGAACCCTGCAGAGTATGGAACCTATAGAGGTGCTGGAATGCTGAAAGTAATCAGCATTTAGTTAATAGTTTTAAAAGTTTTTCTGTCTTTTAATTTATACTTAATTATTTTTTATATTTTGTTTTTTTATTTTGTTTATTAATTCATGGAAGAACATTCAATCGTAACTTTCCCAAACCTTCAAATTTGCCTCTGCCAAATAGTTTTTTTTTTCGCCTAAAAATAGTTTTCGTTCCTTTAAAATTAAATTTTCCTTAACACAGCTATTTTTTTTTTTTTTATTAATTTCCTTGTTTTTTAAGTTTTCTGTGTTGGTTTTTTGATATTTGTGTTGATTGGTTTCAACCCATTATAAAAGTAGTTTTAATAATTACAGTACAATATTTTATCGTATATTGTTATTGGTGTTAATTTTGATTTTTAATAATAAACCACATAATTTTAAAAAAAAAAAAAGTTTGGTAATTTTAATTTAATTTTTATTTTATTATTTAGTTTTTAATACATTTTTTAATTTTTATTTCATTATTTAATTTTTAATATTTTCTTTAACTTTATATTTAAAATGTTTACTCCTTTGTTTTTCTTTTTTAATTTTGTATTTCTATCTATTACATTTTTTTCTCTTACATTTTCTAGTTTTTCTCTAATTTTGTTTTATTTGTACTCTCAATTGTTTGGTATTTGGTTTTTTTGTTGCTCTTTGGATTTGGATTTTTGGTTGATTTTCCAGTTGTTTTGTGGATGTCTCACGTACGGCGAAATGTGTGCATTTTAATGATCTAAATTATGGTTACTTTATTGCGTTATTAATAACATTTTGATTGCATCACGTAGGCACGCAACGAGCGACGCAGAGCAGAGCTCTTCCTCAAAGAGCAGACCCCGAAAAATCCGATCCTCTGTGGCTCTGTTTCTGCTTTGGGGCTGTCAACACGCGCTTCTTGGGGGCTCTGCTCACGTTTCACGTACATATTTGTTGTTTTATTTTTTGGTGGCGTCCACGTAAATGGAAATGGCATGGAAATGGGTGCAAGGTGTGTGCGTGTGCGTGTGGGGCAGAGTCTGCGAGGAGGAGGCACTGGGGTCTCCGTCTCCTCCTTGGATTGGATTCCATACACTCGCGAAGGGCATCGCGAGTTTCATTTTGCAGCTGGTAGAAATCGTGCTTCAAGCGTCCAGCCTTGGGTTTGCCTCCACTTACCCCTGCCCCCTCTTGGGGCACCCCTTCTCTTCTCTCTCTTTTTTTTGGTGGTGTCTTATCAATGTTATTCGAGTGCCGTTTTTCAGTTAATTTTCCGTTTCTGTTATTGAATTTTTACAACTGCCCAAAGTGGGTCAAAGATACAGATACAAAAGCGAGACTCTTTGCCTCTGCTTCTGCCTCTGCCTCTGCCTCTGCTGGCGTCGCAGTCAACGTCAGTTTGTCGGCATCGTCGTCACATAATAAAGAGAGCGGCTATGGCGGCATCCTCGACTCGACTCGACTCGACGGTAATTTAATGTTCATTAATGTCTGGGGCATAATTTTTGGGTACTTCTTCTTTTGCGTGCAACGTGCCACGAAAAAGAAGATGAGGAATGTGGCAGCATCCTTCGACAAGAGATCTGAAGAGACCCCATAAGCGGCAGGCAGACAGGCAGCAGCTGCCGAAAACTGCAAGCGACTCTCCTTCGTATTTAAATGGTTATATTTTGTGTGGAGGTATTTTATTTTTTCAACAGCAAATTGAAGGTTCAGAAGGGAGAGGCTGCCTGATCTCATAAGTTTAATGTTCCCATAAACGAACAGAATATGCAGATGAAACGGGGATTGAGATGCGATTACAGGGATACAGAAAGATACTTTGAGGAACAGCTGCCTGTAGATATCCGAAAAGAAAAGGATGCTCCTGTGTTTATTTCAGATATCAATCTAATATGTCTATTCTATCTATATTTTTTTCATTTAAGCTACATTCCAATCCATCTGTTATACAACAATCTTTCTTACATCCCATTAAAGCTCTGATTAGCTCAGATAAAGAGATACATTGAAAATGCTCTCCAATTTCTGGTTGTGTTTCCAGTCGTCTCGTTTCAACCTTGTGTGCTGTCTCTCTTGTCATCTTCCTTTAACCCTCGAAGCTTTCTATCTATATGCTGTCTAGTTATCTCTCTTCAACCCTCAAGCTGTCTGTTGTCTGCCTCATCATCTCTCTTGTCATCTTCCTTCAACCTTATTTGTCGTGTGTCTAGTTATCTCGCTTTAACCTCAACTGATGTCTAGATTTCTACCTCTATGGAGAGTGTATAAGAGGTGATTCCTCTTAAGAAATAGCTTAAATAATGTAAGAATATCTAAAGCGTTTATTTCTTATATAAAAAACTAAATTTTTTGAGATCTTAGCATAACGAAATATATATTTTACACTCTCAGAATTTGTTTATAATTAAAAAATCTCTCAAAAAGAGAGACATGATTGTTGTTACAATATTTAGAAGGTTTTATCCTATTAAAAGGATTCTCTGTAATAGTTTAAAGTAATTTTATATTTATGATAATTATGTTCTGCTTTTTAAACATTTATTTTCCTATGAAAATCACTTTGAATTCGTATGCGGAACGTTTTTGTCGAGGCACACAAAGTAAAATTCACTAAAAACAGAACAGTATTTAAAATACTTGAACTTTTATTCGATTTACAGTTAAGAAATGTCTGTTTTCTTTTGATTTTCCCTTAAAAGTTGAAGAAAACTAAGTAGAGGCTTTTCGAACCCCTTTGGGCGGTCATATTGGCGCCGCTTTTACACGATAATTTAAGTGTTAAGGCCACGCCCACCGTCCACCGCCCACCGTCCACCGCCCACTACTGCCTACAATCATTATCTTTCTGTAGATCCACTCAAGCGGAAACCGTGGCCAATCTTTGTGCCGTGTGTGGTGGAGTGTTGCAAGCGCCACAACGAACCCATAGATTGGGGGGGTCTGAAGGGTAGATACAACACCTTTAGTAGTACTTGACTCCGCAGCAGCTGCAGGGCCAGAAAAAAAATGATTGGAGTGGATTGGATTGCCTTGATTGACTGCTTGATTGATTGCTTAGGCTTGAGGGCAGACCCTTTTGGCCGGGGATATCTGGATGGCTCTAATTGAATTATAATAAACAAAAGAGTGGCGTAATTGTGGAGATCTATTCCCTGAGGATACTCCTGGCATATCTGACAGATACTTGCAGTATCTCTTGCTGTATCTTGTATCTTTTGCTACCCCAGAAAATCCCCTGTTTTCATGCACTCAAAATCAATTACAAGAGCAATCTCTGGCCCACACTAAAATTTCACCTCACAAACGGAAATGAGGCAACATCTTCCCATAAAACGTGTGGCAATGTAGTCTTGCAACATTATTTTGGGCCAAAAGGGGGCCGGAGGTACCCCCAAGGGGATGCTTCGTATGTGGGCGGTAGCAGAGGGTGCAAAATCAATATTGTTTGCCATTTTGCGGGAATTGTCGAAGAGCGAAGCTGCGATAAGCTGACACACAGGAGAAAAGTGCCAGGAAAACTGCAGGAAAACGATTTCAGCATCTGGACAGGACGAAAACATGGACAGGGGTGGTGCTAGGGAGGGGTTTATGTTCAGGAAAATGGTTATAGGATACAAGGGTATAAAAGGGAATAGTAAATAATTGAATGAACTATAGAAATTTAAGGGAAATTCACTAGAACTTCTATAAAATATCTTCAGCAAAAGAACTTTCGACTAAAGATACTTTAAAACGGTTTTCCCTTTCCCAAAGAGTCCCCCCTGACACATTTCCCTGTTACGCCTCTGCTTTTTTTGTTTTGGGATCACAGAAATGCATTCAATTTAATATCGGAAAAGCTATTTCTCCTTCGTCTCAAATGTGTGGATTAAGTTTGGGTATCTTCGAGATACTTTTTACCTCTTTATTTTCGTTGTAAGTTTTTTTGTTGTTTCTTTTGGGTACAAAGAAAGCGTCAGGCGGTTGATAGGCAGCCGGCGGCAGTATTGTTTCAGCTCCATAAACTATTACATAAAACATTGAAAGCAGAAAGAGAGAGAAATAGGGGAAGCAGAAAGGTGAAGAGGGCAACGCGAGGCAGCGAAAGAGAGAGAAAGGCGAGGAACTGGGAGGAGAGTGAGGTGAGGCCTGTGGCTGAGGTAACGAGAGATTTGCTTAAAGGAGAAATCATTAGATACAAAGTGGGCGACGAGAGAGAAAACGACCGAAATATAGAGTGTGAGAAAGAGGTGGAAAGTGACAGAGAGAGAGGAGAGGGAGAGAAGAGAAAAGTTGTGTGAATCGAAAGAAAAAGCTAGCTTTCAGATATCCTTACACAATGTGGGTCTCTTTCACAGCGTTGCTTAGCATTTAAGGGTGGGTTTTTAATTGTTTTGCTACCTATCGTTGTTGAAACAACACAATGGATAGGTTTTCCGTTCCTAGACACTCCTTCTTCATCGTATTGATTACTTTTTACAAGTACATCCAATAAGATAGACCTTCCAGTGGCTTAAAACTCAAGGTTTAACGTTTTTCTCGAGGCACAAGTGCCTTCTTCCTTTGTTCCTTCCTTTGTACAAACTTCGCAGAAAAACCATCATACTCTGCTCTATGAAGGGTATAACAAACTGAAAACTTGCTGATAGCTGGAAAGGAGTGACAAAGAGAGAGGGAGAGAGAGAGAGAGTGGAAGAGTGGGAATGCAGAGATAAAAGGAGACAAAAGGCAAGTGAATGGTTGGTTCACTGCAATGAAAGGAGGAGGAGCTGCAGTGTCGTGGCGTGGAGTGGGGGAGGGGGGGTCTATCGTTATGCGGTGATATGTTCAGGCGATATCACCAGACCCCGAACGAGCAGCAGCAGCAGCAGCGCTGCAGCCCGAAGCTCAATTGAAGCTCGAGTTATGTTTATGACAGTTTTCCCTGCTGCCACCGCTGCTTTCCATTTTCCATGCTCTTCTCCCTCTCTCTCCTTCTGCCTTTCTGTCTGTTTGGGAAAATGCAAATTTGTGCAACGATGCGTTTTGCCAGCATTTAAAACTCGCGCGTGAAAGTCTCCGGAGCCAAGTTAATAATAGTCTTGCCCCCGACTCCTGTCACTGCCCGTCCTGGCTGCCCGTCGTGGCCCGTTGATGATCCTTATTAATGATGATGATGATGCTGGTGCTGTTGATGGCTTTAAGATTATTATTTACGTATGCGAAGCAGGAAGGAAAATACTTGATGGATTGTTTGAAAGTGCAAGAAATGTAGAAATTCAATTGGAAGATAAGGCTTCCCTCACTCTCTCCCTCTCTGTTCTATCTCACAGTGTGTCTTAGCAGTTAAGGGTGAAACTCCCCCAACTCTCACACTTTTTCACCCCCCTCAAAACTTTTCCAAAGCTTTCCCTTTGCCCACCTTCAAAAATCAAAAGAATTTCTATAACCAATCGAATGGCGAATTCAATTTCGATTTCCACATGATTTTCGTCACAGTTTTCTCAACTGATTTTCTCTTCAGCTTTTTCGTAGCTGCTGTTGTGTGTTGAATTTTCAGCTGCTGTTTTGCTGTTGCTTTTGCAATTGTTGCCAAGCAGAAATCATTTCCAAAGGCCATTCAACGGATCGGCAGCACTAAATTGTTGGCTTTTGCGCTGCTGTTGCGGCCATTGGCGTGAAATTTGTGTGAATAACTCGAAACGAAACAGAAAACAACAAAAGCAACGACAGCTTTTCACTCTGCCAACCAAAAAAACAACCAAAACTATGCCTACGATCAGGGGCCGTGCTTCTCTGGCCGTGAAACAGGCAGCAGGCAGCAGGCAGCCGCCAGCAGAGGCACATGGCACCACATTCGGGCCTTCAACTGTGGGGCTCTCTGCTCTGCTCGGCGTTGCGTCCTCCATTTGGTGGAGATTATGCGTGAGTATTTATTGTTTCAACTCGAATTGTTTGAATCTTTTTCCATTTGTGTGTGTGTCCGCCACGAGGCTCAAATGAGGAAAACTTTAGGGAAAATCAAACGATTCGCAGATGCTCTTTTGGGGAGTTCGATGGGAGCATACACTCCTATATATACTGGGAATTCTACAGTTTTATTGGGATTTATTCAGTCAAAGAAAGGTTTTATACTCATAGAAAAAAATTATATAGAATAGGGGGATGAATAAAGTGACTATTTTTAAGGGGTTTCTACTGCTTACTCAATTATTCAAATGCTTTAGAGACTTATCGAATTTATTCATAGATTTTCTGCACTGCTTCAGATATGAATCTACTGCTTTACAAAATAATGGCACTGCTTTGCACCCTACAAGGGAGCCGCTTATTAGCTTAACGAAAGAATCGTCTGATTTTTACACTTGCATCAAATATTCATCCAAAAAGTCGCATTTGATTTATTCAGAGGCTCTAAAACGGATGATTTACTACGAAGCAGTGTTGTAAAATACCATTAGTTTTAGCAAGGACTGTAAAACAGCTGATTTTCTAATAAATAGTGCTGTAAAATACGATTAGCGTTGTAAAACAGCTGTGTGGAAAAATTTTCAACAAAATACAAAGCTTATATTATTTTTAATAAGAAAATCACCAATTTACTGTAGATATCTGTGGCACTTTTTATCCATTCACTTTAATAAACGTTGTAGAAACTTAAAAATTGTATAGCCCTCTGCTCTCAAAAGAGTATAACAAATTGTGGGCCTAACAAGCGCTCATTGCCAGCCAGACAGAAGAGGAAGCACCCATCAGGGAGGCAGAGGCAGAGCCACAGATGAGACCCTCAAATACGTTTAAAGTAAACCCAAACTTTCGATGGTTTTAGGCAAACACTCGTGTATTTGTGCGCCGTCTCATCATGAGATCAGATGTGTGGAAGCCAACAAAAACACACAAAATATGGTCATGGATGCCCTAAAAGTCGCACACATGACAGAAAGGCAACACCAAAGACCCTAGACACCGAAAGATAGACGACAAATGGACAGCTATGGGCCAACGCCTAGGCCGTCTCCCTCTCTCTCCTTTATGAAGATATATCTCTGGAGGGAGAAAGACTGGGGGCGGGGACCCTGTCAACTTTTGACATGATGTCCAATGTCCGAGTGTCTGGTTTTGGTTGATTTATGATTGGGATTAATATCACATCTCTCGAATGTATTTCTTTATAATTTTTCGTTGTACCTTTTTGACGAACATTTCGGGGGGTTCATGTAGATTTCTAAATGGATTTCAACTTTGGGCTAATTTCACTTTGGCATTTCGTTGTCGTCGTCACAAAAATGATTTCATATTTTATACACTTTTACGGAACGAAACGTTTTCTTTTTGTATGGTTTTGATCCGCCTGAACGAGCGATTATTGATGGATACTTTGTAAGGAGGTTCTTGGATTTTATCGATGCTTCACTTTGTGTGTGGCTTACTAGGGAAGGGAGTGGGTGCGGTTCTTGGAACTGAAGCGATTTCGGGTTTTAATGAATCATTAAGGTCTTCAGAAATTTACGATCTCGTCTATCTTTTTATGATGTTCTCAAATGTTCACTCAAAGCAGAAGTCAGTGCCATAAGCCACTCATAAATCATCAAATCCTATAAGAAATTATGGTTTAATTTGACTACCAAAAAACAGTGTGGTCTAGCAGTCGCATTTAATATTGACTTTGAGGATCTTTCATTAATTTATGGTCGATAATAAATCCTGAAACTGATTTATTTTATGTCCCTAAGTCATGGATACTTTGTTTTTATCGTATACGTACTTTGTAGATTGATATTCTCTTGAAGATGCCTTAATTTAGGCAACTGTTATACAAACAGACATCTTGAAAAATATAGAACTTCGTAGTATTACGTATCACGTTGATTAACTTGTTAAAAAGTTTAATAAAAACTGTTATACAACTGTTATACAAACTGGTATACAATCTGTTATACTGGTTTTATACTCGAAATATTGCAAAATATATTACGTATCATATATTGCACAGCAAACTGTTATACCACTGTTATACGAGTGTTATACAACTGTTATACTACCACATATTACATAGTTAAATAAAAAAAACGTTTATTATAATGATGGTCGGACGTTTTTCTGATATTCTAAGTGCATGATACTCACTTAAATCTCGTTCTTAGAATTACTCTGAAAACCACTAAATACAATCCCAAACATTAAATTAATTTACATTTTCCCCCCTCTTTTTATATCATTACAGGTATGTACGCGTACATTGGGTGCCATAAAAGGGCCTTCCCTTCGAAACCCATAAAATATTATCGCCCAGATCTCGTTTGTCCAAGGATCCCATTAAAGTAAAAACACGTTGCCCAAGCGCGTGAGTAATTATAATTTATTTAAATCGATTACGAGGCTTCGAGATGGTGCTCCAGACAAAAGGGAAACTCGATCGATTCGAATCGATGCGATCTGCGTTCGCGGTCTGAGTCTGCGTTTGGGTCTGGGTCTCTCTGGTGACCCATTTCGGAGAGCCCAGCGCAATTATTCATTTATAACGACACTAAAAAAATGTCTGAATATAAAAAAAGAAGAGAGGCGATAAGCAAACCAGTTGAAACGATCCATCGATGCGTGTGCCCCAAATAATCTAGAGTTATTCCACTCAAAAGGGTTGATCCCGATGTAGAAAGGGGAACGAACACTGGAAGCTGAGCGAACAAGCAGTCGATCAGCTATTAGAACTTCTGATGAAGAGAATTAGTGTGGGGGAGAGAGAGAATAATGAAAGCCAGAAGAAGAGGTGTTAATGATCGTTCAATTCTGGTATCGATTAGGCACACAAATATTTGTAGCTTCGACTACTGTTGTGCTTCGTTATTTGTTCTTGCTCTACTTCTCTCCTGTGGCCTGTCCATTCTTTGCTGCTAAGCCACACTGGGAGAGGTAGAAATTGAGAGAGAGCCTGCACTGATCCGCTCTGCACAGCAGAACGTTTGGAGTCGTGTTTGCCCTCGTTTTGGCACTTCCTTCCACAGATCTTGAGCTGCCGCTTTGGTTCCTGCCGTTGTCTCCTCTCTCAAATCAAAATGACACATGAATGTACATGTAATTTTCGTTAACAATCGCATAAACACACAACAAAATGCTTGTGGATTGTGGATTGCAACAACCAAACACATACCTACCGCAAATCATCTGGCGGCCCCATTAAGCCAGTACTTGGGGCTTAACCAGAAAAGAAGAGCGTTCCAGTAAGGCAAGGGCACCACAGAGCCCAGGGCCAGAGTAGATGGAGATCCATCTCTACTCCCCCCTCCACACCCCCGTGTGCTCCATCGCCTTCTCTGAACATTAGGTAATCCTCATTTCGGTTGAAATCCACCAGAAATTGGGTCAAAATTTTCACCTGAAAACGTTTTTTGCCTCTAATTTGACAGACGACAGCGACCGCATTTTGGTGGCATTTCTGTTTCCTTCTCTCTGTCTCGACTTCTTCTCCTTCCTCTTTGGCAGTCTGTGCTTCTCTGTCTCTCCTTCTCCCCTGGGTCTTCTTCTTTGCTTCTTTGGCTTCTTTTACTACTTTTAAACTCTCGCGTTTACAATTTTAATTGCGGATGCGCACACTTTCGTTTTCGTTTCGTTTCGTTTGTTGCTGTTTGTCTCTGTCGCTCTGTTGTTGCTTTCTCTCTCTCTCTCTCTGATGTTGTTGTTGTTTCTGGGTGTCCCCACGCACTAAGTGAGGCCTACGGATAGCCGACTCGAAAGAAAAGCTAGCTTCAGGGTCGAAATATGAGATACCACGTGACACACGCGATCTATCCTACCTATGAAGGATATAAGAATGAACCTTTTTGGGGCACAATTTAATCATAATAGTATATGATCCTGGAAACATGTGCCTGCAACAAGCGCGAGGATCTGTCTTTAAAACCGCCTTTTACTGCTAAGCCACACCGTGAAAGGGAGAGATGCACAGATGACGCGCTCGAGGCGGAAGATTCTGTTGCATTTGAGGCTGTAAAGATAGAGCTAAGCGATAGAACTATGCTGAACCAGAATACCCTATATACTCTATAGAGCGGGAGATGCTACCTTCTCTGCAAACCCGTAAAACCCTCGAATAAGGGTATGAAAATAAGACAAAAAAAAGGCCACATACATATAACCGCAGCTTACAGTTTCACTTGAGGGAAATCGCACCTTGCCTCTCCGTTTTCTCCCTTCCCCCGCCGCCCTCCCCTCTGATCACGACTTACCTCACCTCTGGGTATGACATAACCCAACTTTTGCTGCTGCTGCTGCGACTGCTGCTGCGACTGCTCTGTGGAAAGTTAAACACAAAAATTTGTTTGTCGTTCGCTTTGAAAATTTTGCAACTTGGAAAGTTGCTTTTGTTGCTGTTGTTGTTGGTGTTTCTGGGGCAGCAAATTGAATTTCACATTAGTGTTGCAGTTGCAATTACCCCCGCCCCCAAAAACAAAAAAAAGATCGAGAGGAAAAGCTCCAGGAAAATTGTGCAATGCGGCCGCACATTTAGAAAGTATCATATGGGGGCCCCGGTCCCGGTCCCGGCCCCTCCCCCGACTTTCATTTGAATAGGCGGCTGCTAACAAAACAAACACACAATAAATTGAGATACATTTCGGAAAAGTAACTCCTGTATCTGTATCTGTATCTGTATCTGTACCACTCGTCTCTCTCTCCCCTGGCTAATGGTGGATAATAATAATAATCACTTAATTTGAACGCTAATTTGTGGCTCTTCATCCACTGCCACTGCCACTGCCGGTGCCGCTGCTTCTTTTTCTTTCTCTCCGAGTCGGTCTCCCATTCACTTAATGACTTTCTTTAGCCCAAAAAAACAACAAAAACGATTGGAGATCACCACGGGATGGAAGGTTGTGATCTGCTTTTTCTCTAAAGAGGTTTTCCACCGGAGAAACGGTGTCTCATGTCTCAGGGAAAATTATGCAAAAAACAATGAAGAAAGGTTAGCATTGGGAAGTCGAAGTTGTAGATACTCTAGCAGATTGGGGAAGATCAGATAGATACTTTATGATAGAATTAACCGATTCTCATAAGAATGAAGTTTTCTAAGCTTTTTTGAATTATCTTCAAAATGAACTAGATTTTCCCAAAAATACTTGGGTTACTGCTAAGCCACACTGTAAGAGGGTTATCTACAAAGAGCGATGGAGGAAGATAGAAAGCTGCAGAGACTGATTGCTTCTATCTACTGTCTTTAGGATCAGGACATGGTATAACTATAACTATACCTTCTGTAAAGAGCATTTACAATGAGTAATACCCTCTTTACCATGGCGATGCCCTGCTCTGCTTTTGGCTACTTCTTGCCTGAGCTTTCGAATGCAAATCGTCTCTCTGTTCATTTGAACAATTTCATTTGGGGTTTTTTGAAAGTTCCAGGGAGGGAAATTTATGTGCCGGCCACAGAGAGCAACAACGACGATAAAAAAAAGCGAAACGAAACGAAACGGGGCAAACCGAACAGAAAAAAAAGTTCCCGAGGGTCTGGTAACAATGCGGGGCAATTCGTTATGAGTGGGTGGGAGGGGGAGTGGGGGTGGGGGTGCGAGGGATATGGATGAGAGGGAGTGAGGGTGTTATATGGAGAGAGGGGGGATTTGATATGGTCTAATGGGGGACGGACGGATGGACGGAGGTTAACCCCAAAGTAAGTGCCAAGTGCGGGGGCGATAGACGGAGAAGGGTCCCGTCCGTCAGTTCGTCCGTCCCCATGACATTTCGACACGAACATTCGTGTTTCTGAACTATTGTTCACCATTTGATTTGTAGCTGTTGTTATTGTTGTTGTTTCTACTGTTGTAAATGCTATTTTAAGATGCATATTCGAGCGAGAGGGAAATAAATTCATTTTAATAGAGTTTTCACCTTTCGAATTGGGTTTTTATAACTTGTGTTCGGGTCGCTGGATTGGCGCGATACAAGCAAGTTGCTTACTTTCGATCGATGTCATTTGATAGGTCAATAGGCAGTCGATTGGCGTATAACAGTTGTGTAACACTCTGTGTGTGTGGTATATGGTTTAGATGGGAGATTGTTATTATGAGATAATTGTGTTATATGATTATAAAAGTATAACAGCTTGTATAACAGACATATCAAAGTTATTATTTGAAGTTTATTCAGGTTGTCTGTTATAGCACAGCATTTTGTTTGATTTTCTTTCTTGAGGTATAACAGTTTGTATAACAGTTAGTATAACAGTTATTTTTAAGAATTTTAGCAACGGGGTTGTAACAAGACGATTTATTTTGTACTTTGAAGAATATCTGCTTGCATATGTGTGTATAACAGCTGTATTACAGTTTTATCTTCAATCTAATGTTTCTTAGTCCTACATTTTGTATACCAGAGGTTACATCGGTTGCATACAACTTCTTTTCGTGGTATAACAGTTTGTATAATAGTTCATAATCGATCAAGTACTAAAAATAATCCATAAATACCATGCACAATCAATCATTTTTTTTGTATAACACTTTCCCTGTGTATAAAATCTCATATAGAGCATGTTGCTATGTGTATAACACTTCCTAATGCCCGCTTATGCGATTTATGCAAATGTACCATCATTCACACCCGCTTGGCAGTTTTCACCGCTCATGTATAACAGTTAGTGGACATACGAGTGTGCATTAATCTCCAGATAAGCATCAAACCGAATTCGAATCCCCACTCGAGATTCCCATTAACACCCCACCCGCTGGCGCACTGTTTCTCTCTCTCACTCTCTCGCTCTGATACCCCTCTATACACATTACAAATTGAATTTCCATTCGCTTTGCCAATCAATTCCAATCTGTGGATCCGTGTGTCCCCCCGCAGGGCTACGAGGGCTACGAATGCCGGAACTATCCGTTGGCCTAAAAAATAAATTCATGCACTTTTTCCATCCTCCGCGATTTCACTCTTCGGATTCGTAACACCCCAAAAAAGAGAGAAGAAGAAGAAGAGATGCAGCAACGGCGAAAGAAAGACTTTAAATTTATATTTAAAACAAAAAGAGACTGAAAATATCGCCGAAACCACCCGCGATTTGTTTGGTATCCAAATCTCACCCGCGCTATCACACACGACGACGGCGAAGACGACGACGATGACGCTGAGGGCCCCACACTGTTGCCATCAACTCTCTTTTTCTGCCGCTGCCCGATTATCTACACCTTTCACCTTTCACGCCAACAACAACAGCAACAGCAGCAACCCCGGCCCGGCGATGCTCAACCTTTGTTGTAGTTTCTTCTCTCAAAAGCCGGGCCGGGCCGGGCCGGGCGCAAGCATTCAATTTGCTTGGCTTTTGGGCAGCCTTTCTAATTTCAATTGTCTTTTAGTTGTGCGATTGTTGTGCAATCGAATTAATTGCCGAACTCCCGCCCTTAGAGGCGGGGCTAGCCCTAACATGAGCGGGGAGAAGCCGTGAGAGCATGCATGAAACCCATAGCCCTTGAATGCATTCCAAGGGTGGATAACCCCAAAATGCGGAGGGTGTGGGCAACCCTAAACAGATATATAGGGTATCATTCTCCCACGCATTCAAATTATGGTAACCCTCAAGGGAGCTCTACATGAAACCATTTCTCTTGCCTAACAGAAGCATGCACTCAAGCAGTGTGGCAACCCTACCCCAAAGACTAGCAGTAGATCCATCTACCTCTCTCACACACACATGCTCTCCCGCTCCCTTCTCCCTTTGCTGCTGCTGCTGCTGTTTCTTTTCCTCATTCTTAGAGTGACATTTTACAAAACAAAACAGCAGCGTCGCCCACTAAAAACCCGAAGCCGCAACTCTACCCAAAATTGTATTACATAAACGCTTCGAGGGATTTCCACATACCAGCAACAAAAACAACAACGGCACACATAAAGAAAAAAAAATTAGTTTCACCTCTTTTTCATGGCTTGAGCTTTAAAAAGCGCAGCAAATTATAAAATAAGCAAAACCGAACCAAAAAAAAAAAAAAAAAAAAACTCCAAAGAAAGGGTAGAAAATGTAATGCCCGAAGATCTAAATACCTCTTGATGTGGGAGATTTTCATATGATACGGTCTTTGGATTTCTTTTGATACTTGGCAGACTGGAGGGAAATAATATTGGAGAGACGATGCTGACAGAAGAAAAGAGTCTTATAAGCGATTGCTCTTTAGAAAATTCATATCTTCTCAATGAAAACTATATGATAAATTGGTTCCTAAGGGTTCACAAAGGGCACAGTCATAGGTAAAAGTACTCCACCCTCGCGAGTGCAAAACTTCTGCTCAAGTCGGCCATACCCTCTTCTCTATATGCAGGGTATGTGTAGCTCAGAAATAACAATTTTTATCTCAATGCGAGACGCGCGAGAGTCGCCCACTGTCGAAGCTGCCGCTGCAGCTGCAGCTTGCAATCGCTTTTTTCTTCGGCTAACTGTTTTTTGTTTTTTTGGCAACACCAAAAATTGAAACCGAAAGAAACCCAAATAAACGGCTAAAGAAAGAGACGAATAAAAAATGAACGGCAAATGACAAAACGTAGCCGACGCCGTTGCCGTCGCCGTCGCCTCGTTCGCTGGGGATATTACATAACAAGCGCGACGCGTTTTTTGTGCAAACCTCAACGGCGGCAGCGGCAGCAGCAGCAGCGTCGTCATATGGCCCCAAAAAGGGGGCACGACAGCAGCAGCAGAGGCAGCCAGCAGCAACAGCAACAGCCGCAGCAGGCAGCAAACGTAATAAGCGGCAAACACGAATGAGAGAGACACAAACACAACAAACACAAGAAAAACTTTGGCTTAGTTTGAGCGAGCGAAACGGAACGTAGATCGAACCGAAGAGCCGAAGTTCGAGCCAAAGAAACGATCGAAAGAGCGAAAGACCTTTTCGGGTGCTGGTGGTGCAGGGGCGGGGGTTTCTTTCGGCTTTCTTTTTCCCCATCTGCTCTCTCTCTCTCTCTCTCGGGCCCACAAACTGTAACTCGCATCTCTCCGTACTACTCCCTACCGCTCTTCTTTTTTGGGACTGTCCTAATTTCGCTTAATTACACATACAACAACAAAAGCAACGTGGAAAGGGAGTACAGCTTTTGGGAAGACGAATTTTTAGATACCCTTGAAGAGCCATATAGTTCCTTACATTTGCTATACATCTGCTACATATATGCTATCGTTTCTATCGAATATATAAAAAATAGTTCACGATTTTAGTATTATGTTTTCCCAAAAAAAAACAATTATTTGGATCTATTTTTCCTATGAAAAATCGATATACGTTCGGATTTTAATTATTTTTGTATGAGTTCTGTATCTAAAATGAAATTTTAATATTCATCAATGGATTCAATGGATTATCTTTAGAAACCACACAGCTTTTGCTGTCTTTCTATTATCTAAAGCGATTTTAAGCGATTTTTCCAATGCCATTTAGATGATATAGTGATTCGAATGTGATCTGTAAGGCTGTACAAACACTTATATCCAGAATATAAATCGTTTAATTGGATTGAATTCCAGATAAAATATATATTGTTTCCCAGCTATTCGTAATCCTCTCCTAAAATAAATACTTACTCATTGCAATCGATTGATATTTCTTATGACTCAATCTTCTTAATGTCTCATATTTTTCTAAGCAAAGACTTCTTCTGCGATTTAGGAATACGTCGGAAAGCTCTCAAACTGAAAATCTTTACACCAATTTTATTCTTTATAAATTCGAAAACGGCAAAGATCTCCTCCAAATAGTAAGAGCCTCTCCGAAGAGTATAATCAGAGCGAACTCTGCAGATATTGTGCGTAACGACGGCGCCGTCTGCTGGGGCTTCTTTCTCCCAGCCTCCCCATTCACAGCCACGTCCATCTTCTCCTCCTCCACCTCTTGCTCATCTTCTCTCCAGACACCATTTTAATGTTCCATCTGTCTGCTCCAAACCTTTTCTTCACATTTGTATTTTTTTTTTATGTAATTCGCTTTATTTTTTGTGGGTCTTTGCGTTTAAATGTTTGTCCGTCGCCGTCTCCGTCGAGCACACAGTTTTCACTCTTTCATTTCGAAAATTTACGTTTATTTACAATTTGTCTTCATTTAGGGCGACGCACAGACGCAGACACCAACACTTTTTTTTTAGTTTTTTTTTTTATTATTTCTTACCATTTTTGAGGGCCAACTCTTTCCGCGTATTGGATTGGGGGCCCATTGTAATGTTAACTCTCTTAACTGGGCCTTGACGCGCCAGTCGCGCTGCCTCGTTTCTTTTTTTCAGCATTTACTGTTTGCTGTTGAGTTTTTCTTGGCTAAATATGATTAACAGCTGATTTGAAAGTTTTTTGGGGCAGAGACAGTGCTGGAAAGCCATGCGATAATTGAGTCCAGGAAGAATGTCGGTAGACAACAGTTGTATCCTTTTGGTTCCCATCGATAGGGTTGTTTTCCTATCGATTTGCTTTTTCTCAGGGGTTCCCTTTTTCATTCTTTGATAATATATATTCTGTAAAGAAGGAATATCCTGTTTCCTGAACGTTTATTTTCACTAGTGTGCATTAAACATCGTTTTCTTATCGATAAGAACCTTCTTTTATCGAAAGCAATACTTGCTCACCTTGGAAAAGTTTTTGGCGCGATTATGTGGAATCATTAATTATTGTTAAATCTATTATCAATATGCCAAAATCGACTTTGGAGCGCTTCAATGCAATTTCTTATCTCTTTTTTATGGTTTCTATTAGACGTAATTTCGCTTATACGAAATAGACAGCCTTGAAATGATAAGGAAATGATAACCTAATGGATTGCCATTTCTTATAGACATAGAGACATTAATGAATAGAAATTTCTTATGGATTGGTAGTATTATTGAACACATAGGACTGTGGAGGAGTAGTTTTTTGGTAGGAGAATGGCTTGAGGCTTTAACGTTTTTGTAATTTTGGTAATTTTTATGTTTTTTCTTTGTGTTTTTTTCCTGATAATAATACCTAAATTATTTAGTATTTTCTGGTATTTATCTGGTATTTTTATAGTATTTTTATTGTATTTTTCTAGTATTATTCAAATATTTTTCTAGTATTTTCTCTCAGAGCTTTGGAGAAAATATTTATGAATATTTTCTGTTTAAGAAAGTATTTCTGGAACCCATAAAGGTTCTACGATGAATCTTTCTAATGAATCATTGAGCACCCTTCGGTGGAACACTTAGAACATGTCTCGTAAATATTTACCATTAAGTAAATCTTCTTTCCAATGAAAAGCCAACAAACTCCCATCCAATTACAAAGAAGTCCCCCGCTTAATGGCCTTTGAAAATCACTTAACAAGACACGAATCCGAGCTACCACCCAAGATGAGGGCTTCCACCACAGCCCACCCCACAGTTTTCCAGCCATAAAATTCCAACCTGTGGCTAATTTTACAGACTAATTACAGCCTTAAGGCCTCGTAATAATAAAGATAATAATAATAATAAAAAAAGAACAAAAGGGAAATTAATTACCCGCCGCCTTAATCCACAAACAACAGCACGAATTCCAGGGACAGACAGACAAGTGTCAAAGGTCAGAAGAGAGGCGCTCGTAAGGGAAAAACTTCTGGATGGGAAAAAGGGAAAACCTTGGACTTGATCTGTAGGGAAAGCAATTAAAAACAGAAGAGCAATAGCAACAGCAATAAAAATCCATAAAAAGACAAAAGGCCATGCCAGAAAGTAAATTGAAACGGGAGTTGGACAAACAAAACGATTCTACTTGTTGTATCATTTGGTTCTTGGCTCTGACTCTTGGTTCTTGGTTCTGGGCTCTGGGCCCTGTCTCTGAGGCCTGGCCTGCCTTGTGCCTGTCCAAGCGAGACGTATCCGGACAGTCAACGATATGGCTATGGGTATGGGGTCTCTGGGCCTGGGCCTGGGCCTGGGCCCACCAACGCTGCTTGATATTCGTGTGTGGCTCGCTGTCGTCATCAGAGACCACCGTCCGGACGGTCCTGAGGCCGAGGCTGAGGCTGAGGCCGCCGCTGCCTCACATGTTTGTTCCTCTGTTTGTCTCTGTGTGGCTGTGTTTGTGCCTGTATCTGTGTGGAGTATCTGTGTGTGTTTAGGCACTGCGTCTGCGCTTAATACACCCAAATACACACTCGTCCGAGTATAAGCCATGATGTTTGCCCACAGCCATAACCCGAAACCACTTTGGTGGCATTTTTCATATATATATTTTTTTCTGTATTTAAATTATTAAAAACAAAAAAAAACCACCCAGAAAATTGTATTTAATCGGCAAAGAGAGGGGAGAAAAGGAAGGAAAGGAGTTCCCATCCTAAGCAAAGGCTCTCCAGGAGTTTTTAAGGGTCTACAGATATGGTATGCGTCCAGGGATACAGTGAAGACTAAAGACTGCCTGCGATCTACAATACATTATGTAAATATATCTATAGATATTCTATAGATTTCTTATCTTATGGATTAACGATAAGCTGTCATCGCACGTCATGCGGCAGCACCCCTCGGTCCTACTCGCCAAACGAAAGAAACCTTTTCTCCAATTAATTAATTTCCCATTCTGCGAGTGTCTACTGTATGCAGCGGAGATTTGTGTGCCTTTAAAGGCCACACATAAAGCCCAAGAGATACGCACACGCACTTCAAATTAGCCTAGGACTCAGATACAGATACAAGAACCACACATGCAGATACAGATACAAAGACAGGCAGGGAGCAGGGAAGCCACACATGCAGATACCCCGATACCCTCAATCCTCCACACAATCCACAATCCACACCTGACAGCAGAAGATCTTTGTGTGTGTTCGGTGCTCTCTCTCTCTCTCTCTCTTCTTCAAAAGAGCTATCCATCTATCCATCACACATCCATCCATCAGACAAAAGAGCAGCTAAGCAGCGGAAAAGCCAAAAGATTGAATTATATGCCATTGAAAGTCGGTTGTAATTGTTAGAGAATTGTATTTGAGCTGTAGAAGAAAGAACCCAAAGAACGGGAGAACCTTCAGAGATCTTTGAAGATCTTTCAGAGTGAGAGAACCTCCAGAGTGAAGAAAGGGGTTGTATGAGAGAGAACGAATGAACAAGAAGTACATGAGGGACCGGGACCCGACCGCACCGCAGCGGACCACACACGATGGCTGGATGGCTGGATGGATGGTTCGTTGATCTACAGGTGCTAAGGTTTCCTCTGGTGGTCTTTTGCCTATTCGGATGGCACCTTTTCAGCGTTTAATGAGCGTAAACAAACTCCGTGGGATGCAACTCCCCGATTCAGGAGAGCAGAGCCGAGCCGAGCAGAGCCTTCATCCTCTACTGAAAACTACTACGACTTCTCCTTCTTCTGCTGGCATCTCCTTTGGCTTCTATGACTTCCCCTTCTCCTTTTGCTGCCGCTCCGATTTGTGGTTTTAGCCAGCGGGATGTGGTGGTAGATCCATCAAGAAGATGTCTTTTTGCAGTCCACAAAACCCAAAGACAATTTCATAATTTACCTACCACAGAGAGTCAGTCACAAAGGTAGGGGGTTTGAATGTTTTGACATTTTGTTTGAGTCCCGCAGATAAGATCTGAACAAAATCCCATCCTGGGTGTTCTTCTCCTTTGAATGATGATCGCTTTGTGTCGCTCTTGGCCTTCTCTTGCCTGCCTTTTCAGAGTCTTTTGTGGATGGATCTTTGTATATTGATGAAACGATTGAGAGACTGAAAAGATAATCCCACGACTTGACAAATTGTTTGCACAGACATTTTTGCACATTCAAACAATTTGTCGAAGGATTTCAGAATCAGATTTCGACAAACAGGAAATGCATTTCACAATTTTGTGGCTTGTTGCTACCTGAACGCAGAGCTTCCCTATCTCTATCTTTTCTCAGTCATCTGTGGCTCTCGGTGACTATTGTGTAATCGAAACCACAGGCCAAACACCAAATAAAAATCCAATCCAAGGCCAAGTGAAACTTTTCTTTTCCCCCACCAATAAAAGCCGGGCCAAAATGGGTTTGGTTTCTCACAAATACGAAACCGAATCGACTGGAAATTGTAAATCATTTTATGATTTATCTGTGAACTAGTTTTCGATGGGCGCGTGACAGACACGGGGAATATAGGCCCGAAAAAAGCGAGTTACAAAACCTCAAATACAATCGCAAGGGACGACTGAAAACTGAAGCCCGAAGCTAAAGCTGGGAGCAAATCCAATGCGATCTAATCGCTCAGACCTCCGTTTAATTTTAGCCGAAACCTCATGTAACTGGGAATCTATTTGGGTTATCTGTAATCAATTTGTGGATTGTATAAGAAAAAATGTAATAATATAAGATTAAAGAGGAAAGATTGGGAAGTTTGATTTAGTTGTTATTGAAAAATCGCTTGTGATTGAGGATCTTTTTGAACTAACTAAGATATTCCTCATTGTTCTTCTGTTCTTCTATCTTAAGACCTTAAAAATGTCTAAGATGGTGTAGATGGCTTACTCATAGAGAAGTAGTTTTTCGTCCAACCTCAAAGAACTGGGGATCTTATGGGTTTATCCGTAAGGATTTTGGCATACTTTGCGGAAAGCAGATGAATCATTGATATAAATTGAGGATGGATCAAAACAAGCAAGGTTCTCAAGGATTTTGAAGATATTGCGTCCAAAAATTCAAAAAAAATTTAACTTTTGACTTAAGTATATCTAATTCTCTAGGATTATAGGGTTCCTTCGATTGTCATGAGAGAATTCGAGGTCTTTTTTGGGTTATTGGAATACAACATTTATTCTCTAAAAGTGTTATCCTTGTAAAAACCTTTAGTAACTCGGGATTTACTTGATTGATCCACACGCAATTCTAAATACATACCAATATCAACTTTATCTAGCATAAGGCAAAGAAATATGTGGACTAGTCCCAAGGAACTCATTAAAAAGGAACACAACCAAGGCAAATCAATAAAAAATGAGGGACTAGTCCCAAAGAACTCTAACAATATCAGTGATAATTAAATGAAAATGGTATAGAAACACCTACTTCACTTTAAGCCCCACTTACAGAAATTGGCCCCAAATTAACAGTTTAACTCCGCGGCGTAAGCGACAAAAAGAAATCATAGAAAGGAGAGTAAGAGACGTTAAAAGAGGGTAAAACAGGGCAAAAAGCAACACAAAGCCCAAGCCAATCCAAGAGTCAAGACGCCGCCGTCAAAAAAAGATGACGACAAAGCGCAGATTTCTATGATCGTTGTATCTTTTTTGTGTGTGTGTGAAATGCGGAAAGCTGTGTGCCCCAATCATTCATTTGTTACATGAGCAACAGCCACACACAACAAAAAAAAGTGAAGTAAAAGAAAGAAGAAAAAAAAAGATTGTGAAAATGTGAAATGTAAATTTCTCGACAAAAACCGAAAACCAAACCGAAAACCGAACCGAAAAACGCCAATTGCTGCAAAGTGATTACGAAAAGTCGATCTCTCTCTGTCTCTCTCTCTCGGGGGACTCTGTCCCTCTGTGGCTTTCTCACTCTCTCTCTCTCTCTCTCTCTCTCTGTTTGAAAGTTTCACCTGGAGGCACGAGTGCGGAAGTGATCCCACAGCAGCAGCAGCAGCAGCAGCTTTTTCGGAGTCAACGTATCTGTATCTTACAACTCCATTTCGTATTTAACGGATGCAATGTCAGCGTCTCGTAACTGGTTAATCTCTTGGCTTCGATCTCTTAAGTTTTGTGGGGGGTGGGGGGTGATTTCTGCCTACTTTTGAAGGCAATCTCCAAATCAATTAACACTTTCGTTGCGTCGCTGCCCACGCAAAACGCTTACGCTTACGCAGGCAGAGCAGTCAGCGCAGTCAGCGCCGCAGCGGCAGCACAGCCTCCAGTTTTGATTGCTTTGATTTCAATTTTGTCATCTGAGGTGCTTACAATGTTGCACAGTGATGCAAAACGTGGCCCAAAAGCGATGAGAATCCAGTGATAGAACATCTCGCTTCTCGTTTCTCGTGGGATTCCACCAGAAGAGAAATCAATCCAACAGTCGTACAGCTTACACTCTCATTCTCTTCGTTTCATTCTCGCTTTTTCCGCCACTTTTCGTTCGCTTTTCGACTCCGATCCACCTTTTCGGAAAACCCCAATTTCAAAGACCACTTGAACCACTGTACCATGTGGCGGCGCCTGCCTCGATTGTGAAAATTGGGTTATTGTCAGCCAGCAGCAGCGAACCATTCAAGCGGCAGGCAGGCAGGCAGGCATTTTTATTAAAACTTTTTGTTTTATTTATGGAAATTAGTGTCAAGTAAATCATGTGCATGAACATATTGGCACACACAGAAGCAGAAACCAAAAAAAACACTAGCCTGCCATCTACGAGTAGTATTATATCAGCGCATATGGGAAAGCGTTAAATGAAATTTCTATTTCATTGAAAATCGATTGATGATGATGAGTGGCAGCAGCGGGAGAGGCAGGGGGTCAGGCGGGTCAGCAGGCGCCGGCCATGATGTTGTGAAAGTTCCAATGAAATTGAAACTCATTGAAGATTCAATGACTAAGTGGAAAAGGTGAACCAGTTGCCATAATGCTTCCGCAAATAACACTGAAAAACTGAAAGGACGTTGAACATCGATCGCAGCATACGCCTCCAGCTGCTGCTGGCCCAAAAGGTCACTGAACGTCCGTTTTGTCCATTCAAAAAGATGAGCAAACTCGAAATACGAATACGAACAGATCCCCCTTTATATGGCGGTGTGGGGGCGTTGAAAACTTTGAAATTGATCGTTGGATGTTCCAACATATGATTCAATTATGTTTAACGAACGGATTTGCCTTGGAACTTCTGTGACTGTGACTGTGAACTGGGCCATGAACCTTTGCCAGAAACCTTTGTTAAGAGTCTTATAATTCTCGGTTGCCAACAGAATTCGAGGTGAAACTAGACCCACGTTTGAGTTGGCGAGAGATTTTTTAATATACAAAAGGTCTCCCCCGGATAGAAACGCAGATCAACCGAGGTGCGCCTACCGCATGACGCGTGAGGAAATCTTTTACGACTTTTTACGGAAGTAATTCCCATCTAAAACCACCAATCTCTATAGTAATACCCTCTGCATTTGTGGATAACTCAATTATGCCAACGATTTCGCAAGTTTTCGAACCCACTCCGCATACCCCCTACTGTGGGGGGCACTTTGAACCATTTGCGAGTGTGCAATGGGTTCGCATAACTCGACTTTCAACACCTTCAGGGCGTCGCAACATCAAAGGGCGGGGCATTACTGTCAAATTTTCACACATTCTAGCAAAATGCCACAGAGAGACCAGAGGCTATATGGACTTGGACGTGGACCGACTGAAACCATCTAACTAATGAGCAGGCAAACAGACAGACGGTCAGACGAATGGCCACACGTGTGGATTGGCTATGGGTGATTGTTGCAAGAAGTCGGACGGAAGCTGCAACTAATGCGAGATATCTCCAGTGTCTGTGCGTGTGTGGCCATTGCCCAAAAGGACACACACGAAGCCCTTTTGGCCTTATGCTAATTCGCAGGCCATAAATGAGACGGATGGTGCCGTCGAGTGGCAAGTGGTGTGCGAGCAGTTGCAGATGCAGTGTATCTGTAAATGTATCTGTATCTGTAGTTGTGGTAAGTGGAAAAGTGCTGGTGCTGCGGCTAGCTATGGAGTGCCAGCACAGAGGCAGGGGGTCCCAACGCACTGCCAGCGACATGTGTTGCAAGTGCCACCGACAACGCCCCATTTGGATACACACACACACAAACACAGGCGCAAAGTAGGATGTGCCACCCCAAAAAAGTGACAAAAGAGAAGGCTAAAGGGGATTGGTCCGACCATGAGATACCCTGTAATCAGAGAGGTTGCGTTCCTCCAACTTTTTATATACAGCCCACTATAGGGTATCGAAAGCGTCACCAAAGGATGGCCAAAAGCTTATGTGTTCCAATGTCAATCGTTCCAACAAAGAAAATCTCTTGTGTGGGTGGCGATAACTGTAATTCAAAGATATAGGAACTGAAGGGAAGGCCGCCTGCCGCGGTCCCATTGAAGAGCCACAAGAAGAAGGGTGGGGGCAGAGGCAGAGAGAGAGATAGTGATAGAGAGCAGAGCAAGAGCGAGAGCAGTATGTTTTGAATGAGAGAGTGAAACGCAAAAATGAGTAGTTAGAGCGTAAAAACGGTCGAACCGGCCGAGCGAACTCGAACATCGACACGAACCGCTGGGCTATTAAAAGGTATGGACAACGAGGAACAACGGCCCCAGCAACATTACAAAGCACCCACGCACCTCTCCTCGCCGTGTTTGATCCACAATATACCTTGAATGCGCTGAATTTTCTGTGGTGTTTTCTACCTTGCCGGCAACACGTTTTCTAGCAGCATGTGGCCGAGCAACATTTTTAAGCACCAGCAACATTCGAAGGCGGGACGGGCGTATTGAAACGGCCTTGCCTCGCGAACGCGATTCAACATGTCCAATCGTTCGCCGTTATTTGAATCGAGAGGTTGCCTGCTCTGTCGCACCAGCCAGCTTTTGAACTGCACGGTTGCTGCGCGCGCGTCAAATAAGTTAATAAGAAATAATAAAAGTACAAAAGTTTATAAATTTTAACGTAATTTTAACTTTGGATCCCTCTTCCGGCCGTAACGTCAGTTGTTCTGCTCACCTCCGCCCTGTTTTCGGCCCGTTTTCGTGTGTCGTTCGCCCACCAACCAACAAAAAAAAGATACAAAGATACAAGATACAACCAAAAATCCACAGCACACACTCGAAAAATTATACAAAAAAAAGTAAGGCTTGTGGAGCAATGTGTGGCACAAAGATTTGTTGAAATGAATAAGAATTGAAAAAATTTTAGTAATTTTGTATCGAAATTAAAAAAACAAAAATCAAAAATACAAAATCCATAAAAGGTGTACTCTGTGTGTGTGTGTGTGTATTTAAGATAAATATATATCCATAAAGAAAGAGATAAAAGATAGATTTGTATCTTTTGAATTGAAAGTAAAATGTTTGAGCCCTATGTGAAAATCAAGAAAAAGCGAAATGTCCATGAAATTTATCAACAAAACAACGAGAATTTAGAAAGGGAACGGGACCAACCACAACAGGAGCCGCAGGAGTCGCAGGAGGATAGTAGTGATAATTGTTGCTGCCTGGAGGAGGTGCCCCCAATAGCACTAGGGGAGGGCGCCCCAGTGGCAACAGCAGCAGCAACAGCAACAGCAACAATAGCAACAGGAGGAGCCAGCAGCAGCAGCAGTGGAAACTGCAGCCGATTGCAGCAATTGATTTCCACGCCGCCAGTATTATTGCGTAGATCTTCGCTGTCGCCGCCGCACCACCAGCACCACCACCCACAAGGGGGCAACTCTCCTTTGCACCACCTTCCAGCACAAGCTGTAAGCACACCACCGCCCACACCACCCACACCGCCGCACCACCAGCAACTGCAGCAACATCTAGCTGCTGCGCCTTCAGTTTTGCAACAGCATTTGGGTCACCTGAATTACGAAAGTGGAGCAACTGCAGCAGCAACAGTAGCAGCACAAGCGGCAGCAGCAGCAGCGGGAGCTGGCACTAGTAGAAGTGGATCGGCAACACTGGCACAGCATTTGGCAACACCCAGCAACATATTGCAGGCGGCATACAGCAGTGGCAGCAACAACTTGCAAAATATATTGACGCGCTCTCAAAGTTCCTCCTCCTCCGCCGCCTCCTCCTCACACGTTGCAAGCACCACGTCAGCCGCTGCATCTGCATCTGCCTCATCGTCCAGTTCCTCCAACAATAACAATTGCAGCAGCGCCTGTGCGGGGAATACCCATTACAACGGTGGCAGCAACAGCAACAGCAGCAGCAGCAGTCACCACAGCAACAGCATCATTGCCAGCCGCTTGTTTGGGGCAGCATCATCCTCTTCTTCATCGTCCAGTCCCTCCTCCTCCTCCTCCTTCGTCGTCGTCGTCATCGTCCCACCTGCCGTCATCGTCGCCTCATCATCTGCATAGCCATCATTCCGCGTTGACCAACTCCATCACGAATCGCATCAATCAGAGTATACGGCGGCATCTCAATCAGCAGCAGCATCATCCCATCAGCGCCTCCTCCTCGTCCTCCTCCTCAAGTGGCACGTCGTCTCGTTTGCCGCATTATCAGACGCAACAATCGCCAATCCACCAGCAACAGCAGCAGCAACAGCATTATAATTGCACTCATCCTGACAGCAGCAGCAGCAACATCATCATCATCATCAGAGTAGCAGCAGCGGCAGTGGCAGCAACCATCATCATCAACAACAGCAACAGCAACACCACCACCAACACCAACACCACAGCAACAACAACAGCAACAGCAGCAACAATCAACAGCAACAACCGCAACAATCTCCTCTGTGCCTAGTATTATTAGTTAAATGCCCCAATTCTAAGGAATTTTGTAACGCAGCCGCCGCAAATTTCTGTGATAAAAGGTAAGGGATACACCAAAAATGGAACGTACTATTGTTCTTATGTGTGGCATGTGGCATGTAAATGAGAACACAGCAGGCACAACGAATGCTTAAATGCCATCGAATGACATTTTGTACTATAATCTTATGTGAATCTTTTACACCTCTAAATGGTGGCAAAAGCTAATGGAATTCAGGCAGAAAAGTGGCAAAAGCTAATGGAAATCGGCTACAAATGTGTCAGAAGATATTCAGGAATGTTTTAGAGATCTGTAAATGATAATATTTGAACTAAAGGTTTAGAAAAGGTTTTTTTATACAGATATAAGTCAGAAAAGTGAGGAATTCATATCATATAATCATGGGAAAATCGAGGAAAAATCAAAAAAAAGAAGGAACAGATTGGAACAGAAGAAAATGGAAAACCATAACAAAAAAGTGAAGACACAAAAGTTTCATTATACAAAACTCTATAAAAATAGGGGAACGTATATTTATAAACCAATAGAATGACTATAGAACCAATAAAACTCTCTGAAACCATAGAAAACGAACAACTTCCATCAGATATGTATATGATCTCACTAACTAAACAGGAAAACCCTCACATAAACCCTTGGGGCCATAGCAACAAGTACTAAATTATGGCACATTTCACTCAGCTTACGAAGGACTTCTAAGGCAAACAATCATTAGCAGCAATTCGAATGGTAAATGCTCTTGAGATGTGCCGCCTCGCCTGTGGGGGTATGACTATGACCCACTTCTTTGGTATTCAGGCAGCAGGACATGCCCTTCTATCCTGCCCTGAAATACATTCTGCATACACTCGTACTCGGAAACCCATTGTCACATCCTTGAGTTGCTGGAAACCACCAGCCAACAAGCAAACCACTGAACAAACAAAACTTTTCATTGGTACTATTTTTTATGTTTGTATGTATATTATTTTTGATGACTTGTAAGTTTTTCTGTACCTCGATGGTAGACCTCGATGGATGTGGGGGTTTTTTATATACGGCTCTGACCTTACTTTTGCGTAAGTAATTGGTTTCCTTTCCTCCATGGAACTTGATGATGATTTGCCTACTGAATCTCTATTGATTAGTGGTGGCACGTGGTGGTCACTGATCACCCCCAACCCTAAGCCTTACGCCACCCTCTCTCTCGCTCTCGCTCTCTCTATAGATGGGTTTTCCCTTGCCCTGAAAATGTCGTAATATTGCATGGGCGTATAAACACAAAACTTAAGTAATTAAGTTTTCTCTCACTCCCCCACGCTGTGCATCCCCTTCCTCATCTCTATCTCTCTCGCTCTGCCACCCCTAAGCATGCTTTTCTTTGAGCTTTCACGCACACACACACACCCACACACACACACACACGGGGAAAAGCTGACCCCAAAAGGCGTTCGCCTAACCTCAAAAAAAAGTATAACAATTTGGTAAACAACAAAGAAAATGTTTGTGTTTTATGCTGATGCGTTTTGTTTACCGTTTCATCCATTGAGTGGCACTCAATTTTCGGCTAATTAATGGGCGTGGAGACCAGCTGTTTTTTCAGTCATTAAAGAAATGAGCAAGAAAGGGAAAAAGCGAGAGAGAGAGGAGAGTGAAGAATGGGCAGAGAGAAAGGCAAAGAGAATGAGCAGCAAGAGAGAAAGGGCAAGAGAGAGAGAGTGAAACAGAGAACAAGATTGTGAGGTGCTGGAGAATTGAGACCATGGCTATGGCTGCTGCTGGTGGAAACACAGAGGGAGACGAGACGAGACGAGACCTCTTTCTTAATGCTTTTGACCATGTGCCACAAAATTGTTAATGTGCTTTTGCCCCCCTTCACCCCATTTGGTGCACTTGTTGCTCATGGCCTTGCTGGAGTGAAATTCTCTGATAATCAAGAACAAAAAGCGTTTCTTTGTGCCGCCTCTGAGTCATGGATTGGGGGGGGGGGTCTTTGAGTCTTTATCAGTGCCTTGGCCCCACATTGACGTCTGCGAATCTACAGACACGAATGGACAGGCGCGCACACACAGACACACAGGATGGGTGCATTGACAGCATTCTGCAGGGTGTACACTGTACAGGGTGTCTGCTGTCATTCTGTTTCGCTCTGCGGTTTTTGGGGGACCGAACGGGAAGTCTGCTTCACTGAATTTTTGCTGCTGTGAAAGGGCTCGCTCTTGGCGGCTGGCAGTCGCCTTGGCAACATTTGTTGCTGGCAACATTATGCAATGACCTCTTTCAGCTTCCGCTCCAGTCCACTCCGCTCAACCTATCCATCATAGCTCCCTTTGAAAGGTGAAGGTACCTATAATATGATACTTACTGGAGGGGAAAGAAATGAAAGTTGATATTTCTGAACACTTATTGAAGAAAACCACATTGCAAACAAAAATTTGAATCATTTTAAAACACTATTGTTCAGATATCAGCGGTTTTTGAACAAATGCGGCTTTGTCAATACTAAAACCCCATATCTTAAACATTTTAAAACACTATTATGCACATCCAATGAATGCATTTTAACCGTTTCAAGCTTTCAAAAATCAGTAAAATGAATGAAAACCCATCCAACTTTTCCCAAAAATTAAGAAGCTAGTTTATGTATTAAGCTGTGAACCAATAGAATTTCTTAAATATTTCCAATACATGTTGATTTTCACCAAATTATTGTTATCTCTTTCACTTATTTACTGATATCTGCTGTGGCTGCAATGCAACTTTCCCATTTTTGTGACTGGTGCCCGCCACGGGCTGTCGTCTCCCATTTATTTTATATAAATTATTGAAAACTTTCAAAAGTCAAAGCGAAATTAAATTCATTAACATAGTCGCTGTCCAACATTTTGTTAGTGCTGCTGCAGCATGCGGATCTGATGATAACATGTTGCATTGAGAATTTACAATGGTTTTTCGACGAATATACTCTCAAGGAGTGTGCTATATTTTTCCCAAGAATAATATTTTTTTTTTATGGGAAATCTTGTTTATTTGTCATGATAATCCAACAAAACAATACAAACGATATCGACATGTATTTTTGGGCAATCCTGTTGAATATCATTAAGATCCTACAACTATTTCTTATTGCTACAATCTACGATCTACAAGGGGAGTATCTTTTTGGCTTTGGCCTCCATTCTTTTTAGAGTAATTGCTCTTTCGAATCGTGTATCTTGAACTCTGCTAGAGATACAGATACAAATTCAGGAGGAGTTTTCACTTTGCTTCAACACAGCACAGCATTTCACCCAATAATCGTAAAACGAAAAATCTGCCTCGCTCTCTCACTCAACCCACATTTTATTTAGAACAAATCTCTTGGAAATCGGGCGGAAAGCAAACAAGAATTTCTAAGCCAATAAAAGACAGAGACGGACAGGGGCAGAGGGTGAGGGAGAAGACAGGCAGTCGTCTTTAAGCCAAATACAGATCACGAAGACGCATTGCGCCTAAAGAAAAAGTAGTAGAAATCCAAAGAGCAACCACGAAGCGAAGAAAAAAAAGAAAGCACGACAAAAACAAAATGTGAAAACGCATGAAAGCCAATTTCTTGCCATCTCCCTCTCACTCACCGCTCTCTTCAGTGCCGCTCAATTTGTTTAGAAAGTGCAGAGAAAGAGGTAAAAGCGGCAAAATGCAAACAAGAAAGCTCCGTCCGGCGTCTGGGCGTCGGGTGTCGGGCAAAAGTTTGCCCCAAAAAATGTTTGAATGGGAAAATTGGGCACACATGGAGCATGTTGCTTATTAATTTATTGATTTCATCATGATGATGATCATACCGATTGGTCATAATGATGTTTGCCAGCGCCGCTCAAACTTGTTATACAACAACAACCACAACAAAGAAAACACTAAGAGCCACGCGCTACAACTCGAACCAAAGAGAGAATCACAAAAGACAGTCGAGGTGCACACAGAGAGAGCATCAAGCTCGACGACGTCATCAAACAAGTTTTTGACTCGCTTTACGATTACATAAAAGTGTTGCTCTCGTTTCGAACTTCGGCTTCGGGCTCGGTTTCGTGTTTGCTTGCGATCGGGTGAAAACGTTCGCTGGCCACCTACGCGCCTGCGCACAGTCCGGGCCATACAAATAAGCACAGGGCAGCGCAGCGACGTCGGCGCCGACGTCGTGATGTTGCTCATTTTTTATGCTGCCTGTAATTTTTACGTAATCGAAATATGTTTTCCCCTCATTATTATTTGCGGTTAAAAATGGTCAACTTTCATTTATGCTGCAATGCCCCCCGAACCGAACCGAACCAAACCGAACCAAAAAAAAGTGTCAAACAAATGTTGCAAGCCACGCCCACGGCCTACTTTCAAGCACACACAAAGTGTGACAAAGGCCTCGTCTTCAGTTGATTAGCATTTCAAATCCACAAAAAACTAAGCCACGGCAGTTATGTAAAAATTAACAGCATAATCGTATTATGCGTGGAAAATGGGACGCGATGACCATTGTCACATGCTGATGATGAGATTTCTGTTGAAATTAATTGCGATTTTATAAGGTCAGAAAGGGGTCAAAGAAGCTTCAAAGAAGGGGTTGAAGCTTCAAGATGGCATATTGAAGTCTATTGAAAAATGGTCAAAGGAATTCTCTAAAAGCACGACAAATGATACATGTCCATCCCAGGAAAAGTCCCTTCATTAGAGCTTTCACTTTAACTAGATTGGCAACAAAACATGTGTCCATTTAGGGTCATATTCCAGATCCCTAAGGGAGCTGCTTCCCGTCTAACAAAGTTTTTCCTGCAATCAAGGATCATTTAAGAGGTTAATGTATGGAAACATAATTTCCCAAACTTTCAATTGTTTTCATTAGTGCAAACAATGAAAAAACAATCGAATAGGCCCAAACAAGGTAAAAACAGCAAAAACATCGAAACAGAAGGCAAATTTCACTCCACTTACATGATTTCGTACGCTTTATATAACAACAAAAGCAACAAAAGCTCAGCAAAGGGGCAGAGGCGGCAGCACAGGCGACGACGACGCTATCGACTTTCACGAAAACTGCAGGCACAACTGCATATGCGAGAGCGAGACAGTGAAAAGGAGAGGAGCTTTCTCTCCCTCTGCAAAAACGCAATGCGGATCGTGGATCGTATCGTGGAACGTGGATTGCAGGGGGTAGGTAGGGAGGGCAAAAGGCAAATGGACGGACGATCGGCTTGAGTGAAAGACCCCAAAACGAAATCCAAAGAAAACGAAGCACAACAAATGGAGAAAAACAAAAGCGATAACAAAAATGTTGAGCGTGGGAGTTTTGAAAATTAATATGCGTCAACTCTTGACGACACTCCTGGGAAGTGGGGAGAGCTGGAGTGTAGGGAGAGTTGGAGAGAAATTGCATGCGTTGCCTCTTCTCTCTCTTTCTCTTTCTTTTCTTCGGGTGGGTGGGTGTCATCGTTGCTGTTGCTGAAGCGTTTGCTGCTGCATTTGTAGCGGAAGTGATGTTGTCGGTTGTTCGTTGTTTGGGGAGCAAACGAACCGAACGTGTTGGATGGAAAGAGAGTTTCTCTTTTGAAATCATTTTCATTGGCATGAAAGTTCACATTATTTAAATTAAATTGCCAACCGGCGACGCTTCTTCCTCTTGTCTCTCGGTGTCTCTCTCTCTCTTCCCCGCAAGAAAAGGTGGGATTTCTTTGGGTCGAAGCTTTGGATACCCTTGAAAATATATCATAGGGTTGAATTATTAATAAGCTACAATCCCTCCTATCGGCAACAATAAGATACAAAATTGTTCCAATCTTCTTAAGGGTTCCAACAGGCGCCATTGAATTAAGAGAAGAGTATCCTCTTGAAAGGGTAGGAAATCTTATTCCCTTTCTTCGCTGAAATCTTTTCATCAATCACATAATACCCTCATTCTGCTAGGGTATCAAATATGTGTCTCTGCATTTACAATATGTAAAAAGAAAAGCGTTTCCTTTTGCTCGCTCATTCAGCGACAGCAGAAAAGCGTTTTTCACTCCGCTCCATTCATTTGTTGTTGCTTTGGTGGTGTTTGGTGTTTGGGCGGCGAGTGAAAGGAGGCATTTGTTGTTGGTGAAAACTTTTGTGGCAGCCGCCATGTAAGTGAAAACTCATGCGATAATTTGTTGTAAAGAAAAAAAATGAAAAATTTTCACCATTTTTGTTGTTTCGTTTATTATTGCCTTTTGTTGTCGACATTCGTTCGCTGTGATTGTTGTTGTAGTTTTTATCAAATTTCATTTAAATGCTAATGAAAAGTGTCCGGAAGTTGTGGAAAGCGCCAAAGCGAGTCGCTCAAATTATATAACTTTTCCTCTTTTCTTTTTTGGCGGAAAGATTTTGGAGAAAATTGTGAGCCGCATTCACTCTCTATCTCTGCCAACCCCTCCTCTCTCTTTGGAGCAGCTGCTGGCAAATCAATTTCTCCTTCTCCTTTTTCCCCCTTTCCTTTCTTCATCTCCTTCCTCCTTTCGCTTAAGCCGATTTATGAGATTTCTTTAACGCGTGCTGCCCCTCCTCTGCTGCGCCGTTTCTTCATTTGTCATAAATTCTCTCTGCTTTTTCGTTCTTCCTTCATCTTGTCCCCTTTGTGAGAGAGCCAGCCCACACAAAGACAGCGAAAGAGAGGAAGGCGGCTCTGCTCATCTGTCCGCCGAGGATCGCCCAGGGTGATCTCCTCTCCCACTCCCACTCCCACTCTCGCTGTGCCTTCCTCGTGTCCGTGTCCAAGTGCATTCGTTGCGTCTCAGCTGTCGGATGTTTGAACAGGCGCGTCCTCCCGCATTAGGCTGGTCCCTAACTACAGTACAGGGCAGCACATATTGTTGATATTGGGAAGGGTCAGTATTTGTGGGTTTGCTTTGGACCATGGCTAATGGCTTTTGGCAGCTAAGCAAGCAAAGCTAATGGCATGACTGGGGGAAATTAAATGGAAAGGAATTTGCATTCAGATGTGTGCGTGTGTTTGCTAAACACAATTTCATTATACATAATCACATTTTGACTCAAAATCTTCTCAGTCGGAGGTATTGAAGGTATGAATTCTTCTACAACTTAAGATATACCTTAGAGAGTTAACCAAAAGTAATAGAATTTGTCACACATTTAGTATTTTCATGAAGTCTTGAAAAATCGTTGAAGGTCCACCCTAATGCACAGCGCAGTACCTCGTCATCACGCGGAGAGGCGGAACCTTACCTTCCTCCTGCTGCTACTGTCCGCTCATTAAGCTTCGGCTTCTTGAGCTTAACCTTCTTAAGCTCCCCTCCCCCTCCCCACACATTGTGTCATTTGCCTTGTGGCGCCATATCCAAATGATTTTCAATGTCACAACGAAACAAATTTTTTTCGGCTCTTGGGGGCCCTTGAGAGAGCAAGAGGCGAGGCAGAGGCTCCAAACACACAGAGAGAGAGAGAGAGAAGAGGCAGCTTAAGGTAATGGCTGAGTGTGTGTGTGCTGGTGTTTGTGTGCGTGTCTCAATGCCAAATCAATGTCATTAACATTAAAGCACACTCACTAAAAATTGAACAAAGCGGCCTGCGAGTGCTAAACAGTGGAGTTGCGCTGCCTGCGTTGGCTTCTCTGCTGACTGATGACTGCTTTGCTCTGTCGCTGCTCTGTCGGCAGTTGGTTTTACGGTTTGTTCACCTTGACGAAATGCGCGTCAACCTTTTGCTCTGGCTGTATGACAGCAAACGCACACAGAGAGGGAGACATAGGCCCATTGAAGGTCCTTCCAGCTGGATTTGATGATGGCCATCAAAATCGCCAGCCCAGCAGCCTGCCAGCACAAGGTACATACAGGCAGGAGGGGGTACATATGTATATGATACCCTTCAAGCGGCCCTTACTGCCCTACCTTCCATTGAATGTACCCTGTGCCAACGCACCTTGAAAAATCTCAACCTTGCGGGAGAGCAGAACACACGCTATTATTGTTGATGCTGGTGGCGCAGCCTTGTACAGATTTTCCGAGTTTTCCTCCGCTTAATTGTACAAAAAGTGCTGCAGCCGCCGCTGCCGCTGCTTCTGCTGCTGTTGCTGCTGCATCTGCGCCTGCTTGCAACTCCGACACAAACGAGACGAATGTGTTTTGTTATAGTGTGGCAGATCTACATCTACCTATCTCTCCCTCTCCTGAGCATCACCTTCACCCTCTGCATCGCTGACCCATTGTTTGTCAATTTTCCACTCTTGGCTACAATTCTGGCTGTTCTGTTGGCCCTTTGTTTGCTGTCATCTGCAGAGCCTCTTCTTTGCCTGTTTTGTGTCCTTAGACACGGATTTCCTTTCGTTTCCTTTAGATTTTCCAGGTCCAACGGTCCATCAGTTTTCTTTTGCTGCTCCTGCGCAACGGTTGTGTTTTTCTTCGATTGTGATATTCCTGCCAGCCGCTTTTGCTCTGTTGCCCAGCTCGTCCCCAGTCAAAGCACATCGAACTTTGAAAGCTTCCAAAGCTTCACTCCGACAGCTTCTTACTGTGATCCGCCTGCATATACTGCCATCTCGCTTCGTTCTACACGCATTCCATCTGCCTCCCTCACACGCCCACGCTCTCAAGCGCTGACTAATTTACGGAATAACGGTTAACGTTTGAGATTCCTTCGTTCCGCCATTCCACAATTATGATTCCACGCTGCTGCTGCTGCTGCACTTTTTGGCGCATTTCATTTTGTGTTGTCCTCGCGTTTGTGTCGTGTTAATCGTGTTTTTTAACTGAAAAGATTATTCTTAATTTAATTTGTCGTTAACCTGTAACCTGTCTCGCTGAATTTGTTCCGTGTTTTGTGTGCGTGTATTTTAAACGGGCGGCAAGCTGGAGAACTCCCTGCTGTTGAAGCTGCTCAATCTACTCGCGAGGCACTCGACTTCTGACTCAAATTTTGTCAAAGTTGAATTCGAGCGCAGTATCATGGATCTAATACAAGAGCCAAGGTGAAACCACACGAAACAGATACGATTTTATTGGATTTTACTCGATTTTAGAGTTCAATTTGGAAAAAATTCTAAATTCCTTCTTGTCTTTCTCTGTCTCCTTTAATCTCCATTCTAATTCTCTATTGCCCCTCTTATCTTCTGCTTCTCCGTTGTTTCTACAAGAGCCATGGATCTCTCTATGGCTAAGTTTCCTCTTCCGACTTAACATATATATATTTATATCATCCAAGAAGACTTACCTAACATTGTAATACATTGAATATCTCTCAAAAACCTACTTTTATCCATCTCTCGTACTGTTCCTCTGCTCCTTACTCTCTAAGAAAATATAATGGCATACAGTTTTTTACAACCGAAACAAAATGGTTTCTTAACCACAAATAAAAGTTATCCATCTCGTTATATCTCTTCTTTCTGTTCTACTTTAAATAAATATATGTATTATCTAAATAACTTATATATCTATATCTATCGTTATATCTAATCCTAAAATGTCTATGTTTTTGATTCGTTTTTACAGATTGCCGGTGAACGAATGTCAGGCAAGCCAAACAGCTAGAGTCACCTCGAACCTGCACGCATCCAGTAGCACGATGGCGGTCAGCCGTGTACCCTCGCCGCCCTTGCCGGAAGTTAATACGCCAGTTGCCGAGAACTGGTGTTATACGCAGGTAAATCCGACTCCCAATCCTCATCCTCAACCTCCCTGCCTTCCTGCCGATAATCCCACAGAAGGGATTAAATTTCCCTCCCTATACATACAAATGTCCGTCTGAGCATTCCTCTGGGTGTGGATTTTTGCATTCCTATGGATTTGCCGATCGAATTTCACAATTTTTCGTGTAAACTGAATCCACTTTGTTGTGTGGCGGCGGTAAATGCATTTCCGTTTGGGCTACAGGTGCGCCGTGCGGTGCGGAGTGGTGGCGTCGGGAGAATCCATCGAAGTTGGGGAGAAATCGGAGATGGTCTCCCAGGAAGGAGATGTAAACTGAAAATTGTACTAACTCTTGCTCCATCCTCTTCTCATCTTTCCAGGTTAAAGTGGTTAAATTTAGTTATATGTGGACCATAAATAACTTTAGTTTTTGTCGGGAAGAGATGGGTGAGGTACTCAAATCGTCCACATTCTCAGCCGGTGCTAATGACAAACTGAAATGGTAAGGAAATCACATCTTCAATCGAATTAGAGAGACAGATATCTATAATGCATTTCCTCTCTTCTCTGTTTCTCTTCCAGGTGTTTACGGGTTAATCCAAAGGGCCTCGACGAGGAGAGCAAGGATTACTTATCATTATATTTACTATTAGTTTCGTGTAATAAATCAGAAGTCAGAGCCAAGTTCAAATTTTCCATACTGAATGCGAAGCGTGAGGAGACCAAAGCCATGGAATCCCAAAGGTAAAGCCATCAATCTCCATCATTTGAGGATCTCCATTCATCACTAATCAATCAACCACATCTTGTTTACCTTTATAGAGCTTACCGTTTTGTGCAGGGCAAAGATTGGGGCTTCAAGAAATTCATACGACGCGACTTCCTGCTGGACGAGGCCAACGGCCTGCTGCCGGAGGACAAGCTAACGATCTTCTGTGAGGTTAGCGTCGTGGCGGACAGTGTTAACATCTCCGGACAATCCAATATTGTGCAGTTCAAAGTGCCCGAGTGCAAGCTCTCCGAGGATCTTGGCAATCTCTTTGACAATGAGAAATTCAGCGATGTGACGCTCTCAGTGGGCGGTCGAGAGTTTCAGGCGCACAAGGCCATACTGGCAGGTAAGCAGAAGATCTTTAAATCCTTAAGCCATCATTTGGGAATCGCTTTAACCCACATATGTGTGTATGTATGATATTTTCAGCGCGCAGCGATGTCTTTGCGGCCATGTTTGAGCATGAAATGGAGGAGCGTAAGCTGAATCGTGTCGCCATAACCGATGTGGATCATGAGGTTCTTAAAGAAATGCTGCGATTCATATACACGGGCAAGGCGCCCAATTTAGAAAAAATGGCTGATGATCTCCTAGCGGCTGCTGATAAGGTAAAGAAATCCTCAGAATTGCTTCTTTTTGAATTGTGTTTATTCTGGAAACTCTTTTTTTTATTACAGTATGCACTCGAAAAGCTGAAAGTGATGTGCGAGGAGGCGCTGTGCGTCAATCTCTCTGTTGAAACAGCAGCCGAAACATTAATATTAGCTGATCTCCATAGTGCGGATCAATTGAAAGCACAAACGATAGATTTCATAAATACGTAAGTGCTTTAAGCCATTATTTTTTTGCCTTTGGATCCTTTACTTATCTTTGGGTTTTCCCTCTTTCGTACAGTCATGCCACCGATGTGATGGAAACCTCTGGATGGCAAAATATGATCACAACACATTCACATTTGATAGCAGAGGCATTTCGTGCACTCGCAACACAACAAATCCCACCAATTGGACCACCAAGGAAACGCGTGAAAATGAGCTGAAACCACACTTCAACAACAACAACAACAACTACAACTGCAAAAACAACAACAACAAACCGTAAAGCAACACCAATAGCAACCTACAAGAATCAAAGCAATATACTATATGAAATTTACGATAAATGCAACAATTTGTTCGATCGATTGGCAGCTAACCTCAAGAGAAAATGCCGCAGAACAGCTACAGATACAATAATTACACCCACAAAAATCAATTATTTCAACAACAGGCAGAAGAACACAATGAAACGGGAAACGGAGTTAGAGTTAGAGTTGAAGAAAGATGGAAAAATGATGGAAATGAGGAGCAGAAGCAGGAGCAGGAGCAGGCAGTACCCTATATTGTTTCGATTTTTGAGTAATTTAATTCATTTTTTAACATAAAACCTTGATTCTAATTGTATTTTTATTTTAATTTTGTTGAATTATGATTATGATCCTATAATTAGAATGTTTACGAGTAATAATTATCCATTAATTCTACGTTTAAGTCCAACAAACAAAAGAAACAAACAACAAAAGTACTAAGTAAAATAAAGAAAGAGAGCAGAAACACAAAAAGAAAGTTGAAAATATAATATAATATAAAATAAAGTAAAAGAGTAAAACGAGCGATTAAGAAATCCATCAAAAAATGAAATAAACAAAAAAAAAAAAACGGAAAAGCAAACAGAAAATGCAATGAGAGAAAAACGCAACTATTATTATTATTCTAATTGTAACGAATTATGATTACCGATTACAAAGCGTACACTTTGATTGTGATGTATATTCGATGAGAGAGGAAGCATGAATATGAATATGAATATGATGAGGATGAGTATGAGTATGACTAATGTGTTGAGTAACGAATAACGAATAACGTGTAATGATGAGTATGTAATTGAGTAATTCATAATGATACGGATATGATAATGAAGTTGATTTATACTATATTGTGTGTATATGTAAACTCGGAAACAATTTTCTCCGTTCTCATTCAAGGTTTAATTTCACCTCTTATCCAATCCCCACTCTCCTTCTTTAGCGGAGGAGTGTGCACTCTGGACAGATCATGGAACTATCCTACCATTAGATCCCTGTATGAATCCACTACATGGATGTAAGTAGTCGTCTAATCAGGCAGATTTCCAATGTGGTTTCATGCAGAGCTCTACTTCCTACCATCGTTAAAGCGTTTACCATGTGAAAAGGTCCATCAGAAGAGCTGCTCTTCTTCTCATTGCAATACAAAATATCATACCCCCAATGCTACCACCGCTACCACACCCTTTTACACCCACCAACATCCTCCTTTCGGATCCCTAGAAAGAAACCAGAACCTTGTTCACACTTTCTTTGCTTGTTTTTCTCTTTTTCTTTCTTACACGTTTGTTTTAATAATTTAAACGGAACAACTTTTATCTTTTCGTTTAAGCGCAAATGTAATTAATTTGTTGTACAAAACTCTTAAAAACAAAACAAAAAACAAAAACTATCATAAAATAAAAGCAAAACGTAGCAATTTGTGTATAGTAAGCAGATAAAAACCACAAACAAAAAACAATAACGCATCAATTCATTCATTCATTTTGTGGCATTCCAAGAGAATGTGAGGTGGGACTGAGGTGGAGGATGGACGGATGGCTACAGCAGATCCTCCCATTAGTAGCTCCTTACCATAGAAACTGCAACTGCAACTGCAAGCAAGATCGAACGAATAAAGTGACAGACAGTAAAGTAAACGTGATAACAGCTTATCTAAACTAAAGTAAACTTTAAAGTAAATGAGACAATTTTTTATGCTAAAATGCAAATCGTAAGAACACAGAACTCCTGGGATCCTGGGAGTGTGTCAAATTCAGGTATTCAGGAATCAACATTGTAGAGAAAAGAACAAGAACAACAACAACAACAACAAATAATAATGATAGTGAAAAATGCAAATAAAAATGCTTTCCATTCAATATCGTACTTCCGATTGCATTAGCCGAAAATGTATATAGAAAAACTCCTCTTGCCTTAGTCGTCGCATCAATTCCATTTTGTTTCGACTGCACAAGAATGCTTTAAATCCGTGTATGTGCCGTGTGAGTGTATAATATTAGCTAAGGAATAGGGATTCCGGGAAGAGCATCTATGTGTTTGCTATACGACTATTTTTTTCACTTTCTCCTCTCTGTTTGAGTGTTTAATCACGATTGAGAGTGCTTCGAAGGCAGGCATCAATCTTTACCAACAATGCTAATCCTTTATTTGCTCTGCAGGAAATTGAATGGGGAGCGGAAACAGCGGGTAGATCGGTTTGGAAATACAAAATCAAAACTTATGATCTAAAATAAAATACATCATATACATGTATCTAGCAAAGCAAGAAACGGACACCAAGAAAATCAGATACAACTTTTATGCATGCGCGTCAATCTAAATGTGTAGCAAAGCCGAGTGAGAGGAACTCATCGTAAATCTAATTGAAATCTACCATAAATTAAAGTAACTTCGAATGGGCAATACAAGTGAAAGCAACACACGACATTTTTAAAAAGCAAAATTGTAATTGTATTTAACAATATTAGATAATAAATTAATATGTTCTAAAATGATGCGACGGCCTATTCCTATTTCTTCTCCTGTTCCTCCAGGAACTGTTGCAGAAGGTCCCCATCAATGGGAATGTTTAGCTGCTCCGAGCCATCGACACTGCGCTTCGACTTGACCAGCTTGTGGTCCAGGAACTCCGTGAGCTGGGCGCGCAGTGCCAGATCCGAGCTAACCAAAAAGGACTCGCGGCAGTTTGAGTAAAGATCCTTGAAGGGCATACCCTGGTACTGGGCATTGCCCTTGTTCTTCAGCTGGTACTTGACAATCAGCATGTAAATGCCGCGCGAGTTGGTCGTCAGCGAACAGAAGACACTGCGCATCGAGGACAGAGCCAGCTCGCCAGAGTTCTGCACCAGCAGGGAGTTCTCGAAGGCCGTCTCGTCCGTGTAGGGCAACATGGTGGTGCAGTCCCACCAGGAGAAATTAAAGTTGCTCAGCTTGCCCTGGTCCCACACTGCAAGGCGGAAAGTGGAACATTAGAAGACGGACCTTAGGGAGCAAGGAGTGCGTGAGTACTTACGCAGTGGTGTGTTGATGTGGTCGATGGAAGCCAGCAGATGGATGTTGGGCACACGCGCCAGCCGCGACAGTATGGCCTGAGCCTTCACATTCCGTAACATCGCACCGTCCAGGTTGTGCACGATCAGAAAGAGATGCGTCTCTGGTATCAGGGCGAACTCCTCCTCGATCATGTCCACAGCTTCGTGCGGATTTGTCGGGCTGATGCCGGCGTCCAGTATTTCACTGGTGATGCTGTCCAACATGTCCTTGATAGTAAGACTGGGAAAGAAACCATTAACCACCAGAACAGTCTGCCGGGCAAGGACCTCGTGGTGGAAGGACTGCAGCAGCTGCCGCTTGGAGCCGAGCCCGTAAAGCAGGATGTTGAATCCCTCGTTTAGAATGCACATCCATTTGGGAAAGTACGAGCGATACTCCTCCATGATGGCATTGATTGCAGTCTCGTGCTCCGCAGACACTTTCATTTCGGATAGCAGGGTGAACAGACGATCGGCGGCCAGGCGGGGATTCTTCAGTCGATCCAGGGTGTGGTCCGAGGTGAGAATCTTGCTGCTGGCATGCGAATGGAAGTATCCTTCGCTCTCTGGCACAAACTCATTCGACTTTTTGGCCCGCGCCGACTGGCGGAGGCGAGCCGCTGAAGGAGTCTTGGGCAGGACGGGCACGACGATCGCGCGGCGCGTCTTGCAGGGTGTCTTGGGCTCATCGTCGGCGGCATCATTGTCCGAGGAGTTGTCGTCACTGCTGCTGCTACTGCTGCTAGACGAAGACTCCTCGCCGCTGGGTCGAAAGTCACTCTCGTCTCCAGAGAAATCCTCATCGGAGTCTGCCACAATCTTGGCAATCTCTGAAAAGGAATCGCTTTTAGTGAGACATCATGAAATATTAGCCGAGTACTCACGATTCTTGACACGGCTGCGCACATGGGACGGCGTCTTTGGCTGTTCTGTGGGCTTCTTTCGCTTGGTGTCGGGAGTCTTGACGCCCAAGCGAGGCGTCTTTGGCGTCTTGGGTGTACGCGGCATGGCACTGAGAGCTGCCAAAGCCATGGCATCCCGTTTCTTAGGCGTGTTGAACCCAAACAGACTGGTGCCAGCCACATTGTGTTCCGACTGGATTAAGTTCAGGTCTGGCCTGATGGGCCTGGCCACGAGTTCCAACTCGCCCTCGCCAGCCTCCTCCAGCTCTTCCTCGTTGCTCTCCTCCTCGGTGCACTCCACATAGTTGACAACAATGTGCTCGTGCTCTGGGTCCTGGTGCCGGTCCCTGCTCTTCTGCTGATACGCCTGATACTTTTTGGTGGGACTGGGCTTGCGTGCGGATCGTCGAGTGACTGGATGGGACTGCTCCTCTTCGGATCCGCCTGCATCATCCAGTACCACCAACGCCGTGTCCAGGTCGGCGGCAGAGTCATCATCCGAGTTAGTTAGATTCTCAATGGATTTTTGTTTTCTCGATTTCTTTTGCTTCTTGGGTGTTCTGTACTCGCCATGATTATTGGCGCTCATTGTTAAATATTACGAACTACAACAATTTTAAAACGAAATTGTTAATTTTTTGTTGATCAAAACAAAAAGAGCGCAGAAGAAGCGGGAAACCATCGATGAAACTATCGATAGTATCGAAACATGGTGCGCCTATGACAATTGCAGCCCTGTGTAGTTGTCATGTAGCAAAATTATTTAAATTTCTCAAATTAATTCTGTTGAATTCTGTGGGGTTGGCGGTTCTTAAATCCTTACTTTTCCTAAGTACTAAGTACAAGTCTTTAAAGACTGGATTAGATTATTTGAAAATTTTGTTGCTGTTTTGATTTTTTTGAAATTTTTGTCTGGAACTGTATCGATACATCGATCGCAAAGTTATCGTTTTGCCTTCTTTCCGTTGCGTCCGCCTTTTCTCGCCATCGCTTTAACCCGACGCGGTTGTGTTCGACCTAAAAAGTGCGATTAAGTTTAAAGTAGAGTTAAAGTTGAAAACGTGAAGAAAACATAATATTCCACAATAAAAGTATCAAGTCCGTTGGTTTTCGGAGTGTTTTGGGCAATCCGCAAGCCCAGCTTAGCTTAGAAAGCATTGATATCTGTACAGCGGCATCGCTTAAAACATTGCACACATATATATAGTCCAACAATATATACCACACTTCCAAAAATCAGAGCGCTGGTGCCTGATCATATTTTGCGTAAGTATTGGCCGGCAACAAGTCGGCGCCACGCATTAACCGTTAGGTCCGCCATGTTGATTTTGCATTCTCTCTCGGCTTCTTCCATTCATATGCACATACACACACATGCGTCTTTTTTTGCATATCGTAGCGTGGAAATTTTTGTTCTCGAATTTGCCATTGAGCGTTTTGTAATTGTGAGGATGAATACCGTTTCTGCTGATATGTTTTGTGGAGTTTGCGGCACTTCCAGTACATTGTTGTGCGAGCGTTGCCTGGAGCCGTATTGCAGCAGAAATTGTCAAAGCGCGGATTGGCGACGCCACAAATTGTACTGCATCCCCATGCCGTAAGTAGCTTTGCTGAGATCTGTATTTTCCATGCGTACATGTGTGTGTGCTATTTTTAGTGTGTTGGTGCCCAAAAAATATGCGCAGGGCTTGCAAGAACAGCCACTGCTTTCCATCCCGAAGATTGAGAATCAGTCACATAATAAAGAAGTGGCGTCCGTCTCCAAGCCAGTCAAGAGCGTCGAATCGGCGCAATCCGTGGACCCTCCGACTACCGCCATAGTGAAAGAGAAAAAGCAACTGTCTTCTGTGTGGCGTGAGACTTTTCTGCCGCCGGAAAAGGACTTCTTCGAGTGCCGTGTGACGTACATGAAGTCTGACGGCGTCATCTGCGTAGTGGATGTGGCCAATATTGAGCTCATGGAGCATTTCAACGAGAACATGCAGCGCGTCAAACCAAAGCTTTCCCTAGCCAAATGTGTTGAGGAGGACTCGCTGGTTGTGGTCCAAGGCGAAAAAAAAATCCATCGGGGACAGGTGCTCTCTGTGGACCGGCAGTCTGAGACTGCGCAGATTTATCTGATCGATCGTGGGTTCGTGGCCCTTTGTTCTTTGCTGGAAATCTACGATCCGATGTCTAGCATGGCAGATACCAAAGCGTTTGCGATTCAGGTGAAGCTGCTGTCGAACACGGGCGTGCAGACCAACAAGCATCTGACGCTGCGCTTACTGGGCCCCAAAACCCAGGAAGGCATCTACCCGGTTCAGCTGAAGCCCAATATGACAATTCCGCTCAATTTGCCGATTGAGCTGCTGCAGATGAGCCCGGAGGTAACTGTGGTCAGGATCCTTGAAGGTTGTCTGCAGCGCGAAGAGAGGCCAGCTGCCCTGCTCCAAATATCAACGATCAACCAGATCAATGAAGCCATGGGTGACAAACTGAACGGAAAACCAGACCAGCAGCAGCCGATTTCTATCAGCCAATTAGACACGTGCACAACAATATTTTTGGCCGCTCACACCAAGCAGGGCTACCGACGCGCCTTTCTGCTGGACTTAATTGACGCGCCGCCCAAGCGTACTTTCCTGGTGTACGAGATGGACGAGGGTCGCATCTCCATTACCACTGACGTGTGCCGCATTCCCAGCGAGCTGCTCAGTCATCCCATTCAGACATTTGCCATGAAGCTGAACGACGAAACGCAACAGCCACCGCTGGAGCAACTCGTGGAGAGCAATGGTCCCGATTTTACTGTCAAACTACGTCTGGAGAGCATTCAAGGCCAGGAAAAGGTGCGGAAAGCCAGTGCCGCCTTGCTGTCCAAAGGAAAGCAGATAGGTGGAGTGGAGCTGAAAACGTTTATGGGAGATGTGTCCTATTTGGGCCAAAAGTACTGGCGTGAGGCGATTAAGAACGGCACCATGGTTCGCATAACTCACAATGTTGGCTACAAGGAAGTCTTCATCAGCTCCATGGAGACCCTGCCATATGCAAGCTTCTTCAAGCGCATGGAAAATAAGTGCAAACCCTTCGAGCCTAAGGACCAGATTCCGGTTGGCTCCATTGTGCTGGTGGCGAGTCCCAAACTGGGACACTTCCGTGGCGAGGTGAGCATATTGACAGGAAATAAAAACAAGATTATAATCCCATATTTACAGATATCTGGTGCTGAGAACGACCTCTTCCGTGTGTACAACATTGACACTGGCGCAACACATCAGGTGGAAGCGCAGTTCCTGCGCATGTCCTGTCGCTTTCTGCGCAACATGCCCGTGAGCCTGTCGCGCGTTAAACTAAAGACAGTGTGCGATATTCCGAAATGTGCAGCGACCCCAAACAATGCAGGTTGTCAACTGATAAAGGAGCTCTTGACCGATAACGTTCAATTTCGCGTCGAGTTTGTTGGGTCAAGCACTGAACTCGTGGACTTGTATTCGTGCTCGGGCGAGCCGACTTCGCTGGCTCTTCGAATGGTGCCGCTGATTTTTACGCCCGTTTCGTATTCGCAGGAAGTAGCTGCTCCAGATCCAGCTCCTGCTCCGGCTGCGGTTCCGGCTTCGGCAGTTATACCAGAAGGACTCAAGGTCAAGACGACGCCTCCAGCTGCGTCAGAAACGGCTAAAGGCCTTCCACCTTTGCCGCCATCGCCCCCAGCTTCCCCCGCAATCGAGACTAAACGGGCAGAACCATTCGAACGTTTCTATTACAAAGATGTGCCAAAGATTCTTATTCCACTGGGCGAACGGGTCGACGCATTGCTCCTGAATGCATCGGGACTCCATCAGACTGGAGTTATCACCGCCTGTCACTTTAAAAACGTGAATGAGGCAGAAAGATATCAGAAATTGTTTACTTTAGTTGATAGCCAAGGAAAGTGTTCGTACCCAGGCCTTATCGACTATGTCCCTTGGTAAGTCCTATACCAAGCCCACAAAGCCTACAAGTAATCCAATTCTCTACCCAATATTCCCGCACAGTATTGACGAAATGGTCCTGGCCGTGTTCAGCGAGGACAATAATTGGTATCGCGGCGTATGCGAGGAGATCCTCGGCGATAAGGCTCGCATTTTCTACTGTGACTATGGCAACCATGAGGTGGTTTCTATCAAAAAACTCAAGCCCATTAGCTCCAATTTAATGGAGGGCATCATTGCCACCAAGTGCTACATTGAGGGTATGTGCTATCTTAAAAAAACATCCACTTAATCGTTGTTAATCGCTCGTTTTTTACAGGGTTCGACAACTCGGAGAAGTTCACTCTTTGGGAGGAGCATATTAAGACAGACTTGAACATTCTGTGCCGCATCAAGGAAGGCCCCGACTCCAGTTCGCGTACCCTTACCATACTCGATCTGGACAAGATCGTGTCCCAAAAAACTTCTTAACTCGTTCTTTAGTTTTACATTAAGACAACAAGGATCGCGTTCCTTCATTATTATCCCTAGTAATAAGTGTTAAGTACACCCATGTGTACGAGTCGAGTCTTTCGAAAAAGTTTTTGAAAACATTCGTTAAGTTTCGCCGTTTTGGTTTTTCTTTGACTTGGCAGGTCCTACGTAGACGATCATTTAATACATATGTATATCAATAGATATTTCGATACATTCCACAACATATATCTTTCAATTACAACACTTATAATGAGATTACAACAATAACAACATTCATTGATCGGCCAGCTTGGCGAGGAGCACCTCCATCGCATCAACGTTGCGTACGGCGATAATGCCAGTAGCATTTCGCTTCCAATCGGATCCTGAATCCTGCATCAGGTACTTTAGGGGCACTGCCTTCAGTGCCGCCACGCTCGCACCATAGTCGAAGACATCACCGCCCAGAGCGCGTAGAATCGCTTGCGGCGCACAGGTGTCCCACTTGAAGGTGGATCCCTTGCTGAGGAGATACACTTCCACCTCACGGGTGATGACTTTCAGGGCCTTGTGTCCAGCGCCTGCTGAGAATGCGAACTCGTAGCCGAGGTCAAGGAATCGCTGGAGTATATCCGACTGCTCAGAGCTGGAGAAGATGGCAAGCTGCCGATGCTCGTCCCGCGCCTCAAAGTCACAGTTGTGGGCCTGCAGGCTGGGTAGGCAGATGCCCCAAAACATCGAGGAGCTGTACACGTGCTCGTCCAGCTTATTGCCAAAGGGCTGGGCAACGACTCCGATCACCGGAATTCCGGTGTCACGTTCATAGACGCCGATCAGAACGGTCACACAGTCCAGGCCGGTGGAAGTGATGCCGGGAAAGTTGGTGAACATCGTATCGCCCGAGATATACTCTGCGGTGGCATCTGCAAGCAACAAAGCATTGACGATTGCTAAGGGCAGGCATGTCCACCTACGTACCAATTGGATCGATCCATATGCCCAGATTGGCATAGTCCAACTCCTCGGGCAGCTCTGGAATGTCGCCCAGTGTGCTACTCTCAAAGTTGACTACGCGATGCACTTCGTCCGCCAGTGCGCTTGCTGCACCCTCATGTCCACTGAGTACGGCCTCCAGGCAAGCGGTGGTGTCGGCTTCAGAGGCCCCCACAGCCACTGTGACACTCTCTCCCAGCTTGTTCGTAAAGTTTGGTGATTCTTCGCCGAGTATGGCGTCCTGCATCTCTGGAAAGACCGCGCCGACCTCGTGCTTGATGGTCTCCTGGATGAGCACATCGGCCAGCGTTTTAAAATCGTGTTCGAACCGCTCATTGGCCTCTCCTTCGGTCTTTTCTTGGACGAGCAGCGACAGCAGCTGTTCATTGGCTCGACATGTCCTGGCTATATTCGCCGCCTTCTCCGCACAGTTAATCAGCACCCGCAGCAGGTTTGCCTTGTCCTCCGAGCCCATGGTCCTAGTTGCCAACAGATTTCTTGTTTTAATTACATCTTTTATGGCTTCTCCTTAGAGCTGGGGAAACGTCGATGTTAACATCGATTTCATCGATGTTTGGGTGTACACAGCAGGGAGCCCCCTTGGCTTACAATGGGTTAATCGTTCTCCGTCAAGGATTGGAAACCATATTCCTCGATTTTGATATTCCGTGAAATATTACTAGCTAGATAGAACATTTTGCCATGCCCACATAATTTTATACGATTAGTGAATCTATTTCCCACTTGATTGGCCTATTCTAAATACTTTCTTTTATTGGTTCTTGTAAAAAAAAGATTTTAGCGAAAGAGGTCAAACAAAAAAAGGTTTTAGCGAAATAGGTCAAAACAAAAAAACGAAAAAGGATAGTTGTTCATATTACTCAATTTAGGGATTCCGTGGAATAATTCTGGCTAACTAAAACTCTTAGTTCTGCCCACATAATTTTAGGCCGTTGATGAATAAATGTTCTACAAGATTGGCAAGTTTTTAGTCCTTGCTTTTATTGTATTTTGACTAAAACAAGGCTTAAACAAAATAGTTCAACAAAAAAAACAGTCGCAGTGTTGATGGTATTTGAAGACATGATACGTGTATAGGCCTTTGTATACCCTATTTCGTTAATTTAATATGAAGACATATAAGGACCGAAATTAATAAGGACCCTTGATCAGATTGATATGTTTTAGACATATTCATGTATATTATTAGAATCTTGTATATATATGTATGTATATATATCTCGATCCTGATACCTACTCTTGGTCTCTGTAAGAAGGTTTAAAACAGAGACTAAATTGTTTTTGCATTAATTGTAGCCTAGGATGACAAACATTTCCGCAATTCTAAAATATCCTTTTCCCTAGGGTATTTTTTCCCGCCTTGGTCTGCACCTTGTTCTTGTCACCTTGTCATTAAAGAGATTTACAGGCTTGCCCTTATTTGGGCTGGGATTAGCCTCGGTTTTCCTGTGAATTTGTGGGGAACAGCTTCGTCGAATAGCCTGTGCGGTGGGTGATGGACGGTGCTGCTGTTGCTGGAGAGGCCTCCGATGCAATTGGCAGGCGAGCAGCTTTACTCCCTGTGGCCAATGGCAGGCGAGGATCTGGGCGAGGAAGAAGTAGAAAGCGGATCATCGCTTGGCGGTGATTGCCGAAGGGCAGCAAACAAGTCACGTTCTTGGGGATTCCGTTGACTGCTTATAATTGGACGTGTTTGTATCCTATTGGCAGCAGCTTCCCTTGGCTGCAACGGCAGGAATCTGAAGCTTAGGTGGGGGCACAACAGCTGGCAGCTAAGATTTCGAATTTAATTTCGCTTTCCTTGTTAATTTATATCATATAGTCATTTTTTATCTTGGTTTAAAAGTTACTTTTATTAGCTTTTAACTCAGATCCTTTCCTCGTGGCTGGGTGTGCAAGTAGGCAAGCTGTCTGGTCCGACTTACACAGATCCCGATGCCTCTCGAGCTCTTGGACCGTTTGACCGGACTATATTCCGCTAAAATCTTGACTACTGTTTCATTAACGTGATAGACAGATGCTAGCAGCTTGACCATAAGAGCAGGTTTTGCCTCAGGGAATATTGGTGGACTTTCGCTTTTCCATAACCATGTAGAATGCGTTTCAGTGTTGCCATCGGGCTTGGCTTCTTCCGTGCTTATTTGTTTAGGTTTCGTTTCCTTGTCCGCGTACTTTGCAAAGGCGTAGAAGGTTACCGAAGAAAAGAACTTTCCCAATCTGTCAATGGTCGAGAATTAGCCAAAAATGTGTCATATAACATATTTGGTGGTACTTATACTTACTTTGCCTATTCATGCAGAAACTCTTCGGGCAAATCATCCTCTTCCGCTTTTGGCATACTTAGCAACTTGTCCTTCGTTCGTTGGGGACAAGCGCGCACCTTAAACTGTTGTCGCCTTCGGACCTGGGGTCCTAGTAGAAGGCATTGTGGTAGTGGTAACCTGGCACACTCGTCCAGAGTCTTTTCGCTCCATCTTCATCCGCAGCTTGGTCGCGTTGCACCTCAAATGCAATATCCGGCAGGTTCTCTATTGCATTTTAAAAGTCTTTAAAAGGGAGTGCTTGACGGCGTGCTTCCCTGCGAGGAGAATATCAGTATGCAATGATTTTCAATTATTTTTGGCTTTGCTTACTGCTTCTGGCTTATTTAATTTCTTCGATGGAGCCATTAGAGCTCAATTCTTTGGCTCGGTATGCGAGGCAGGGCCATGCGCCGCCATGCAAAAAAAAATATCGAACGAATCGTTCGCACCATCGGCACAGTTCCCCGCCATCGCAGAGCGGCAGATATGCAAAGCTGTAGAAAGGGGGAGTGGGACATGTTAGTTTAAGAATTTAAGCAGATATCGCGTTTTTCCACTCACCTTGTTGATGGGACACTAAAACTCTCCTGGCCGCTTGCAGACCATCGCAGATCAGAGCCTTGTCGCTGCCCTCGGCTGACTGTCAGCTGAACTGATCCGCCGGGCAGTCCTATCGCGCCAGAAGGCGGATATACAGTCGTTGTTCATGTCACTACTCCCGCCACTTAAAATTATCTGGCCGGATACACGCCGTAGTTCTCCTTGTCCTCCAGTAGCATCAGATGCTAGGGGCACGAACAGACGTCGAGAGTACTGCTTGTCATACCCTGCTGGCTATGCAGTCGTGGAAACAATTTGGGCGACTGTGCCGTGTGATTGCGCAGCACTTTCGCCTCCGGTGTCCACACGGCACTGATGTCGGTAAACTGCTACAGACGCTGCAGCTCCACGGAACGACGCTCTCCGTTGACAGTGATCCGCTCCAGTCCGGTCTTGTCGTGCAGCCAGTACACAAATAGACCCAAGGCGGCAATGTTGTTCACCGGCGAGATGTGCATGGAAATAAGGGTTTTCCTGTAGAGAGGGAACAGGAGATACACATGTGTCCAGAGGGTCGGGTCCCCATATTGGTTGCTTACTTGTTCTTTCCTTTGAGGTCTATCACATCAATTCGCTTGCCATGGGCATAGTAGATCTTATCGGACTCATTGCCATCGACTCGGGCCCGAATGGTGGCCTGATGGCTGCCGACATCTGTCGAGAAGAGCAGACGCCTCGCCTTCATGGCATGCACGGCAATGTTGCGAGGCTTCTGCGAGTTCGCCCAAGAAGCTAAAAGAGGAAACGTTTTAGAACACAAATAGGAGGAAACCTGGGCACGGATTTTTGCCGGACACCGGCAGCGGAATTCGGACAGTCTGTCGTAGCTTGCAGGGCACGTCCTTGGCGAGGCTGCGGCTCTGGCCCGTCTTGATCAATGTCCCCGGTGCTCCAGTCGCTCCAGTACACGTAGTCCTAGCTGCCAACCAGTATCCGACGCTTCTTGCCATCCGTCTCCTGGTCGAATATGAGCTCCCGGCCATGATTGCAGCTCGGATTCGTCCATCGTGGCGCGGCGTATGGAGTTCGAGGCGACTCTGTCCATGTACAAGTACCCGCGACGCGGCTCGAGGACCAGGGAACGCGGCTTCTCCACCCTCTTCCACAAGAGCACGCACCGACTGCTGCCATCCAGGCGCGCGACCTCGATGAGACGAGCCTCCGCATCGGACCAGTAGATGTTGCTGGTCAGTCCAGTAGATGCACCCGGCAGAGGTGGTGGCCCCATTCCCCACGGCTCACGCACGTTCCCCACGGTCTTCCCATCGCACCAGACGCCAGAATCCCGAAGACGCCGGTGTCCAGATGCCGTTTTCAGACGAACAGCTATTCCACCCCCACCACCAGTCCACGTCTGTTCTTCTTCTTCCTTTTTCAATTGTTTTTCAATGGTTTCTCTATGGTTTTGCTATGAATTCGTCTTCTGGGGGCTGAGAGCGGAGTAGTGGGCCACAACTGCCGGGTCTTCAAAACGGCCAGTGTGACCGCGGTTTTAGCGATAAAATATACCGTCTGACCCTCAGAAATATACCGAAACATACCGCCTCATTTTCAAAATATACCGTAAATATACTGACGAATTCAAGTTATATTTTACATATTCCGATTTTGATCTTCCGTCGAATATTACTAGCTTTATAAAACATTTAGCCATGCCCACATAATTATATCCAATTAATTAACATATTTTCAACTTGACTGGCTTATTTTAAACACTTGCTTTTATTGCATTTTGCGTAAAAAGAGGTTTTAGCGAAATAAGTCAAACAAAAAACAAGTAGCGAACTAGGTCAATCAAAACAAACGGAAAAGGAAATTCGTTCATATTGCTCAATTTTGATATTCCATTGAATAATGCTGACAAACTAAAACTCTCAGCAATGCCCACATAGTTTTATCCCATTGATGAATAAATTTTCTACAAGATTGGGTAGTTTTTAATCCTTGCTTTTATTGAATTTATTGTAAAAAAAGGTTTAAACGAAAAAGTTCAACAAAAAAAAAGTCGCTATGTTGCGTGTAAGCCGTAGTACAGGCCTTTGTATACCCTATTTTGTTAATTTTATATGAAAGTATAAATATCATATGAAGATAAAACGTAATTAATAAAGACCTTTTCTCAAATTGACATTTTTTAGACATATTCATGTATATGATTATTATCTTGTAAATTGTTTTTGCCTGGGATGACAAACATTTTCTCAATTCTATAATATCCTTTTCCCTCAGGGTATGCCCTGAAACATTGCGCATGGAATTAGCAACTATGGAATGGGACTCATTGTTGCAATAGCGAAACTGCGGCGAATCGGGGTATTGCCTACATTTCAAGCTATAGATGCCCACTTAGCTTTATCCCATAGATAAATGCATTTTCTACAAGATTACTTCTTTTAATTACCTTTACGTAATTTATTTTGACTAAAATACGGTTTTCAAGTAAATGTTGCCGCAACACTGCGTATGGAATGAGACTCATTGTTGCTACTGCGGCGAACTGCGGCGAGCTGCGGCGAACTGCGGCGAACTGCGGCGAACTCAAATTTGATTCAAATTCTTTCTTCCGTTGAATAATACTATCTATATAGAACATTTAGCCATGCCCACTCAATTTTGTACGATTGGTGAATCTATTTCCTACTTGATTGGCTTAATTTAAATAATTGCAATTATTGGATTTTTATATAACGGCCGTCCAGGGAAAATCTGCCCCACAAATCCAATTGAGATGGCAGTGCTTCGATAAGTCGCGACAGCTGATCGCTGGTGGTGGCAGTTTTTCAATATCGATGCTGTTATTTATACCGAAAAATACCGAAAATACTCGAAAATATTCCTCGATTTTGATATTCCGTCGATTATTACTAGCTTTATAGAATATTTAGCCCTGCCCACATAGTTTTATCCGATTAATGAATCAATTCCCTACAAGACTGGTTAATTTTAACGACTCTATTTTACTGGTTTGTTTATAAAATAAGGTTAAAACAAAATGGGTCAACAAAAAAGTAGTTTTTACATTCTACATTGGTGAGTCCATAATGCGTCTTCAAATATACTGGAAAATACTATGAAAAGTATACAACTTTCAAGGTGTGTGAGCTAGACGGGGTGGCAAGAACTGGTGGAGTGTTGAGAAGCGGAAAATAATGGAAAAGAGAACAAGGTCACACTTAGGGATGAAAGTCTGTTGATAGATACGATATAGATAGCACCTATTGGGCGGCTATTTTCGAATCTGTTTTAAGGGCAGTAAAAATGTTCTAATTTTTACAGAAATTTAATTGAAAAAGAAGGAGGCTATAATGTATGGTTGATTCAATTATTCATTTATATCACGTGCGAAACTTTAATAACTAATTAGCCCAATGTTCAAAGTTGAATGAATAGCCCTGTTTATCAAGGATTTTTGTTGCCGCCCCGAAGGGAAGCAGCTTTCACATCTTCATTGAAACAATTTTAATTGGCAATTAAAAATTACGCACTCGCCGCCCCTTAAGGCCCGCTCAGCAACCAGCCCAGCCATGAATCATGCCCCGCCAAGGAGCAGCTTAGGCCAGGTACCAGTCTCCGTCCCGTTCCCCATTCCTGTGGAGGGCTTTGTTCCAGCTGCGGCTGCTGCATAATTTGCACCCGATCTTATCAACGAGCACTGCTAATGATTCGCATTAATGATGCGAACTTAAGGTGAAACCTGTAACCTGGTGTCACATAGTCGCCGACAGCGACACGGACACAGAAACGTGAAACGTCTTCCGAACTAAAGGAAAATCCTAATTAGAATGCTAAGTGCTAAAATTCCTATTTTTTCTGTATGAAGTAATTTCAACCTCAAATGTGTTCAAAGAATATGTATGGTTATCAAATAAGAAACCTTTGAATAAATAACACCTATGTAACTCCAATTTGAGCCCGAATTTCTGGAATCAGTTGGGGTACCAGTCGACTAGTGAAAATGGGTCGCAGGAATTGTTGGTGATTAGGGAGGCGCGGGCGTGCCTCTGGCCATAATGGCCGCTGCGTGATCTCCTGCTGCTGACCTCCACATATCCCGGCCGCTAATCGAAGACCACTTTGGGGGCACGTTTTCGCATTAAATGCTGCACCATCAGCACGGACAACCCCTGGACTAGCCTCCCCAGGGGCGTGTGTTTGCAGCCTGCGCCTGCAGGATAGTTTAGCTAAATGCCATCGTAAAAGAGCGTCGGCCGTAAAACAAACAAGCCTGCAAGGAGCCCATTCCCACCCTACTTTCGGTGATGGCCTCTGGCTAAATTGGACAACGGAACAGCAGCCGGAGCGGCAAAAGGCAGCAGGAGGGACACTGCTTCGATTAACAAATTATCGCCACCGCAGTAAATGAATCGTTGCAGCTTCCGCATCTGCAACAACTCCAGGTACTACTCGAATTCGGGTTAACAAGAGGGCTGCACTGCTGGGGATGCCCCTGCTCCTGCTCCAGCCGGCGATGACCGCAAATCAGATTCAGTGCGCCGGCAATGAGATTTCGCAACCGCATCAATTTGTTTTAATGCCAAAAATGTTTTTGCATTACTCCAACAGATTGCGGCAGCTGCCGAATCGGAGGAGGAGTTGCCGATCTGCGAGATCTGTTGGTGGCTCCAGCATCCTTCCCGACAGCTGTCGTTGTCCTGAGTTTCTCTGCGGTCAGCCGGGGCCAGATTGTTAAGGAGTTTAGTCAGATATGCATATGCATGTAGGCTGTGGACTGGTATCCCATCTGATTCCTGGCTGCGATCCCGATCCCGGTCCCCTGTCCAATGCAGTAAAATGTCAAATTAATGTTACAACATGTCCAACAACTTTTGATGGCATTTGACAATGTTGAGTGGAAATTCCTGCAGGTGACGCAATTTCCCTGTAATTTGTTTGGCCGCACGTACGTGGCATGGCCATGGGGCATGGACTTCGACTTCGACTTCGACTTCGTCTTCGATTCCATGCAGCAGTGTCAGCGCGTTTGTGCCTGCCCAGCATTAACAAAAAACCACTACGAAATACGCCAAGGGACCTGCAACTGTTTCGAGTTCTAGATGAACTGGCTGTGTGGCTGCCGGCTGCCGCTGCCGCTGCCGCTGCCGTGTGGTTGGCTGGCGGGGGCTGGGGCTTGCCCCGCTCGGTGTGGCAAGGTGTCAATGTGTGGGCATGTCGCACACGTGTGCTGCTTGCCTCTTGCCCTAGGGCCATAAATTTACTTAGTTTATTTGCTGCTACCACTGCTCCTGCCACACAGCAGACAATGCGGGGACGCGAGGCCCAGTTCAGCGGAAATTTGTGAAGGAAATCAAATTAAAATTTGCTAATTTATCCGTCGCTCCAAAATCGTGAGCTCCAGTCCGTCGACTGTCCGCCAGGGGGCGCTAATTGGGCAACAATTGGCCAGGAAAGGAATGGTCAAAAAGGGAGCTGAGGTAGGAATTGGACAGAAATTGGTGCGAAATTTTTGCATTTTATCGAAACGACTTCATCAGAGCCCAGGTCTGAGGCCCGCTTCGAGGTCCGAAACAAAGGCATTCTAATTAAAATTCCCAAGTGTCAAAAATTTTATTTATTTCTTTGCCAAAGTAAGTGCATCAATCAAACTTTTGCACAACCAGCAATTAATTTTTTGGTCATCCGCAGGGGAGGATTGCCGGAGCAGAGAGCCGAGTGGCAGCTCTGTTAAAATCAAATTGCCGCATCGTTAACACCCCAGGGAAAGTCGATTGGATTTTGGAATTGGCATGGGCATTGGCATCGTATAAGAATTGGGTTTCGCTGGTTAATCGATGACTGATTGTCCAAATGAAAGTTACACCAAACAGAAACAAACACAGGGAGATGTGGTGTCAGAACTTGGCTTCAAAGTGGAGGTGGTGTGCTGTCTAGGGTATGCTCTCTATTAAAACGATTATGATAGGCCAATCCACCCCTGGTTTCGGTACATTTTGTAGCCTTTTGTTGGGCCTTCGAGTGAGCACATGTTATTATTTTTATTTGCTTTTGATGAAGTGGTTGATTACAATCGACCCTCCTGAGCCACTTCCAGCCACCCTCAAACACAAGCTTCGAGCCCCCCGCTAGGGACAATGCCCAAAGTGGTAGAGCCATCAATTTTCTATGTTTATGGCCATGCCGTCTTGTGGGTCAGCAGGTGGAAATCTAGCTTGTCTCTCCTCTGATTCATGCATAATTGGCTGATGTCGGACATTTGATAATACACGACAAATGCGCTCCAAGTATGTCGAAGAAGACATCATCGAATTGAATATGCAAAGCATCAACGCATTTTTATTTGCCACAGTGGGTGGCATTCTCAATGGGACACCGCAGCAGCACCGCCACAGCACAACACTAATGGAAACTTGCGTAGCTATTTAATTGATTTGTGCCAAAAGTTTTATAGGTTTTTAAAGCCAGCCCGAACACAGGGCTGAATCAATGGATTCGATTGTTAGCCAGGCCCACTCCCAGTCGCCATCGCAGGTAGGAGGGGGACAGAGACCCCCGGCTGATGAGCGGGCCTAATTATGGAACGACCGAAATGGCAAATTAGCATAAAATTTAGCAACATTAAAAATTATACTTTATTGTGCTCCAATCCCTCGTGTGTGTGCTCCTTTTTATTGTTGCTCTGTGACTAAATTGATTAATGAGCCAATTTAATAGTTTCGTCTGCTATGGAGATATTTTTATGACACTTCAAAAATTATGACGAGCATATCCAGGTATTTTTTCACTTTAACCGTTGGGCGCATGTTGCACAATTTGTATTCAGCCTTCTCGTTTTGGGCCCACAGTGAAAGTGCTCGATCGTAGTGCCGTACCGGCAGGCGTAGAGCTCTTAAAATTTGGCTATAAACCTGGCCTATAGGGCTGTGCGGATTAGACGGGTTTTGGTACGGCGTTGAGGTGTTGGCGGCATAGTTCTTTCACGGATTTTGGTGATAGGCGGTTGTGTGGGTGGATCTTTTTTTTTGGAAGTTTTAATGGGTCCATTAAAGGTAGCTTTTGATTTATCTGCTTTTTTCCATTGAGAAGCTAAAAAAGAGGATAGAATAGGGTTTTATTGATGAGTTTTTGCGTAGCTAGAGGATAGAGGATATAACCAATTGTTGGATACTATTGGCATGCTATAGTCGGATATCTTGCGTTTGCCTTTTTATGGTCCGATCTCGTAGATGAATCTCTCCTTTATAAGATGATTACCTCCGTTCTCTTTAAATCCAAGCAGAACCACATGGATTTCGTGTCTTGCAAGTGGATCTGTAAACCAAGTAAACCAAAGTATAGACGGTACACAAATAAATGGAAATATAGTTTTACACGGTAGATTGGTTCAAATAAAACCGTCAAAAAACCGTTAAAAAAGACATATTATACCAAAATAACAATGTATTTACATATTCTCTTAATCTCTTTCTTGTTTTCGTTTGGTTTCTTTTTTGAGCTGTGTGTGATTTTATATATTTCCTGTTGTTATTTTGAACCGTGTTAAAATGGAATAAAACCGTGTAAAAATGTCTAGTTTGGGCGACAAGTAAACCGTGTTATTTTAAAAAAAAAAGGCCGTGTAAAAGTTGCTTTAATTTTATTAACCAATTGCCTTACATTCTTTGCCAGCTGGAGTATAGGGTTCGGATCCTTAAAAGGTGCTTTCTAATTTTTTCCTACTTCTGTAAATTTTAGACATTACCAAACGAGAAGATTCTTTTCACTCAGTCCATGATCTTAATACAAATCCTTCTAGGGTCCGTTATGTCACATACTAAACTTCGTTTCACTCACCACAAAGCAAAACAAATATATAAAGCAAAATGCACATACTAAAATACGCATCATCAGCTGATTATGAGACAATGTGACCATTTTATCAACAGCTTCTGACAAATTATAATAAATGGATGCAGTGTTGCATAATGCATGGCTTGCGGAAAATTGCGAGAAAAGGAAAATTATATTGTAATTCACAAAGTTAGGAAAAATATATAACATAGTGCGTGTGTGGTATTATAAAAAACATTGTCAGATCAGATTCGAATTCATGTATAATTGAAAATCTTTTTCTAGTTGTGAATTGTCGGAATGTCGGGTGACGAGGTCGATGTTTCCAGCCGCAAGCTGCAGAATCTCAAGCTGAGTGAGGAGCTGGGGGAGAGCGTCTTCTTTCAGACCTACTCTCGCCTGGAGACGCACATGGACCTGCTAAAGGACACAGCGCGCACCATGGCCTATCGCGATGCCATTCAACAGAACCGACAGCTCTTCGAAGGCAAAGTCGTTCTGGATGTCGGCTGCGGCATGGGGATTCTCTCGATCTTTGCGGCCAAGGCGGGGGCCAGCAAGGTGATTGGAGTGGAGAACGCGGACATTGCCGCATTGGCCAGGCAAATAGTGAAGGATAATGGAAAGGAGAAGGTGGTGAATGTTGTCCAGGGCTTGATCGAGGAGGTGGAGCTGCCAGATGGCATTCAGCAGGTGGACATAATCGTGTCCGAGTGGATGGGGTGAGTAACCGAACCAGGGAGCACTCTTCCTACTTACTTCCCTTCTCATTAGGAACGCTTTGTACATGGAGGGCATGCTGCACTCGGTGCTCTTCGCCCGCGACAAGTGGCTGCGCCCCGGAGGCCTGGTCCTGCCCAATGTGGCCAATCTGTGGATAGCTGGTGCCTGTGATCCGCATCGGCCTCTCAACAATGACTTCTGGAACAACGTCGAAGGCTTCGACATGAGCAGCGTCAAGATTCAGGTTTCCCATGAGGCGGTCGTGGACTGTGTAGCCTCCCAGAATGTGCTCACGAGCGAGTATCTCGTGCACACGACTCGCCTGGAGAGTGCCCCAAACGCACCGATCAAGTTTCGCTCTATGTTTGAACTGGAGGTCCTCCGCACCGGGATAATCCATTCGATGATCTTGTACTTTGACGTGGCCTTCTTAGGGGGCCAGACGGAGACGCCCGTGACGCTTTCCACCTCGCCACAGGCGCCTTGGACGCACTGGGAGCAGACCGTCCTGCATCTGGACAATCCCCTTTATGTCCAGGCCAAGGAACGGATCAGCGGCGGGTTCGGGATGTTTCCCAGCTCGGAGAACAGTCGCTGCATGAACTTCGAGCTGGGCATCCGCTCCAAGGGAGCCAAGGGCCAGGCGTCGCACTTCAAGTACTTTAGCTCCTCTCAGAAGCTGTAGCTCGTGGGGATCGGGGATCGGGGATCGAATCGTGAGATGACTCAAATGCCATCAACAGATATTCGCCTTATTCGCGTCGACCATTAAATGCGCTGAACAGAAATGATAACTGCCATAAAATGGGTCGTTAAACGAGGGTCGAGAAGTGCCCCGGGGACGGCAATCAATCGCGTCGAAGCTTAGAAAGTGGACAGCCGAAATCGAAATGTTAACGACTTTCTTAACAAATTAATTTCGAAGCCAGAAAAGAGCTTAGATCCCCCAATCCAGACGCAGTGGGGAATGTGAAAATGTCTGTGTCTACTGCTCTTCTCCCCTAATTAATTGATGGCCCGTCGTATAAATTTGTGAAAGCCAACGCCGTGGGCCCACAATGAACGCCTTTTATGCGTTTATAACTCTATTTACTATTTTAGCCATTTACATTGTCTCGTTTCGTCTCGAGGTGCCCTACACACACAAATTCTGTGTCGATTCCGAGGGTCGAGAGGCTCCAGAAATCTCTTGTCAGCTCGTTTTGTGTTTGTGCATGGCAGGCCTTTGTTAATGGCAGTTCTTAAAAAGCCATAAAACTGCTTTATACGTTCATGAAATTAATATGCACACCATTATTGGACATGATTATAAAATATTGGTTATCTAGCGCACACAAAAGCGCCACAAATGAGGCAACGTCCAACGGCCAACGGGCAATGGACGACGAAGATCTTTGATTTCTGGCCAACACTTGTTCCAGCGTTGCTCCCTGCGGCGCACATTAACAAAATTCTAAACAACAGCAACAGCAACAGCCACAGCCACAGCCACAGATCGCAGCGTAGGCCCAACAAACATCTCAATTTGTATTGCTTCCCGCTTCACCCATTCCAATAGCCATTCCTTGTTCTCCTCCGTCTTGTTGTCTGGGTATCGGATTGCTGGCATTTGTCAACGGAGCGGGACACTGCGCAACGAGCCATCTATAAATTAGAGACTCGTTAGACAGCTTAACCCCGGGCCTGGGCCCATGGGGCTAGTCCTGCCAGAGCCTGTTGATAAGGTGCTACGATCCCACACTTTTCTCATAACTAATTGTTGCCACTCGCTCTCGCTTGGCGATAAGCAGTGGAGATGTGGAGATGATGTGGGGGCTTGGGAATGTGTTCAGCATTCAGTCTAGCGTTCTGGTTCATAATTCTGGGAGAAATAGTTCCATCATTGAAGCACTGGTTTAAAACTCCGATACCTAACCTAAATCATCTCTACATATGTATATTCTCTATTTGTCAACGAAAGTGTCAACTCCTCTTTCTGAATAAAACTAAAACTATTTTTTTCGAGTACACATCAGAGGGTCTAGAGTAAAAAATGAAGTGTGATATTATTCCCGTCGAAGAATTGAATCTATTGGAGCTGTCCGAGAGAGAAATGGGCTTTGAAAGGATCCCGGAGGAGCAAATCGACGATGACTCTGTTTTAGATGTGGAATATTCGGATGAGAATCAGGATACATTTTCGGGGAATGAAGAGGATAATGCAGAGGAGCAGGATCCTGATGGGCTTTCAGAAGACAATAGCGACAGGGAATCGCAGGAGCAGCAGAATGATACGGTAGACATGGTGATGGATCAAAAGTCTGCAGACTCCCTATGCAAGTTTATTAACCTCAACTGGGATCTTTTCGCCAACAAGGTAAGAAAGGGAAGGATGAAATTTTCCTCGTGCCATCCAATAACCCCCCACGACCCCTAGATTGTCTTGGACGTAGGCTGCTGCTGTGGCATTCTCAGTCAGTATTGCATCCAGGCTGGGGCTGCGCTGGTCATTGCCACGGGCAATGAGAATGGTGCAACAAATGTAATGGATTGGACCACCGCTCATGGATTGGACAATGTGTTCGTGCCGATGAAGGGTTCCATTACCGAGATCGAGTTGCCCTTTGGCCTGACTCATGTTGATGTCATAGTCTCCGAGTGGATGGGGTTGGTACAGAGTGGCTTAGTCGATGGACATCGAGTGTCTGATACTTTTTCCTTCGCAGACATTCGGTCTTCGTGGGCTCGCGGTTCCAGGATGTAATCTATGCCCGGGACAAGTGGCTGGTAAAGGGCGGCCTAATCTTTCCGAATATAGGAAAGTTGTATATTACCGGCCTTTATGATAATCCTATCAAGTACACGGCCGACACAATAGAAGGCGTCCAGGACAATCGCACTCACTCTGCTGATGCTGATGCTGATGCAGACGATAACTCCAATTGGGAAGACTATGAAGAAGACGATATGCCGTGGCAAACTTTAGAGGCTCATTTAAGCCCGGAGGATGTCATCACCCAAAAGTTTCTCCTTAAGACTGTCGATCTCTACACGGCCCAGGAGGACGAGGAATGCTTCGAGACGAACATAAAAATGCGGATCCTGCAGGACGGGCTTCTCTTAGCTTTTGCGCTGCACTCTGAGATTTGGGTGTCCGTGCCCAACCTCAGGGCGAAGCGATTGTTCTCCACTGGGCCCACGCACCCCGTAACCTATCTGAAGCAGACGGTTTTGCTACCGGAGAAACAACGTACTGTTGTGAAGGATAAGCTACTGAAAGGTGTTTTCGGCATATACGACCTTCAAAGCCGACATCGCGGCGTAGAGTTCTCCATGGGGATATGGGTGGGCGACTTTGATCCAGACTTAGAGCCCAAGAAAGATCCACGCTCAGGAGAGTACGATTTTTATTCAGGGATTGAGTCCTTGGGATTATTGTTCGGCGAGGAGCCAATGTCAGAACTAAATTCAGAAGGAGATTTTCACCAAGATACCGACTCTGTGGCAGAGTCGCACACAGTGCCAGAGTTTTAGCGAGGACAAGAGTCAGGGACAGGGTCATACATGTATTAGATACACAGTTTTGTTTAACAAATAAAGGGATACGAATGCAATGTTCATGCTGATGTTGATGTTGATGTATTCATGGCAAAGTTTTAGGGCAGTTCCTCTGAAAGGCCAACACGTCGATCGCTGTTGCTGTTGCTGTTCCTGCAGCTGCGATGGAGATGGGGATGGGGTTGGGGTTGGGGATGTGTATGTGGATGGACTGATGGGATGGGGACTGAGCGATCGTTGGACGATCAAAATTTATGGCCGTGCTGCATCAATTAGGGCGGCGGCGATCCGACGACTGCTAACCGTTGCTACTCAAAGACAATGGCCCAAGCGGGGTCCAGAGTGTGGATCTCTTTTTGTTCGATTTTGGTTTTCCTGTTCCTCTTGTTGCTGCTGCTGTTGCTGCTGTTGCTGTTGCCTTGGCTGAACTGATCGGTGTTTAGCTTTGACGTTGCTACAACGATTTAAAATGATGTCGCGCATAATTCACCGATCGAGGATCGAGGATCGAGGATCGGGATCGGGATCGGGATCGACGATCAGAGACCACGTTCTGCCAGACTGTGCGTCGTGATTTGGCTCTGGGGTCTGCCCTCGTTTACAGTAAGAGTTCTTTTGTTCTGATCTCATAACTGATCGCTGATCGCACTTGGTTAGCTATAAGGAGCACTGGCCCGGCCCCGATCCTCGATCCTCGATCCTCGACCCTCGGCTAATGTCATTCGCTTGATTTTGAGGGCTCTTCTTTTCTCTCTTCTCCCTTCATCTTCCCTCGATCACATGCTTAAGTGACATTTCGTCTGCTGGAGCTGAAGCTGTAGATGGATGTGGATATGGGTCCGAGTCCGAGTCCCAGTCTGGTTCCGTGATGGATTAGCATCGTTTCGCCGTGAGGATAATGTGTCGTCTGCAATGATTTTCGTTGACATGTGTTTTTTTTCGGAAAGCCTGGAACCAAGAGGCTTTCGTTTCGATTCATTTCAGGCCCTGGGTCCGGTTCTCGGAAATAATTATGCTACTTTTGTGCAAAAATAACAGCATTTTTGTACAAATTGCATAAAAATTTAAATTGCTCCGGCAGCAAGATGAACGGATTTTCGGTTTTTTGTGTGTTGTTTCGCGGATTGCGTTCGTCCTGCTGGAAAGCGCAGAAAATTGCTTAATAATGAAATGCCAATGGATTAAGCGCAATTTGTGCGGCATGTGGCCGGTAGACCCACTGATTGTCCCCTGGATCTTTATCTTTATCGTGTTTTTGCTGCTCCCCATCCACCATCAGCCACCATCAGCCACCATCAGCCACAATCATCATCATCATCATCATCATCATCATCATGGAGAACCAACTTCAACACGTTCGATTTGCTGAACTTTATTTTACACCTAACGAGGCCGTGATGGAGGAGCACGAGCACCCTATAACTGGCTCTTTCTCACGCACACTCTCCGGTCGTCCCTTTCGCACGTCGGGGCCTCGGAGCGTTTTCATTAAATTCGCTTAATAGCGCAATATAATTTAAACAAGTAGTAACATAAAATAAAACTCACAGCCACGCACTGAAACTGAAAGGCATAAAGAAGAAGCAAATTACTCCAGAGAGCCGAACAGAACCGAGCAGAACAGAACAGAACAGAACAGAACAGAACGGACCAGGCATCGACAACGAATGAACGAATTCGAACTCCTGGACTCCTATAGTGGCATGCAGTGCGGTGTGGCAAGGGGGGAGAAAGGTAGGAGGACCCTCAGTGGTCTCAGTTCCAGTTCCCTATCCCGATCCCGATCCGGATCCGGATCCCGAACCCAGTTATGGCGCATGGGCGAGACCGCTCCACTGCCCAGTGCAATAAGTTCGCTTAACGAGGGTTTAATTTATGATTTGTTATGTTTCCGGTTCATGTTCTTGTTGCCAGCAAAATTATTGGCCATAAAGCTAAGGTGTGGATTATAGTTGCTGGCAGTAGTGCAGTAGTGCTGGCTGGTAGCAGCCAGGCCAAGTCATTGGGAAAGAGAAGGGAGAGATGATGAGGTCACCCTTAGATACGGCCTATGCTATAGGGTTACCAAGAGGTTGTTTTGAGGCCAGGGAGTGTTTAGAAGGAGGGTTTTAAGAAGTTTAGACGCTCATTTGAAGAGGTCACCAAATGTATCATTATCCATTTCTCAAACAGCATATCGATCCACTTGTGGAGGGAGGTCCTCCTTTCCCTATCGTATGCCTCTGTTCAGCAACTGCTTTGGACAGTTTTGTCTGTGGCCACTAATAGTCCTTAATCCTTTCACGCTCACTGTGCATTTCGAGACGCGGGATCGGGATCGGGATCGGGATCGCGCTGCATCGTTGCGTTGAAAATCGATTTGTATTTTTATTTCCTACCATTTTTTGTGGCTCTTGCGATGCGTTGGGTTGCGCCTGCGCAAACAACTCGTCCCATGGATAACAACGGATAAGGGAATAAGCAAAGACAAGCCAAGACACCGCACCGCACCGGCCAGGAGGTGGACTATCCCGCGAAACGTGCCCAGTAGGAAGGGGCAGGGCGGTGGAGCTGTAGAGCTGTAGAGCGGACTGTGGCTGGTCGGTCCTCGGTCCTCGGTCCAAGCAACGCCAACGAGTATCTGGTGGAACATAAATTACGCGACTAACAAGCAGCGCCCCGTGCAGCTAAAAAAGATACGAAAAAAAAACTCGCGGAGGGGTCGAGGAGGACAAAAAAAAACACTTCATACTTGGGAACAGACCTGGGGGACTAACGTCTTGGGCCACAGCCAGGGAATGGGAATGGGCATGGGCATGGGCATGGGCCTTACCAAAGTGAGTTGCACAAAATTATAAATGAAAGCGGGTGTTGGACACTGTTCGTTCTCTCGTAGCATCATCCACATCCCATTCTCGGTCTCGTTCTCGTTCTCATTCCCAATCCCAATCCCCATCCATATCCAGGGACCACATCCACGTCCACGATTAGGTGCAGCAATTTGGTTGGGGCTGTCTGTGATTGAGACCGAGGCAGTGCTCGAAACGAAGTTAAAAATCAAATTAGCGAATGTGTTGAAAATTAAAAACAAATTCACGGATAAATTGCATCTGCCAGATACGCAATTATTATGAGGGCAGGCCCTGGGATGGCAAGGAGAGGACCGCGTGGAGAGGATAAGACGTGGCTAACTTATGGACTGAGACAGCCCCTCTATGGCCTCTGTGGATCTGGGGACTCTGCTTGGTTCTGGATTCTGTATTCTGGATTCTGGATTCTCGATTCTGGTTCGGTGTCGGTGGCTGTGTGCGAATATCTGTGCGCCTGTACCTGTATCTGTGTGTGCCCTCGAGGTGTTGCAATTTGACGTTTTTACGCGAGTTTTTATTCCATGAAATCCGCATGAATTTCATGAGGATGCAGCAGCCACAGACGCAGTCGCAGCCGCAGCCCCAGCCCCAGCATCGCACGCAGTGCAAATACTTGGCCCTAAATGGCTCTCTCTTTCTCTTGACTTTTTCTGTCTGTCTGTGTCCGTGCTGTTGCTGGCCACGGCGAAAAACACGTCGAATTAACACGCTCTAAGGGGCATCTGGATGAGTGCTTGTGGTTGGGATGTGGAAATGGGTATGGGTATGGGTATAGGTATGGGGACTGGGACTGTGCCTCATCAGCCAGGCTTTTTGTACATTTAAATGTTGGCAAATTAGCTGAAATTTCTTCTCGCAATTTGCATGTGTGCGTGTGTGTGTGTGCGGGAAAGAGTATGTGTGAGATATATAATTATAGTAGAATTTTTGGCGAGGGCAAGCTCCTGGCAGCCCAAAAGCCGCTCAGCTGGCGCCGTGTCTGCGGCGACGACTCTGGCAAATAAATCGCGCTGCTGTTGAACTTTTTATCTGCCTGCAGGGACACGACGACGATGAGAGCCGGGGAGGACAGGGCGACAGGGACAGGACAGGACAGGACAGGACAGGGCCCTGGACGGCGCAATGGCACTGCTGCTGCCACAGAGCTGCCAGAGATGGAAGTCGGCCACGCCCCTTGTTGTCCTGTGTGCTCTGGGAGCTCTGGGGCCTTGGCAAGTTCTCAACGCAACGCAACGCAACGCAACTCGGCGTCGAAGTCGGAGTCGGAGTCGAGTTCGGGGCCGTAAAAAAAGGGCGCAAATTTTATGAGCGCATCGTTTAACAAATGAATTTACAACCGTGCAACGCCCAAATGTCTGGCGTTCAAATTCAAATTCCTTGCAACGAAACGAAACGAAACGAAATCTTGGCCCAGCTCCCAGTGCGAAAGCCACAACCAGAACCACAGCCAGAACCAGAGTCCGAGTCGAAGCCAGAACCTGAGCGGATGACTTACGTGGCACACGGAGGCGTATGCTTCATATGCACACCCAGACGAACAAAACAAACCTATAGAGGAGCATGAATTATGTCTGGCATTTGGCCAAGTGATTTAAAACAAATACGAGAGGCAGGGACACAACCAGGCCGAGACGGAGCATCCTCATCCTCATCATCATCATCATCATCATCAGCATGATGGGAACGATGATGATCTTCGTCTGCGGCCAGCCAAGAGTTACATTAACGCTTTCATTAGCCCAGTTTTTGCCTCGCCGGCCGCCCTTTTATCGAGGCTCCACTTTGTCGCTCATAAATCGAGATCATTGCCAATTGCCAGCGCGTTGCTCCACTCGTTAAGTGCAGTTTAATGAGCTCTCTGGATCCGAGCGGCTCTCCAGTTGCACCTTGTCCTCGACGGCGTGCTGGCCGAGGGGCCTGGTCAGCGTTTACAATTTGGTAATTGTCTTTGGCCTGTCAATAAGTTTTTATAGCCTACCCATAAAGGGAAAGCTCGGCCCCAGTTTTAGTTTCGGTGTCGGTTTCGTTCCGAGTCTCAGTTTATGTTTCAGTTGGAGCTACTCGGCAATTACCGACACGATCACAAATTACCAGAAGAGACGAAGCTGGCAATTTGTGAACTTAATGTCTGGTATGCAAATACATAGGGGAAGCATTCAATCGATCGATCGATCCATTGATCATGTCAAGGATATACACTTCCTGCGGTGCTCTTCTTTCGACAAACTTCTAAGATGACGACACGACAGCTACACCTCACACCCAAATCCAAACCGAAGCCCAAACCCAAAAGGAATTTCACACTTGGGCCTAAACCATATGTAAATAGCCAGCGGCCAGAGCCAGGCGATCCTTGCATTGTCCTCGAGTCCGTCTGTGGCTCAGCTGCCGCACAAAGAGACCCTTGAAGAGCGGTCCTTCTGTGCTGGCGAGTGGCACTTCAGGCCGCTCATTGTTTGCCTAATAAATGACTGGCCATTGTCGGGGGGTATAAATGTCAAAAGGTTGCCTCTTTTGACACCCCAGCACCAGCACCAGCACCAGCACCGGCCAGAACGGGACAAGAACTAGGACAATGAAGCGGAGTCGGAGTCGGAGTCGGAGTGGTCCTGCATGTCAGTTTTTGCAAAAATGTGTCAGAGCAACCCCGTGGCCGGGTACACACGATGATCATTTATGTGTCATTAAGACATCCACAGAGCAGGACAGAGTCAGGGCGAAATTAAGGCGATTCTCTGTCGTCTGTCGTCCGTCGTCCGTCGGTTGTCGATCGAGGAGAGCGACCAGCAGCTGTCAGCTAGGACCGGGAGTGGACCGAAGCGGGCGCAGCTTGAGATCGCCATTTGGTCGGCTAATGGGGCTGCCGGGTTGCCGCCCATGCATACATCCACCGACTGACGGATCGGCATGCACATGCATGATGAAGTTGTTGCACTGATCACCGCTCAAACGATCGAGCATCGAGCATCGAGCACCGGGGATTGGGGACCGGGCGAGCCAATTTGCTGCGACTTGCTTGACGCGTTTGTCAATTAAAATCAAATTCATTTCATGCTAGAGCAAATGTTTGAGAGGCAGATCGCGGGACATGGCAGCAGTATGGGCAGTGGGAATCGGGATCTGTACGGGTATCATTAACCACTTAGGCGCTAGTGCAATAACTTTTAATCAACCAATAAATTTGGAACGATTTATCAAAAAATAACACGGAGAAGAAGGAACACGGTGCAGGCCAGGACGCGAACGCAGACGCAGACGCAGAAAATGTTGTTGGCCAAATTGCCTCTAATAACCGCAATCGATCGTTATTTTTTGTGGTTATTAATACGGATGCGTGTCTGGGGCTGGGAGCTGGAACTGAAGCTGAAGCTGAAGCTGTAGTCCGAGTGGATCTGCGATCTGCGATATGCAACGGCTTCTCAGGTAGTTCACAAGTAACTGCAAATTGCTGCCGTCGATAAAACTCAAATTGGCTGGAGCGCGCACCCCCCATCCGCCATCGTCTCGATGCGGCAATCGATCGTTGAATTTGCCTAATGGCGACGGCCACTCAACACAAACACCGATCGTACCCGGTACCCGGTACCCGGTACGCGGGACCCACGATCGATCCTCAATCTCAGTTCCAGTCTGAGCCGCATCTGCATCGTGGCTACCCTGATTGACAGAGACCGATCCGATCCGATCCAAGGCGATGCGATCCTCGGCTGCTGGGTCTCCTTGCCTGCCTCTCCTGTTTGGCTCCGTCGATCGCGATGTTTACGCGTGCATTTAGCATGTTGTAAAAGTCTGATGGCGTCCATTATAATCAATTGGCCGGGCTCGTAAAATTAAATGATCCCGCAGGAGAATTAAGCGCCAATTACGGGCAGGCAGCCCGAGAAAATAAGAGAAGCAGACTGTACGAAGATGTACGTATACATCCATACATATGTATATATTGTATGTTGGCCATTGGCGCTGCAGAGTCTCAAATTTGGGACGCGGTCGCAAGACCAGAAATTGAGGAAGACGGCGATGGTAGCCGACTCTTTCGGAAAGGGGAAGAAATCGTTGGCCCCGAGTTAATTGCAGCATTTAACTTGTCTTATTGATCATAATAACTCCATAATGGCGGAACATGTGCGTACAATATAATAATCAGGCGGGGATCGAGTGAAAATGGCAAACGGGAAATGCTCCCCCCAGCCCCAAGGACCCAGGGGAGGCCGGGACGAGCATGTGGCCCGAGGAGAACTGCTCACGAAAGTGGAGCAGTGCCTCATTCTGCCGCAATGATAGTGTGAAAGCAAACAAGCAGTAAACTTAAAACCCTTCTCCCCGACCCAAACATTCTTCCCGCTCCATTCTTCCACTTCCATGGCTGAAAACTGATCAACTCGTAATGGGAAATGAGCTCCGAACTTCAACTCAATCAGCTTAATGGCCTGACAACTTTGTAGTCTGCGTGGATCACTGGAGGAGTCAGATCATTTGGGAGGATCACGGCTCTGAGGCGGGGCAATGACTCGAGCAGGTGCTTTCCTGTTGCCAAAACGATTTCAATAAAACGATCAACTTCGAGCGAAATGAAAGTCTGTCCAGCTGCTTAAAATTGAACCCGAAAGGTAAAAGCCCAGATTTAAGCTTAATCCATCCTGACTTCCAGGTGAGCTCATTATAGATTACTGGTGTTTATATAAGCATCAGGTGTGTTGACAGGAAGTCTGCTGGTGAAACTGTGGTCAAAGTATCGTATTCTGATGTATCGTATTTATTTTATTTTATTTATCCTACATATAAAGCCTTTGCACAGAATTTAAGAATATAATTCCAATTTTGCTACATGCTTATTTAAAAAATTTGAAAATGCGTTTGATTTACCAAATAGTTTGCACCTTTAATATTCTTTAGACAATTTTATTGGTTAGTCGCTAATTAAGTTGAGAATTAATGTCACTAAAGAACTTATGGCTAAGAGTAGGACCATATCGTACAAACACTTACAAAAAGGTTTAAAAAACCTTAAAAATGTTTAAAAATTGTTAAAATTTAGGTAGTTATATCTTCAGGTTTATCCACTCTATCGACACCAATCAAAAATCCTGTGCAAGATCGTATAATTTTGCTTTCAATCCATCAACTTTTGTGGATATCCTCGCTGCAGATGCCGAGTAAAAATAATGAAAGTGTGCAAAGTCACATAATTCCATTTTTTAAAAAGATATTGGGGATATAGTGCAAAATCCAAGTATGAGGAAAGTATACTCAAAATTTGTTCATTTGTCTCACAGTGTTATTTTTACAGATTATTTCATGTAAGACATACATATGTATTCCTGTCAATGGTGAAGTCCAATTAAACGTCTACCAACCAACAATGTATGTACTTAAGTCGAAGACCAATTGCCTGATAATAATTTACACGGAATTTACATATTCCTCGCTATATACTACACTCTCCCCTCACGCACCCCTCTACACTACGTTTGTATACTACCCTCACTCCTTGTGTGTGTGTGACACTTACACTCCGCAATGGAATTCCATTTTTATTGCAAATGCATTGCGCGCTCCCTCCGCACTTTTGGCAGCCAAACAAAACATTATAAATTAAGTCATTTAACATAATTTCGCTACCAGAGTACGACGATTGTATAATAGGGGGAATGGAGGGGATGGAACAGCAGATCGGGACAGCAGCAGCAGCAGCAGAAACAGCTGCTAAACGAGGGGACACAACGCATGTGCCAAATGCAAAAATATACTCGTATACGAAGCGAACGAATGCTCAGAGGAACACACACATATGGCTGGACAATGGATCGTGTGGGTGCAATCAACAGCAGGAATGGATTCGGCAGAGGGGAGAGGTATCTATACAGCCGGTTAATTTACAGCCCGCTGACGTAGAGCTGGCCAGGAGTCAAAGGAGGCCAGGAGTACTGAATAGCGCAACTAATTTTGAAAAGGCAGCCAAACAAAAACGTGCAATAAACGATGTCCACTTAGCCGAACAATGGCATGAAAGGAGATCGGTAACGGGGGCGTGGCAGATACATACATATATACATATTCTCATTCGTATGTGTGTATGTGCATCCCGAGAAGATTGAGATATCCCAATAAAACCTGGCTTCCTTTAATTAATGAAAATGCAATGACTCGAAGGTGTTGCTGTTGGTGTTGCCCATCGCCTTATCCGTGTCGAGAGATCGAGAAGCAAGGAGACCCTCGGATGGCAGATGTGCGGCTCTGCACAGGGAGAGGGAACCGTCGGGAGATGGTTGACAAATTTATAACAAATATTCACGCGTGCTTTGGCAGGCAGTCCTTTGTCCAATTATTGTCTTACAATTGCCACCGAAGGATCTGCTCTGCTCCTTTGATTTCGCCTGAAGGGGCCCCTCCACCTCTCCCTTTGTGCGCTTCCATGAAAAGGCAATCGCACGGAATGGATTGTAATGGGATGGCGGTTTAGCACATTTTGTGCCGAGTCAACAATAAGCCATAAGAGCACAAAGCCAAAAAATATTGGAATACACACCACTCGCACAATAAAAGGAAAAACAGAAGAACAATTAAAATGAAATTTTCAAATTTAATGCCCCTGGCATTGTCCTGCTGGCCTTCGAGGGTGCTTCTACGGAATTTAAAGCGTCAAATCCACTCAGTCATAACAAGCCAATAGAAAACAATCATCCAGCACAAAGGGACAGCAAAAGTGAACAACATTGTTCCAAAAATTGATTTGCACGCCTTGGCAACCGACCAGGAACCAGTCACCAGACACCAGCCACCAGCCACCGGCCACCAGCCACAACGAGGCAAAAAAATGGCCAAGTAAATGCTGCTAAAACTGCCGGCCAAAGCGTTAATTTCATTTGCATGGCCATGCATTTCGGCCAGCTCAACTGGTTTGCCCATGGACCCCCTTGGACACCCCCTGGACACCCCTTGGAGCCACTGCATATCGGCTCCTATCTGCTGGAAATTCAGCGAAATCTCGCGATAAAATGCATAACAACTTCATTCACAGCGGGCGATGCCATAAAAGTGTTTTAAATCGTGTTAATAATTTTGTGCAGCATTTGCCTTCAACTCCAAAACTCCGAATTGAGAAAAGTCCTGCTGTGCCTGGCACGTCATCCACATCCATTTAGCTCCACTCCGTCCGTATTCCCCATTGCATGTCTGGGGATACGAGTATGGCCCTCACTTGGGTCTCCCATACATTTGTGTGCACTTTTTCTTTCCGATTTTGGCGCTGGTTGTGGGGTGCCCCAGGCCCTGGCCGGAGCCTTGGCGTGGCCTATTCACACCTGCAGCCCAAAAATAAATTGAGCCTGCTGAAATGTGTCTGCAGGCTGCTCGATCTCCATCTCGTGATCGATGCAATTAATTATAATTTGTCGTTAATAAACAGCCCAAAAACTGAACCAAAGATGTGCCCTCAAACGAGTGGAGAGGCCTTGCGTGATGGGTTGTGTTGTTCATCGGGTATATCATCGGAATATGTATTTAAATGCATTATGGCGTTGACTTTTTATGCTCCAATTGGGTTGCGAGAGAGAGAGAGTGCGGACATATTGATGGACAATAATTTGACTCCTTTAAAAACACTTAACCCTTTAAGATTGTATATTAAATACAAATTAAATCAAAGATCCCTTGATAATAAACGACTCGCCTGAAGCAATAATCATTTCAATAATATATTGCAGATATTTGTATTCCATCTATTCATTTTTCTGTCTGTCTCTCCATACTCAACGTCTATATCTCCATATCAGATCCTCTCTATTCCTCTCTTTCATACATTCACAGATATCTCCATCTATCCTCTCACCCACCCACCAATTCATCTTCAGCTTTTCGCCACCAACAATTTGCTTAATTTTGAGCTGCAACTGCCGCTTCGCTCGATGCCAGAGATCCCAAAATCCATAGATGGCAATAAAAAGTGCAATAACTTGGGCTTTCCATTGGGGCTTAGAATTGGGTTGTCTACACTGCTGTGTGCACAGCCCGATAAATATTTCACATAATGAATGCCCGAGATTGGGCCGGCTCTGGGACTGGGACTGGGACTGGCCTAGGAATATTTATGTGGCCATAATGTGATAATAAGCATGCGCTGATATCCTGCGGAACTCTGCTCCCCAGCAACAGCCCAGCACTGGCTCAGGGAACGGCTGGGATGGTGGCCAGGTTCAAATGTTAAGGCGCTTTTCGTGTTCCAGCTCAATTGCTCAATTATTAGGTGCGGACTGCACCAAGTAGGGTGGCAGGAACGGGGCAGAACTCGAAAATTATACGGCTGGCATTAGGCGAGTGAAATAAAAGTCCATTACAAATGAAATCAACAACTCATTGCTCATCGGCTCAGGGGCAGAGGTGGAGGCAGCTTCAGCGCCAGAGCCCCAAAAGAGGCAACACTATCATCATCCCTCCCTCCACAGACCGATCGGATCCCCCAGCTCCTCCACAATCACGGGCTCGCTCTCGCTCTCTCTCTCTGCAGCTCTATCGATAAGCAGCAATTTCTCGATTCTCGAATCTCGATTCTCGAAGTGAACCCCATTAAAATATGATAAATTGCGTCGATTCAGTGCAGTTGATTTTAACAAGACAATTTAACAAGCGTAATTTAATATTTGACAGAGCGGCCCGCTCTCCCCGTCCCCCGTCCCCCGTCTTCCCGTCCCGCTCTAACCGCAGCGGCAACAAAATGGAAAAACGACCATGAAAATGATGTAAAGTCGATGGGTTGTTACTGAAAATGTATCTCACCCTGGGGAACACTTACATAGATGCCAACCGAAAAATTGCCCGGGTCGGACTTCAAGTGAGGCGCTGACTTCATCCGTTAATCTCGGTCGTTGTCGTTGTCGTTTTCGTTGTCGGTGGTGCCTGGTGCCTGGTCTCTGGTGGTGGATGGTGGATGGGAACCCGAACCACAAGGAAAACACTCTTTCTGGGGTGGGTTGGCACTTGGTCGGGGGTTGATGTTAAACATTATAAATTAAATGGGTCGCCGGCGATAAGGTAATTGGGGTGAAATGTGAACACGAGAATGTGGTTGACTCCGAGAATGACTTCCAGGATGAGTTAGGATGTGATGGAGCTCTAGTGGTGTCTATGGGAACCTCTCTAATCATTTGATTTATACGCCTATTGCATGACTTACCATCGCAAACTCGATTAAGCAAATTAAGCAATTATGGCACAGAAAAAGAATCTCAAAAGTCAAGCGTTCATCAGTCGACTCGAGATTGATCAATTTATGGCCGAGAGACCAAATTGAATGTTTATTTATAGAGTTAATTACGGGCTTCGGGCTTCTTCGGGCTTCAGGCTTCAGCCTGCTTGGCTAATTAACCTGATCCACATAAAGCCAAATGGCCGTCGGCGGTGGTGGCCGGGGGCTTAGGGGCTGGCATGGAAAAAAGGCCAAAACGAAACCCAAAACTAATTGGCCACAAATCGAGATTGACTTTAATTAATTAACCCAGAGCGGAGTTAGTCGAGGCATTTGATTGAGTTGTGTAAATAAATCTTATTGGAGACGTTTGTCGTGAAACCCGAGCGGCGAGGGAAGGCCAACGCACTGAACCTACTCTCCAGTCGGCGATTCAGCTGGTTTAATCATTATCTTATATAGTATATATGGTAGATACATCTAATTAAATCCTAAAAAGCCAATCAACAAGCAAATCACTTGAAACCAAGTCTGCAATTAGCTAGAGATCTCTAAATACTTGAAGAGAGAGAGGGAAACCGCAGCCATTTCTCTGTCTAGACGGGACCCCACATCATGAGAAATCATTGGAGTACTTCAAAACGTTGACAGATAAAAGTTCAGCGAACCCCAAACACTCGTGAATGCTGTAAAAATTACCAACCAATGAGCAGACTCTGCTTAATGGCCGCCATATAAGGCAATTATTTTCAAATTGTCTCGTTAGTTTTCGAGGCAGCTCGGCAGCAATTACAATTGCCCGCAAGATATGTACAGTATATGGAAGTATATATGCATGGTATAGGGAGAGCTACGCTTCAACACACACGCACTCACCGAATATAGAACATTTCCACAGAATTTCCGCAGAGCTCTGGGCACAGGAAGTGCGCACTTAAGTAGACTTTGAATAGTTTCTAATTAACGGCGACAAACGGCGTAACGGGGTCGCCTGATGGATGGACTGGCAAACTGATGGCCTGAATGGCTAACTGACTTACTGACTAACCGGCAAACTGTGCAATACGCACAAAGGCAGTTAATGGCTCTGAGCAAGGGGTTGGACCCGACCATGGGAAGACGGTGAACGGAAAGATTTCAGCTGGAAACAGGCTGGGAAAGGAGTTCTGAGAGATTGTTAGTCATGGGTTGGTTGGAATATCCGAATTATTCATTTGGAATGTGGATATACTACATTTACCTATATAGAAAACTATATTTTCCTGCTCATATAATTATTATGAATAACTTGCTTAAATATCTTGCGGATGCCCTGCCTTTACGACCAATCCCAACTGAACTCTTCTTTCCCAATGATCTTGTAATAATACCAAAATACACAAGCCTTATTAGTCAGGGAAATGGTTCCATAAAAATAGGAAAATCCCTCGTGTCATATGCAAATTGCTGCTGGAATTTCTGTGTTTAAGAAACCGTTTTCTAGTTGGGTGGCTCTCGGCGAGAGATCTTCCAGTCTTTGTCCCCATAAAAGTGCCCCACACGACGGCTGCCGTAAGCCACCTGCCACCTGGAGGAAATTCTTTAAAAAACCATTATCGGAGCTTAGCTATTTGATACATTTTCCCCAGAAATGAATAGGCTACTGTTGGCAGGGGAATCTGCATTCGAATTGAAGTGGAATGGAGTGGATATGGCCGGTGCTTGGGATTGGGCCCATAAATTTCGGCTGCTTAATGAAAGTGTTAGAAATGGGCTGACTTATCAGAGAAGGTGGTGGCGGGGGGGGACATACGCTATGGCAATAGGTGTATAATAATAACTAACCCGAAAACCAATTCCGACAGCCAGCAGCAGGTTGGGGCCGTTGGCTGTTGGCTGCTGGCTGCTGGCTGTTGGTCGGCGGCTCGTCATAAGCCGAGCATTTGATTTATAGCGAAATTATAACGCATTAAAATCAAAATATATATCACGCCAAAGCCTCGGCTCGGCTCGCACCAGCGACAGCGACAGCGACGGACCTGGCCCAGTCTTCTGGCGGGACTCTGGCTCTGGCTCTGGCTGAAAACTAAACAAACTAGTTTCTGACATTTTAATAAATCGATTGGCATACAGCCAAGCGGATCGGCGACAATGTCTTAAGCCGATAATATTATTAACTCTGTGAGTTAAATCGAACGTTTTGTATGTTTTGAAGTCGTTTATCAGGCGCTTAAGTCTCTCCTTCTCCCTCTGTTGGACAGCTTCCGACATTCCATATCGCAGTCCGACTTCGACTCCGAGTCGCGTGTTAATTTCGATTATTAAGAAACCCATTTAGCTGGGCTTGTTTCCCCATAATTGAAAAGCGATTTGCAAATGGGCGTACATCTCTCCCTCCCTCTCTCCCTCCCTCTCTCTCTCTATATATATCTCTCCCGTGTGCCCCACTTTTGTCCCGTGATTTCAGTTAATTACGTAAAACACACACACACACACACACACGGAACTTGTGGATAGTGGAGTAGTGGAGCGTCCTACAGCAGTGAGTGGCTCTGTAATGAGACCTCCAGGCATCGTGCAATTATTAAATGAGCGCCAAAGCGAGCACTTGCCGTACATAAATTAGAAGCTGGAAGGTTTTTTGTTGTAGTTCTGCGGTTGCGACACAATTATCTAAACGTTTGCATAATCCCAGTCGAGGGGGAGACACACGTGCACGTCTGCGAGTGCGAGTGCGAGCATCTTTATTCCAGTGCCCTCGCACAGCGCGACCTCGACATTGGGCAACGCCCACATTCACGTGTGGATTGCGAGTTATCCAAGCCCACAGGGGAGACTGGAAGCTGAGATAATCGGTTTACTCTCCAGACTCAGAGACTGCGCAGTGAATAGCCTTAGATATAGCCCCTATATACGACTATATATTTGTATATAGAGCGAGTAGGGTAGAAATATATAACACAAATTGTGGGTTTTCGAATGGAATGATTTACAATAGGTTTTTTTTTTCTCTCTTAGTTAAAACTGTTAACTAATGAATTGTTGGTAGAGCAAATCACGAGATCAGGTATATATAAACCACAGGGGGAACTCCCGGAAATGAGCCAAGATAATTATCAAATTACGTTTTAAACCAGAATTAGGTCGACGACTAAACTGTGACTACTTTTTAAAACAGTGAGTGAAGGTAATAGATTCTATGGGGATTTTTCAATGACTTAATGACCAGTTAAACTTCCAGCTGTTCTAAAAAGTATGCACTGCAGTGACTCCCAAAACAAATAAGAACTAATTCCTTACAACAACCAATACCTATATTAGTTCTATGACTCCCCTAAGTAGCTCAGATATACATGTATTCCCACTCTCCCATTCTCGTTAAAGTGAAACCCAAACCAATGCTAATTCCGGGCGCTCTGTCAACCAATTTGGGTATTTATGAACCTTGAAATTGTATTTTTAATTGGGCATAAAATTTGAATATCCCTTCAAGTGCGGGCAGGACACACAGCCGCTGGCACACTGTGTGTGTTTGTATGTGAGTGTGCCACTTGAGAGGCATTCCCATTTCCATTTCCATTTCCATCTATAATATTTGATTGGCATGACAAAGGATGCATAATTACATAAGGACAAGGCCGAGGACGGGTGCAACTGCAACTGCAACGGCACCCCAGATGGCATGGCGCGGTATTACATGTGTTTTCGAGCCACTTGTTTTGCTGGGATGCTAACTGGGCGCTGGGTGGGCAGGGCACTTGAGGCAGGGACCCTGGACCACACAGGCATTCGTGAAGCGAAGAATGAAGTGATAAACCAAATTGCTCAAGTGTGTGGCAGAGGAAGGGGCAGCAGCATGAATGAGTGCCAGCTCGTTAAACGCTCGAGTATTCAAAGACTGGTCCTAGGCCATGGCATGGTAATGGTAGTGCTTTTTTCTCATGCTAAGTCATTGATTTTAATGGCACATTAAGCATACGCCTCGTTGCCGCCGGCTGGAATTCGCTCTAAACCGTGTTTAGAGCAGAGCTAAACCCAATTTTATGATACCATACTCATACGTATGTACAAATGTGTGTGTGTATATGTCGCAGTCATCTAATTTGCATAACTCCGAGAGATGAGCGGGGGAAAACAATAAACATTCCCCGCATAAAACGCGCAGCAGAACAATGGACAACAGTTCAATGGTGAGAGCAAAGAAATCCATTTTGGACCCGTTTTTTCCAGAGTGTTTCAGAGCCTCAGAGTGTTTTGAACGCGTTGCGGAGCTGTCAACTTGGCGGAACCAATTTTGTTAATGATGGGCCATATAAACCGAAATTAACTAAAATTGTTATAAAAATCCATTTTATTGCTTTGTGATCTTTCCGTTCGGATTTGCCTTGGGTCGCGTTTTGTGTAACTCTTTGTGGAATTTTGTGGATTTCAGATTTTGGATTTCAGATTTGTTTGCGACGGACGTTTTTGTATTTTGTTGGGTTTTTGTTTGTCTTAGGTGTTGCTCTGGCATTTGGAAATTTGATCTACAGTTCGTTGCTGTGTTTTATCACAATGCATTCCTAATGACAGGAAATTAATTCCGAAGGCTTCTCCTTTGAGTGTGCAGATCAGCCACATAAATCAATATTATATTATTTGTGTGTAGCTTTTAGCTAAACACTCGTTTTGAGTGTGTGCTGTGTGCTGTGTGCTCTGTGGAGTGTGGACCCCTGGGCGTGGGCGCTGGCTTTGTTCCGACGCGAGATGCTCGTGTGGTTGCCATAAATCATCATCATTATGTTTCAACGGTTTCTTCAATCTGTATTGTATAGAATTACTGTTTTGGGGTGGGGCTGAAGCTGCCGCTGTGGAAATCGTGCTAAAATTATCACTAAGACTTTAGTCTATTTAAAGAATGACGTATGAACTCTTTCATCAGCGTCTTCCCATATCTCTCCCACCTAGCGCTTTTCTTTCCATTTTGACAATATCTTAAGCCTAATCCCCTGCTTACCTTTTTTGCCGCACTTCCCTTAAAACCCTCTGCCAATTCCACTCCCGTTCTACAGCCATTCCCCCATGGAGCCGCAGAGCAGGAAAGAGTCGCAAATGCCCAACGACAGCTAAACAAACATTAGTCACAAAATTGCCTGCCAACAGTGAAATGAACAATATCTATATGCCATAAATATCCTTGGGGTGCTGCCACATTCACATCCACATCCATTTGCCCTCTACATGCACCACTCCCGTCTGGTCTGGATCTACATCTACCCCATCTCGCGGCGTGTCCGGGACCCATGACGACCCGGCTGTTTACTTTCAAAACCGTTTGCCATGCGTAAATGACAAACGATTTTGTGAAATTATTATTGCCATTGTCATCATCGCTTGGCCTAGCTGCCTCACGACCCACTCCACAACTTCATCAACGCCATCCTCTGGCCTTCCTTGCTCCCTTCCTCCCGCAATCGTCATCATCATCGTCGTCGTCATGACCAGTCTCCCAACTCCCAATCGAAATCCTGCCTGCCTGCCAGCCTCCCTGCCTTCCTCGCACTTTGCGCTGCTCAATTTGGCAAACAGTCAGCCGTTGACATTATCCTTCCGCTGGCACGGTACTGAAAACCAATAAGCCACCAGCAGCCGGCAAAACCCTCCTCTATCCGTGCTACAGTGGGGCAGATAGTAGGGGAGAGTACAGAGGGAATACTGGAATCCACATGGAATCACTATCTGTTCCACTTCTCTCATATTTGGCCCATTGTACTCGGTTCTGGCAGCTAAATCCCACAGCAATTGCTGCTGGCAATGCGCACTAATCCGAAAGCATACTCGCCCACTCAACGACCCGGCCACCCCTGGCAGTGCCACTGCCGTTGTCCTGTATCCACGTTACACGAGTTTCCGGAATGTGCCCCGCCCTCGTCGCCCCACACCCGCAGCCAGGGTTGTCCTCGTAGTGTATTTATTTTATAACATTGCCAATCAAGATGGCTGCGCAAACATAATCGCAGTGGAGGGACGCACACAGACAGAGGCAGTAGCAGAGGCAGGTCCTTTATCCTGGCCGCATAACGTGCTTTTTTGCATGCCCCAGCATCAACGCCAGCTCTGGGCCGTGATCCCCTCCCCCTCCCTGGTTAAGGATCAATAACACTTTTGCCTCCATTCCGGCACCCGCTTTCTGTCTCTCTCCCGGCCATGACGTTGTTTATTTGTTCTGCAAGCAATTTCAGCTCTCCGTCTCTTTCTGAGGGAGTGTGTGCATTATCCTGTGTATATCCACATGCATGATGGTCCCTGGTTCTGGTTCTGGTTCTGGCTTTGGCTCTGGTTTGGTCCTTTTCAATTTGTTCAATGATTCGCAAGCAAATTGATTCCCATTCAATTCCGCGCCGTTTCGCATCCGACAATTTCGATTTTTATTGGTTTTCTTTCTCTGTTCCCATCTCTTTCTCTTCTCTTCTCTTTCTCTGTAGCTCTCCCTTTCTCTCTTGTGCCAATCGGCCATTTTGTTGCTTGTCCTGTTTTTCGTAGGACCTTCATGGGACCCTCTCTCTCCAGCGCCTGCTTTTGCTTTTGCTTCTGTTTTCTACGTGTGCGAAAATATAATAAAATTGTAAATTGGTTTTTGTTCGTTTATTGTTGTGTATATTGTTACTGATATTGTTATTGGTTTGGGGTTTTTGCAGGCCTCGCTCCTTAACGTTTCCCCTCCGTTTCAATGTTGGTCCTTTTTCGGTTGGCCATTTTGTGATTGGTTTTGTCCTGGAATGTGCCCCGGATGTGAGGCTGACATGAAATAAATTAATTGGAAACTCAATTCGAGTGTTATGTATGTAAATTTATTAAATTTAAATCAATTTGTTTCCTGATTTGCTTGAAACTGGTCCAGAGAGTGTGGTAGCCGACTGTTAACATAGGTTTTTGGACCATATTATAATAGATTTCTACACATCTATCCCCTATGCACCTGATTGGCTCATAGACGTAGTCTGCGATTGCATCGCTCGATATTCTCCCACAATGTTGTAGTTCTTGCGTCCACTAATCACATACGAAGTGCAGCTACCGGACTTTGTGTGATCATAAACCTCTTCGGGGAAGTCTTTACAACTTGGCCGCCGCAGACCTCAGAACCCTATGAGAAATCAACTTCCTACTCAGCGACAGGGACAGGGACAGGAGGGAACAGCAGACGGACAGCACAAGGGGCTGTGGCAAAGAATGTTTGTCACAATACATCAAATGGCTGCGAAATGACACAAAACATGAACGCGTCACTTTCCATCACTATCACTCCAAAGTGCCAGGCCGACGAAAGCACCCGGCTTGACCACTTGGCCGAAGCTAACAAGCCAACTTGCAGCCTGAGCCGGAGCCACAGCCACAGCCACACCAGCCCAGACCAGCCCAGACCAGACCAGACCAGACAGTCTGACGCAGCCTCAGAATCGGCCTCCCCGTCCCAGGTTCAGGTTCAGGTTCAGGTTCAGCATCAGATCCAGCATCAGCTTCAGATTAACTGCGCGCATGCGCAACTATTTGCGCACATTTTAAATGGGCCGAAGCGTCGTCTCGCACAGTGGTCGGGGGTCTTGGGATGGCTGGGACAATGCACCTTGGAGAGAGGAGTGTTCTGGTGACACTCGGTGAACGATCCAGCGTCGTCGCTGGGTCTGGCCCGGCTGCCTTAATCCGCCAAGCAATGCGGCAACGATGATGACGATGATGATCATGGCGATTATTTGTACCTCTTCTTGTAGGATGCCTGGCGTTAGGGATGAGAGCGTGAGTTCTGCTGGGTTGAGAGTAACGAAGTAAAGGATGGTATTGGTACCTTTTCTGTAGGATGTAGGATGTACTTCTCTTATGAAGGAGGATAAGTTAGGGATCTCTTAGACGCACGAAGCGAACTAAGAAGGGATGCCACATTTTGATTTGGGAGTTCTGTCACTCCAAATATCGCGATCTCATCACTCTCTCATCTCTAGTTGGAGCTGCTGCGCCCTCAGATACAAAACTTATACACAGATTGTTTTCTCTCTGGTCCCGTGCCCTCCTCTGTTCAGTTTTTGTCGCAGCAATCTCGTTTGACCAAAAACGACTAACGAGCTGGAGCTGGAGATGGAGATGGAGCAAAGAGAGTTGGAAGCTGCCGCTGAGCGACTGCCAGACTTGATATTCAGCGACAACGACAACAACCACAACCACAACCGCAGAAGAGACAAACGACAACAACTACAGAAGAGACAACGACAACCACAGCGACAACGATGACTTCTCAGGCCTTGGCTGCGGCTGCGGCTGTGGCTGGGGCTCTGGCTCTGGCATCATTAATCCTTTGCATTGGCAACGCCTTGTATTGCAAAGCCGCCGCGTAAGTTGTCATGTTTTTGTCGCTTTATGGACTTCTAATCGTTCAATTCTATCAAAAAGCTTACGCACTAACAAACGTCCCAAAAACCGGAGTCCCAGCCCAGGCCAAAACCGAACCCAAGCCCAAACCCGAACCTGAACCGAGTCGGGCAGCCAATTTTCAGGCAGTCCCAGATTAAGATATTTAGATTGGCCCACGACGACGACGACACAGACGAGAGCAACTTATTTAGCACCTTTACCGGGCAAAAACGGCCCACGGGTCCCCACAATGGAGATGGAAATGGCAAAGGAATCGGAATCGGAATTGGAGATGGAGTTGGAGTTGGAGCTGCAGTTGGATCTGGGACTGTGGCCGAGGCTGTGGCTTGAGGTGACAATAAGCTTGTGGCGAGTGTCTGGCTCGGTGGCGGTGGCTGCCTCTGGACCCATGAAATTTGGTGCAATCCTTTTGCCTTTTGTGTGCTTGCCCGGCCACTGATAGAGTCTTTGTGGCATTTGATGGGCGAATTTGTTACTTAACTTGACCAACACGCAATTGTGTGCCTGCCTGCCCCAGACCGAGGGGGGATTATCGCATTCCACTGGGAAAAGAAGAGGAAAGGTGTAAGATTGTGCATAAATTGAGTGCGCATTCGGGCATTAGAGATACGTTCGTATCTCTTGGATTCAATTGGAAAGTGCGACTCATTCGACTCGCAGGGGCGGGGTGGGGCGGGGCAAGTGAATTGAATGTTTATGCGGCTAGGAATCGGAATCGAACGGTTTTGTGCCGCTTGTGAAGGGCATTAGGTCAAGTTTATTTGCATTTGAGTGCGGGACTTTCAAATCGGGCTCTTGAGTTATTGTAATTAATGCCAAATTGGCTATAAAACACAACATTTGCATGTCAAACAGCGGATTTCTGTAAGAGACCCAATCTTGGCACAAATTTATGCAGAAGATACAATATATTATTCATAATTCGGCTTTGCCGGAAGTTGGCATTGTCCGACGATCGACTGAAATAATTAAATATTAAATATGATTTTGGTTTTGTTTTTGTTTTCGTTTATTTCGGTATCCCAAGAGGCATGCTCGTATATTTTTGCGGGGCTTTGGCCCACGCAGAGCCATAAAATATCAACTTATAGAGTCGCTCGAATGCTAAACGCCATTCAAATATAAATAAATGTCAATTTGTGCACGCTTGGCCATAATCATAGCCAGAGTCGGGGCCGATCCCAGGTCTAGAAGGTTTTGTTCTCAGCCGGAGACTCGAGCTAAATGCAAATTAAAGCTCATTAATCCCCGAAGAGATATTTTTTGAAACAGCGGGACATTAATGGGCTTCGCACTTTGCCGAACATACAGAACCCCAACTCGTTTTGGTTTTTCTTGCTTTTGCATAGAAAGTGGTTCTCTCCCTGGCCTCGGAGTGGGAGTGGGTCCATTCCCATTCCCATTCGATTGCTGAAGTGATCGTAAAACATGCCTTGATTACTTTATTAAGCCAAATGTTTCATAAACAATCGTCATGTCGTACGAAAAACTCGAGTCTCAATCTCAATCTGAATCTGATACTTGGGCATGGGCATCTCTGCGAGGGCGTCTGTTTCCCCAAGGGGGGAACGTAGTAATCAAGCGGCGAGCGTTTTGCTTAGATAAGTCACTCGAGATAAATCTCTTGTGTGCTCAAAATTATGGGTCTCAGATATTGAAGCTGAGATACGGACACACACACACACAGATACCCAAACAGATGGTTCATGGTGTATGGCACCGCACCGACTGAGTCTCTTTAGAAATTCAGATTTCCATCTGCCCTGCGAGGAGTTTAACTAATTGTATTAAATTGTACATTTGTTAAATTTTGCTCGAAGTCGAAATGAAAGATTCGGCTGTTGAGATAAACCCAAGAAAACTGAGAAACTGTTTGCAATTAAGCTAAAAACTTAGCATAATTAATTTGAAGATCGATTAATGAGAAGCAATGAGTGTGGGAACTTGTACGAAAGTTATACGACGATATATATCTACCCACTTTATAGTTATTATTCCATCTTTTGATTACAATCTGTGGGGGGGTTTCTGTACAGAAAGAGGTATGTTTGTTCCCTCTCTCTGGACATTAGCCATCCATAAATGTCTAATAATGATTCACGATCCATTGGGTTGCTTATTCAATTAGCGCTTTTTATGCGTTTTGTCCAACTATGGTCGCAGCCAGCGCGAAGGTCTTAATTTTATGTGTTTTGGCCATAAACAGCGCACAGACTTTTGCCAGATTTCGAATGCGATATATCCACACCCACACGTGAAACTGATCTGAAATACGAGTAGAGGTGGAGAGTGGCAAAGGGGCAGAGGCAGAGGCAGCGGCAGAGAATGCCTCCGATGTCTTCATTGCCTTAGGCAATTGTCACTTCCTTCCTCAATGGAGGAGCTTCCACTACTGTGTTGCCATGTTGCTGCCTCGACGTCTGCTTAATTTTATTATCCAGTTCCGCCATCAGACTGGATCAGAGGTGGGGATTGTCGCCATTGTGGCCAACATGGTCGTGTCTAGCGACAAATTTAATGACTTACTTAACCTCATTGAGAGTGAGGCACAGCCACAGCCACAGCCACACATACTGCAACACACTCTCTCCCTCTCTCTCTCTCTCTTTCTATATGCTATATGGTATATGGGCGACAAAGTCTCCGCCTCGTTTCTGCCACAAACGACAGCCTGTTCGAGCTTAGTCCCCTTCCCGAACCCCAGCCCGTACTCGATTTCGGCCTGGGTTTCGTTTCCAATCGCCTCGACTTGGTAACTTAGCATTTTTTAATGACTTAATTTACGTTCGCAATAGGTTCCACCTTCCACGTTTATTGTTTTGACTAAGTACAGAACGGGAGGGGGAACGGGAGTGGGAGCGGAGCGGGACTTTCGGATCGTCTGGCAGACTGGCTCTATATGATGGCTTTATAGCTGGAAGTCGCGTAGAGCGTGCGACGCCCTCGAACCCATACTCGTACTCGGTTCTGCTCCTTATCGCTACGCTCCCATCGTCGCCGTCGTCGTCGTCGTCGTCGTTGGCCAGGCTTCCTGTTCTGCTCCAACGTGGGCTGGCTAAATATAAATTGTGGCCACATCGGAGCTTGGCTAGCACTTTGCTGGCGACTTGGCCACATATCGGCAGAGTGGAGGGGGTGTGTGTTTAGGCAGGATGGGGATATCCAAGGGTTGAGGGAAGAGGCTCAGTTTATTGTTAATTTAATTGGCCAATTTCGTGAAAGTGTTAGCTTTTGTATCTTCTCGGTTAAATTAGTTGCACAGTGGGACGAGCACTGATGGGCATTAGAGTTGATTGAATGGATCGAGAAATGTCAATGGGTACAAAATATACGACAGATGGGAGAAGGCAGTGCCTCCCTATTCCTCTATGGAAAACCGCTCTAGTACAGAATATATCGCAAAAATTTTCTTTTTAATACATATAACCAGCTTACTTTAATTTGTAGAAACCAATTTATCGCTAATTTACAAATCACCCCATAATCATTCCCGTTCCTTTAACTTTTCTTCGTTTTGGCCCCACTGTTACCTGCATTTGCTCCTCAATTGGTTGCGTTTCTTGAAATTTATTGGCTGTTTGTTTGTTTGCTTGGCAGAGACTCAAACTTGGCTGACAATCAGAATCAGCGCGACGATACCGCGGCGCATCGTGGGCAGTGAGCGGCTAACACGGCGTATGAGTTATGAACGAATGATGCGGCACTTTGAGGGTAATATACGAGCGGAGGGCGACACGACACTTGCTGACCAGGCGGCACACTTTGAAATGGATTTCGCTGAAATTAACACAAAATGTTGCCCGCAAATTGACAGCCAACAAGATGCTAAATTAGACGATGCCAGAACGGGATCCACCAGGGGAATGTGACTTGGAGTTGGGGCATGTTGTTGCTGACATTTCAAGTTCAATGTCGTCTAACATGACAAGTGGGAAATTAGTGAAACACGCTTATTAAATTCCAGCATAGATGGCTTCAATTCCAGGTTCAAAGCATGCCACACGGTACATGGTACATGTAGCATGGCCGAGGCGTGTCCAAGCGTCATGTTCTGCGCATGTAAACCGATCTAAATAAGAATCGTGCCCGGAGCGGTGCTTTATTGGGCCAGTCAGACAAACAAAATGCATTTAAAAGCTACAAAACTACATTTCACATATCACAGAGCACTGAGCCCAGAGAGCAGACAGCAGAAGGGTCTAGAGGGAAGGTATGGCCAATGGGTCCAGTTTGGGGTACACAAACACGAGTTGACAACTCATCGAACATTGAACACGTTGTAATGTGATACTTAAATGCTTGATTGGCTCGTAAATATTTTCACTTTGTGCACAACTCTTTGGCCCAAGCCCCCCTCACCCGTAGCCCTGCTTCAGGTCTGTCGTTTCTGTTGTTAACAATAATTTCTACAAAGTATCGCCTGGGCCGCGGCCGCGGCCTGTGCTGTCGCTCTGTTTGAACCAAGAGCCGAGAGCGCGGACAAAAAGAAAAAAATCAGCAAACAAAGCCAAGCAAAAAAGCGCCAAATCTTGCACTAAAAACACACCAAATACGACATCAAAGCTATCGCTGCGATCGATCGGAATCGGGGATCGACCAAGGGCCCTGGCCCCCATCCCGTGGCCCAATACAATTGTAATTGTTTCGCCTGGCCTCCAGTCCAGTCTGTGCCTCGATCAGGCATCCGCATCCTTTGGGGGGGCCACACAGAGGGAGCACACTCAGCTCAGAGCCACGGATCCATCCACGTATCCACGCATCCACAGATCCAGAGCTCCACTCTCAAGGCCCCGTCCTCATCATAATGTTAATGTAAATGCATTTTAAATGGACTTGCGTACAACATTTTTTCCTCTTTGTCTTGTGGCTGTTGTCGCGCTTTGTGTGGACAGTTCGGACAAGGACAAGCTGTTTGCAACACGATGCGGGTCTAGCGAAAGATCATAAAAAAATTCAGAATATCTGCAGCTTAAGTGAACGACAAGGGAATGCTCTACTGAAGGTGAAGAGCAATGAGTTGGACTGAAAGAGGAAATGTACCGATAGGTACTGGTTGGGTGTATATCCTGTATTTTGTACAAGGAAACATACACTTTCATCTGCAAGATTTAAAATAAGCAGCACTATTGGTGGAATGAGAGTTAAGTCAGCTCAAAGATGATTCTATGCCCCATGTACCCCTTTCGGAGCAGCGTATATCCCACACATACTTTATCCATATACATGTGTGATATCTTGTCTGCTGGAGGCTGCAAGAGCAAAACGTTTTTAGTGTCTTACAAATGAAATCTGACAGTTGGCGAGTTAAAAATAACAAAACGCACAAAAACCAATCCAATAAGCAGCCCCAGCCGAGAAGAAACCGAGCTGGAGAAGAGTGAAAAAATTAACATAATTTAATCAACACTAATTCGCGCTTTCAGCTTGACAGATCTTCTTCTATTCTGTCAGAGATGTGGGCGCCGCAGTCCCAATTCCCAATTGGGCCTGGCAGAGGGCCACTCGTTCGAGTATGTACGGGTATGGATGGTATTTCCGCCCGGCTAATTGCTGCCGCCGCACTTTCCAGATCTCTCATTAATATTCCTGACACTGTGCCTCTGAGTGAGCATCGGAGACCAGAGATCTGGCGAGGAAACAGGATGCTGCTTATCAATGGCAATCAGGGGATGCTGTCCGATCTTCATGAATGAATCTGTAATGGGTTGAATGTCAAATCAGAACAAGTTCATTAACAAACGTTCTGAAAGAGAGAAAATTGATTTTAATCGACATTTTCTTTGTAAAAGTAAAAACCAAACGACAGAAAAGTGTGAATGAAGCCAATTACAGTGTGACGGGGGAAGACTTTCCTTGGAAGATGCTAGAATATAGCACAGGGGCATAGCAGGCAGGGGTATGACTAGGGGTATCCCAACCTCTTCTCAGGTGTTTCGTTCAAAACCCTTTTGAACCACACCACTGCCTCAAATACTCTCAAATACACACGTAATTTTCATTTAGAAGCACAGCACATCACGTACGCACGAGATTCTGTTTAAATATAGCCACATGCCCAACATATTAAGCAGGCACGAGAGTATCGAGCGCCAGTCAGCGACCAGGGACGAGGGACCAGGGACAGTGCACCAAATTGGTTTATGACTTCCTTCTAACCCAAAGTCAAAGAGAGTGAGGAACAGGGAAACGGGGAACGATCGCAGCCAGCTATGGCCTGGATTCGAGCTCCTCTAATGGCTGATTTAAGGCCGAAACCAGGGCCAAGACAACATAAATTACACACTAAAGAACTGTAGTAGGGGCACTGGGGCCTAGATAAGATCGATTATGCTAAGTTGGTTGGCGTTAAAATTATGTTGACGCATGTTTCTAAAATGTTCCAACATACAATCTGAACACTGCGGGTATATATCTTGATTCCATAGGCCGTATGCAGATACATTTACAGATACAGATACAGAAAGAGAGAGAAACCCAACCACCACACCAAATTATGCAAATCTCTTGACAATCATTTAAGAGCTTTAAAACGTATCGTATCGATGAGGTGAGGCAGTGCAAAAGAGATGGATACACAGATGGATGGATAAGACATTGTGATCGGAACGCACCTCTAACCCAATTTATAACGACTTATCGACAGTAATAAAAACAAAATACAAAATACAATATACAATATACGTTTCTACACATGTTGCGATCGATAACGCCAACGCCTCATTTGCATGAGATCGAGGGAGCATTGAAGCGGGGGACACGGATACTGATACCTGGTAAACTTGTCTTTAAAGCTGCTCTTGAGAGATAGCCCCCTTGCTGGGGACCGACACTTGACATTGTCAAATCGCGGCTTAATTAAGCAATCGATCTTCAAGAGAGAGAGAGAAAAGAGAACCGCGCTGATCTCAGACTGTTGCTAATTTGCAAACAGACAAAAAACGCTGGTGGGAAAGTCAGATATCAGCATGGTGGACCGTTATAGGGCCTAATGAGTGGTCCCTTATCTGATGTGGCGAAAAAAGAGATACCCATGCGAGTGTATTGGAAATGGTTTAAAAAGAAATTAAAAATTCATTCAGCACGGCGACTGATTCACCGCATTTGTTTGGGCCAACGGGCCAGCGGGCCCATAAATCATGCCGACTCTTGTGACACTATCGAGCTAATCAAATCGCCAGTCCCCCAAATACAAAGGCTTACAAAGGGACCCCCAGACGAACAAACGAACAACCAAACAACGAAACGAACCACCGAACCACCAAACATCCGAACAACTTGAAGAAATGACAGCCAACAAATGATGTTCGACGCTTTTGTGGACATTAATATTTGACATTAATTGAAATTAATATTAATTTCATATTTATTGTAATGCCCGTTAATGCGGAGCTCGAGTGCGAGTACGGGGGCGTCTGAAGTCTGTGCCTCCTCTCTCTCTGTCTCTCTCTCAGTCTCGTCGATGATTTGGCATTTCTGTTGGAGTTCTCCCACTCTCGTATAAAGAGCCTGCTGTGCCCAACTGGTTGGCCAGTAATCAGATTCAAAGTCAGATACAGACTGGGGGAATGGGAATCAGACTCTGATTCAGAGCCATAATCAGATTCTGAAAGAGATTCCTCACAGCACGATAATTCGCATCAATGTTAAAGGCAACAACTTAATTTTTGTAGTCGCAGGGTATTAGAATTTAAGTAAGGCGTAATTAATGTTGCCAGACGAGGATAAGTAGGGAGTGGATGGAGCAGATGTGGGGAGCACTGGAGGTTCGTTCGGGGCAAGTCATGCCACGTATGCGAGGTTTATTTATTGGGATCTAAGTGATTTCCGATGAGATTGTAGAGCCCGTCCAGCGATTGAGGCATCATCTTGCCCCAGCAGGGGGGCTGTTAGACAGGGGGAAGGGGGCGCAGAGTATTCGATCTCCTGTTGCGTGTCTGTTGGGTCTGTTGCGTCTGGCTCTAGCTCTGGGTCTGGAGATCAGTGCATCAGGTGAAGGTGAGAGAAGCGGTCAGCGGTCGAGCGATCCCAAATGGATTTCACTTTCCTTTCCATCTCCTCTGATATTATGGGTGTGATATCATTAGCTCCCTTGCCCCCGACTCCCCAGATACACATACATACATATACATACATATAGCGTATCCCCTGGCGAAACCCGTTTCTACCTGGCCTCCGACAATGAATATTATTAGCGTGAATAAAAATTGTTGCTGCCGATATTTGCGCATCATTAAAATCATCAAATGAAGCCAATTAAAAGTAAATAAATAATACATTTTATGAAAGCAATCAAATGTCCCTTCTTCGCTCCAAGCCCCTCCAATCCTCGGGCCAAAAATTATGCACAGCGAAAATTATAAAGTTTTGTTAAAACTTAATTAGGCATCTGATCCGAGAAAAACAGAAAACCAAAAGACTGTGGCTCAAGGGGTTCATTAATAAATTAAGAAGAGCCAAGATATACCTTTTCCATGGAGCTGAAACGAGAAGGAGAACCCAAGAGGCAGAAGCCCATGCAAAAGAGGTTTCAAGAATTTGTCGGAAATCTGCTCAGAATGAGATTGGCAAGCGTTTTAAAATCAATAAAATGCGATTAGCGATGTTCTCAACAAGGCTGACTAATTGAATACAATTTATCAAAAGGTTGAATGCTGAAAAAAGGGAAGATACTCGCTTAGGTAGCGGATGATGGGGGAAGTGCCCTCAAATGCTTGGCATATATTCAAAGGAATGTTTGAAATCGGTGAGTGAGAAACCTTTGATTCCTGATCCTCATCTGATCTCCTGCTCTTTTAATCTAGACTCAACTTGAGACATAAATCCTTGTTAGTTCTTGTGATTCTCCAATTGATGGAGTCATTTGATTACCGTCTGAACTTTAGGCCGAAACTCTTTCCCAGCTCTACAACTTCTACTTCTGCAATCCCACCTTTTATTGATGGAATGTTCGAATGAGGTTACTGATTCTCAACCCAACTTTAAGCCGTAATCCTTGTTAGCTTCCCTGCTCCTTGCACCCGTCCCCAATTTGATGATGGCTTGTCTTGGGATCTCCGCATATTGGCCGAGCCGAATCGCACCCGCTGTGTTATTTAAGTGCCACATTTCACATAAGCAACTTTTAAAATTATTTACATGCACCGCACAGACATGAACACCTTCTGGCCAGGCTGCGCCTGCTCCTCCGACTCCAGCTCCAACTCCAAGTCCAACCGCAGCTCTTCTCCTTTTGGATAATTAATTGATTAAAATGTTTTTCCTTTTCCTCTCTTTTCTTTTCTTTTTTGCATATTATGGCGCGTATCATATTTCACATAAATGAGCGCATTCAACACGCTAAAGTGCCAAAGATGGGCCTGTGTGTGTGCGAGTGTGTGTTGCAGATTAGCCAGGAGTCTGTGCCACATAGAAGGGGTGGGGAGGTAGTGGCGTGGCAGACAGACACTTGTTGCCACAACTTACCACCTAGGGTAGGCAAGGCTACAATCATGATCATGATGGGGCCTCAGCCAGTGTCCAGCGCCGAGGATGGTCAGAGAGTGGAGTGTGTGTGTGTGTGTGTGTAGCGCCGCATGGGGCAGGGGCACGGGGCATGGTGCATGGTGCATGTGCCAGAGGTGAGGCGACTCCAAACACGGAACAGGGTGTTTATGGTGATTTAGTCAGTTATGTGGATCGTAAACATTTTTGATAGCTAAATTTAAATAAACGACAGATATTTGTTGCTCTCCCTGGCTTGCTTTATGAGCCACAGCTCCAACTCCAGGCCCGAAGATGGAGGCGCTTACTCATTCCGTAAGGTATGTATACATACACACTTGAATATCTGTGTGTATCTGTGGGAGACAAGAATTTAAATTAATTTTATTACATTGAAGTTTTTGTGTAGTTTGGCGCGCGCGCTCTGCTCCAGTCCGTCCGCGGACGCCAGAGAGTGAAAATATCAAATTACTTTTGGTAATATATTTGGAATTAATGGCGCATCTCTTGGCCAAGAGATTTTGTTACGTTTTACTTTTATTTAGTTGGTAAATTGGCCATAAAAGACAGTCCATGCCAGCATCAGAGCATCAGAGCAACAGAAACAGAAACAGAAACAGCACGGGCCCGCGATCAGACCCGATAAGACTGTCTTTTTTGTCTACGAAGAAAGCAAAAGAAAGCATTTCCAATGAAATGTTGTTTGTCCATCAGTCTGCTCTGACTCGGTGGTACCTTTGCGATGGACTAAATAAATATTTAGTTTAAATTTAACCGTTGACAGGCGTTTCAAATGTCAGTCCACATAATTGGCTCACATTTTCTTCCATTTCCACAGTCAAACGATGTTTATTTGTTTGGGAAATTGCTGCCTTTTGGGTTTACCTGAGCCGAGAGAGTCACTGGGATTTTCCCAGCTCCCTCTCTCTGACTCTGTATCTGCTTCTGGCTTTGCATTGGCTTTGGCTTTGGCTTTGCCTTTGCCTTTGGCTTCTGGCCAGGATTAGAGGTGAGCTGCAGGCACTTGTGGCTTAACTTTTTGAAATCCTGTTAGGGATCCTGCCACTGCTGCTGTCGCTGCCTGCCCTGAATGAATGTCAGCGGCTGTAATCCTGCGACTCCTTCAGGACTCTCTCTCTTTGCAGCCTCGTCATTGTTTGTAGTCGAGTTATGGACTCGGAGCCCTGCCACGCCCACACACATTTGCATGCCGCATTGACTTATGCCTTTTGTCGCAAGTCCAAGTCAGGGGTTTCGCTCGGGACTTCTGCCGGGGATCACAATTCATATTTAATAAGCCCATAATGGCAATAATCATGATTTTACAGCGAACTTCGGCCATTGCATCTCTGCACCAGCGGGAGGCCGTTAAAGGGTAAAGGACCGTTCTGTTCCGTATCCCTTCCACCACGGCTGACACAATGACCAAGGAACTGGACGGACGGACGGTAGAACCATCTCTAAACTGGGAGGCGTTGCGCACATTTAATTAATACGTTTGTGCTAGCCCTGGGCCATGGATCGGCAACGGCATCGGCATCGGCATCGGGATTGGGATTGGGATCGGTTGGTGGGCGTGCCAACAGATGATTAGATTTTCTTCAAAAATTCCAGCCAAAGAGGTTACCTCTTCTGCTGCTGTGTGTGTCATTTGAGACTGTGGCTCATTGTTCCAAATTTGTGCGATGCCCGGGCAAAGCTTCGTTTAGTCCGGCAATCCTTAGGCCTTTCTTCGCAGCGGGGCGGGGGGTTATTATTCCTCCGACTTCGTCTCCGACTAACGTTTCAACGGAAGCCCGGGGCTCGGGATAAATGTTGTGTTTTTGCAGACAAATGTTTATCAAAATCACCACCGATGGAGAGGCTGAAACAAAAGACTTAAGCAACGAACTTGCTGCTGGAAGAGTGATTTGTAAGGTCTGAAGAGATACAAACGAAAATGAAAAGGTTTATGAGTTGATTATGAGGGATATATCCCGATAGTATGTACATATGTGTATTCAGCTGTCGGATGAGTAAAAATTGTAGGAGTTTGAAGATGAAAAGATGGCAATTTCTTTCAAACTAATCTTGGCAGATTTTCGCTATCCGAAAACTATATATAGTATTATATATATTTACCATTAAAACTATTCTTTTTTCTATCTTACATCATTACCTCTGAAATTTCCAAGTAATTAGACTGATTCTCATTGTTTCCCACCATAAAAAGGACAAAACGGAGTACAATATAACAGCCCACAACAATGACTCCTCTCCTAAGGGATCGAGATCCCCTCCCATGCAATCTATCTATCTCTGCTAACGGTTCTCCTGCTCGTAAAGAAATCAACCGAACAATCGAGGCACAGGGACCACAACAATTGGTGTGCTCAAGTGCCCCCCGGCCGGGCCAAAATCACGCAAAACCATAGGCCGGACAATAAGTCTCAAGACTCCAGGCATTTGTTTAATTTCCAATTAAAAAGAGCAAACACTGGCACAGAAAGAGACAGAGACAGCGACAGAGACAGTGCTAGAGAGAGGTAGAGATGCATCTACACTTACGCCCACGCACAGCAGGTTAAATCGTTTGGCATTATCTTCATTGACATCGCGACATGCGTTGTTGCTTGACAACTGTTTTAGGCGGGCCAGACGGCCCAGGAGGCCCCGGGACAGAGAAAAGAGGAAAGAGGGAAGAGAAACAGCCAGAAAGGATCGCCTGACACTTGGCTGACCAGTTGGGCCTGGCCTGTTCTGGCCTGGTCTGGCCTGGTCGAAATTGTGCGTGGGCACTGGTCCCCATCCACTGTCCTTTCCACTGGACTGGTCTCTGTTGAAATGTTCAGGGCAATCGAATGAGGTTTTCTCTCTGTGTGAGTTTTCCCGGAAAATGCCACTTGTCCATAAGGACGGAGCGTCCTCCCTATGCTGTACCTGTTATCTAAATTACGCCAAGCAAAACAAAAACAGCAGTTGCCGTAACGGTGATAAATAGAGAAGCCAAGTGGCACAGAGGAACCCAAACCCAAACCGAATCGAACCCTAGATCTGGCTCTGACCCAACCCTATACACTTGTGTACGTATTGCCAGGGGTGGGCCCTGTCTAATGTTTTAATTTGATTTTAAAATGATGTTAATCTAATATCCGTGGAAAATGTCAAAATAAAGCAGCATTCTCTCACTCCCACAATAAGTATCTTTCCCTCTCTGTCTGATTAATTAGAAATGGAAATAGAAGCCAGTCCCAGATAAAGAGAGAGAGAGAGAGAGGTCGGGATCCCTAATTGAAATGCACTTGCCGTTGCTGCTGGCTTCAGTTTCAATGAATTTTCCATTTTATTACGAAATACGCTGTCAAAAATGTATGGGGAATCGTTTTGGGTGTGCTCCCTCCGGCTCTTTGGCCCCTGATAATCTACGAGCATTATGTTGACAATATTTTCCAATGAATTTCCATTTCCAATAGCAACAACAGCAGCAGCAGTTCAAGCAGCTCAAGGAATGCCATCAGACATCAACATCGTCATCAACATCAGGGACGCACTCATTTGTTTTGTTCGATTCTGTTCGATTCGTTCTGCCTCTTTTTCTTTCCCTGCTTTGGGGCGTGAATACCACAAATTTATATTTAATTGTTTGATTGCCTTGGCTGCATAATTTCTCAATATTTTCATCGTCTGTTTGCGTGTGTGTGACAAATGTTGATTCATTAATATTTGGGCATTAGCTGGGTCTGGTCTGCTCTGTGGTCTCTGGCTCTGACCCCAACGCATATGAATCCAAGTGTGAATAGATGAGTCGCAGAGCGAGTCCGAGGGTGTGGGTGTGGGTGTGCTCTGCCAGTAGCCAGCTGTGTGACGAATTAGCTGTTTATAAATAAAAGTCTCTTTAGCACAAATTAAACATTAACTGCAGATAACAGGGGAAGTTGTGGGCACAGAAGACGATGACTCCAGGCCACATACTTGTTTTTCGAGGCTGATAAGGAAGACCTAAGGGGATGGGAATATAGGAGAAAGGTAATATCAAGATCATCTGCAGTCTGCACAATGTTGGAGGTCTTTGAATGCAGTCAAATAATTCTTTTCATTATTCATTAAGGAAAAAGTACCAGCTTATAAGCATTTTATCTGCTTAACCACAAACCCAAGGTTCTATGTTTTATATATCAAAGTTCTTGATTCAAGAAGCAATTTTTTCCAAGAACATCTCCATTTCTCGTTAATTTGCATAGCTATTAATTGGTGCATAGGAAATACCTAATTCAATTATAGAAAACCGTGCAAATGGGTGGGAAAAACAGATATTTCTGAGGCCTTCATGGCGGCCAACTCCAACTTCCAATAACTGGGCTTCCAAGCTGCCTGTAATTTAAACAAATTCACATTGGCTCAATTATGCACATTTGTTGGCCAATTTTCATAATAAATATTCAAATTGGCTTTTAATTACAAGCGAAAAGCGTTTCGTGTTCGAGTCCAGCAAATTGACTAATTGCCACTGGTAATTGCAATATATTAGACGACGCCTCAATGGGCCACCACCGCGCTAGAGGCACACCGCACTGAACTCTACACTGTCCTGCACAACACAGGCTACACTGCGCTACTCACTCATGTGCCGCGTAGCTCCCAATCGGGCGGCGTCTAATGGCAAACCCATAATTACTGTACGCTGAGCGACTTGGGCCCCGCACGCAATCCGGGCATTTGTTGCTCTGTCAGGCCGGAGGCGTGTCAGAGCCGTGGCCGTAGCCGGGCCGGGTCTCGTCAGGTGGGGGCAATGGGTCCTCTAGGGCCTCCGATAGCGTCGCATCGGGTATAATTCAATAACGGCATAAACAATTCAGTTGCGGCCAGCGCTAATTGATTGTTTAAACAGCTAAATGTCCAAGGCGGGATTTTCTCTAGCATTTGAATAATGCATGACACTCCAGGCGGTGTGGAACTGCATTCAATTCGTGCTCTGATCGATGCACAGTGGAGCGGGAAGGAAGAAAAGGATTGAACTTCGGTGTTTTTTGAGCTGATGTGAGATTTGAGGGAAATTGGATCATTCTTTTGCAGATATAAGTTTTTGAAGTAGGGATCATAATGATGTAGGATCATATGAAGAGATCTATATAAATATAGAATATATAGAAAAAATTCTATGAAGTTCCCGTAAAATATCATATTTTTTAAAGCAATTTGGATCTAGGATATTTGTTCCAACCACAAAGAACAACCCACTTTCACACCTAGCCGAACCACTGTGCCTTAACCCACTGTGGACTAACAATCATACGCAGCGTGGGCGCCCGGGGCAAACAGTAACAACAAAACATCAGGCTGTCATAAAGAGTGCATATTTATGTGACTAATTCGAAATAAAACATAAAACTCACCAAATAATATTAAGAGTCTTGGAGCAGACCGAATAACTGAAACTGAGAAACCGAGATGCATATCAACAATTAGGACGCCCCATGGAGCTGGCCACGAAATGGAGAATTGGTGATGGGGAACCGAGAACTGAGAATTGGGAATTGAGAAATTTGACGCTTTTACGAGCCAAGCGGCGATCGGTGGACGGCGGAGGGTGGATGGCGGTTCGGATCAGCAGCATAATGTCTCTCTTTGATATACCAAATTAAAGCATTCGATATTCGATCGGAGGAGCACTTTGCATATGAAAGAGACGGCGCTGTGTCAGCAGCGTCTGGCGCCAGTGATCGCGATCAGGTTGTTCACAGAGAGGGGCCCCGAAACAACTAACAGTCGAAACAAAACAGTCCGAGAAACAGTCCCAGAGCCAGAGCCAGAGTCGGGCATAATTGAGGCAATTAGAAAACATCAAAATATTGGGCCCTGGCCACAGAAAATTGTTAAATAAATAAACGCCAAGTGGAATGCTGTTGCGGCTCTTAATTAAGCACTTGAGGGCCTAAGCCCGGGCAAATGTTTACCCCCGGGTCCGGCCCAAAACTCAAGCAGTTGGCAATGACTGGGCGGATTGAGAGCAGAGCCGGAGACGGAGATAGATCCAGGGACAGACAGAGACAGGGTCAGAGTCAGAGCAATAGCTAGATCCACGCCCACCCTCGAATCATTCAATTAAAACGCTTACGAATTACTATTATGACAAACAAATGTCGAGGCGGGCTTTGTGTGGCATGGAAAAGTGATGCCAATCTAGCTAACCGCAGGAAGTGCCCCGAAAAACGAAAACAGGAACAATCCCAAGTAAATTACAAGCAATTGGATCTCCTGATCCGATATCTTCATCCCAGAGATGATGACGGAAGTGGAGCTAACAAGCGTGGCGGTCAGCGGTCAGCCGGACAAAAGTTCGTTGCCTAAGTCTTTTTTGGGGCGGACCGATTCTGTTCCCTGGCTGGCTGTCTTTTAGACAAATGGACAGAACATGGACTTTAAAATTAATTACTTAATTTAACACAACACGCGGCCAGCGACACCTTCGATGATGTTCCATTCCAGTCGGGCGACAACGGAAAGCACTAAACATTCATTCGGGCCGAAACCTGTTGGCCATCGCCATCCACCACTGTATGTACAATCTCGATGGGTGTGTGTGTGCATCTGAGACGATCCTGGGCCTAAAGACGCGGGCATAACAGATTAGTTAGCATATCCCATATCAGGGTAATTATTGTTAAATGAGATAACGATCTTGTACAGCGTTGACATTTATTTATTTTCCTTAATTTTGCCGTATTAATCTTCCAGGAAACACACATTAAACAGAACACCGAGATATGGAGAGAACACTCGCCGATATGGCACGTCCCCAGCCACTCCGATCTTGAACTCTGCGATGCCCTCACCTTAGCTCTCTCTCTGGTGCTGGTGCTGGCTCTGAGGATGACTGCGTGTGATCATTAAGCGAGCATCAGTTTGGCATCAGATCGGAGCCAGAAGAATTCCTGGCTTGACAATTTGCATTATGCTGGCCATCGATCAGTGATCGGTGATCGGAGATCGGTGAGACCCCGTCCGGTAATGAGCGCAACAAGAGAAACCCATGGGTGGGGGCCCCAACTCTAACTCAAAGCCAAACAGAAACTGAAACTCAATTAAAATCTGAAATAACGAAGAAACGAGACACAGCTAATTTAACCAAATTGGATTACTTAATAAACTTTATGGGATTAATAACAACAGCAACAACAACGACAAGTTGTGCGTGGTGCTGGTGCTGGTGCTGCCCATAAAGTGAATGCCATGTGGTTGTTGGTAATATTATTTCTATATCTTTTTTTGGGGCGCGCCGCATAACAAACCTTTTGAGGCATTCAAAAAAACCACGAAGCCACGAGGCAAAACAAGTTGTACAAACATATGTCTGTCTGTCCGTCTATCTGTCTGTCTTTCTGTCTGTAGGTATGTCTGTAGGTACAGAAAGATATGTATAACATCATCAGCAACAGCAACAGCAACAACTTACCAAATTGTGTTTTAATTTCTGAGAATTATCAAAAAGGGATTTCAGCTCAGTTTCGTTGTGAGCGCGTTCTACAGAAACATTTGAAACGATATTGAAAAGCGGGAGAGATAAGCCTCAGCTCCAAATCCAATTCCAACTTCAGCTTTGAATCGGTTATACAATGTTGGGGCGTGCCCCAGCCCCAGTCCCAGCCCCTGCCCCATTATTAATTACAGCACAACACAGCACGGACTGCTGATGGGCAAAAGTCAAGAGGTGTATCTGTATCTCTGGATTGCCATCGAATGTGCGTGCCTGTTAAGCAAACAAGAATCGCCATTAGATCCCCATCCCTCTCTCTATGGGGCTTATGGGTAATCGGGCGATTGTGATCTTGGTTGAAGCATATAATTTGCTCTAACCTGATTTATGCCTTGCAATTGCCATTGCAAACTTTGCCATCTGAGGTATCTGCTGCCGCACTTCCGCCACTTCCATGCGGAAGGTGCGGAGGGGGACCTTTGACAGAGTGCCACGATTTAGTGCTGTTAACAGCTAGTAATTAGACTCGTTATGTCCGTTAATTAACCATATCTGATCGACGAATCGAAGTGAACTGAATCGCATCGTACTCGTACTCGTACTCCCATGTGAATAGCTCTACTTTGCATTGCAGTTTGCCCATTACCCATTACCCATTAACCACTACCCATTGCATATTCATTAGAGTTGTCGGATTTGAGCTGAATCGAGGCGATAGCTGTTCCGATAAGGATACCTCTCGCGGCTGTCCACCAACTGTCGCATAAATTTGTGGCCCCATAATAATAAATTTTGATTTTAAATCATTAGCACACCTCGATCCACAGCCGAAGCCACAACATTTTGTTAACCAGTTTCTGCTGCGGCTCCTTGCCACCTCCCACCTCGCTGTGGCATAGCCCCCTACTTCCCTGCTCTCCACTCTCCACTCTCCACTCTTCCATTCTGTTTGATCTCTCACGAGCTGCGCTCAATTAAATTCTACAATAAAACACGATTTGCATTTTAAATTGTGCAATTAAAATGCTTATGAAATCTATAAGAAATAACGATCGCTAAATGCATTTTATAGTCGCCTCCTTCATCCACCTCCTCCTGTCCCCACCTGTCAGCCATCGAGCGGACAGCAACAGCAACAACAATGTTAAATGTCACACGCTAATTAATTGACGGCGCATAATTTCCAGCTCTGTCACACTGTCACACAGTGGGACAAATACACTGGAAATGTGGAAGACATGTAGAGAAACTGAACGCTGATTGATGCGGAAATTGTGGAGACTCGGAAGACTAGGAATAATTGTTTGATTGTGAAGCAATCCATCGTTATTCCCAAACTTTTCAGTGTCCACAAAGCAGAATTTGTATCTCATTTATAGAGATGATCAAAGGCTTGGGATGTGGCGAAGGATGGAACCAATTTGAATATATTTCTTTCCTTTTAAAAGAATATTTCTCTGTCCTCCATATTTTTACTATAGTCTGCAGAATCCAACGATTGTTTCAGAACCTGTTGTACAGTAATACAGTGTGCAAACGGCAATGGTAAAAATTTCTCGTAAGGAAACCCTTCTTCTCAGTGGACTTTGAGGAGATTCAAGAATCAAGAACCCAAAATGTTTTGCCTCCAAATAAATAAACCAAAAAGTTTCAGTAATTAGTTTCATAATGAATATTTTATATTTAATATAATAATATTATTTTTGTATGTTTCGCTTAAAATCATCATGTTGTTGTATCGGGGCTTAGGAAGTAGTACTCGTACGTAACTAGCGACTAAGACTACACTAACCATCGGGCTTAAATAATATCCAGCTGCAGTTGAGCGACTCTAGAGGTTCGTGCTTATGGCTAGACATAAATAAATGCTAGATCGTCATACAATATACAAGAATTATACAGTAGGGTAGGGTAGGGGATAGTTTCTTTTCTTCAAGGAATTCACTAATTAAAATTAATGCGTCTACTTCTGCTTCTGCTTCTGCGCTGATCGTCATAAATATTTACACGCTTAAACCATTAGATTTGTACAGTTATAGATACTATAATTTATATAGATTTTTTGTGTTCTTTTGTTTTTAATTTTTGGAAAGAGAAAAAGCTTCGAAGAAGAGGAAAACGTTTTCCCACTTTGAGCTCTACTCAACTTCTTGGTTCTTCGGGGGCCCCCTGGCAAAGGATTTGGCACTGTTCTTGAGAAGGAGATATTTTATAGATGGTGTTGGAGGGGGCCTGAAATCTCTAATACTTTCTATCGCCTGCTATATACACATGTAGCCTGACGCTGCTCGCCATCGCCATTATTTAAGAATATATCACAAAAAACAAACTATTTTATTCGCGGGAGAGCTTCTGGGAACTGGTGACCCCATCGACTGGGTAAGGAACTCACGGATGGAACAGCCTAGTGGTTCTAGTGGCTGGCATCCAGATCGTGCTCCTCATCACTGGCACAATCGTCCATCTCCATATCGATGAGCTCATCGTCGTCCTCGTCCCCACTGCCATTGTGGTGATTGCGCTCGGAGCTGCCGCTGCCGCCCTTCTCGTCCTCCTGCTGCATCCGCTTGTGCTTGGTGCGACGGTTCTGGAACCAGACCTTAACCTGCGTCTCCGACAGGTTGAGGGACTGGGCGAGGGCCTTGCGCTCGGCCCCCACCACATACTGGTTGCTCTCGAAGGCGTGCTCCAGCTTCAGGAGCTGCGAGGGCGAGAAGGCGGTGCGAATGCGCTTGGGCTTGCGGAATGGCGGCACCAGGAAACCTTAAAGGAACAGAAGAGAAGCATTTGGTTAGTCATCTGTAGACTGAGTAGTGGGAGAGAGAGGTAGCTAAGGCACAGCCAAGTGAGAGATACTTACTTCCAGGGAAACGGTGTGGAAAGATGCGTCCATGACGACTCAGCAGCCAGGGATAGAGCTGGTAGCTGTCCCGTGCCATGCCAGGATTTGGCATGAATTGTGCGGCATGGGGTGGCAGTCCTGCGGCGGCAGCGGCCGCTGCAGCGGGACCCAGGACATGTCCCGCTTGAATGGCGGCAGCCATCTGGAACTGGGCGGCGGCGATCAGGTGAGGATTGTGCTGGGGCGGCATTTCTGGCGGGGCGTTGATGTACGGTGGCAGGGCCTTGATGTCCGGCATGCCGGGTTGTCCCTGTGGCGGCATCGGGGGTCCGCCTGGGCCCACGGGGAAGGGTCGCACCAAGCCGGCTGGCGGCATTCCTTGCATCATCATGGCTCCGGCCGGATGCATTCCGGGCTTGGGGTAGTTTGGTGGCTGCTGCTGCTGCGGGGGCGTGTTGTGCGGACTGCTGACCAGCAGGCTGGGCGATGAGGAGGGCTGAGATGACTGTGGTGACACGGATTTCGGAGGCGTGTGTGGCGGCTGAATACGCTGAGAGGGATTCTCGGCCTGCTCCATGGACGGTGGAGCCGGAGAACGCTCGCGCTTGAGGGAAACGGGAGCGGGCGCTGTATCCGACTCGGGAGAGAGGCGAGTCTGGAGCGGACTCATGCCGCTGGCCACGGCCGCGTTGTGGTGCAGTCGCTGCAGCAGGTCATGGATGTCCTGGTGGGTCTTGGGTGTGCCCTGCTGCTGCATGAGGAGGTGCTGGTGCAGAACATGCTGCTGGGCCGGCGATAGATGGGGATGAGGATGCTGATGCTGATGCGCATGGGGGTGCTGATGCTGGAGCTGATGTGGCGACATGTGGTGCGGCAGGGGCATGCCGTGCGACGGCGGGGCCATGAGGTGGTGCGGCAGCATGGTGATGGCCGCCGGTGGGGTCTGGGGCGGCGATCCGGGGCCGTTGCGCTCTCCTGGCGGCGGGCTGGCGCTGTGGTCGGAGGTGGCACGCATCTGCTGATTGCCGGCGGCAATCGAGGCGGCATCGTTGCCGACTATCGACTCGATGCTGAAGCCGATCTTCTGCTTGGGCGTGGGCATCATGACGGCTGAGGTGGGTACCGGCGGAATCATCTTAGTCATAAATACGCGCGTGGTGCTGGCGGGTGGCGAGGCGGCTAGTAGCTCGGCTATGTTGGCGGCTTCTCTGGGACACGGGTGTACACGTATTTTTTGTATTTGGTATTTCCGGCTAATCCTCTGCGAAGCGTTTGTAGTTGGGGGGAATCCACTCTGGGGACTTCCTTGGGTTCTGCGTTCGGTTGGAGTTTATACGGGGCGCCTCATCGGGTCGCTGTATATATTCACTGAATATATTATTCACACACAATCACTGGAAACACTAGGGAAACTATGTCGAATGTCGAAATTCCGTGGAAGACGAAACAACTTTCTACTTGTTTTCGTTTCGTTTCGTTTGCGATCGACGCGCTCGGTTTCGAAACAACGGTGCTTACTCGACGACGGTTGCGGTTTGAATAATTCGGAGAGTCGTCGCACCACCACCAAGTGTACGATGTGGGAAGTGGCTGTAGCTCTTGCGCCGGCGCGCTCTCTCAGCCTCTCACTCTCACGCACACCAGCGCGTACTGGTGAAACTCGTTTTTCTGCTATTCCACTGCTGGAGTGCGACTGCGACAGCGAGTGTTGGTCTAGAGCTGCCATCGCCTTCTCGCCTGCTTGTGGATTTTATCTGCTCCGATATGCGCCTGCGTGCGAGTGAGTGAAACGGGCATGTTGTCTCATTATCTGTCTGCATATACATATGTGCATATGGCTCTAAAGGCGGGGCGGGTCCAATTTAATGCGGTACATTTACCGCTGGCTGCCTCTGCCTCTGTCTCTCCCTCTTTCTCTCTCCCTGTGACTATTGCTGTTTTTGTAGTTTTTCTGCATATGGCTTCCGTTCCACTGTGGTGGTTGTTGCTGCTCTCCCTTTCCCTGTCTCTCTTTCTCTCTCTCTCTCCCCGGCTTTGTTAGGGCCTTTGTGTAATTTGGCTTAAACTGCCATTCATAGTTTTTGTGGTTAGACTTTGTTCCGAAAACGAGCGTTAAATGAAAATCAAATGCAAGGTGGCAAAATGTCTCCCTGTCCTGTCCTGTCGCGCTGAAGGTTTAACAGCAGATCCTGCGTCTAAATTTGAACAATTTTCCGGTGCTCCTGGTGCGGGTTACTTGTTATTTGCCTTGAAGTTTACTGTTTGCTAGGAAACAAGAAATTGCTGTTGTTTTCGAAAGCTTAAGGGAATTTGTGTGGACCCAACAACATCAAATCTTTCTCTCACGTTCCCGGAACACAGCCACAGGATGGATAATCGATCCACAGCTGCCGATGCGCGATCCACATTAGCGATTCCACACCACGAATGCACTTGAATGAAGTACGATTGGGTACTACTCCAATAAATCATCCTCGAGCCCCGATCGGGACAGCTTTATGGCATCTGCTATAGCGATATTGTTTCGCCACGATTTAAATGTTAATTTTTGAGCACTAGTTTCTTTTTGGCACACGACAAAGTCCGCATAATTTATGTTTCGGATCGGCATCTGAATCGAAATCAAAATCTAAATCAGAGCAGCAGAACGTGATAAAAGGCTCACACTCGTACCCCCCTGATCCGACCGATTCCAAAGGTTTTTCGGACTGCGACACAAGCCTCAATTAGCAATCAGCAAAATAATGTTTTTTAATGTTTTTCACACTCGCTTATCAGAGCGGCTCTGGAATTTATGGCTATAAATAGCGGCGACAATTTGCGTGTCAGATTGAAATCTATCAGATTTTTATGGCCGCTAATTAAGCCACGCATATTTGCACAATTTCGTTGCGATGCGATTCGATTCGACTCGACTCGACGCGAGGCAAAAACAACTTTCGAGTCCATTAAAGCGTAATTATGTTGACTAATGGATTTTGATTACAAGGCGAAACGCCGTGGAAAGTTCAGAGGTTTTTTCCCTCAGAGATTTTGCTTTGCGGTTTAATGAGCGAAACGTGTACGAAACTCACTTTTTTATTTGATTTTATGATTTTCGATTAGTGTGAAAGTGCAGATTTATGATTTTTGTTAAGTTTCCAACTCGACTATAGATTTCCTACTTATTAAAAAATCTTGGAAACAACAAACAATTTATAATTAGCAATTTCCCATTTAATCTAAACATTTTGGACATTTTCTCCCATTAATTTTGCTCTAAAATGTAATTGAACATCTATTTCTGGTCATTTCACACGCCCACCGTTGCGATAGCCTCGCCGCAGGAGCTGCAGGACCTGCAGCCAGGAGAATTGTGCTGCTAATGAGCGAATAAAGATATCCTGCACCACCAGCAGCAGCAGCAGCAGCAGTCAAGCAGCAGTCAAGTGGGGCCCCCCGCTGCTAGAGGACAGGGCCAGGGTTCGCAGGGCTCCGCAAAATAAAAACCATAAAAAATGCAACACAGAAACAGGGAAAACAAAAGGGAGTCTGGGGAGAAACAATGAGCACAAATGTATTTATTAGATGGAAATAAAGCGGCAGACAATGGCCCAAGGTGTCAAAATCGACAATTTTCCAGCCTGCGAACAATTCCACAGAACCCGAGGCCGAGGCCCAGGCCCAGGCCCAGCCAGAGGCACAGCATGATGCAATTTCACCTCTTCCCAATCCAATGCTCGTTTCGTTTCGAGTTCAGCTGAAAATGGGAGAGAAAAAACAGCAGTTTCACTTTTTGTTGTACGTACGAGTATTTCTTTCGGGAAAACAATGAAAAACGTGGCAAATTTCCCTTTGTCCGATTCGATGGCCAGAAATTGTTGAGTAGCAAACAACAGCAAAACAACAGCAACAGAAGACGAGAAAAATTGACTTTAATGATGATGAGTTGGCGTTTAGAATGCGTTTGGAGTGCTCTCCTCCGACTCCTCCGCTCTCCTCGAGAGGGCCACCAAATTCATTTGAATTGTGTGTTTGGGTAGGGGCCATTTTTCCTAGTTTTTGGCACAGGGAAATCTTGAGAAATTGTATAGTCTCTGGGTCTGTGGGGGAGCCGGAGCAAGCCGAGCCGTTTAAATGTAATTAATTTCTGGTAACTCGATTGGAGGACAAGCGCCATCGCTGCGTGGTCGTCTGTGGGTCTGTGGGTTCCCAGAAAAGCGAAGAAGATCTATCGATTTCACAGTTCTTCATTATTTTCATATTTTCCCAACGATCTCTTGATAATTTGAACGCTTGTAAATCCACGCGACCCACAAAATTATGATGGATCGACATCAACTTTTGTGGCTGCATTTTCACGCGTTGTAATCAGGCGATGGTAGCCGGGAAAACTGGGAAACTGAGCAACTGAGCAACTGACAGCGGTTCCAGGGGCAGGGGCGTGTCAGCTATAAGAACATCAAACAACTGGACTGTGATGAGCCTGCCGAGTTCTGAGAACTCGGGAGGAGCGTTAACCAGGAGAAATCCCATTACAGAACGCCACAAAAGGGTGCATGACCGAAGGATCGGAATCGGAATCGGGATAGGGATAGGGATTGGGATTGGGATCGGGGCACGGCATATTTGATATTTCAGGCACGCCACATCGAGGATGGGTCAGAGCCAATCAAGTACAGAAAATACGGAATTACTACAAAGCCATAAAACCATATTAAAACACAATTTCTGGTCGACAACAAGAACAAGAGCGACATGGCATCGCAGGGGCTTGGGGGGAGCTGCGGTAGCGGGCCAACATCATAAAACATTTATATCTAATCCTTGACAATCATAAAAATTACACAAACGACACGATACAACGATACGAACGGGGGAAAACTGTAGGAAAACTGACAAAAGGCAACTGCCAGCGGCAAGAAAATGTTTAAAATGTCGGAAAAGTGCTCGAAAATTACAAAGGGAGAGATGGAGTTTGAGAAAGGGGCCGAGAACGAGAGTAAGAGCACATACAGTAGTCAGAGAAATGTCATAAAAATGTCTGACTCCCTCTCGGAACCTCTCTTCCCCACCCCACCCCGTCACCAGCACTAGCACTGGTACGTGTGTGCAAAACAGTGGAAAACCATCCAAAATCCGAGGCATTTTTATTACACTTTCCGTTACAGAACAGAAGGACACTGCAATCCTTTCGGAATGGGCATAAAAAATAGTTGCTGAAATAAAATCAACGTAATGTTTATGACTTTTCACCGGTACATTCGTTGTATTCCTCGTACTCCTGCTCCTGGACCTTCTTCTACTGCCACTGCCACTGCTCCTGATTCTACTCCTTCTTTTTGGCCTCGTGGTTCTGTCCCCCGTCCTGTTGACACTTTCGTTTTGGTAATATTTTGGCTGACAGGCACTTTTGTTCGTGTGTCATTATCGTTTTGCCCAGGACCGGACGGCAAGGCGGGATTTATGAGCAGGCGGCATGATATGACTAGATCGGAGCAGGGATAAGGTCCGGCTTGGTGGATAGGATTTTGGGTGTATTTGATAAAGATATTAGGAGGGTAACGAAGTTACTCATTCTCCGAACGATATAAAGAACTTTAGATATTTAATCGCTTGTACATCTATCCTCCAAATCTTAAATCATCTTGTAACCATCTTAAGCATCCCCTCGAGACCCTTAACCATCATTCAGCAGGTCTTCCATCTTTAGTACTCCACGCCCCAGCCATCTTCATCCATATGCCACCCCAATCAACTTGATAGCCAAACCAAATTACTCTTCTCCTTCTTATCGCAGATCTTTTCCCTCTTCGCATGCCTTCGTATGCCTCCCCCGAATGCTTCCCCCATGGCAAACACTTTATAAATTACACGCCCACACTTGTCGACTGCACACGTCTCCCCTCCACTTCTCAAGCAACCCCCTTTCCTTTCCCTGTTACCAGCGGCACCCCCACCCCTGGCCATATCGAAACTAATGATGACAGCCAATAAAAAATTCCAACAAATGTGTAAATTTGTAAAAATGCACGAAAAAACAAAAAAGAAATTTCATAAAAATGTAAATTTCCCAAAAAGAAAAACAAAAAGAATGGAAAAGAAAACAGAGTGTAGAGTAGAGTAGAGTAGGGAAGAAGAGGGGTGGGTACAGCGGTTCGGTTTAGGGATATGCGGACATGGTCGACTGGTGTTTGGTTGACAGGGGATTGGAATGGAATGGACTGGAAAGAGGGGTTTGGGAACAACAAATGAAATAAATTTGTGCATATAACTCGAAAATGTCGCTGCCAAACAAAAAACAGAAGTCAAAATGGGACGCGGACTGGGAAAGAGCAGGGAATCCTAGCCATTGCCAGGATGGTATACCATTGGAGGGGATGAGGCCGGGGGATGAGGTCGACTCGCGGGGTGCCCTGGCAGATGACTCAATTTACACGCAACGAGCTCTGCAAATTGCGCCTCATTTCGTGCCTGGCTCTTCCTCTGGCAATTGCGCAAATGTCAAATGTAAAAATGAAATGTATATCCCAGATTTCCCTCCTCCGAGCCAAGCATCCACCCAACCATTAATTCAACCATCCCTGCCAATCCAGAGCTCGGCTACAAATTGGCAAACCTAATAAAAGCGAAATTAGCTGGAGAAAGAAGAGGGATGCCGCTTTACAGAGGGGTGTTTTGGAAGTGTCCTGAACCAGAGGGAATCTCTTCGAGTAAATTATATTGGCGGATGTTGGGTAATAGATCAAGATATACTCAATCGCTTGGAAACTGTCCGGATCTCAAAGATCTCAAAGAGAAGGAAAACTTTTATTCAAAGATCCAACGCTTTCATTTGTTGGAGATTCCTCAAATTTGAAAATTGTTAGGCAATGGCAACCCTTAATTGCGATAAAGAAGCGTCGCCATTTTGATTACCCCTTCTCCCAGGACTTTGTCGGAGTCTGATCCTCGAGCGTTGGTCGTTAAACAAATGAATTGCCATAAGCGTCGCCTGATTGCAATGTCACTTTAGATGGGTTTCTATAATAAGCTGAAGCTGAAGAATGGGTGGTTTGATTGGGTGGGTTGGTGGGTTGGGGGTTGGCAGCTGCCTGAAGCGACGCGACGCGACGCGACGCTTGCCAAGCTCTCCAAAGTGCCACTCAGCCAGCGGCAAACAGAGGCAACAACAATTTGCACATTTTATGAGGCGCATCATTATGAGGCCGCTGTCCTGGATCGAGTGCGTCCGGAGCATCCTGAGCGTCTGCCATTATTATACGCCATTTAAATAATATTCGCTTTCATGCTGCGACGATGTCGCCTGGCACGTTTTCGAGACCTCTAGCAACCCCCAGCCCCAGAGGGAAACGCGGAAATCGGGACCCGAGACCCGGGACCCGGACTCACCCCAAAAATCATGTCCCTGTCATTGTCATTGTTGTTCTTGTTCGTCCTCATCCTCGTCGTCGTCGTCGCCGTCGTCTGTGCCATTTTTCACAGGCATTTGCCGCGCATAATCAAGGCACATCATCAGCATTTGATTGCGACAAATAATGCCGCCACTTTGTGTTTGTCCTGTGAGAGCGGCTGCCAGGACTGAAGGGGTGCTCTCGCTACAAAATGGCGCCCAGAATGAAAGGATTTTGGTAGAGAGCGAATGGGAACCCGAGCGCGTGTTAAATTAAAAGGATTTGTGTGTTGATTAAGTGCATGGACAGCATTGAAGTGCATTCAAAAATAAAAGCGAAGGGTTGGAGTAATGGTTAAGGGATAAACTTTTAAGGATTTTGCATCGAGTTTGACAGATAGAACACAATATATTATAACACACGAGTAGTAGGAATAACTAAGGATATATAGTAGATGGACTCAGATGGATAGAATATTCGGTGTGGATTTCATTAGATCTCCTGCTCTCCAGCTAATCCAAAACAACTGCAAACATTGCAGCATAATGGTCTGCCAAATGTGACTCATGGACCGCTCTCTCCACTACCTAGATGATGGGTTCAGTGGGCTGTCATACGGTAGCCGTCTATCAGGCGAATCTTAACTGATCCAACAATGAGATAATGCCAGCATATATGAACTTCAGGGCATAAACAGGCCGACACACTGTAACTGGATCAAGGCAAGAATCAATCCCAAGGATCCCGGAGATGAGATGCAAACAATGGTTGCTACTGGTTGCTCCCTGGCAGATCGCCGACGATCTCAACATGTTGATCTTGTTACAAAAGTCAGGCCCGGGTCCGAGGCCGGGGCCCGGGACCTGGCAACGTGCGGGTGTTCCTATACGGATCGGGGAGGGTGAGAGACCGAACAAAGCATTTTCCAGTTCCCATTCTTTGCGATCTTGCAGAAGCGGAAAGAGCCAAAAAGTTAAGCCACAAACATACAAGAGGATCAAAACGGCTTTAAATACAAAGTGGGAAATAATGAAGTGCCGCCCCTGGCATAGGGGAAAGGGAAACGTGGAAAGGTGCAAGATTTCCCAAAAAGCAGGGTTGCTATCGGACCTGGGCCCTGGACCCGGTTCAGCCATTGTGGACGAGTCGAGTGCGTGTTGAAGTTGGGCTTATTAAAGTTATAATTAAAATATGTTCTCTTGTTCCGCCACCCATCTGTCCAGGGGCTCATCTCCGTCGAGTTCCAGTTCCAGTTCTTCGACTGCAACATATTTCTATGAATTTAATTATAAAAATCCACTTATAATTGTTTTTGTATTTAAATTTTAATGGGTTCACACTATTTTCCCTGGTTGCTTAACAAGAATTCTTGGGTTTTTTAAGGGCAGTGGTGTAGACGGTATGAAAAGGGGGTGAAATTCATTTGATAAATATAGATTCTTATGGGAAGGTAGGAAAGGTATGCAGAGAGATCCCAAAGAACTTCAGCCATAACTTTTAAGGGACACATATTCTCCTTTGATTCTGGTATGTCTTGGATATGAAACCACTTACACTCCCCATCATGCAGCACCGTCAGATGACCCCCTTCTTCGGTACTCCTCTGTCTCCATACCCTTTTCATCAGCTCCTGGTAAAGAGACTTCGTGTACACATTGCACGTCATTTAAATTTATTAGGATTACGAAACAAAAAGTCAACAAGATGACAAGAAGCCAAGAGTCTTGCTGAAGCACCCCTCGAAGTGCCCAGACCCGGACCCGGACCCGGCATTGTTTCGCTTGAAGAACTCCAAAGCAGGCAGAGCAAAAGAAGGATAATACAACTCATATGCGTCCATTATTAGATGAGTGAAAGGAGAGCGAAGATGGGAGTTTCATCGGGATAATAAGGAATGCCTGATGGCCTCACATACTTGACTTAATTTAAGCCAATTTAATGCCCATTGACCGGGAGAGGATCACACAAGTGAGTCAGTCTCCCTGATCCGTAATTGTTTTGGGAAAAATCATCGTCCAAGGCACACACTCGCACACACACACATGTGGCATTATCCAGGGGCTTAGCCATGGGAAAAGTGGAACACCCGCAAGTCGCTGACTTTTGAGGAACACTTGAGCACCGCATCCACATCCGCAGCGTAATCCTGGAGTGGCTTGCTATTGCTCCTGAAACAGTAGCTTCGTTACGGGCATTTTGCGCAAGCCATTATCTAATTTGCCCAGCATGTGCAACAACAGTGCCTTCCGTGGCGGCATCTCCGCTTTGAGCCTCTGCCTGGCAGAGCGGACTGGAGCGGAGCGGTGTCTTTCTTGTCGTGCCACTTGGCCGTGTAATTAGATTTGTGCTACTTTCCACGGCGGCCCCTTGGATGTGGCCGGGCCCCGGTCTTATCAATGCAAATGCTGTTGCGGCCATTACGATTATGATGTTGTTTTTCGGGTCTGTCAGCGCTTATGGCAAGTGCGTATAATTTATTGAAATACTTTTTATTAAAGCTAATTGGCCGACAAAAGCATCGGCCCGTGCCGAAGTGTCTCTCTCTCTTTCTATAGCCGAAACAATTAAAATGCCTCTGCATAGAAGCCGAAGCCGATGCCCAATCGAACAATTCCAGGGCATTGAATTCGATTCAATTCCAGACAATTCGATTCAATTCGATTGCATGCAATTGGTGTCAATGCACGTTCGGGTATTTCAAGTGCTCTCTGGAAATGTTTTGGTGTTTTGAGTTGTGACTTTTTCGTAGGAAATCTGAGCTCTAGAATTACATTGTAGAATCTACAATGAAGAAGAAATGTTTTCAGGGAATACTCATGGAATCAATCAATAAATTTAGCAATCAAAGGATTACAGTCAGTGCTTAAAGCCTTTACCAAATGTCTCCTAGTCCACCATTCGGAACCTCGATCTTCATTCTTCTCTTGGTAGTCCCCTGGTACCCACTATATATTCTCATTTCTCCCAGTGTATGGCTTGTATCAAAGCTAGTCATGTGGTTAAAATAGATTAAAACAGAGCCAGCGGCAAGTTTGTGTATTTTAATCAGCTGCCACTTGCCACTGCCACTGTCACTGTCACTGCCACAGACCCCACACACGAGACGAGTCCGAAGTTGAGTCGAATGCCTAATTAAAATTGATTTGATTTCACTGACACTTTTCTACCCGATACTGGTGTTGTTTGTGTTGGGTTTTTGCTTTTTGTTGTCGAATCAGAGCCGAATCAAAGCCGCATTGTTCGTCACGCCACTCACACTGTCAGTTGGTCGTTCAGTGAGCCAGCCAGCCAATCATTTGCTCAATCGTTTCAATTTCACATTTTGATTGATATTTCTGTTGAAACCGATACAGAGCTAACCGATCTGCCTCCATCCCTCCACCTCTCCACCTCTCCACATGGAGCATAGAGGTCCAGCCAGGGTTCGAGTGAGGGCTGCACGCTAATTAAGGAGATCCCTTCTAGGCCGAGCCCTAGCACTGGCCCTGGCCGGCGCTAAGCTCATAATTATATGAAAACCACAGATACTCGTACAGTTGTGGCCCAGACCAGGCCGAACCAGACCCATATTGGATGCTGATGCCTTGGGTTGTCATCTCGGCCATATATCTTGTTATGGCCACGGCGCATGCGCGTCTCGTCAATTAGTTTGGCTGTCAAAAAGATGATGAACTCGTTGCTTGATGAGGGTTTTTATTTCCTTTCCTCCAGTTGTTGTCCGACGCGACGCAACGCGGACTCTGCTGAGGATCGCCTCGAATGTCCAATGACTTATCACAGTTTCGAGCGAATTACGACGCGTCGCAGTTATTTTTTAATAGTTTTGCCAGTTTGGAGTCGAAGTCTGTCCCCTCCCCCATACTCTATCTCTTTCCTTCTGCTGGAATTCCTGAAATATGAGTAAGATCTGTGCGTTTTTTTGGTTAGTCAAGGGAATGCGGCCCCGGTCAGCGGTTGATAGCATCGATAGACGACGTGTTTATAGTAGGCCAGTCTAAGTGGATTCGGTGGCCGCCTGTGTGGTCCGCCTCCGGCGTCATGTCGTTGACATTTGCGACAAATGGCCTGACGCATGTCAAGTGCCTGATGTTCGCATCTGATCTCCGTTCTGCGTTCTCCGTTCTCCGTTCTGTGCGTGTGTGGTCTTCACTCCCGATCCACTTCAGGGGGTGTACACTGTACACTGTACACTTTACATGGTCCCGTCGTAATTGCCGAAGCTTGTAAGTGACTCAGTGCTGATGTGATGTGATGTCCGTTGATAAGTGGCAGCCTCCGAGCTCCAGCCTCCAGCCTCCAGCCTGTAACCTCTTCCAATCCAAAGTCAGACAAAGTCATCGCTATGTTTTGAGTCTTTGTATTTAATCAGCTCATTAAGGTCAGCACATAATTTTAATTGTTTTTTCATATTTTTCGAGCGGCGGCCATCTACAAAGGCCCCTCTGGATTCCACAGAAATCGCTGGGCAGATAAGCACAAGCCCGTCCAAATGCTTTTGCATAATTGGCGGCTAGTTAGCTTTTTAGTTGATCAATTCCGAGCTTAGTTGGTTTGTTTTGTTATAGCTAGTCACTGGAATCGATGGGCTTTCAAGAGGTCATATCGGGGGTATCCTTCTATTATGATTTCTCTCCCTCTGACTGTGGGAAAAGCGGGAAAACTCTGCGATCGCTCAGTGCGTGATTAATTTGAATTTATTTTTAGGCATTCACAGAGCACACTGCTCTTTGGAAAGGGGGAGACGTGAACGCTCCACTTTGTGCCTGGGGCTGTGGCTGTGCGGCTGGGGACGGGGATGGGGCCTGCCCTGAAAAATATTTGTACATATTTATTTATTTGTTTTGTGTGTTTTTCATTGCCCCGAACTCTGTATGAAAGCCGCAATTAATTACAATTTTTATTGCGGCGACCTGAGGTTTTCCATTGTGATTTATATGGGAGAATATTCACAGAGATCGGATCGCCTCGTATAGGATCTCGATCTGTGGGCGCGTTGAAAGTGCCATAAAATGTTTGAGCTATTCGATGAGTTTTGATGAAATGTGAAAGGCAATTTCTCAATTGCATTTTATGAACTGAGAATGAGAACATTTATCGAGCTCCATTTGTAACTCTCATTGCCCCTCCCAATGAAGTGGAGCGATATATTCATGAGAACTATAGGAGGTTCTATAGGAGGCATGCATTCCTTAAATAAATAAGGCCTGTAATTGAGGTAAATTGGATGTTTCATAGCTATAATGGGGAAGAATTCTCAGGTTATTTTTTGGAAAATTCTCTGAGCCCCCTTCAATTCTGCATGCATCTTGTAATTGCTCGAAGAATACAACCAATTGACACCACGACTTGAACTGCTTGGCGACCCAATGGCCTCGCATGTCAACACCATCATCATCATCATCATCATTATCACCATTATTGCCATCACCTCGCTGGTCTGTTCATCGTCGTCATCATCATTGGGGCCAGAGAAGTTGGCAATTTGGTAAAGATTTTGCCAGCAACTAAAGTGCAAAACACATGCAACGTTTTGGCTAATTAAGCTGGCCGAGAAGGCCGCACCGGGACCGGGACCGGGCCGGACCAACTGCATTTGAATACAGGAAAGTGTCGGTCCGGCCTCGCCTTTGCCTTTGCCACGGTAGCGATGGTGGCTCTCCACAGTAGCCCCTCGCACTAACGGAAGCCATACTTCAGCTGCGTCGCTCGAAGATCTGACAACTGAAATCTAAGAGATGTGCGACCAGCAGAAGACAGCAGAAGGCAGCAGAAGGAAGGCGAAAAAAGGTCGGAGGAAGTGCTGGGGCCTCGCATCGCTGATACGCCCCGTGGGCTGCAATAAAAATTAATTTTCTCGCCGTTAGCAGCGCAATCAAAGCAAAGTTGACAAGCGTTTACCAACGCGTCTCATCTCTACGCTGCTTGCTGCCTCCACGCTGCCTCCACGCTGCCTCCATGCTGCCTCTCCGGTCTGCACGAATATTTCATCTCTGGGATAAGCATCGCGCTGGCCAAAATGCAGCCCCCGAAAAAGAAACAAAAATGTGAAAAAGAAAAGGCAGCAGCCACTTTGTCATAGCATTTCCGCTGAATACTGGATAACCTTCTCCCCAACCCATCCCCTGGCCCCAGCAAGTGTCCGCCGGCTAATTAGCTGCCCGAATGGAATTGAAACTCAACGCGGCTCACACCTTTCCTGGCCACGGATGTGGGTTTGGGGATGTGGCTGTGTCTGTGGCTGTGGCTGCGGCAGCTTTGTCTTTGGCTCTTTGTAGTGCGAAATTTTTAATGGCTCGCATTTCAGCTCTGAAAGATGATAATCAGTTTGTTTTTTGTGTATTTTTCATACTTTATGATTGTCCAGGTTGAAGGGATTACGGCGAAGACTTCTTCGTGTCGCTTTAATTGAAATTCGTTATGTCTCGGACCGGGGACAGGTGAGTAAGTCGTGGAAAGTTGGTTGCCTAGATGTGGGTTAGAGGTGTGTGAACCATCCATGCCAAAGGGAATCCCTGACTGAAGATAAGTGCATGTAGTGTATGAAATGAGACCAAACTCAATCACTCTTTATGAAGAGAGCGTTATATGAATCATAGATGAGTTTTTGTAAATGGTCTTTGCCCAGAAGTACTTGCAACAGCCACTGTGATGTATCGCAAGTAAGACTAAAATTAATCACTTTTTCAACGCTCCTCCAGCTTTCTTTGACACTATGAATCACTTTTTAGAGTTTGCAGACATTCTTCAATAGTTACTGAACAATAAACTCTTTTCTCCTATCAGATTTTCATGAAAAGAGATTTATTTAGTGTCCCATGAATCATTCATTGCAAGTTGTATGTTTCTCTTTGTTTCTCTGCCAGATTTATATAATTAAACACAAAGAATGAGATAGACTTTGCTTGATATTCTATAGAACAAACGATATATGGTATAACCTTTCCATTACCCTCAAGTTCCTATCGTTTGACCCCCAATCCTTTAGCTATATTTCCCCTTAATCATCTTCCATATTTTAACAGACATATCTAGACACATCTAACTAATTGTTAATATTCCTTTAACACCCAATTAAAAATCTATTTAATGGAAACATACACATGCCCCGCACAAACCCCCCTCATGCATTTGGATGCATCTTTTGCCACCTTCGAGACTTGAGGGAAAATGCGCTTTTAATTGCAGTTCATCAATCAAGTTTTCTTCACGCTTTCCTCCCACTCTCTCTCTCTCTCTCTGTGCTTAACACTCTCATAATGCACAAAATCATTCGCCAATTTTCGAACTAAAATTTCGAGCTCGAACGGGATGCATAAATCAATGGCCGACTCCGTCGACTTGGCCCTGGATCCGTTCGGTTCGGTAGCCGCCATCTGCGAGAGCTTTTGCCGCTCCTCTCTCTCGCTCTCTTTCTCGGATTCGATGGCAGCTCGTAAAGTTGCAACTGCCAATGGAAGTGGCGGCCATTTTGCAAATCTTTTGGCGTTATTAATTGCCGCTGCATGCTTTTTAGCGTTTATTTATGGTCGATTTCAGACACAGATACAGATATCGATGCAGAGTCGAAGTCGAAGTCCGAGTGCGAGTGCGAGTTCCACTCCGAGAGCGACGCCATTCAATTGACACGCATTCAATTACCGCCACTGCAGCTGCTCTTTGGGGCAGTGACTCATGACTCCGAACGGGGAACGGGGCACGGGGCACGGCGAATGGAGAACGGAATGCGGTAGTGCAGTGCTGAGGCACGGCCGGGGGTCGGGTCGGGATCGGGTGGTTGCCCAGTCAACGGTTTGCTGGAATGCAATCAGCCTCAATCACTTTGGGTTCTGTTATATTTATCGCCTTAAACGAGCATAAATTGTGGCTTAAAAGTTTTCCTAGAATCGAAAGTCAATGCAACTGAGAAAATACATGAGTTCCACACACAGATGTGGGAGAAGAGTGGGCCAGGGAATTGTATCTATGTACATATCTGCACTGAGAGAAATTTATGTGTGAAAGAACTAATTAATATGAGAATTGGTGCGGAACTTCCATCAAAATGTTTCTGAGGAGAGTTGATTCTATGATTCCATCTAAGATTTGCGTGCCATTTTTTAGATTTAGCTATGCCAGAACTGAATCCCACAATCCCACATCAATTTCTCTTAGTGCACGCACTCGCCAACAAACCGAATCGAATCGAATCGAACCATATCGTATCGTATGGAGGGAGATACTGTATCAAAACCAGTGGCGTTTAATTAAAATTGTACAAGTGCGAGTGTCAATCGGCAGGCATCATTCAGCCAGACCCCGCTGTTGATCCCTTCCCCTGGTCACTGGTCCCTGTTCCCCCTTGCCCCTCACAGAGAGTGGTCAACGAAACACGTTAACAGCCCGAACGTGACAAGAGCCCCGCACCGCCCCGCCCCGCATGGGACCCTCTCCGCTGACCCTAGATCTTGGGTGTTGTCTCAATTGTCAATTCATAAACGACTTTAGAGGTTTCTTCGATATTTTGATTTATGCCCATTGATCCCCTCTCCACCGCCTGGGGAGGGAAGGGCAGGGTAGGCAGCAATGGCCGCTCAAATTGAATGTTAATATATGCAGTTAATAAGTCTTGTTCTCTCTCGTTTCTGATATTATATGGTAGCCAACGGGCTGTCAAAACTCGGATTTCAAACTGTCAACTGCCCACGCGTTAGCCCTGGTGTGGCATATTAATCGGTGTGGATTCAGGGGGGTGTGGGTACAAGTAGCTGTGGAAGGAGGAGTGGGCTGGGAGACAAGGTGACGCTGCCGCCATGTTGACTGCGACGCGACTCTGTGACAAGCTAATTTGTTGGATAATTATGCGAATTCTGACAGCTCCAATGAGATCGGATCAGTAGTCTTTAAATCCCCCCTCTCTCTGCACTCTGCACTTAGGGGTTCTTCCACTAAAAGGGGGAAAACAGAGCCAGAGCCTGAGCCAGAGACAGATCGTTGGACAGCTCACTGTAACAGGCACCGGCCCCGACAGATTGACATTAAACAAGTTGTAATTCGATACTTAATTGACGCCTGGCTCGTAAATTTGCAATTGCACAAAGTTAATGCCAGGGACAGACAGCAGACTGTAGATCCAAGACCCAAGACCCAGTCTCCATCTCCGTCTCCATCTCCATCTCCATCTCTGAGATGTCTGGAACCCCAGAGCAGGGCAGGCAGTTCCAATTAAAGTTGCCCAAGGGGCCGCCGTTGCCTGTCGAATTGAGGTAATGTAAAAGACACAACCAGCACAAAAGAAGGAGAGGCACGGTACGAGTACTCGTAATGTTGCCCACACACCGCACAGCTACAAAGCTACACAGCTACACAGCCACACCACCAAAGTCATGTACAGATGTCAGTTGTCCAGATCTCTCCCCTTGGTCGGAGTCATCTCATTTTCTTTCGGGCTTGACCTTTTGCGTGTGCGAAGTCCAAGACGGTCCAGTTTTTATTTACTTTCCTCGCATTTGTTTTAAAATGCGATGTCTTGACAGTTTCATTGAGTGGCCGCACCACCTTCCAGCAAACCCACCAAACCCTCCCAACCCACTGGACACCCTCTTCCCACAAAGACATATTGCAGTTTTAGCCATAAATTTTGACCCCATTTCGCGTGGAACTGTAACTGTAACTGTAACTGGCTCATCATTTGGCTGGGGGTCTGGGATGCGACTTACATAGTTGCTCAAAGTCTGTATTTTTTGGTTTATGACCCTCACGCACCATTAACACTTCGGCCTAGAGAGCACTTGGGCCCTAAGCACTCCCCAGAGAGGCCTCCTCGCCAACGCCGATGCCGATGACGAGTCCGTTGGCCGGCTTTCTATTGAGAAAGTGTAACTTTTACTCCTCGTCGATTTTAAAGCCATAAAAAATGTTTTATGTGCGGCGCTAAAATGAAAATTGTCTTACACCTCTGCGTCGGAGAAGGAGTTGGCTCTCGGGAACCCTCATACCAACATTGTAGGTGTCTCGACACGATGCTGTTATGGCGGCAATTTATTTTATTGCAAATTTTATAGACCCTCGGATATTTGATTGGAGTTTTTGGCTCGCTCTGAAACGGCAAGCCGTTTTTGGGTTGGCAATCTGTGGAAAATATCGAATTACAAATGAATTTAGCCCTTTGATTCTTATCGAAGGGTGTCAAGTGGTTTACCACCTACTTATTCGTACTGCTGGGATTGCCATATGGTGTGCTATGGAGTCGTGAGTATATAGTCGTAGGTAGCATATTTAATCAAAGTTTCCTCTTGCATCTCATGAATCATCTGACATACTCGTATGCATAGTCTCTCTATAGATTCATTCTGTGGGCCTACCTGATCGCTGTCACGCATCCGAATATCTCACAAAGAATGCATTGTATCCCCCCCACGACTGTCTCGATTCGAATTGGAAATAATTAAAATATTTTGTGTGTCCCGCACGGAATCTTTAATTATGTTTATACCATTGAACACCTCCCTCGGAGATTGGTGGGAGGGACAATTACTTTATGAGCGAGACAAATATGGCGACGATCATAATTACGGAACGAAAGTGACAGCTGTACTTCCGTCGCGGTGCCGTTCGATGGACAAGCGGATAAGCCCCAAAGGTAATCGATAACTCTGTCAGAGGAGGGGTTCAGGAGGGGATTATGACAAACGATCGAAGCCGGAGGAAGCCGACACAATTGTCGAGGCAGTGTAATTGCGGCACAAGCCCAAAGTTCAAGTGGCAAGCACAATAATGGCCGGAAAGTGGTCGACAATAAGCGGCAGGCTGGCGACACGTGGGCGCTGATAAGGTGGCAGCACCAATTACGTTAACAGGGAGGCGGATGTCAGTGATTTGGGGCCAGCTGCCATCTTCCCCTGGCTTTGATGATGGCAGATTGCAGAGGAATCAGTCTGCAGGCAGTGGTTAATGTCTTAATTAACTCAAGGGCTGCCCTGGCTCGCCTATCCGCTCTCCTATCCACTAAATCCATTCAAGTTCTCTCCCTTCAGACGAGTATTTTATCGCTAATTTGTAATCAGCAATTAAGTCTCCACGCACGCGCTTCGAGATTCGAGATGCGAGCTTGAGTCGCAGTTCTGGTTTGGGGTCCCTTTTCCAAAGACTTGTTGCTGGGCATTATGTTATTATGTGTTGATTTACATGCGTATAGGTATAGAGGAGCAGACTGATTGAGCCACTGAGATAACCGATTGCATATGAATGATAAATAAGAAGTGGAAGGCCCGATGATGCTGATGATGATGGGCGGAATGAGGTGACAGTAGTTTCTCTTCATAGAAAGAACTTGATATGATGGGTGCAATGCAGTGACAGTAGACTTCGCAGGAAAAACTTGAAACCCAGTCTGATCTCAAATGAATTTTGAAGGAGAATCTATGATATGATAAGGATTAATAGCTAAATGGTTATGGATAACCTCAACCCATAAAAAGTAGCGATAATTTCAATCAAACCAAGGACAGATCACAGCAGATCTTTGAACCACCATTCAAAAGTCCATAGATGACCCCAACTGGAGGCAATTACAAAACTGAATTCACTTTTGGTTTTTGAGCGATCTCATTTAAGATAAAACAACACGCCTCTTCTCCGATGGTTAGCCAATTCCAAAGCCAAGACTTTTCAGCGGTTATTCAACCAGCAAAGCCCCAAAAAGGGATTGCATAAGATCCCAAACATTTTTTGCACTTTTTTTTGCAAACATTTTGCTTTTCCGTTCAGCTTAAACAGAAATTTAAATTTTTTACGACTCGAAAATTGCAACATTTAAGAGAAACAGGGACAGCAACAGCAGGAAAGGGACGGCTGCTAATTTTCGCACTGGAAACAAAAAAACGAAACTCTTGCAATTACAAAGGCAGCAGCAGAGGCAGCAGCAGCAGAGGCAGCAGCAGCAGGCAGGGTTAAGCTAAGGAAAATCAACCGTAAAATTAAAGCGCAAAATGCAAATAAACGAAACCTAATAAAAGCAATTTGGAAAATTAACTAAAACGCTCGCTCACCTCAGAGTCAGATTCGGAATTGGAGTTGGAGTCGGAGTCGGAGTCGGGGATTGGGCTTAAGTTTGAGTTTCGTTTCGTATACGGATCCGGAGTCTGGGGCCAGGCTTCGATTGGGGCAGTAAACAAGCAAAAGCTGTGCTAATTTTTGTAAATAAAACTACCGATCTACCAGCCACCTCAATCTTGGTAAATCAACTGTGAAAATTCACCAGCAACAGCCACAGCCAGAGCCAGAGCCAGAGCCACAGCCAACAAAGTAGCAGCCACAAACTGTACCAAATTGCTGGCAAATCGTGAGAGGAGCCAGGCGCAAAACAACAGTTGCAATTCGCAACGGAATGCAAATTACCCCAGCACCGAAAAAAGCTCAGCAAAGGCTCCCAACGTTAGAATTAGGGATGGGATTTCTCGGGTTCCAGCAAATGAAAGCCACAAAAAAGGTACACGAATTTACTAAATCATGGAGGGTGCTACAAAGGTAAAATGATAGATTTATTTGTCTTGCGCAGAAATAATTGTATGCCCTTACAGGTATGGCACTTACTTAGAAGTTTTCCAAGCAAGTGAATAAAGAACGATTTCTCATTGAGCACCATTTAGGAATACATATCTATAAATACGCGGTAAACGCAAAGATTTCTGCAATTAAGACTGTGCCATGAATATTCATTTCATTGTGGGATGCTCGTGCGTGCTTAAGTGTTCCATCTCTAATTAGAATCTATCTCTCTTTCTCTCGTTACTTCTATCTGTATCTAAGCATGCTGCAAGCAGCATATTGCTGGCGCTGGCATTTGCATGTGGCTCTAACTCTGGCTTTGGCTTTGGCTGCTTATTTCGGATAGAACCACACACTTGTCTGCAATTTTGTGATGTGTCTGCCTGCAAGTCACGCGTTGAACCCGCCTCTTCCCCGGCCATCCACCTGGCATGGCACTAACTTCTAGCCAAGAATTCCCCTCCTGTGACTAGTGCTCCCCTGTTCAGATGGCAAGTTGCACTGATTATTTGCTTAAATTGCTGCTAATAACATGACAAGCTAAAAGAGAGAGACACACACACACAACAACGGGGAGATGGAGATGGAGATGCAGTGCAGCCAAAGAGAGATCGCCCCCCAAGTTTTGCATGCACTCGACGTCTGGGATGTCTGTCCATCATTCGTTTAATTTCCACATGTGCCCCCAGTGGGGGAAACGACGGAGATGGCCTACCTGCCTGCCTGCCACCGTTTATCCATTCCGCATGGATTTCCCAAGCACAAATTGCCGCAAAATTAGTCGACTTGACTCTATTACACATGCAGATTGCAACTGCAACTGCAATTGGAGCTACAATTTGGACCAGATGAGGCTGGAAGATGTGTTGCATGCACCACAGCGCCCCAGATCTCCCAAACCAGTGGCAAAATGGCAAAAAATGCCTCAGCTTAACCTGCTCATAACTGGAGGGTATATGATATGGAAAACGAATCCACTTGCTGCAATTATGGCAGCAATTACAGTTGCTCTTGCTCTTGCTCTTGCTGCTGCTGCTGCTGCTGCTGCAGTTGCAACTACTGATGTTGCACCTGATCTATAATTTGCATTTGTCCAGCGCAGAGTGAGTTACTTTTCACAGCTCGCGGCTCTTCTGTCAGGAGAAATGAGAACAGCAACCGAGCGCCGAACAGCAGGCAGCAGGCAGGGAGTGCCGTACGCCGTATGCAAATCCGTATCCCAATTCGAGTGTCGAGCAGTTGCAACAACTTGCAGCCTAATGAAAGAATAATACATCCCAGTGACACTGACACGGCAAAAGACCGAGCCGAGACGGGACGAGACCAAATATCACAAATATCAAAGTCAAAGATCAGCCAGAGGGTTCTGTCAAAAGAAATAGTTGGAAATGGGTAAGATAATGATGGAAACGAAAGAGACAATCTCTGGGGATCACGGAAACAACAGGCCACAGCAGGAATGTTCTCGGCCTAGTCCCAGAGCATTCAGCATTCGACACTCCCTCAAAAAACCCTCAGAACAGAACCCCAAAGTGCCAACCCCACCACACAACCAACCACTTGCTTGTGCCACAGACTGACGGTCTCCCCCCCAAATAAGAATTTAAGCTCAACTAATGAGCGACAAGCCCTGAATACTGTCATGCAACACCCACAAAGCTCCCTCGTCTCTCTCTTGCCACAATGTGGCGGCCCCCTTTGCAGGGAAACACAAAACAAATTAAGCAAAACATTTTGTAAATGTCGAAGACACGAAACTGAATTAATGGCGCTCGAAGCGCACCGAAAACAAATATAAATCTGAATCTGAATCTTTGTATCTCTGGGATGCAGGCACCCATGAGATACATGTGCGTAAATAAATCATGGGAAAGCAAAAGTGCCACGAGGTGGATTTTGGCCATGGCCATGGCGCCAAAGAGCTTAGCAGACACAATAGCCGCACCACCAGTAACAGATACAATTGACTAACCAAATCACTGACTCCAAGACAGACAGACTGTCTGTCTGTCTGACACTTTCTTTTGGCTTTCTTTTGGTGTGGGTATGGGTATGGGTATGGGAAATGGTCGAACCGTTACACGGTTTTTTGTGTGTCGAAGATCAGACTCGATGATGATCGGTGGATCGATGGATCGGTGGATCGGTGGATCAGCATGGCGCCTTGCTGGGATTATGATCACGATGTCGTGCCTTGGATTTTCAGTTGTAGATGGTCTGCTGCTTGTTGCATTCGTGAGCCATTCCAAGTGCAACTAATTGACGCACGTTCGCACCCAATTAGCCGGCAACGAGTTGAATCCGCAGAGCCAACAGCCACCAGCCACCAGCCACCAGCCAACCGATAAGTGCAGCTATCAACACTTGCGGCCAGCAGATGCTGTTGCAGTTGCAGCCACGGATTGTACGAGAGCGTTCCACGAATTATGATTTACATACAGAATAGAGCATTCCTTTTTTTAAGATTGAACTTCATGCGTCAAAATATTGAAAGGGGAACGAGGCAGGAGGCGTCTGTGGCCTTAAGTGGGGGGTGTTGACAAATGTCTTTTGTGGGACTGCAGCCTCGGATACGGACACCCGTACAATGCTCTTTCTCCCCCGGCTACCCTTGACACGGTTGTGTCTCGTATCTGTTTGTGTGTGTCCCGTCCCGTCCCTTCCTTCGGGGGCAGCTGCTTGTAATTTTCACGCAACATTTTCCACTGTGGCGTGGGCGTGGGCGTTGCCACAGGGGCAGGACAGCGACTACGTTCTGGAGGGACCGGGGATCGAGGAACGAGACCTCGGTCTCTGGGCCATTTGTATCTATCAGCGCCGTCAGAGTGCAATTGCAATTATGACTTGTGCATTTGCCGGCGATGATGAGTGAATATATTAATGAGCAGCGATTTGTCTGAGGCCAAGAGCGCTGGGAGAGTGGGGTGGAAGCGTATGTTCTGGGATAGGGGGGATACTCGTACATGTGCTGGCCATTTGTCTAATGGCAATTCTCAAGTGTTCGTCATAATGTGGAAAATCTGTTTATCATTTTATTAATTACAACCGAATATTTACCCAAAATCAATGAGATTTATGCATTCCCAAAAATATCTGCGCTGCGATCATCTTTGTAGAAGAAAAACCTCTCATTGAATCAATCTTCTCTGAATTTATATGATTCATAGACTATTTGTGAAGGGAACAGACAGAAGATCTGTAGAAAAAGAATCTGCGCTCGTCCGTAGGAGATGAACATTGAAATCACTCTCATCTGATCTCCTATGATCCACCAACTGTTTTGGGTGATAGAGCCCCCATTAAATGGAACTAAATATTTTGGATTTGCCAGATCACAAATCTCCCGAGCTTAGGGATCAAGCAAGAAGTTAGTCTAGGAGTGGGAGAGAGAGCCTGGAGATCGAAGGGGGATCAGTGCGATAGAGCCCGACTGTTTTCCAGGGAATCAATCCGACAATAGTGCACACATGATCAGCGCGTGTTTAGGCCAGCAAATCCTCAAACTTAACTCGGAATTTGTGCGCCTCAAAGCCACGCTGGAAATCCAAAGATCAGCGCGGGACTAGCGCGGGATCTTGGCGTGGAAGCAGCCATCCCCGATTTAATCCAATTATCGATGCTGCTTAGAGCGCGCGACAGGAACCACTATAGAACGCAGGACAGGGGCAGGGGCAGGGGCAGGCCGTACCGCTGGCAATGCAAAGGTGAATCCTTTCGGAGGGCCAACAATTAGAGGCTGACTCAGGCTTATGAGGCGGTTCGCGGGGATTAAGAGGCGGAAAGCGCAAGATATGTATATGAAGGAGAGGAAGGAATGGCTGTGCTGCCTGCGAGAGGGTTAAGGGGTAGAGAGTGGAAAGTGGAAAGCGGTCGGGGTCGGGGTCGCTGGTCGAAAACAGATTATTGGCATTACCGCAATTATGGAACTCGGGCAGGTCCTGGGCGTAATTTCAATGCGGTTTTCCGGCAGCAAGCGTGAGGGATCTGCTGCTCTACCTGGTCACAGATATCACTGATCACCGATCACCGATCACCGATCACCTTCCTGTATGGAAGCTCCTCCTGGTGGCAGCCTCTTGGCTGTCCCTGCCCCTGCCCCGCCGCTGAGAGCCATTCGCATTTGCATAATGAGGCAATAAAATATTTCGCTTGCATCCCACGAACCTCACAAATTTGCGATAATTTGCGGCAGTTGTCGCGCCTCGATCGGCATCGGAATCGCCATATCACACACACACACAAGCACCGTCTCGGACTGGTTGCCACACCCATGGGCTACAGACATGCCACACCTGGCATCTCATAAAAAAAGCTCATTAAATAATGGCCCTCGTTGGAGAGCTGATCAAAATTTTAATTAATCAACGAATTGCCTCTCTCCTCGGGCCACTCTCTCCTTCTGGGAATGAGAGTATTACCTGGGATAAGGCTAAGGCTAAGGCTAAGCCTCTCCACCCGCCCACAATTTAGACGAGGCCACAATTTCCCAAAGCCAAAGCCAGAAGCCAGCAGCCAGAGGCAAAGGCGAACGCGAAGGCATCGATAATTGGATTAAGTGCGCCGATCCTCGAGCCAGATCTAGATCCACGGCTAGATCTCTGCACTGATCGCTGGATTTTTAGAGGCTTTTCGTCGGGGCTACGTTTAGGGATTTGCCGTGATCTTTCTAGAGCTGCAGCACCATTGATCCACCACTGATCCACGGCTCCTGATCTGCGACTAAGCATTCCAAATAGTTGCAAAATATTTATTTGCATTTAATTAAGTCTCTCGCTTAGCCGCGACGGAAGTAAATACATATATGTATGTATGTCTCTCTCCGATGGAATTTCGGACTCTAAATCCGCGCCATTAAAATTCAATTTCAATTTCCTTAGAGCCAAACAAACAGAAAGTGTCACGACAGCACCATGGAAACCCTTTCGACTCGGGGCGACTCCCGAGTGAAATGAGCGTGGAAATTTTTAATTAAATCAGTGCCCAGGGCCGATGCCAAAAATGCTCAATTATTAAAACAAATAAAGCCAATTAGCTGTGTCAACACGGACCCCAGAGTGCGACAGAGATGGAAATGACGACGACGACGGCGATGGCGATGGCGATAGCGATGTCTGATGGCCGGGCCGGGTCCAACCCTTGTGGCAATTATGCTTTCGCTAAACAGTCAGACATTCATCTCCATCCGCCATGCGGCATGCCGCATGCCTCATCCCCCAACCATCATCATCATCCTCCCTGCACCGTCGTCCATCAGTTCTCCACACAGACAAGAAGCTGTTTTAATTGACAATGAAAAGCCGTCGCCATCATCAAGCATCAGGCATCGGATCGGTCGGTCGCGGTCTTGGTCTTGGTCTCAGTCCCATTCCAGGTCTCAGCCTTTCAGTGCTCTGGGCTTCCATTTGCGCGTCTAATAAAAACGCTAACGAGACAAACGCACACAGATACACAGAAACACATAGATACATATATGTATATATACACACAGATACACACACAGACTGGAACAGTGGAGCATTAGCACAAAACTCTTAGGCGGTGCAATCAATTTTTGGCCCATACCACTTTATGGCTAAGGGTATACTCGTATGAAGGACAAGAAGACCTTTATTTATTGATATTTTACTAAAAACCCAAAATATCTTCCAAATCAAAATCGAATCAAAAATGAAGTCTACCAAATGGGACTTTTTGGAAGAAAGATATATTTTCTCATAAATTTCAATCAAAATCTTTATTTAATTTATATTTATTCATATCTTTCTTAAGAGAATATTGAACTTTAAGGCCTGTGAAGTCACCTTTTGAAACACTATAAATAACTATCCAAACTGCAGTCCCTTCAAGGCACAGGGTATCCCCCGAACCGAAACTGTAGAGACTTTTTCCGATTTTCTGCTAAATTTATATACGTATTTCTATAAGTAATACTGGGGAGACACAGACACCACCAACGACCACGGCCAACCAGCGACGGCACAGCCTCCCCACATAAGCCCCTTCCCAAAATGAGCCCTCTTCCCTCTCTTGCTCAGCGTAGACTCAGGCAAAGCCGTGCAAAGTACTCGTGATAATGAGCTCCATCTCGTTGGCAATTATTAAATGAATTGGATTTATACGTTCTCAGCAGCAGCGACGCGCGCCCCCTCCCTCTCTTTGCCAGACACATTCATTTAACAGTCCAACCCCTTGCTAGCAGCTGTCGCATACTGTTGTCTCGCTCTGACTTGCCTGAGTAGAGCGGACAGCCAATCAACGACAGCTGCGCGTTTTTCTCGCTCTGCCAGTCGTCTGTGGAACATGGAAACTTGTGGATTCCATTCGAGAGCGAGCGCTTATGTGCAGAGAGGAAAGAAAGGCTGTTAGTTCCTATACGACATGGTACATAGGACTAGGATGGTATCATCGGTAGAACCTTCACTGGAAGAATGTAATTTTTTGGTGGAAGCCGACTTTAATTAGTTTGGGAAAACTTCTTAGAAGAGTTCATTAGACAGTGTGTGGTAATTGGGGGATTTTTCGAAACGGAATTATAATATTTGAATATTTAATATAAAAATTTGGAACTCAGCCGAAATCTTTCTTTTCATAAGTTCCGTTGAGATGATGATGGTTTTATCCATCCTTCTTTTGGGGCTAAAATAGTTTCTACCATATGTTAGATCCCGTGATGATAAGAATTTGGACAAATCTTTTCTTTTTATGGAGTAAAAATATATTATAATATATTTTAAATCTTAAAATCCTTTTAATTCATGTGAATCTGCCCTTTTTATGGCATTAACGTAGATTTTACTCTATTTCGGATCGGATTGTGGTCCCAAAATGTCTATAAATGTTGTCTAGAATGCTAAATATCACAAAGTTTGATCATAATTAACAATTAATCAAATTTTTGTATAGAAATAGTTGATTTTTGTTGATTATTTTCCAGGTTTAAGATTTAATTCTCAACCAAAAACTCCCATAATTCGCATACATTTATTAACTGATAAACAAGGCATTTCTATTCGTTGTATCAGCGGATCCACCTCCAGGTCATATTTCAATTGAACGTAAATGCCGAATGCGAGTGTACGCCCCCGAAAATCATTGATTGGCGATCGATAACCTTTAGCCGTGATGGAGAGCCCCATTCGCCCCATTCGGCCCATTCGCTGCTCTCCCTGGCTCATTGTCTGGCTAATTAAATGATTTATCCCGAAACGTGAGGCAGCCCCGGCCAACACTCTCGGCCAAAAGGCAGGAACAAACGCGAAAAATAAAAACCAATTACAATTACCGCACCCAGAGGTGCCACACAGCACACAGAAAGATACACGGCTGGAGTGGAGAGGCATGCAGATACACAGATAGAAATACAGATGCAACTCCAGTTGCAGCAGCCGCAGCAGCATCTGCGGCAGCATCGACCATCGACAGGGAAACCTTATCTAGATGCATACAAATCCAGCCGAGCGCACGTCAATTTATTTGCCAGCCTCCACTCTGCACCACTCTGCACCACTCTGCCCCACTCTGTCCTGGTCCATTCATGCCTCGGCCCCTGCCCCGCCATGGAGCCAGCCAGGAGATTATGGGGCGCTAGGGGTGGGGCCGGTCGGTCGTATATTGCATATGTCTGGGTGTATTTACCTATGAGAGGCAGCTTTGTTGGCGCTGCATGTTTTATGCCTCCTCCTGCATCTTTAACGAGGTGTTTATTTTCACAACTCTCAGCCAGAAGAGGATGAGGATGAGAATGAGAATGACCGTCCACTGGGCCAGCATGCAACTCTCTGAGAGCATTCGCTTGTATATGTGAGTGTGAGTGTGAGTCTGTCTGCATCTGTATCTGTATCTTTATCTGTGCGAGTGTGCGCCAGCAGTTGCAGCTTTGCTGGAAGGTGAAGAAACCAAGTTACCGCCCATTTTCATGTTCAAATGCTTTCGACCAACATCATGCAGATGCCAATTCGAGCCAATTCAGAATGGTGGCAAGGCAAACGGTCCAAGGGGAGGGATAGTGGTGTTGCTGGGCTTGGGTGGTAAAGGGGTAGGGGGTGGGGGTAGGGTAGCCACCACTGACGACGGGGCGTCTATGCGAATAAGCTATGACGTTGATGCCCAGGCACAGTGGATGGCAATGCATAAAATTGGGAAATGGGGGAAAAATTAGAGAAAATTATACCTAGGAAAACTCGTAAAACTTTTGTCCAAATTACAGAACATTTCCAACAACTTTTAAAGTAACAGAAATACCCGAAACTATTTTTAATGAGAAAAGCTTCTTGAAAAAGGTAGGAAGACTGTTATATTCAGAGGGCTTTGTTGTTCAGCATAAGCCTTAAATTTTAATAATTTTAGCCAAAGGATTAATGACTTTAAAACCAGCGCTTACAAGTTTGAAATAAATATGCAATTTAAAGAATATTGGAATAGAAATGCCAAGAAATCCTATTGGACAAATAGTTGTTCGAATTCTCCTTCTGCTTTTCCATGATCACTGAATCCAATGTTTTCTTACCACTGTGCCAGCTGGCACCTCTCACGCCGCAGCCTCCCCTGACCCCAGCCGACTGGCCAAGCTCGCTTGGCACTAAAACCACAAACGCTTTAATGATGCTGTTTTGTTTAGCGCAAATTGTTTGTTTCGCTGTCATAAACTGGTGCGAAAAATGGCCAAGAGAGCAGAGCGAGCGTCAGAGCCAAAGGCAGAGCCAGAACCAGAGCCAAAGCCAGAGCGAGACCAAGAGAGCGAGAAAGAGAGAGACTAGTCTGGTCGGGCGACTCCACCAACAGCAACACCAACACCAGCACAACATAGTCGCTGGAAGGGGAGTTGGGGCGAGAGACACGACTCCCTCCACATGGTTGGGGAGCAGGTTTCTGTCGTTCGCTGGGTTTTATCTGCGCTGCTTTGGCGCATGCGCCCGTGCAGAGGTGTGCGAGCGAGACGACAGCTGTGACAGCAGCCCCCCAATGCTCCACTGGAAGGCATCGGACCGGCAGAGAAGCAAAGAAGCAGAAACAAGCCCGTGAACGGGCCCTGGACGGGCATTGTGACTGTGTGCCCCAGACACTCGAGCGGCGGCATCCACGCGACGCTTACCGCGAGATTCGAAACGATTCGCCGACGCCCCCACAGAGACAGGGAACAGTACATAGAGAAGGAAAGAGAGAGAGAGAGAGAGAGAGCTACAGACTGTGGACTGCAGAGAGAGGAGCGGCCGAGCGCTGTGGACAATTAGACGCCTTTAGACGCTCCATAATGCTAATGGCGTTGACAGTGCTCATCATCGCGGCAACCGCAATCGACGTCGTCCACGTTCAACCCGCCGCCGATTCTCCATTGAAGCGGCACCGTTACGCTCCATCCGCCAGCGACGGCAAACCCACATCCCAGAGTCCGAGTGGCAGTAGCAACAGCAGTCGCAGATCGAGACCCAGCCACAAGCGTCGACATTCTCCGGTGATCCAGTTTATCAATGTCAGTCCGGCGGATGCCAATCGCTGAACCCTATCTTCCCATGTGCTCGTGTGTGTACTGTGTGTGTGTGATTGTGATTAGACAGTGACTACTGTACTCGAACGAGACTCCGATCCGTTCCCAATATTCAATTAACCCGCCAAAAACTCCCTCGAATCGCGCCATCGGAAACCGTTACGCCAAATGGTCACGTGCGGCCGTCAAACGTTCAACATGCTGCCAATGGCGCCGACAAGTCCTTTTGTCAGCAGCTCCTCCACGGCAGCCACAGCAGTCCCGGCCCCGGCACCGGCACCGGCCTCCACCGCCGTATCCGTGTCCGTATCCGTACCCATCTCCGCCACAACCACGGCCGCGACGAATGCCACCAGCAAGCCCAAGCTGGCCTTCAGCATCGACTCCATTGTGGGGGAGTCCACGACGCGGTCCGCTCCTCTGAGGGTCAGTGTGATTGCCTCGCCACCGCGGAGCGAGAGTCCCTCGTCGCCCACGACCAGCGGCCGGAGGACACCGCGAGGATTCATCTACTGCCGGAGACGGGACTCCCTGGATCGGTCGCGGAGTCCACCGCGCTCGCCGCTTAGTCGTTCACCCTCGCCAGCGCCAAATGGGAATGGAAACGGGCATGGGAATCCCGCTGCAGGCGCCCATCCATCGCCAGCCGGTGTCATGGGAGGCCTGATCCGTCCACTAGCACTGCCGGCACCGCCAAATCTAGCTTTAATCGCCCAGGCCCGCACCTCACCGCCATCCGTGGTGGTCCGACCGCCGGCTGGTGTTCCGCCTGGTCCGCCGCCACCACCGTTCCTTGCCGCCCAGTTCCAAATGGCCGCCGCCCTGGCCCACCATCACCAGCAGCAGCAGCAGCAACAGCAGCAGCAGCATCCTCATCCGCCCGTGCCAACAGGACCGCCGCATGGTCCGCCCCCGCATCTGCCGCCCGGCCACCCATTGGGCATCTTTCCGGGCGGGCCACATCCAGGGCATCCCCCACCCCATGGCCATCATCCCTTCGGGGCGGCTCCTCATCTCATCCGTGATAGCTACCCGCTGTATCCCTGGCTGCTGAGTCGCCATGGACGCATATTTCCACGTTTTCCAGGCAGTAAGTACCTTCAGCTGTTGGTTATCGAACCGGTTATGGGGCGCACTCAAACGGTTAGGCGCTAAACCGGTTAAATTAAATGGTTTTCGCAAAACTCCTACTAAATGTTCTTTAAAATCTGAATCGATTGTGATGGATGGGATTTGTATGCTTATCGGACTACTATATCAACGATTTCGTTAATGATTTATTTCTTTAAAGAGAGAAAAAAGTCCATTCTAAATGAGATTTGCCAACCGGTCCAACAAAAACTAGTTTTAAAGGCTTTAAACTAGGGAATTAATATGAACAAAAAACCGCAAACGTAAGAACATTTCCAACAAGACTAATTAGGGGCCATTCACAAAGAAATCTATTCGTTTAAATATAATTCTTAGGGAATCTAAAATAAAAAGAATCGGATGTATTCTAGAGTTATTCAGAAATTGTTATATGCTTTCGTTCTGATCAAATAGACTTTTAAATACGACCAAAACGAACAGAATATACATAGAATAAACTATTTAAGTATTCCGCAGTTGTTTCGATTGGTTTTGCTGTTCTGCGACATCCGTTCGATCTAAGAGGATCTGTTTCAGAAATGAGTCTTCATTATTACCAAAATCTTTGTGGACAGTTCAATCCACAAAATGAATATCTTTGGACTGGTAACCTTTTCAGTCCGCTGAAGCAAAGAAGTAACCAAACCACACCTCAAACTCATATTCTAAGCCTTCTTCCAACGTCCCACCATTACCATTAACAATAGCATTATATGGAGGACCTCAATCAAGCAATTATTCAGTTATCGCTGTTGTAGTCGCTCTTGTTGCTATTGCTATCCGCCGCTCCATATAATTAAAGTTAAATAAGCAAATGGCAAACATTTATTACAAGTTAATTAGACGTCTATCAGCCTCATCATCATCAGCAGAGCAGAGCAGTGTACTAACCAGGGAGAGAGAGAGAGAGATATAGGGAACCGATCCAAAAGCCAGGAAAAGAAAACCAAACCCATTTTGATAACTATTTCCAAACAAATTACATTTTAATTAAATTGTTTAAACAACATTACACACATCGTTAGGTCAAGCAGCGTACCTAAATGGCCAGCCATGTGTGCCCGTCATATGTACGTGCGTATGTACGAGTATGTGTGTCTTTCTGGAGTCGAAATTACCATTAATGGCCAACAGGCACAGACGGGCGCCAGTTTGGGCCCATGCGGCGTATGTGTAACACACTCTTACACACACGAGAACATAGCCGGGCTAAAAAGTGCAACGAGTGAAATGTTAATGCGTTTTTAATTGAGGTTTTGGGCCAAAGAACGAACCAACCAAACAACGAAGGAACTGTAGAGATGGCTATAGAAAAAATAACTAGAGTGGGGGCCAGACCGCAGAGAGCGCATCGCATCTCCAAAAACATTGTCATTTATTACTGTTTAGGCATTTTTTTATACCCCGCTTCCATAATTATAATTTGAATTTTCATGCCATCTTTTTTTCCGACTCTCACATGTTGTTTCCGTGTTTTTTTCGGGTTGGGTTGAACCAACTGTTCATAATTTTCGGCACACTCACACGCCTTTCACCTGCTTTCGGTGTACGTTACGCCTTAATTATGTTGTGCACTCTTTCATTATTTTCTCCCTTTTCTCTTTTCCCATTTCCCGCTCTGTTTCCCCATCTCTCGCTCTCTCACACCCTCGATCTTTCCTTCATTTCTTCGGCTGGCTGTAATTTTCGCTTGATTTATGAACGTGAAATGTCAATGTTTCGCGTAACGATTCCATTAATTGTAAATGTTTCTCGTATTCGTTTGTTTTGTAAGACGCGTGAGTAATACCTGGTTACAGAGGATCAGAGATCTAGGGATTGGGGACTACAATCATAATGATAATGACGATGGCGATGGTGATAGCGATGATGATGCGTCAACAACTCAATTCGGGTTGCACGTGCTTCAGTTTCTTGGGCGTGGCCTTCTAATGCAGGTGAATGTACCGAAAGGTCAAGGCGGAAAAGGGTAGAGTTGGGTCTAAGATTGAGTCCTTGACTAGGGTTTGATTACACAGAACATTATTTGTGGTTTGACAGCTTCAATTAGTTTTAGTAAGCATTTTGTGTACCAGCTGAAACTTATAATTACAAAATTGAACGTCAGACTTTGCTCCGCTGAAACTAGCTTCAAAAATTAGCCTTATTTGTGTAGGATGAAGTGGTGTCACACACTCGAAATCAAATACCTTTGACTATATAGGATAGCGAAACTGGTTTGCCAATTGATCAGACTCGTTAACTGAAGGAATTTCAGCATCTACTCAATTTACTCAATTCCAAAGCGTTGTCGAACCATTAGTTTTTTAGGCAACGCTTGCAAATCTATGCCAAGCAAACTAGTCCCTCTGATTGATCCTTTTCCATCAGAGCCCCCTACTATCCATTCATGAGTAGCATCTTCACAGCCAAAACCCACAAAATCCCATTGATGCCGAAACTGCAAATGGGAAAACCCAATCGAATCGATCAGCCAAACATCCCCGACAACTGTCAGAACATTTGATTTCAATTATCGATTCCCAGTCAATGTCCTTTCAGCCCAAAGCCAAAGCCAGGCCCGGGCCAAGCCAGGAATGCAATAAATTAATGAAAAAATCATGAGAGCATAAAAATTAAGCCCTAACTCCATAAAAAAGCAAACAAATACAATTGCACATAAGTGATAAATAATAAGGCGAACAAAAAGAGCCAGGACAGCAGAACAAACGAAAACGAAACGAAACGAAACGATCGATGGAGGCAGCACTTCAATCATGGGCAAAAAACACAGTATCTATACTCGTATATAAAAAAATGACAGCTGACAAGGGTGTGAGCAAGAGTAGCAACTGCAACAGCAACAACAGCAGCAGCAACAGCAGCAGCAGAAGCTACAGCAACAACAGCAATACATGCAACATTGGCAGCCGGGCGGACACATCAATTAATTGTCAATTGCGCGTATTTTCGCACGGCGGTTTCCTTTGTGACCAAACGGGAGGAAAAAACCGAACCATCAGCGAACTTCATTGAGATCTGAAGAGTGGTCTCTCTACCTCCCTCCCTCCCTGCCTACTTCGATGGCTGTCTATGACAAGAGGAAAAAATAATTAAGTAGCCATTGTGAGCGGCGGCATTATCAATTATACAGCTACCGAGCTACAGAGCTACCGAGCAGAGACACTCGTACATCGTACATCGTACATCTAAGGCGATGGGCAGTCGTGCAGTCGTGTATCTTGTAGCTACATTGTTAGCTGTCAAATGTAACAAATGTCAAGAAATCGCCCGGGTTCATAAAAAACTAGATCATTCTAGGAGTGCTGGTGCTTCGGCTTGAGGCTGCTGGATTCTGGCTGAATGCAGCAATCGTTTGTCAAGTTCATAGCAAAAACCAAGCACGCACGAACCCGGGCTCAGGCACAGGCACAGGCACAGGCACAGTACTCAGTCAGTCAGTCAGTCAGTTGCATCTGTCAGATACATGGCCATCAATGGCCCGAGGCTGCATTTATGAAGTGTCAAATTGACAAGTTCTCCCTGTCCCGTTCTCCCTTCTGTTTTGGGAGGGTTTTCTTCGGCTGCAGCAGCTATTGTCTTTCTAGGCCCTGCCACGCTAACAAGATACAATGCACGAGTTACAAGATACATTTCAGACCCTGCCACACTGCCACTGCCACTGCCACTGCCACTGCCTCTGACTTTTAATAGCTTCGCGCCCTTTCGGTTACCTTTCGTTTACTTGCTGTTTATTTTCTCAGGGGCTCAGCTTCTGTTGTGTGTGGATCAGACATCATCCGACATCCTGGTTAGGATGGGTCTGGGTAAGGGTCTGTCCCCGAATTCGATTCCATTTTGCTATGTCAATATTGATTTTGTAATTGGCACACCTTGTGGGGGTCTATAGATTCTGGTAGCCTAACATGTTTGCCAAATGGTAACAAAACAAGTCTGGTATTAGAGTTACACTGGGCTTTGTATTAGATATCGAATCGAAGAAAGAACTGGCTTGTTAAGCCATCTCAGGAAGAAGGGTTCCATGTCACACTTTGTGGCTAAAGATTCCTGGTAGCTTAATATTTTAACAAAATTATATCATAACAACTCTGGTTACACACAGACTAGTCCCAGAAACTCAACGTGGATTTTAAGGTTCTTAAGGCAATGCTCAAAAGTATCTTCATCTGAGGGCGGGGTATTCTCTGTTCTGAAGACATCTTGTAATAACATATTGGCAACATTCCATCATCTTTTCCCCCACTCCAGTCCCTGTTTCTCCTTTGGGTGAAATCTCAGCTGCATCTTGCACAGTAGCCTCATATCAATATTCAAATTGTGGCTCAATTGAAAATTTGTTAACTGGCAAACATGCAAGAGGCAGATGAGTGGTGGTCGCAGGGGTCTGCGCTTCCAGAAATCGTGATAAACGTCAAAATATCACGTTGTGCCTGGCCAAAAGGAAGAACAATGGGGCCTGGGCCTGGGCCTGGGCCAAGGAGGCGGCTTTTAGGCGCGCTAAAGTGTTCGACTTGGCGTCCAGGGAAGGCCCGGACAGCTGAGTCTTAGCCGCGTCGGCTTCGGCCTGGCCTGGCCTGGCCTGGCTTGGCAATTGTTTTGGCCTTATCAGCGATTCTGGGACATGGCCCAGACACAGCGCCGACAGCGGCACGAACCAGAAGCCTTTTGTGTTCGGGGCCTTGTCTGGAAATTTGTTTATTGTTTTGTAATGAGTGTGTGGGATATGTGTGTGCGGCCCCTTTGCCTGGGGCATTCGCGGAAATCATAATCAACAATTTGAGTCCCAGCGTCATCTAATTGGCAGAGCCACCAACGTTGCTGCAACCAGCAAAAGGAGAAGCTTTTACGTTGGACGATGGCCGAAGGCGGTACCTAATTACCCAACTGAAGAGCCACCGAATATGTGTCAGTCACGCTGTCAGTCAGCAATGGTTGGAAAACCAGTTTTAAGGGAGATTATAGATGAGGGATGACAACTATCATATCCATGAGGAATTCAGGACTAGAAAGATGAATGCCTAATATGTGAATGGAAATTTCTGTGAATTTAAACACCAATCATCAGAACAGTATACACCTAAGTAAGGGCTCTTCCTTCCTATTAACCCTGTGACCTGCCACCATTTAATCCACCATTGATCTGCGTGCCACCCCATAAAAAACACCCCATTTAACTAGCTCCATCTCCTGATCTCTTTCAGATTTCCTGTTCCAGCCCTTCCGCAAGCCGAAGCGAGTTCGCACCGCCTTCTCGCCGACGCAGCTGCTCAAGCTGGAGCACGCCTTCGAGGGGAATCACTACGTGGTCGGGGCGGAGCGCAAGCAGCTGGCCCAAGTGCTGAGCCTCACCGAAACACAGGTGAGTGGGAGACCTCAGCCCTTTGCTCCCTTAATGCGCATCAAATTCAATAAGTATCCCCCACCAAAACCCACTCTTCCTGCTGCGTCCTGCACTCGTTCAACCCCTTGGCCGGGAGCTAAGTGATTGCATGTCGTCTGGTCGTTAGCCCAAGAAGTGCCGGGAGTTACTGAGTTATTAGCACAATCAGGGGGCAGAAGAAGGAGGAGCAGGTGGGAGAAAAAGGGGTGTGCAACGGGCACTTGCCCCGGGGGCAAACAACACCCCTGCCGCCGAGGGCATAGCTAAGAGGCAGGCCGTAAATAGAATTAAAAGACTCGTTAAGTTTATTTACGACTTGCCAAAAAAAAAGAGGAAACAATATAAAATGGATGAAGGGTTCGAAAGAAGTCCCTCCCCCAAAGGTAGCCCCATCTAAATTCCGTGTCTTTCTCTCTCCCCGGAACAGGTTAAGGTATGGTTCCAGAACCGGCGGACGAAGCACAAGCGAATGCAACAAGAGGGCGGCGATGGCAGCGACACCAAGAGCAACAAGGGCAGCTCCTCCGGAGGCGGAGGCGGCGATGGTGATGAGGATGCCCAGAAGGATGGCTCTCAGCACAGCTACGACGATGCCGAGGAGGCAGAGGACGACGACGATATCGAGGAGGATGACGAGGACGAAGTGATCGACATGGAGGACTACGGCAGCGACATGGATGCCGAGGAGCATCAGCGTCTGAGAGAGCAGTTCCAGCAGCAGTTGGCGCAGCACCAGCAGCAGTTCCTCCAGCAGCAGCAGCAGCAACCTGGGGAGCCACCCGCACTTACCGCCCAGCAGCAGCACCAGTTGTTGCAACAGCACCAGCAACATTTCCAACAGCAACATCAGCAGCAGCAGCAACAATTCATCCAGCAGCAGCAAATGTATCTGAGAGAGCGCGAGCGGGAAAGAGAGCGGGAGAGATCTCTGGACAGAGAAAGGGAGAAGTAATCGCTAAGAGAGTTAGAGAGCTCTGCTGTGGAGAATTCTCCGCTATTTTGTGTTCCTTTAATTTCTTGTAAATTATTTGTCATCTGTATAAATTAATTTAAATTGTTTATAACTTAAAGCATAAATAACAAAAATTATTATATGAAAGAAATAACAAGAGTTAATGGTTTTTAGAGGTAGGACAATGGACCACAAATGTGATAAGTACTCCTTACCCATCCAAGGACTCTACTTTAGAGTTAAAGTGGGTACATTTTTCTTCCTTTTCCAACATTCCACAGCAAATGATTTCACATACGAGCTCTTTTCCGACATTGCATGATACACAATAACTATCGATCAGCTGTCGGGATATCGGCAATAGCAAATCAAATTCCCAAAAATAAATTGCTAACAAGGTTTTCCCTTTATTGAGTTGTTGATGGGCATTCGGGTGGGATGCCCCACCCGCTAGCAGCTCCTCAACGACCAGAATGTTGTGTGCTAAACGTTGACAGTAAAAAGTGCAATCAACAATTACGTATTACGGTCTCATAAAGCGGCCAAGAAATAAATGTCAGTCGATAGCAGCAGCTAAAGGCCGAAATTGATTGGATAGCCAGACGACTGCTAGGGAGCCACAGGGCGAGAGGGCGAGAGGGCGAGAGGAGCCGCTGAAATTGATATTCAAAATGCAAACGATTGCCTATAAAGTATATTTACTATATGTACCTATACATACCCGTTTTGAATCGCTTCGGGGCTGTCAGTTTATTCAAGAAATATGCATATGGAGCAACGGCAGCGGCTACCCCGAACTAATGGGCCTGCAATTTGGGTTCATTTAAAGCAAAAATTAAACTGACAAAATGCGAAGAGATCAGAAAACGACCCCTGCCCATGGCCAAAAATATGTGGAGTATAAATAAATTTGTGATATGGCTGGCGAAACAGCGAAAAGTTCAAGGTAATTGCCGTTGTCAAAGCAGCGCAACGAAAAGTGGGCGGACCCCGTGAAAACTTGGCCAACAATTTATGGGCCACTTGAATACAAGCAAAGGGTGTTGAGGTTGCACGCGAGCAATCACCAGAACCGAACCGAACCGAAAGGATGTGGGATGGGGTCTGGGGTCTGCATCTACCCATGAGGAGGGTGCACTAGGAGAATGCCTGGAAAATTTACGTATTTTGCATAAACGATGTGAGAATTACTTAATTGCAGTTGGAATGGCTTCATACACACATCCACACATCCACATTCACATCCACACTTATAAATATACATCAGTCGGGTCTGCTTGTCCTCTTTCCTCTGTGGGCGGCAAATTTATGAGTCTTTAGTCTCGACCCACAAAATGAAGTTGTCTACGGCACCAGACACCTGCTTGGGGCCTTACGGGGGAATGTCACGTCAATCCCTTTTGTTTGCCACTCATATATGTATCTGATAGCTGAACATATCTGCAAATATGTGTATCCATTAGATGGCTGATTGCTAAAGTCGAATTTGGTCAACATGTTCTTGGTTACGTCAGTCAACAGTAAACAAAGTTCGAGTATTACCAGGGAATGAAGTCAAGAAACAAAAGCTAGCATGGGCCTGTGTCTGAGTTGGTCCTGAGGAAAAATTGAACGATTCTTCCGTAAAGTATAGTATGGAATAAGGAACTGCTAATAATTTCCCTAATATTTGTAAGGCTCTAACATTTTCGCCATTAAAAACCCCTATCTCTTTAGGTTCTTCTTGAAAAGTGTATTTGCCATTCGACTTGCCACAGCAGGTTCTTAGCCTTTCCTTTGGCCAAGCTCTTCGTTTGATTTTGGCATGTCTGCCAGCGTGGATGACGATGACGACGATGACTTTGAAAACAAAATTTTTGCTCAAATGAGAGGGAAATGGCTTTCAGCCAAGTCAACAGGCCGAGCCAGGGCACTTGGAGCATATTAAGGGCGTCATTAGTGCGGCAGGCACTGCAAATTTGACAGGTGTTGGGGGAAGAGTGACGACATTTGATGGTCCTGACATTTGCCGCAGTGCAACGACAGCAACGGCAGCAGAAGCTTACTGTTGCAGCAACAGAAACAGCAACAGCAACAGCAACATTGGGGGCGCGGACGTGCTGGCAACGGCGTAGGCCGTGTCAGGTTTCAGCTATTTAGCGGCAATTTGTATGTGCAAAAGTTTGCCAAATGCAAACGGAATTGCAGTTTAAACCTCATTTGGCGCACTCGATGAGCCACCGTCGACGGGCGTCGCATCGTGGGCGGTCGATACAAGCCGGGAACAACGGCAACCGCCATAAAAATAATACTTTCAATAATAATTGCAAAGTGTTTTCTATTCCATTCGGCTGCCGCCTTCGTTTCCAGGCCATAAATCAGCGATTGCTCAGTCAGTCGCTGGCTCTGGGCTCTGGACGGGCCTGGCGCCTTCTGCCCGAACATAAATTTAATTGAAAGACGGACCGGAGTCCAAACCGAAGCCCAAACCCAACCCAAGCCCAAACCAAAGTCAAGTCGTTGCCAAAGATGCCTGGAAGTGGTTGAGGCGTCAATTGGCAAATTGGTTTCCATGTCAGCCAGAAGGAAAAGTTAATTTTCTCGCCGCCATAAATAACCCGCATTGATCGACTGGAACTAAGCCAAGGAAAGATCTTTCCCACTCTGGAACTCAACTCCTATCTATCTCCAAAGATCTCCTCTGGCAGGTGAGGTGTTCTTCTACTCCAGCCCCAGCCCCAGCCCCAGCCCCAGCCCCCGCCCTATCCCATTCCGATTCCAATTCCAATTCTGGCCAAGTCCATGGGCAAAAGTATTTTAATGCTTTTTTAATTGGAAATGCACACACACGACCCGGCTGATGACGCCTCGAACTTACTGCTTGTTTTGCAATTACGTAATGGCAATTTAATGATCGCCTCGCCAACAAACCGCAAATAGTCGTTCTAATAAATGATCCACTGTGACGAAGCTGGAATGCCCTAGGCAAAAGCGGGTAAATATTAATTAATATTGATATTCATTTAAATAATAGTTATTCATTTCATTCGAAATGCATATCCATCTCAGCGGCTACGAAGCGAGTCTAGGAACCACACAAAATCGCGCATCCGAACTAGAGACTTGGGTCTACAGTTCTTTGTAAGGCCTCATATTCAGGGGTTTAGGATTCGAATAGGTTTGGTGTAGGGTCTTGTTTATTGTTTATTAAACTTGAAGATCCCATTGCTGGACATGAGAGATGATGTGTTTCGTTAGTTTTATTACTTCTGCCTCCTGGCATATCCTTCAACTGTCGAACAATATTTCTATCAATTAGTCCTCTACGAGTAAGCCGATCCCATAGCGAGAGTCTCAAACTTTTCGAATTTTCTTTTTTATTAATTGTCAATTGAGTTTAACTGAGAATTGTATTGCAATTATAAGGGAATACTAAATATAGCACTCAAAAAATTGTTCAAATTCTCGAGTGTTAATTTTGAAGAGAACCTACAGAACCTGAGCGGGAGAAGCTTTGACAGATTGCCACACAAATGATTTGTTAATTTCGTATAATTGTGGATTTGCTGGACTGGAAAATTTATGTGGCTACCCGTTTGAGGGGAGCAGCGAGGAAATTAACATTAATTAGGCACGAATCTCCATCTCCATCTCCGAGCACGCCATGCCATGCCATGCCACCGATCGCAGCGGCAACAAATTCAATTTGATGCATTTTGGGTTTATTTGAAAATTTTCTCATTTTGTGGAAATTAATGAGCGCCCATTTGGCGCACTCCCCGACCACGCCCCCAATGCGCACGCAAACCATGGCAGCTTTATTTCTTCAGGCTCGTATCGTTGCTTTCTGGGTTTTATTTTTTTTATATTTTTGTAGAGAATCTGCCTTAGTTATATTTATAAATTAATGGGCCAAGATAAATGGCAAGCGATTTGTATTAAGAGACGTTTTTGGGAACAGAATTGGGCGCCGGGACCTCGTTAAGTGTCTTCGCTCTACTTACTTGGCGGCCCCTAAGAGCAGCAGGAGGTGCAGCAGAGGTGGGTGTGTGTTGGCCATGAATCAGATATATATACATATATGCACTCGTATATAAGGTGAATCCCTCAAATCGTTTGTGCTCTGCCTTGGGGTGTGGCAAGTGGAGCAACTTTCGGTTTATGAATTTGAAATAAATTGAAAAAGAAATAAGAAATCGGATGGGCTATAATGATGATGAGGCTAGTGATTGTTGGCCATCCTCTGATGAGGTGGATCGCTTGGTTTAAGGGTTTTTAAAGATATATTATGATGATAATGGGAAAAAGTTAAGTTGAAGAATAAGAGGCTAAATAGATTCCCTCAGTCTCCTCGTCAGTCTTTTCCCCTGAATAATAAGTATAGGTATTTCTGAGATCTGTAGGATAGGATAGATAGATCTTACAGACCATCTATCTATCAGCTTCCATGGAAAAGCCACAACCGCACTCTCCCACTGAATCCACCCATTGACTCCTCCCACTGATTACATTGCTTCCTCCATGCCAGAACTTCCACCAAATGTGTTCCCCCAACCTTCCTTCAATTTCCTTCCAAAGTTCACCTGCCCAGCCAATTAATTAATTAACCTTTGGCCCCATATCCATGAGCTCCACCCCATCCATCCCTGTGAGCAGAACCAATAAGTGCATGTGGGGGCGGGACACGCCCACGAACATGAAGGGGGCTCCATTTAAAAGCCATTTCGCTTTGTCGCCGCCGACAAATTGCCGATATTTGCTATTAAAACCTTTTTGAACCCCATGGAGGGGCGGAAGGGGAACAAATAGTTGTTGTATGCTAAAAGTTTTTGTGGCACAGTCAATAAATCTGCGGCGGCTCTGGAAAATGTTGCAAAGGCAACATCGCGTCGGCCAACTACTTTAAAATAATTAATGGGTGCGGCCCAGCAACTGAAGTTAGCCAAGTTTTTCGCTGACGCTGACGCTGACAATCGGCTAAATTATGGGGTCGCAGTGGAAATAGCCGGGTTTCCCGGGTTGAGAGGGGGACAGCCTTATGGTTGAGACTGCCTGACACCTGTCCCCGTTCTATGGCATCGATATTGGGCTGTGAATGCCATTCGCTGAGCCCAAATCCAAACAGCAACACAGCTGCCACAATGAGGCAGTTAATTAACACATTCCCGTGGCTGCTGCTCAGATTCAGGGGAATCTGGCCAATTGTTGCTACTGCCACCTGCCCCAATCGTTAAGGATTTGGCCCGGTTATAGTTTTTGTTTGTTTTGGACGAGGTTTGGGGTTTAGTTTAGGTGTTTCAGTGGGACTGTAAGGTGATCGCATATGTCACGAAGCCCTCAAGCCCATCCTGAATGCCGAATAGATTAAGCCCAGAGATCAAACTCAATTTGGATCAATTATTAATGGCATCCCGCTCGATTGAGCAGCTGTTGGCTTCTGGCAAGTAGATAAATCCATTTGATTTGCTCTGTAATGGCCCAAAGTCTTTGCCAGGGGCTTGGCTGTAACTCTGTCTGTGCTGCGGCTCTCCTCTGTGGCTGCATTTGTGTTAATTTGAATTTAATTGTTGGCCAAACCCGGAGTCAGCGGCGGGCATTAACACATGCTCGCGAAGGCGCCTCGGACTCGGACTCGGAGCAATGTGTTTGGGTTAAATATTGTATGCCAGGAGTGGACACGACTATTGGGCCCAGTCCCCTGCCCCCTTGGGCAGCACCCCCTGACTCCTACAGATGACTCCTTTCTGGAACTTCGTGCCTCTGTCTTTTGGCTCTATGTCATTTTAATGGCCGGCGCTGCTGTTGCTGCTGGTGCTGCTGCTGCTGCAAATGACCAATGGCGTTTTCAACTGGTTGCTGCAGCTGTACACACACCCCCTCTCCTGGCAGTTACCCCTCCTTACCCCTCCTGCTGCCACCCCAAACGAAACTGCGTGCAAAATTGCTGCAACGAAGCGAGTCGAGGCGGCTCGACGAGCAGCTTGAGTTGTGGCAGCCAAGACGTCTCTTGCCTCCCGGTAGCAGGCAACGCTGACAGGCCGCCGGCTGACGTGCCAACCACTGGCCACTGACCACTGGCCAGTCCTCAGTCTCGATCCTCCTGCACTCCATCTCCACTGCAGTGTCAGGCGCTGTCTTGGACTCCATCGCCGTCTCTTAGTCGCAGTTCGAGGCCAGCATAACAGACGCTGCTCGTTTTTGGGGTAATTAATCATGCTGCATAAATTAATGTAACCAGAAGTTAATTAACTTAAGTTTATTTGCACGGCTTTTGCTTAGAGCCACGCTCAGCATTTGCCACGCTTGCCACAGCAAGAATCTCTACACCTAGAGTGGGACTCCTATGGAAAATAAATGTAAAATGGGAGCCAAGACTATGTGTTCCTTCTACATAGAACAAATATGAATGTTCCTGGATGCAGTGTTAGAAACAGTTCTACGAATATTTCGTCTCTCTCTTTATTTGATTCCCCTCAAGACGATTCTACTGCAACGCCAATATTCACCCACCTTGAGGCATCATTTCAAGGCTATCTTCGGACTCCTCTCAGGTGTGCCACAGCATTTCTGGAAAGAGTTTATCTGAGAGCGCAGATTTCAGCAATTCGGGATTCGGGATTCGGCATCGCCATCAGGCAAAGGCCTTTTAACTGCTTGCAAATTTATGTCTCAGCTTAAGAAAACACTAAATGAGTGCCATGCATTTTTTTATCGCACGCAGCAGCCAGAGCAACAGCAACAAAAATCCCAGCTTAAAAAGAGCATCAGAAAACAAGAACAACACAACAACTAATTAGACATGTTAAGGAACATGTTCAGAGTCTTCTTGTTGCTGGCAACAGGCATTAAAATGGTAACAGGCCCGAAAGTCAGCCAGCACACACATTTAAAAATGCTCAACTTAATTAATTGCACAGCAAATGCCGGATAAGGGACCCTTGAGAGGGGCCTGGGCATGGGCCTGGGACTCTCACTCTGACTGGAACCTAAACTGGAACTGGGATTGGGATTGGGGTTAAGTGTGACTAAAGCCAATGACTTGATATTTGCCGCACGATAGGATGCCTCTGGAATCGTTGCTGGACATCCCAAAGGGCATCAGCTGGAGTCGCGTTCGGTTTTGCTGCGCGTTGGTTTCGCTTTTCATTAAACAAATATCCAAACACTTTTGCCGCTGATCCGGCGACACAGATTACGACCCAGAATGGACCCAGCCCGGCTGGACAGCCCTCTCGCCTCTCTCCTCTCTCTCTCGCCGTGTCCCTACCACATTTGCAATTTCAATTTTGTATCGCGAGGCGAAGGCGAAGGCGCAGGCGACAAAAGGTCTGCCAAAGTCTTGCCAACTTCTTAATGAAGTTTTATACTTTGAAGCTCTTCTTCCTTTTCTTTTTATTTGCGCGTGCCCAGGGCTTAGGTTCTGTTTTAATCGAATTTTGAAGGTGTGCGATTTGACACCAAGGAATTTTTAGCCAACTAAAATATTTCCTTAAGTCAATCAATAAATAATGATATTGGATTGTATAATAGTTATTGGAGTATAATAGTTGTGGCTACCTATACCCTTACTTTATTCCCTGTCTTACAGTTGTGAACCGCACTGTCTTCAGCCCTTTACATTCTCTTTATTCAATCAACTGTAGAATCCTCTTACGAAGCATCTTCCATCATCCCTCTCCGCATTAGCCAGCTTCATTAAGGCTAACACGCCCCCAACAAGATCAGGCACAACCACACGAAACATCGATCAATGAGCAATGATTAATTGATGATTCGAATGCATAAAACCATTTGAAGGCACAATCAAATTAAGGCAGCAAATAAATGTGAGCCAATTATTAAAACTTAATTTTGATGTAGACACCAGGCACCAGGCACCAGGCACCAGACATGAGACATGAGACTTCGTCTCCGAAGCGGAGTCTCCGTCTCCTCCGCCCCCTCCGCAGCATTTTCGATTACCAATTTCACAGCTCACTCCCCCAACCCTACCCCTGCCCCTGCCCCAGCCCCTAACCCGTGGCTGTTCATCAGCGGCGGCAGCTAATGAGCCAACATGCACTTGGCCAGCCAAGATGTTGCTGTTGGGGCTGCTGTCGATCTGGGGACGGCGAAGGCAAACGGCAATCGGCATACGGCAATGGTTGTACAACTAATCAAGCTGTTTCAGCTGCCAACTTTGATGCATTTCCCAAATTGATGCCCTCGGGATTGATGGCTGTGAGCATTCTGTGGCTCTCTGACATATGCAAAACATTTTGTTTGTACACTGGACGGAGATACGAATGTATCCAAATAAATGAGCTGAGAATGCAGACAAATCACGGACAAAGAAGGTGAAAAAGCTGCCAGCTCAAGCTGAGAAGTGTAGAGGAGTAGATGATGATCCAAAAGTTAAGGGGCTGGACGACTAGTCAATGATCTACAGAAGATGAGAGATAAGATGAGATATCATCCGCAACCTACAGAAGAAGATTCCGTTCACAGGAATCCCAGGAATTAAGCATCTTCAGATCTAATCAAACAGCAAAACAGTTGCCCCAACCCATGGACTGCTGCTTACCAAAAACCCCTTATAAACAAAAGTTGAACAAATCTATTTCAATTTCTGAAGCTGCGCCAAATTAACCGCAGGCATTCAGTTTTCGGTTTTGTATCTGGGATTTCGGTGTTTTCTCTTTTCGAGCCTCGAATCAGCTCGCTGTTTGAAGTCTCTCCCTCGGCATTGTTTCTGTTTCTGATGAGTATTGATGAGTTTTAATAAATTGCTGATGAGTTGGCCGACTTGGGGCTGGGGGCTGGCTGTTAGAGATACCAATATCTCTGAACGGCGACGGGGACTGGGACTGGGACGGGGGCCTGAATCAACGCCTTGGCTACCAGGGGGCACGGCACCGTAGCCGGCACTGCAGCCGGGCAGATGAGCATTTGAGTGATGCGTTTTTGAAAGTGGCGTCGAATTTCTCAACCGTGAAGCGCCATGCAGAGCAGCGGTAATTGAGATGCTGCCTGATCGGGCTCCGACTGCGACGCTCCGACGCTCCGACGCTCCGACTTTGCGACTCTGCTACTCTTCGACTCTTCGACTCTGGGCTCTTGGGTCTGGATCGGTGAGATCTCGGTGCGAGTGTAGCAACGTGTATCCATTTAATTGCCGCCATTATTAAACTCATTTATCGTTTTTCATTTCAAACTGTTCAGGTGTCCGTGTCCGTGGCCGCGACTGTGTCCGTGTCCGTGTCTGAGTCTGAGTCGGAGATACTGTGCCTCTGTTCGGGTTCGGGATCGGGATCGGGATGCAGATGCTTGAGTGCAATTAGCGTGGATAGCTTGAGCAGCTGCCTATGATTTGAGGCTGGCTGTGATGCAGCTTCTTACATGGGAATTAAGTTGTTTTGCTTAATTAATAAAAGTGGTTTTTAATAGAACGCCATTAGCCAGCCAGTGGCCACGGGGCAGCCAAACCAGAAGAAGGCTTCTTCAAAACTTCTCTCTGACTCAACACCCACCTCTGGATCATTTCTCTTTGGGTTGGGCGATTGCACACGGATGGAAAAGTTTCCATGTAACTCGGACATTAAGCAATCTCTTGGCTTGTCACACTTTCGAGTTCATCAGTGTCAAAAGCGGCGATGATGATGATGACAGGGCAACCGGAATGTTTCCTTGTTTTCACCGTCACATAAACTCATATAATTAACATAATCATAATCAACAAAGTATAAACATTAAATTGAGGCTAATTACTTTATAACCGACACTCAACTGCGAAACATCTGACAATGTTGTATGTTGAATTACCCCCAACCCGGCAGAAAATAAAACTGAAAAAACATGTTCACTTGTGGCAAACTCGTTTCAATTATGAAGAATCGAGCGAGCGGTCTAAGCGAGTGCTGATTACAGTACACCAACAACAACAAAAATACACCAACAGTATTCCTACAACAAGAACAATACACCACCAACTCCTCAAGCAAAAAAAGAATACAACAAAAACACTTCAACTAAACAATACACCAAAAGCAACAAAAAAGCTCAAACTCTAAAAAAAACACCAACAAGAGTACACCAACAACAAGAAACACACCAACTGTCAACCGGATGGAGCCGGAATAAGAGTAAATTATGCGATAGCCCGACAGTTTCACACATGCGAATGAAATTTGATTTAATTTTTGTCTAAATGGAGGCTATGATCACGTTTCTGATGTCCGCCGGCATAAAACTGCAATTGTCTCATGGATGAAATACACTGAAAGAAAATTACACACCCGCAGAACAAAACATTTCGGTGGCACTCCCTTGGACGGATGTAAAGTAATCCCAACATCGAACTTAACCAATACTTATATGAATCTAAGCTTTTATCTTCTTTACCTATAGATTTATACTACATTGAAAATACCGAATACATCAGTGCAACAATATGTACCTTTAACACCCTCTCAACCTATCTAACACCAATAAAGAAATTCTTAGCTGCTTCCTTCCAAAGGTGCCACAAATTTCGGGGCAGTGTGCATGGAGTGAGTACTCTTACTGCCAAAGTTGCCGGCCAGCAGTAGCTTACAGCCGCTAACCATTGACTGCAACCGGTAACTGGTCGTACTGCCGGTCGAAATGCGGGGCTGGTTGACTGAAATTTGAGCAAGATTAAACAGAAAAGCTTACTCAAACCTCCGCTTTGGATTTTTATGACAGGCGCATGAGTCCGTGTGCAATTGTAAGTGCGCCATATAATTTACAGATAATTATTATAATTACAGGTTATTTTCAGTTAACATATTTGTAGCCGCTGTTGCCGGTCGCCGTCCACTGGCCACAGCTAAGATTCGTTTTTTGGCCGGCCATTGCATATATGTACATATGTGTGTAGGAGGCACTAACAGGCTCTTTTCGAGCTACAAATATATTTTGGTAATAATAATTTGATGGGGTTTCCTTATAATTAGCTGCCTTTTGATGTCTTTCTCAATTGGTTAAATGCGCAGGAATAATTGTGGCAATGTTGGCCCAAATTTAGGCGAAAACAAAAGACTTAGGCAACGAACTAAATCCCGAAGAAGAGATCCATCTGCTGAGGATGGTACAACTTGGTGTCTTTAGGGTTTTAATGTTCAGTGCCGTTTATCCAGAACAAGGTAGATTGAAGAAGTGATAAGCAGAGCATCAAATAATTTCATTCAACTTAATTAGGGGAAAAGTTTCGAGCAGTACCTGAGTCATCTCTCATAACTCTTTGGCCAATTATGCGTTATGGCCGGCGCAAAACTGAAGCCGAAACCGAACCAAAAACTGAAAATATTGTATCTCTGCCGTTGGTCATAAATAAATTTGCCAGTCCGAAAATATGTACAAGGAAAACACAAGCGACTGACAATCTATGGGGCAGGGCCGTTCAGGACAGGACTGGACAGGGTTGGGTTGGGTTGGGTTTGGTCTGCTTTGGTTGTGGCTGGGGCTGTGGCTGTGGGCTTGGAACGCGATAAAAATCGCTGGCAATTTGTTAAATTTAACGATTTTCAACCTCAAGCCAACGAAAACTGTGCCGAAAGTTGGTCACTCGCCCCCGTCCTGCCCTCAGCCCGAATCCCTCCGCCCTCCGCCCTCAGCCCTCGGCCTCGCCTCCCCCGGCTTCGACTGTTTTATGGCCAAATAAATAATTAAAATGATGCGTGGTGTTAAGTGCCGCCACGTCGAGAGAGTTCCGAAACTCTTGGTGGAGAACCACTAAACCACACGCAGTCTGCCGGTGTCTGGCATTTCTTTTGAAAATTTGTCATAAATTTATCGCTTTCGCGACCGGGTTCACTAAACCCCCACTGTCCCCTGGACAGATCTGGGCCCAAGCCCAACCCCAAGCCCAAAAAAGAGCCGGGATCGGGGCACGTACTTCGTCGTAGTCCAAGCTTAATTGCTTGTCATGTGGCACACATTTTTGCCACAAATTGGCCGCCAGATATGCGAGACGTGACCCCCGGCACGCGGACCACACAACGCTTGATGTTGTTCTAAGACTGCCAAAAATTATATGATCATCCACTCCGCCCAAGGCCCATTATGGCGGTCAAACAAATAACCCGCAGACAAATTATGTAAACTAGCTTCAGAAAGGTATAAACGAAGCTCCGATACTCTTGGAAAGTGTCTTAACATAAATATGATGTAAGGAACTAACCAGAACCATTCAAATTCCATCTTAAAATCAATGAAGTCCTAGTAAGACAATCTTCTCACTTCCCTATCCCTCAGAGCAAACCTCTAACCCTCACTCATATGCCCATCATTTGGAGAACTATAAAATGTAAAGAGACACTTTTCATAAACAGTTTTACGCCCTTAACCCCTGAACCGGTTCGTGGTTCAAAGAATAAAACTAAAGACGGACACGCAGGCCTCATTAAAGGCGGCCACAACACAGACAAAACTACAGTCCAAATCTGACTCCGAGTTCAGTTTAATTTTCATTTTTAATGAACTAATATGCTTTATGAGACTCGACTTGCTCCACACAGAATGTCACTTGTCGCAGCTTCTTGTCTTTTGAGATCTCAATGGTTTTATGGGTGTACGCAATCGTAAAAGACAACGAGAAATCTCCGACCAGACCGATAGAGAGCAGCACATAAAACGAGGTTTAGACCTAATCTTAACTGATCTCGAAAGGCGGTTATCAAAAACAGGAAAAACTGAAAATTAAGTAGCAAGTGCCTCATTCTTTCCTAGTAAATTCTGTCAGGTTTATGAGAATTTTGTGTACATAGGAAACTCGAACAGAATGGGTGGATGTTGCTGCAGAAATCCCACATCTCCGTATCCCACAGTCCCAATGGAGTTTATGGATACCCTGAAGAGTAAGACCCAACGTACGTGAATGGTGAAAGTAATCGAGGAATGTCAGAAAGTACTTGCTCCTCCCCAGTGAAACCCACACAGATACAGTATCTGTACAATCGATTCTGTCAAATTTCTGGCGAATACCGTCCTTATCAGGTACAGAAGTACAACTTTTACTCGGGCCTGTTGTCCCTGAATCCCCTGCTGCCAACGATTCTGAACTGCATGTTCGGGGATAAGAATGTGATCACCTTCGTAGAGTTTGCCATGTTCCTGAGCACCTTCCAGGCACACTCACTGAAGACCAAGAGAGGCTTCAAGAACGAAGGAAAAGACCGCAAGTTGAGCTGTAAGAGATATCCTTTAAGATCGCCAATTTTCTGTATGGTTTTCCTTCTTCTACTCACAGATCTGTTCAGTATGTATGATCACAACAAAGACGGGCGCATCACCAAGGTGGATATAACATTAAGTAAAGGTAAATAGCCAATGTAATATCCCGTTCGCAGGTGGATCTAGTGATCATAGTGCACAAACTATTCGCGCATATGATGGATCATTTGCAGATCATGCGCATAGTGGACACAATGATGACGGAAATGGATTGCACGGACACTAATCAAATATCATTCCGGGACTTTTGCAATGCCTTCGAGGTCTTCGACATGGCCGAAATGATGGTCACCTTTATACCCGAGTTCCGGGGACGTTCCTACGACGATGGGAATTCTTCAAAGTGGTTTTGTTGGAAGTGAACCAAAAATTAAAATATCTTTATTTATGCTGCACTTCAATAAGTGATTGGAAGTTTCTTGATCTTCATTGAAGGCTTAAGCAATCTTAAGGGCCGATAAAATGCTCTGAACCAGACCCAAAACTGAATTCACTATGTCCAGAATTTGCTGCAAAGTAGGAAGTAAAGCCGCCACCACACCTTCGACAAGGTTTCCTGTCAGACCGTTGAGCAACCCAACAATTTCAGTCAACGCAGAATTCTCCACGGAAGTCAATTGTCCCACTAAGTCGCCAACCAGAGCTGTAGATGGAGCCATTAGATGGAGAAATAGGACCTAGGGATACAAATTATGCAGTGGGCTATTTAGCATCTAAGTGTGTCTCTGTACTTACAGCAAAGCAAATCAATTTGCCCATCGAGCCTGGATTCAAAATTGCCATCATGCTTATTGCTTGTAGGGCTTGTAGTAGAACTATAGCTGTAGTATTCACAATGCCCCAGCAGACTTATATAGGGAAAATGCAGCCACAAACTGTCACGACTCTTCCCTGGAGATAGTATGTCCAATATAGATCGTGAGTGGGTAATACCAGAAAGGTTTGATTGGATATATTTGCCTTCGAACGATTGCTTCTGAAAAGCGTCCCATGCATTCGAATTCTGTCGAAAGTCGAATTTTATGACTCTATTAGGGCGATCCGCATACGCAACAGAGGGAAAAAGGCAAACGATGCAAAATGCCAACCGAAAGATCATAAACTTTACTACCTTTGACTCCGACTGATCGACCAAATATACGAGGTATGCCTGTATATAGTCATCGTCGTGTGTTCCCTTTTTCGCTGATCTTCCAAGCGCGTTGAAGGAATTTTGCGTGGATTCGCAACCTCTGTGGTTGTGGTTGTGGTTGGGGTTGTGGTTGGAGTATTTTTCGCATAGCAACATAAATTACATTTTATTGGCAATTTGGTTGGGAAATTAATGTGCCTACAGTTGGCAACTTTGGTAATTTATGCAAATAAAACGATCGTAAATTTGGCATTAAAACGCTTATTAAATGATCGTTTATTAGCCCAGCCCAGCCAACATCGGCTCTGTTCTGTTCTGTTCGGTTCACTCCCAAAATGGATAAGCTCCAACACCAATCCAATACCATATCCTCACGTAGTTCCTTTGCTTGTGCAACAAGGTTGCGATTTGTAGCAGTTGCATAAATTAAGTGATTAACAGAATTGTTCCTAAATGTTGGCAGCTACTTACAAGATTGATATAATTTACGATCCCGACCCGAACAGAATTACTCGGGCTGTGTGTCTGTCTATAACTTCTGGGAAAATGCAATTGGATGCTGGTTGAATATATCTCTCATTTTTTCTCTCCCATATTGTTTAATGTATTAGCTGCCGCATTGTGTGTTAATTTGACATTCCTTGGGAATGGGAATGGGAATCGCAATGGGTATGGGTATGGGTATGGGTATGGGTTTGGGTATGGGAATGGTCAGCAACAGCTTCAACACTCTTCAGCACGACAAACGAGGCTTGTTGCTGTCAAAAGCAAGAAATATAACCATATAAAATCAGTCGGCCAAAGCCACTGAGCAGAAGTCGGGGCTGGTGCTGGAGCTGGTGCCGATGCCGATGCCGGTGCCGGTGCCGGTGCCTGTTCTGACCTGTCTCGGTCTTTATCCCCAGCCCACGTCTCCTGGCCTGTCCTTTCCTCCCATGATCGTCAGCTCCATCATCGTCGGGCAGCTCAGGCAGGATTAGCAAAATTAATGCGGCAAGTCGGAGACTGCTGCTGCTGCCGATGGAATCCCAAGCTGTCATCGCTTCAGGTCTTCACTTTATCATCAAAACACGGGGAAGCTGCAGAGAAACTTTCAATGAAATGAATTTCGCGCAAAAATGTTCGAGTTAAATGAAAAAATTTCATCCAAAAATAATTCAGTTTCCCACTGGCTTACAGTTTTGAAACTTGACTTGGTTGTTTATCGAATAATCATCTCCTAAAATCTTCGCATTAATCAATGAGTCCACAGAGCTCATTTCATTCATCTAAACCCTTGTCAAGGAAGCATTGTTCTGCGTCTTTCCCCCATTTCCCATTATTATTGTCTGGCTACAAAAACTTTATTGATTGATATCCCCAACGGTTTGAAAGATATTTTAAGAGAGCCCAAGTGTCTTTAGACGGGTTTTTGTCAACCCAGAGAGTCGATTCAGAAGGAAGTGAAACTCGCATTCATTCATGTGCCCATTGGTTAATAAAACCATTCAGATTCATTCATTGTATGGTCGTGCCCACAGGCTGGGGTCTGGGGTTTAGCCGCAGGCCGATAATGATGGCTTAATAATTGAAATTTATCAAAATAAATTAGGCAAAGCGTCTTTAAGGCCCAATGCCACATTAATTACAACGTCTTTGGCGAGTTACCATCATTGGACATTTAAAACGGGCTTGACAAATGGCTAGATCATTCACAGGCCCGGGCTCAAAGAAGGAGAAGATCTTGGACTGGCTAAATACACGATTTCAATGCCACAGATCTGTGGCCCATAAATTTAGCCAGCAATTTACAACGATCAATTCATAAATTTATTAATGAATTAAGTTATAACGTAATTTTGCAGTCGATGTTGAGGCTCTTCCTCCTCCATCTCCGTCTCCATCTCCATTTCGTAACGAAATGCAATCTGCTCGAAACAAAATGATGATCACTGATGATCGTTGGCAATATATCAACGGCGGACATGGCCTCCAATGCCTCTCCGACCTAATCGAATTGTGGGCCCGGTACACACCGAACCAGCCGCCAGTCCACACGAAATTCTCGGAATCGGCAAAGGATGCAGCAGCAGCAGCATCGGCGAAAAGGGACGATGGAAGATGGAGAAGAGTAAAGAAATTTAAATGAAGCTGTGGAGGCAGTGATATAGAGGAAGAAAGAGGGGATTTGGGAGAGGCAGCAGCTTAGTTCTATATTCTAGTGGTGGGAGCAGTCCGCGAAAGAAGAGGCTTTGCGAACTCATCTGAAATCACAGAGAAACAAGGTCTTCTGTTTTCACGAAAAGCCCGTTCTGGTGTACTCGTAGCATGCCCATCTCTAGAAGTTCTCTTTCTGCACATGATTAGCAAACAAGGGATCTCTGGGTCTGGGCCCTGCTTTGGGTACTTCCTCCCATAATCGTTATCAGTGCGGCACCATCATCAGCACCAACAGAGCCCCAACAACAGGCACAGCATATACATACATAGCAACTTTTGCATTTCTTGTTTATAAATTGGAATTTAAAATTAATTAAGTTGTCGTTTTGCGCTTTTATCCAATTTATAACTAATATGACACCGATTATACGAAATATGTTCACTAATTAACGAACAAACACCGCAACTCTCGGGAGTAGTCGGCCAGGGCTACCCATCTCTTTCTATCTCTTACTGGGTCTCTCTTTCTAACTAACGAGAATCCAGGCAGACAGTCAGGCAGCAGTCAATGTCGCGCTGTTTTCTGTTTGCAGTTTTTAATACCCTCACATGGCGGTCTTACGGTCTTTTGGGGAGATGTTTGCAATAATCTCTGTATTTAATTTAGATTAATAGATGGTTATATAAAGGTTAAGGTTTTGATTAGTATTGCCGTCTTCTGAACATCCAAATCCACAGAATATATAGTGATTAAATTATAGAACTTTCTGGGTTCATCCATTGACACAGATCATTATTTTAGCAGAACCATCTGTTACCGTACCACTACATCATTCTGTTCTAAACAATATTGTATAGCTATAAAGGTAATCCAACCAAACAGATTGTAGTTTACATCCCTGCAGGAACAGACCGCCATATCCATAGGAACAATCGATCTGCAAAGGGTATATCAGACTTCGGCGCTAAAACAACACTTTCGGGATGGTGGGGCTCTGCTCTTCCCGCTGTTCCCATTGCTCCTCCTGCTTGTTTGCCTTGGGTGGAGTGGATCTTCTCTCGCTGCTCCTTTATCTTCTTGCCCTTCTTCCACATGGAGTTGGATCGTGTCCGCGTCCGCGTGCTCGTAATCTGCTCGCTGAAGACGCGTTGTAAATTGTCTGACAAAGCTTATTTTATTAATTTAAGCCATAAACGTTGCCCTCTCTTGTTGCTTGTTTGCAGCTCCTTTTTAGCTTTGCATATACCCTGGTTCCCTCTGGACACTGGTCAAAGTCAGTGGAGAGTCCCCCAGCAGCTCCACACCGAACCAGCTTCAGGCTCGGCCTCATCTCCAGCTCCAGCTCCAACTTCAGCTTCAGCTTCAGCTTCGGCACCAATTTATTGCCATCGTAAAAAGCCGTTTTGCGTTTTAATAAGCCATGTTCGGTTCTTTCGTTTCGGTTGTTAACAGAAGGCGTCGACCATTTCACCATCTCCTACCCTCTCTTTCTCACTCTGTCTGTCGTTCTCTTTCCTTCCTTCGTTCTTTCGTTCTGCCTTCTGCTTCCACTGCATTCTTTTGGCATAACTGAGAAATTGGAGTTGTGTTTTGGTGTCCAGCAATTGGCCAATTGAGTGACATTGGTTTATAGAACGCCGGACTGAAACCTAACGGGGTTTAATGGCTGCTAAGGAATCACGGGAGCGGACCTGGAGTAAGATATAGAAGATATAGAAGTGGGATTAGTCCAACAAAATAGTAAATTATCATGTCTCAAAAGTGCTTAAATCTGATCTTGATGAAGATTTTTCAATGGTCAATTGGAAGATCAAGATCTTCGATATAAGTAAATGTAATATTAGATCTATAGCTGAATAAAACTTAGCCTTCTCTCCCTCACTAAACCCATTAAAGTTCCATCCGGCTTAAACCCCCCTCTCCCACAACAAAAATGAGTTTCCCACTTGAATGGTTCAAATTAGAAAACCAACAAACAAGAAACACTTTCCTTTGGCTGCAAATCAAATAACCCACCTGACCCCCAGCATGACCCCCAAGAAATCGCACTTAATCATCAGCGGGCCCAGGTGCAGGAGGTACAGAATCCGACTCCCACCTTCAGAGTGCAGCACATAATAAAAATAAATATGTCAAAATTAAGTAAGCAGCAACAATTTCGAAAAAGATAAGAAACGCACACAAGGGAAATAATAAAGAGAGAGGAAGGCGGGAAGAGGGGAGAAGGAGAGGCAGTGCGAAAAACACGACGAACCCTTTCTTGCCCATAAAACAAGGCGTTGAAATCAGTAAAAAATTGGCAAGAACCAACTGAGATTCTGCTGAGCAAACAAGCTGGCCAGCCCATCAAGATTCTGCAGTCCGATGCCAGCAAAAGTCCAGCTCCAAGTCCACATCCAAGTCCTGTCCAGCGATGGGTGCCCATTTTCATCCTCATCCTCATCCACATCCCATGTCCACGTCCACGTCCACGTCCATGGGCGATGGGCATGAAAATCGTTTACAAATAAATCAGAAAGCGATAAATAAGGATTTTGTCTCGTAATAACTCAGCGGGAGCCATTTAACATGCAATCATAACGAATCGATGCTGAACGCTTTAGCAGACGGCCCAGACTGACAGACAGACCTGAGCCCAGGACCAGGCCCAGAGCCAGGGCCCAGACACTCCAGATGCTTGAGAATTGGTTGCACTGAGATAAAAATAGGGTACTTTCAAGTATGCAACTCCAAAGAATCATAGATTGTAATTCTATATACAATATATAGATATATAGAAATCATAGCAAAAGGTAGGCAAATCAAGACGAAAGTCACACAATTCCAAATCGAATTTAATCGTTTCTTGAAACGATTCATACACTTTTGCTAGGTTCAACTAGTTTCTCTCCGTGTAGGAAATGTCGAATGGAATCGGAATCTGGATCGGTGGATGGCAACACGCTTTCACACCAGGCAGTCGCCAAGTGGCCAAGGCTTGCCCCAGAGTGGCAAGTGTGTATCGAATTGTTGTTGACTTGCTGCAGTTGTCGCTGTTGCTTTGCGTCGTTGCTGTTGCTGTTGCTGTTCTCGCACGCCTGGGGCATGAAAATAAAGTTGCAAGCAGCCACATAACAACATCTCCTCGATTCTCACCTTGCTCCGAGAACTCCTTCGCACAATGACAGGGGCGTTGTTTGGCCACATGAGTGACGTTTTTTATGCCTGCCCCTATACCGAAGGGTAAGAAGGAGAGAAGCGAGGAACATGCACTTGACTGCACTTCATAATTTGCCTGCGTACGGAGTGCATGCATACGAGTATGTGCGTTCCCAACAACAATGCTGCTTAATTATGTTGTAAAACAATCTGCCGAGCCGTCACTTTGAGCAGGTCCTGCCACAGCTCCAGCCCCAGTTGCAGCTCCTTGTACGAGTGCTAGCCCAACTCCTTCATCTAATAACTCAGCAAGCCATAAGGGGAAGTAATTAAAATTACAAAAGCCCAGCGTTGACGTTGAGGCTTTTGCCATAAAATGGCTCCCAGACACGCAGGCGTATACGTGATTCCAATGACTAATTGCCAGAACTGTGTCACAGGAAACGAGCCAAGCAGCTAACTCGGCTCACGGCTCTCGGCTCTCGGATCTCGCCTATCGGGGCTTATGGGGTCAGGCACGCAGACAGTGCACACACTCTGCACACTCTGCACACTCTCTGGTTCCCGGAGAACTCTCCTCCTGCTTATCTCGATGCGGTTGCAGTTGCAGTTAGTTGCGGCTAACAAGAAATTAAATTCCATTAAGCCCGCTCAAAGCCAAAGAGGAGCAGCCCCAGTCGGGCAGTGCAGCACAGTGGTATGCACCACGAAATATTCCGAGTCATGCAACTTGCTGCTGCCTTTGGGTACTCCTGTTCACCCTCTTTCAATACCTGAAAAAGTTCTTCCCATAGTTGTAGTAGTTCCCACTGACATCTGAACACCACTGTGCAGTGCTTCGCGTATGCGCGACTAATGAAGAGGTGGTAATTTATGTGAACATCTTCACCTGTTCCTAGACACGTTTTAATATGCCAGCGACTCTCGACTGGAGTCATGAATGAGCCGCAGTGCCTTCATCGGGATCTGAATGAAGATGTGGGCCTGGGCCTGAGCCTCAGCCAGAGCCATAGTATGGGGAGGGGGCAACCTGCTAGACGCTAGACACTGTCTAGTTAGCCTGGCCAGTTAGCAGAGCTGTGGCCGAGTGCAGGATTAATTAATTGCCGCTGCCTCGTCAGCAGAGCGGCAGACATGACGTATACGTGACATTTGAGATATGTTCAGACGCTTAATGTGCGACATTTTGTTTGTTTTGTTGCGGGTTACCATGGCTGTTCCTTCTGGCTCTGCTAACAACTTTCGACAATCATCAGTAGCTGCTTTGCATATTTGTGGATGCCTTGCAGTCGACTCTATAATGATGCAGCAGTTGCAGCGTTGTCAAATGACTTGCGTAAATTTATCGTAAATGCCATCAGCTGAAGCCTGAGCCGAGCTGAGCCGAGCCAAGTCTCCTCTCCTTAGATTCCTCAGGCACTTGAGCCGACTGTCAGACAGTCAGTCCGTCAGTCCGTCAGTCAGTTAGTCACTGGAGTTGGCCAATTGGCTGGAGTTGGCTCTGGATCTAGCTCTGTCTCTCGTCTCTGGTCTCTGGTCTCTTGCTCTGGCCGTTGCGGTTGCGGTTGCGGTTGCCAAGGCTACTAATCCTCGTTAATCCCTTTGACTGTTGTGCCTCGCATAGCTGCACATAAATTTGACTCTGATTGTAGTCTTTGTTACGGCTGGGGCTTCTGTGGCTGCCCCTCCGATGATATGCTAATGAAATTCAGTTCGAGAGCGATTCCCTTGCATGAGGAATCAGCCACACATACTCGTACTCGTAAAAGCCCCAACCACTTGGTGTGTTAACGGTTTGTGTCGTTTGACACATTTAATTGGAAGTCAATTGGTTTGGCCCGGACTGATGTGCTTGCTGAGGTGGCAATTGGCATTGCCACAAAGGTGTTGCTAATGTGAGTACGATATCTGGGAATTGGCGAACCAGTTAATCACTTAATCGATCAAGGAAGTCGCTTGGAATAGTATGTTCTATCAATGCATTAGAAATGCAAATTTCGAAGTAATAAAGAATGACGAATGACGAATGTGTTAGACGAAGAGGTATCGATCGTAGGAATAGCATTATTTGAGATTCTAAATCAGACCCAAAAAGTTTAATAGATGCATTTGGACCATATATATAACATATATAGAGACTACATATAAATGCAAAGGAAACGGAATTCCAAACAACTATATCTTTTGCGATCGGTCAAACATTCAAATCTAATTTGAATTAAATTCTGAAATATTTCAAAAATTCTTTGTACGAGTACTCCCGAAGAAGGCACCCCAAAAACTGCAAGCCAGGCCCCAGGACAACCCCCAAAGGACGGCGGCGACAACGGCGCTCCGCACAAACACCAGAACACCAGAACACCAGAAAAGATAGGAACACGAACCGGGACGCGGACGCGTACAAAGACAAAGACACACATTTGCGACATTCAATGGAGCTTGTAGCCCGGTCTGTCTCATTGTCATGCCCGGCTTATTGATTGGAATACAATGGATCCTTAAAGTGTGCTTACAAGCGCCGTAACTCAAACAAATTGCAGCGCCCAAACGCCTGACCTGACTCAAATGGACGGCGGCAACGGCAACAGCAACAGCAACAACTACAACTACAACCACAACAGGAACGAAGACAACGACGACGCGGACGACGACACTGATCAACAGGCGCGGCGACGTGGATGGGTCCCAGTCGTACAGTCAGAGAAAGAGCAAAGGAAAGGGGGGATCCGGAGAGAGGGCTTTGGGCCAGGCCAATGCGTTTTACATGATGCCTACACGACAGGACAGGAGCGGCCACTCAGACAACCGGCCGGCTTAACAAGATAAGCCCGCGCCCCATTGCACAGTGGTCCAACTTGGGCTTGTTAGAGCTCAAAATTGTAAGGTAATTATTGAAAAGGTGATAGCACTTCTATTTGATTCAAAGAGATAAAACTATGAATATAAAATTATACAGAGAGAAACTTATTTCGACAGATATACAACTTTAATGGAATTTGATTCTCCCATCGCTAATCTCAATCACTTAAATTCATTCCTATTCAATCCTTGAACCACTGTACCATTGCCTGATTGTTTGGTGCTGTGGCTGCCTCTTGGCTGCTTTAAATTATTCCAAGCTTGCCACAGAAATACACGGACACGGACCAGAGGCGCTACTGACGCGCTTATGTTAAATTTACCAAACAACCGATTTGTATGCAATTTTGCGATCAAGAAGACTGGGATGAGGGGTGAGCTTGAGCCAGAGCCAGAGCCACAGCCAGAGCCAGAGCCAGAGCTCGAGCTGAAATCCAAATCCCAGCGAGACATCATGACGTCGTGGATTTGCAGGGTCGACTGCTCCCAGTCCCAGTCCCAGTCGCAGTCGCATTGTCATTGTCTGAGTCTGCGCCGCCGTCGCGAAGTCTAGTTTATTGGCGCGACTTTTTATTTGCATTCGAAATTTTTACCTTTTTTTCTCTGTTTTTGGTGGCTGCTCCTGCACGTGATGTATGCGACGTGAGCCGCCCCAGCTCCAAAGCGTTCCATGGCTGCTTGCCGGCCTGCCTGCCTGCCTGCCTGACTGCCTGCTTGACCACACAATTGCCATAAGTTTTGGCCGCTCTGCAATTATTTGCGGAATTCCTTTTGGAATATATATTGACTCGGACTCCCCAGCCCAGACACGGGCAGGAGACTCGGACTTGGACACTCGTACTCGCACTGGCACTCACTCTGGCACTGGCACTGGCACTGGCACACACTCTTCCCGTGCCTTGGCATGCCTGTGTGCATGTCTTCTCCATAAGCCACCTCCCCGAATACCGAATACCGAATACCACCCCGACCGACTAGCTTTGACAGCCCATACAAGGAAGCCTAACCAACAATCCCTGGTCCTGGTGTTGTTGTCGCTTTTTCGACTCTGACTTTGACTGGGAGCACAGTCCATGCCTGTGGCGTTTCTGGTTTCTGGACTGGCACTCGCTTTATTCTTTTCTTAATTTGTCATGAAATTTGCTTTTAACCGCATGGCTTGAGTGCAAGCTAAATTCTAAGCTGGGATTTGCACTTGGCTTTGCAAGGAATGGGCAGAGATAGGGCGGGGTGGAGTATGAGATATCGAATCGATTGGAGAATTTTAATTTGGAGTTTGACAGGAATGGAGAAACCATAACAATCAATATTGAACCTATCCAAATTGAATTTTGCGCACAATCAAACGAACGTTTGACTCATTAAAAATAATTATCTAATCGACATTTTGTTTGGCAGTTTTCAGCCAGCAACTGGTCGAACAAGTTTCCAAGCCCGAAACACACCAAGATCGAAGATCATGAGGCTTTTAATGGACTTAACAAGGTGATTCAATCATACACAAGATGGCCAATTCAAGACAAAACCCAGCATTAGCACCCATTGGCATAGCCAATCTTTGAATACCAAATGCTAACAAAGCCCCGCACCCACCTACAGAGATCTGTTCTATCCACCTATCCACCTATACACCTATAGTATAAGCGAAATTGTGCAACTGCCCCGAGTGTCAAATTAGACAAACAGCAAACTGAATGCCAACTCGGAGAAAAAACCCCAGACAGAACCAAAGCAAATCAAATCAAATGTGCAATGCAAATTGCATTGGGCACACTCGCTGCCGGGCATTAGAGGGGCTGCTAATTTTCTGCGAATCGCGTTCGAAAAGCCCCCAGAAGGATCGAAGTTATATAGTGGTTCAGTGGAAGTGGATTTGCATGTGGGTGGTCGGCAAATTGCCAGAACGTGAGCACAATTTTTAAATTAACGGCCCAAAAGTGGTTAGAACGGCAGCAGAAACGGTTCGCAATGGATTGGAGTGGTTCAGAATGGATCCCCTGGATATGGGTGCAGAGAAGTGGAGGGAAGTGGAACCTCCGAGGCGCATTCCAGGCACAAAACTGTTGCAATTAATTGCATTAAAGTTCTAAATTGTCCGCCTTCCCCTGCGCCTACTCCCACAGCACAATGGCGTCTCTTTGCGCCTCTTAGACAAACTTGCAACTTTGCAACTGCAACTGCCAAGCGCCGCATTATCGAAGACGCATCGCACAGTGGCACGAGTGGGTATCATAAACTGGTGGATATTTAATTGGGAAATATATTGAAGTCGAAATGGTAGCCTAATTGAATGGAAACTATCAACTCAATTGATGATTGTCTATCATGCTCTAGATTAGAAAATGTTATAAGAAATTGTTCTAGTTTTTCTATTGAATGTGGAATATGTATACTCTTTCCATTCCCACTTTCCCATAACCTATAACCACTGTGCGGATTGCCTCGTTGTCAGGGTCGTGCCTTTCAGTTTGAAACGTGATCGATAGACAGACTACCAGCCCTGCCAGCCACAGTCATCTAACACAACCAACAAGAACTGCAAATTGGCCAACTGCAGTTGGCCGTTGCCGTTGCCTTTGCCTTTGCCTACGCCGTTTGCAGTTGCCAAATGTTTGGCCTTAGCCAAATTATGTTCTTTGGCTCGTTTGATAATGAAACTGCAAATTGAGGCTGTGTTCCGTTCCTTTGTGTTGTGGCTGTGTTGCTTTGTGGCCCCTCAAATTGTTTGCTCACACCGTCCCAGCGTCCCAGCGTACCCTCCTGTGCTTCGTCTCGGAGCCACGCTAATGATTACGTGTTATCGTGTTGTAATTTTACACAAAGCCCTAATGATGAGTCTGGGCCCTGGACTGTGTCGGAGTCGGGTCGGAGCTGGCTGCATTGCCTCCACATTCACATCCATCTCCATCTGCATCGATCCAGCCGAACGATCGAATCGATCTGGCTCCGGGTTATATGGTTTAGATCATGGCAGCAGACACTAACTGGGCTCATCATGGAGCGTTAACAAGCTCATTTTTCTAAACTTGACGTGCTGAGTCCACCAACAAACCAACCAACCAAACGATCCAGCCAAACCAGACGATCATCCAGCGGGGCATCCACTTAGGCAAAAGATCTTGAGCGATCTTCGGCCGCGGCGGCTAAGCCAATTTGCTTGGCCATTCTGCGACGTTCCCAGTGGTTGGATCATAAATTGTTTATAATGGGATTGAGCGTGTTATGTCCAGCCACTTGGCTTAAATATCTACTATACTTTATTGGACATATAAATATTACAAAATTAAAACGGAAAGACCCTTCAATGGAAATGATATTATATCCTTACAGTGCATCTTTGACATCGCCCCATTTTCGCCCCATGATGGCTTTGATATGCTTATGCTGCTGGGGATCCTGCCACCAGATCGCCTTCTCACAGGCCTCCTTAATCTGAGGTTTCGTGTCATCATTCTTCTTCATCAGGTTGTAGGCGTACACCTCCAGCGTGTTTCGCGCCATCAAGTTATCCATGATCTTCTTATCCTTCTCGGCGTCGTGGATCATGCCGGTGCCAACTCCCTCGCCACTGACTTCCAGGACGTCCACAGCAAATGTTACCTGAATGAGGAGCTTCAGGATGGCACCTCCGCGATGCCAGTCAACTGGAATGAACCCAACATATGGTTGTCCTTTGTCATGGGCCGTTTCCCCCTGGTACACCTGGATGGTAACGGAGGTCTGGTTGTCCATAGCGGTGAAGACCGAGCGCGTCTTCTTGGTGGGGATCACGGTGTTGCGAGGAATCACCGGGCTCGTCATACCACAAACAGTCGCGACGCCCAAGGTCAGTGAGAGTAAAACAATCAGAACGGTGGTTTTTGTGACCTGGTCGCCAGAGAGTGCGCCAACGTGGATAGTGGCCCCTCAGGCCACAGCCTCGTCGACATTAATGCGGGAGAGTTCCTTGCCGTTGAAGATGTCCTTGACCTGCTGCTGGATCTTGGGGATGCGGGTGGACCCCCAATCAGCACAATCTCATCCACGCGTCTTGTTCAACTGTGACCACAGCGTCGGTGCCGTTCTTGCCTAGGAAATCTTCTGCCATCTTCTTCATCTTGGCCAGGAGTAGGTGGAGATCTCTTCCGGATCGAACTCTCTGACGCTCTACAAAGTGTTCACCCGAATTTTCGGCCTTGAATTCTTTTTGATCTCTTTGAAAGGGAATAGCTTTATTGTCAGTCTTGTCTTCAGTCATTGACAGCGATCTCGGCTCATCCATTCATGAAAACGCCGACGCAGGAGTGTATGGTTCCCAGATATTGATCTGGCCAATGCCAATGGCAATGCTAATGCCAATAACTGTGAGCATTACGTTGTACTTCTGATTATTTTCCACGCCAAGCGATAGCGATAGACCATATAAATAGTAACATAAGTAACACCCATACATTTCAATGGTCATATGCAGTGATGCTTTTGGGAACAGACGAAACAGCGCCTCTCGTTAGCACGATTTCCAGAGAGAATACATATCTTAAAATAGAACCAGCTTAAATGTGTGAGTACGCACAGAAGCAGCCGATTTCCGAGCCGAAACTATATGTTTATGAAATTTCTTCTACTTCGAAAATTATGGTCGTAAATAAAATTAGCAAATAAAGCTAATGGGCAAGCGTCTTCAAAAAGTGCCAAATTCTCTATGAATTCTAAAGTAAAGGGTGTACACTGTACACTTCGACAGCGGCGTCATAAAAAACCAACACAAGAAGCCAGACTTCAAATATATGAGAATCGTGTACACTCATACAATACAGTTAAATCTCAGCTTAATGTATAGAACGAGAGAGAGGATGGCTCTTGAGCGCTCTCTCTCTGGCTTTTGAACAAAATTTCAAGAGAGCCTGGGGCCAGCTCTAGAACCATGTAGAAAAACTTGACTACAAAAAATTTGTATGGCGTTGCTCATCTTACTATTTGTATCTGCATCCACAAAGTCGATGGAATGTAATGAAATATATTTTTGTTAAACAAATGGAACATTGAAGAGATTGAAAGTCCTCTGTGGTAATCCTGTGAACTGGCATAACTCTCACCTTGGCTTTAAGAAAGCCTGGCTCCCATGCGATGCTTTGTTTCTACCAAATGAGCTACTACGACAGTCCACAGCGGGACCATGCTCAACCCATTTTCATGCGCCACTATTCTGAATTTAATCACTGGAACGGGCTTCCAACTACTGGGTCAAGGTTGATTGAAAAAGCTAGAGGTTACTCATCATTAAATCAGCTGGTACTACGACTACGGTGTATTGCAGGATACCATTTTCGCATGAATTGTATAAACATCACAATCATGCAGAATATATTGCAAGTGAGGAGAAATGCACGCGTTTGTCGAGCAATTGGACCTTTCCTCTAACCATAATTATATAAAAAACTGTCGCAGATCTGGCAAACGTCTGACACCCACAATAAAATCGGATGCTTCCATAACCAGCATTCTATACGATCAAAAGACAAAACGTTTTCCAGCTAAATCCCGCACTAAGAAGAGTGGGATGTGGAGATCTGGGAAGAGGATGATCTGGTGAGCATATTAAATTGAATTTTTATGTTCTCACAGCCCTGGAAAATCATGTGCCAGGCCATAAAAGCCAGCCACGGACTCAGTTTTCTTCGGCTTTGTTGGGTTGTGGTTGAGTGTGTGGGTTAATAAATAGCCCCCGAACCCGAACTGAACCGAACCACAGCAAGTGCTAGAGGGAAGTGCAGTGAGGCAGATGGTGCGGTAAATTATGGTTATTTAAATAAACAGCACACGATTTGATTTGGCGGCCCAAAAGTGTTGCCAGCGCGCCTCCGAAATTGGAAGAGCGACGCGTCGACGTCTGGAAATTATGTTGTAGTTGCTCTGATCATGCACCAGTCTCAGTCTCAGTCGCAGGCTCAGTCTGCGGTCTGTGTCTGCGTCTGCGTCTGCGTCCAGGGCCAGGCGCAGGAGGATAGTTACCTCTGATGATGATGATGATGCTGTTGCTCTGCTCTGCTCTGTATAGAGGGTTGTGCCATCAAGTCTTGATTGAGTAACGCCCCAAAACCAGAACTGGCGTCTAATTATGAGTTGCAGGAGCAGCAGCAGGAGCAGCCCTATCAGAATGGGGCACAGCTGAGGCTGTGGCAGTGCAACGCCTGACGGATGGGTAGCATCATTAGCTGATGTGCTGCATTGACCCAGCCTAATCGCCGATAAGGCTCGTGATAAGCAAACACACATAAAAGCCAATGTGCGTTGAGACTGGTGTGACCTTTTCGAATGGAGACTGGTCCCCCCAATAGGGGCGGTAGAACAGGATCTGATTCACGTTGCCTTGGCGTTGCGGTGTTTTGTTTATTTTGAGGCTATAATTTAAGCGGGTAATTGCACGCTGGCGGCCAGAATTTGTAACTAAACTGCAAATTAGCAGCCAATTCTCAGGCCGATTAATAACCATAATTATTGGCTCAAGCGCTGACGAGCGAACGTCTCTGCCTGCTGGAGGATCTTGATGAGGAGGCTGGCTGGGGATCGGGATCTGGCTGTGGCAGTGGCTCTGACTCTGTCTCACCATCCAAGGCTGCTGGGCCCGTCCAAATTGCACTCGGTCTGGCCTGGGCCCGAGCCTGAGCCTGAGCCTGAGCCTGAACCTGAGCTTGAAACTGATTCTGTTGGCTCCTCAATTGCCAATTCGTGATACACCGAGGCGCGTATGGGTATGGGGGCCAGAGTTCCAGGCCCTCTGCTCCGTCCAGCAGCAATTTAAATAGTGAGCGCCTGGCTTAATTACATAAAACAGGCAACACAAGATGCAGCCGAGGTCTGTTCGAGCTTCGCTTCTCTTGCCGCCGGCGCAGTCGTCAAGGCTTGGCCCTCTTCCTGGGCCACTTTTGATGGACATGTGTCTAATGAACCAGGCTAATTAATGTGCATGGCTGACGCTTGTCTCCGGCTCTCTTCCTCTCTGTTTTAGCATGCAGATCCCTTGAAAACGAAACCCCAAGAAAAGCAAAGAGTATACGGAAAGTGTTGAAAGCCCTGAGTGGGCAAAAGGATTCAGATTGGCCGGCAAATTACGGGCATTATAATAAAACAGGCTGAACAAATTAATAAACGTCGATACCCAATTAAACTGTCCGAATATAATGCACGCTATAAATTTTTACTCATTGGTAGAGGGTGGGGAGACTCAGAAGGAACGAATAGAGACATCCACTATCCAATTATCGATCAGGATGATTAACTGCTCGAGGTCAACGGCGAAACGAAGAAAAATGCAGTACGAAAATAATTGCAGTCTTTGAGATGATGAACCGAGAACTATGTCGTGTACTATGTGTAAAGGAAGCTGCAAATACTACTCACAGATAGGTAGGAGCGTCATAGTCGTTTTACAAATTCTTAAACAATAATCTCCGATGAAAACTTTAGTTTCAAGACTAAACTTTTTTAAAAAAGATGTTTGGCGGGCACCTTAAAAACGATTAAGAGCCATCGATATTTTCAAGATAACAATGTATCGTGTAAGTAACAATACACGATACATGATTTTCTACATGAGTAGTTCCGGGTTTCGTCGTCAGGTGCCTCTTGTGTATCTTACATATTATTTACATACGAAAACAATAGCAAAAGCAAGAAGAAGAACTGGATTAGAGGAGGGGGTAAGTTTGAATAGGTTATAGCAACGGGTATGGACAACAGTCAAAAACAGACAAGGAAAATGGCAAAGCTCATACGAACCTTGTCTTGCCGTGCAATATACCTTGAAGGCAAAAACCCGATTTTGTCACCAAGGTATATTAGGCAAAATGGGTCGATTTTACCTTGCATGCGTTGCACTTTCTGAGCCGTGTTGCCTGTTGTCCATACCCTCTTTTTTCTCAGCGACATCTCAGCGGGCGGACTTTGAAAGTCCTCAATTCGACTTTTTTCCTCGTTGCGTCGATCGGTTCTCGTCCGTGTTTGCTCGGATTATAGGATAATTATAGGAGACATATAGCAAATAACAGTTAAATATTACTAGTCAGCAAGTTACCGTTAGCGTAATTAGCGCCATCTAATAAATTGAAATTGTAGAAACTGGACAGAACATAAATCTCAAAGAAATCGATTCACTGCCTTGGAAATAGGATATACTCTTTTTGAAACATTGCGTTACAACAGTTTGGAGACGTCCAAGGCAAGAGGTAATAAGCTAGTAATATCAAACCGAATTTCAAAACGACAGAATACGTTTAACATCATCATCGACGTCATTTTTTTACGGTTTAACTCAAGCTGTTCGAGTGGGATAAGTTCGTTTTTTCATCGGTATATTTTCAAAATGAGACGATATATTTCGGTATATTTCTGACTGTTCTTCCATCCCTGGTGGACAAAATATTTAAATTTAATTTTTGAATGTATATTTAAGAACATAGGGTATAGAAACTTCCAGACGCAGGTTTTTTGAATATTCGCTCTCTCAAATCGTACTTCCGTGCATCATTTATTCCAATGGATTTCATTTAAATCCTTGTCGCTCATTCACTTTCAAACAATTTCTATTTGGCGCTCAAGTTTAGTGGTCTTGCTCTCTTTTTTTATGATTTGCTTTCTATTTTGTGCAGGGAAATCCTCTCTTCGTTGAGGGATTTTTCAGAGCAACAAGGTCTTTACCTTCCATACTCACTTACGTTTTCTTACGTTTATGTTTATTCAATTTGTATGGGCCAGACTCATGTGCCGAGATTGAGCAACATTTTGCATACCCTGGGGAAAAGGAGATTATAGAATTTTTTGTCATCCTGGGCTTTAAATAATTAGGCAGTCTCAAAAGGTTTTCAACGATATTTTGCAGTTGGTGGACTTCTTACAGAGACCAAGAATGGTGCCGATCAGGATATATATTCTGGGCAACAATCAAATGCATGAATACGTCCTGGGAGAAAATGTCTTTATTAATTATGTCAAAATCAGATTGGAAAACAGTGGCCATTAGCGAAATAGGGTACAGAAATGCCCATACTCCGGTTGACAAGCAACAAGTCTTCAAATACTAGCAACATGTAAGAAATGACGTGACATTTCATATTATTTAAATAGTGACATTTCAACATTTTAGTAATTTTAGCGCCGTTCATAAAGGGGGTATAAGAAGAATTTACAATTGTTAATACGTTCGGTTTTTCATCATACGAGACGCTAGTTGTTGAGAACCAAAATTGAGGCAAAAAAATCAAAGTCAAGTATTTAAAATAAGCCATTCAAGTAGAAAATAGATTCATTAATTGGATAAAATTATGTGCGCAGGGCTGAGAGATCTAGATAGCTAGTAATATTCCACGGAATATCAAAATCGAGGAATATGTATAATACAACTTGAATTTGTCAGTATATTTACGGTATATTTTTAAAATGAGACGGTATATTTTGGTCGAGGGTCAGACTGTATATTTTAACGATAAATCCGCGGTCACACTGTCGGCCAACTTTGAGCGGTTCGTTTTATTTGTTTTTATCGCGAAATGTGTAATGATTAAAAATAAGTGCAATATCTGAGAGTAAACAACAGTGATAAAGCGTGAAATGTGTCAGCTGGCTACAGAAGCACCGCTTCCATAGAACTGCCAAGGTACGGCCCCAGAACGGAGCCCTGTGTGGGAGTCTCAAATTGGAATCGTCTTCTCTGGTCGTCCGTCTTTGCGTGCGTGTGTGTGTTCGTGTGAGTGTTCGTGACAATAAACTATGAAAATAAACGTAGAATGTTTACTATATATTTTGCACCGCCTTCTGTTGAACCTAACCAAATAGGGCGAAAGTTATATGGCGTCGAATGTTTTATAACTGATAATTTTGGTGACGAGTGTTTTTAGGCGATTTCTCGCTCTCCGCGCAGATTCCTTTTACAGGAAAAATCAATAAAAGTCCAATTGGGACAATGCATGAAACGGTGTTTGTGTGTGTAGTGTGTGTGTGAGGGGGATGGATGGCGATTGTATACTCCTTTATCAGCATTATCTCTCACTTTTCTGCCTTTTTTGTTGCTGCAACAGCAGCAAAGAGATTGTGCGGCACGCCTAATTGATAAGTATTTTTGGTCATTTCCCCACCCTTCTCCATTTCCTCTCTCTATCTCTCGAAATATACCATAATCAATCATTTGCCTACATTTCGCACCGTACTTATTTATGTGTCTCTACCTCTGTGTTGCAAGAGCAGCCAAGCCAGTTAACTATTAAGATATTTAGTATGGAACCACGGTCGATTGTTATAGGGTATGGCATTCGGATTTAGAGCAGAGTTTTGCAGTGCAGTAAAATATTACCATCTCATTATCTCATCAAAATATGATCCAAAACTTATTGCTATATCATATCTCTGACATAAGAGCGGTCTAGTTTTTGTGGAAGGTGGAAAACTTTTTTTGGTACTGCAGTCAATCGCATTGCAATCTCACTAAATAAGTAATATATTCATGTATTTCATTAAACCTCAGAAAAATTCAACAATATGTTCGATTATATAGTAGTAGTACATCCATCTGCTAGGGCATCAACATCTTCGAGCTCTAAATCCATCATTCCACTGCCTGTTGTTTCCGTTTCTCTCTTCAACATGCTACAACAGCACCACATACCAGAGAAACAATAAAACACAATACGAGAGTACCATACCATACCATTCCATATGATAGGCAATGGTATTTAGTTTCCCTTTTACTTTTCTACAATTTACATAATCATCATCGTCAGTAGCAGCAGCAACAGAAGCAGCGGTAGTGCCGCAAAGACATCATCAACGTCCACTAACAACCAACAATAAAAACAACAGCGGAGTGGCGTCGTTCATTAAACTAACGCACACACATGCGGCAAAACAAACAGATGGACAGACGGACGGACAGATAGTTTTATTATTTATGTTCCCTGTTTGCCTGTTTAATTGCTGCCGGTTCCATAGCCATCGCCATTCCATGGCAGGCAAATCCATTCTGTCCTCCCGTACATCTCTCCGTGGTTTCTTTCTTTTGATAATTCTTTGCCATTTGAGAGATATTCGGTATGCAAAATGTGTGCCAAGCCAAATGATGTACAGTGGGATCATTAAGGTGACTTTGGTGACAGAATTGGTGACTACATTTTACTCTTTTTAAAACATTCCAGTGATTAAAGTTCTGTTAGGGTTGAAAGTTAAAAGTTTGGCAGTCATCTGTATTGAGATGAAAGCAGTTCCTTATCAACGAAACTCGAGTCAAGCATCAATGTTCCGTATCATGCACACGCAATGTATGTTGTTTTTTCACTTCTCATGTATTCCCCCTCCCACATGACGGAAGAGCAGTTGTGCAATAGAACATGGTTTATTCGAACAACCCCATAGAAAAAACTATCTGCAAAGAAAGTATTGTCGTAGGAATGGTTATAAATAGCCCCGTAATTCCATTCAAGGCTTAAGAGCCACCTAATCAGCACACTTTTAATGACAATATTTCATAAATTAAATAAGGTTATTGATAACATTTCAATTATTCCCATATTCCCCATTCATTTATTGTCTATTGCTTATCGAGCAATTCCCTTAGCGTTTTTACATATATTTCTGAACTCTGGGGAACCCAAACCCTCCCTAAATGACAATTTTGTATCCCCTTGGGGCACTGGGCAGTGCACTCCACTGTGCGACGGTGGATTCCTTTTTCGTAATGGCTTTTGGCTGTGCCTGTGCCAGTGGCCTGCGGTTAATGACACAACGAAGGGAGGGCTAGGGGGCCGAGGATGGGAAGTGTCTAGCGGCTAGACAAGTGACGCATATTTTAGCATTCTTTGTGGCGGTACTTGGGTGCCAGCGCACAGCATACCCATCCATCTATCACGTACACACAAGCTCGTATGCAAAGGCGGATCCATATATAAATACAAACTATATGTGGATTCCTCCCTTACTTTGTCCAATTGTTGGACTGTTGATTCATCGAAAGAGCTTGGATAGTTGCTGATATCTGGGACTGTAACTAAATGATAAATCATAATCTTTGGAGAACCCACACCTCATCGACGATAAGATATACTTAGGGGGGATATCAACTAGGTTTGAAGGCCTAGGCAAACAATCGAATCGATTGGTCCGCGGCTTGGACAGTCCAACATTCAGTTTCCACTTCCATTCCGATGCATTTCCTCTCTGGCGCAATATTACACAAGCGATTGGCGGATTTGCATTCGAGTTGTGGTTGGTTTTCCAACCTCTTTCGTTCGTCGGGCAATTAAATTTTGATTAATTTGCCAATTGGAGCTTGAAACAAGACTTGTTGACGAGATAACTGGTACACACGCGGTACACGCAGTGCACGACTATTCCACGGGTCATTCCCCAAATCATACACTGACTTCTAAGAGTATATGTACCTACACGTATGCGAGTGTATTCCATCTGTGTAGTGTATGTGTGTGTATGCTCAATTTTACGGCACATGCGCCGCTGCAAATAGTAAAAAATAAGAAGAAAATGCAGCAGCTCCAAATTGCATTTTGCGCATAATTCAAACGGTAGCCTCAAATGAGAAATGAGAAATACAAATCGGAGTACGAGTATGTGTAGCATCTACAGAAGTGTAGCATCCACATGGACTCAACTCCACTCCACTCCACACACTCCTCTGTTGCTGGAACAGCTGAAGACGCATCTGTATCTTTTTCATGCACTGGAAATTCCGCAAAGACGACGACGACGCCGTGTGCCGTGTGCCGCTAACTTTCTAAAAGATGCAGCCACCAGCAGCAGTAGCAGTTGCAGCAGCAGCAGCTAATCATGATAATGATTTAGCTGATTATTGTTGTTGCCAGTGGATATAGCAGTCGCACAATAGCTGAAAGTTGCATTCATTTCATCATTTCATGTTGCAGACTAATAAAAGAGACACTTTTGGGGCCAGAAAAGAATTGGAGTTCTCGTGAAAGTTGATGCGGAACCTTATAGAACAGAAAAGAATATAAAATATAGATAGATAGATGGTTAGAGGAAGACGAACTAGCTTTCTTCAGTCTGGGGAAATTGTAATCCGGTTCCCTCAAATTTGTAAACAAATGCAAAACGTTTGAACAAGAAGTCAAGTGAAAGATCCAAGTGGTATGTCATATATCCAATGGTATGTTTTCTTTATCCCTGGAAAGAGTTATTTACACTTGTACCATACTTTCTTAATAAATTAAATTACGTTTTGAGATTTATTTACTAGATAAAAATGATTTCAAAGATATATAAATATAGGAAAAAGAAATGAAATCTGATAAAATGAAGAATCTAAAACTAATAGGGATAAAATATATGTGTTTATGTGAACATAGGTCTCAAACACGTGAAGGCCCTGCCCTCTATAGAAGGGAAGAGCACTCATTTGGAGAAGGAACAGAATTTAAGAACAGAACAGAGTTTAATATTAATAAAATAATAATAGGTTCCTCTACGTATTTCTACTGGCCGGTAAAAATAAGTATAGTAAGGCCTCGTAATAATAATAATAGATCTCGAAAGATGAGAATGATAATAATGCAAGTGGAGTCTAGGTACTTGAACAATTATGAATTCAGAAATATGTAAAACAAATGTGAATCCGTCTTCGAAGGCTCTGAATTAGCTTCCCGGAAATCCTATGTATGAATATTCCCCTAAATAACAGTACAGAATACTAACGTTTAGCTAAGCAGACTCCAAATTAGGGAACTTTTAAAAGTGTAATTTGTTTTCAAATTCTTGGACATTCTCTTTTGATGCATTCGCTTGTGCGTCAATGCGCGAGCCGTCATCTTAAAAACAATTCATAGTAATTTCCTTAATGGTCACAGAAACAGAACCGAATCGTATCCTCAGTAATAAAAATACTCTCACATTTTGTGAGATTGTATCAATAAATCATGTTAACAATTTGCAGAAATAGGGTCTGAACAAAACACCATTCCAAGAATATAAAATTCGATTTGTTGTACCATAAAGAATTCATGTTCGATTCAACGATTATCTTTAGTGTCTTCAATAGTCTTTTTCTCAAAGTCAAACCAACAACAAACCCATCCCACAGAACGTTGTGGGACGTTCAGGTCTGAGCCCGGCCTACACCTGATATGGCGGGGGTGTCAGCGCGTCTCCATTTCAGCTTCGCTCTGGGGAATATTCTATTATAGCCGTCAAGTGATGACGCGAACAAAAGGCGTTAGCCCACGACTGCGTCCGGCCACTCGCCACTAAACGTATAACAAAAAAACGTCTCATTTTCCGCCTCTCACTCGCCTTCCCTTTCCCCTTGCAGACCATGGAGCATTGACTTGAGGCACAGTCAGAGCAAGAACCAGAGCACAGCACAGCACGAACAGAGTTCTTCCCCGTGAGGCTGCTCCGCTCCTCCGTCATGTTGGAGCCAACGCTCACGCCCGAGCTGGAGGATGTGGATGGCACGAGCCTGGTGACGGCGGCCATTGCCGGCCTAAGCATAGACGATGTGCCAGAGCGCAAGCCGCACTTCCTGGACTACGATGCAGTGCCGCCTCCTGACTACGAGGATGGGTTCGGGGCTGCCGGCGAGCAGCTGAAGATGGACAAGAAGTACGAGCGCGATGGAGAGATCAGCGACTACGAGCTGGCCGCCAGCGGATACACCAAGAAGGAGTTCACGCAGGACGACAACACCCTCAATTTCACACAGAATGGCGTCGGGGCAGTGGGTGTCGTGGGAAAGAAGCCGGGGGCGAAGCATTTCCTGGACGAGAATCCCATTCCGCCCGACTATATGCTGGCCCAGGAGCTGCGCGAGATGCGGGAGCACCGCAGTCTGGACAGGAACTTTGAGCGGAAGTCCGCCCAGCAGCAGCAGCTGGAGGAGCTGCCACAGCGGAACGGTGGCTCTCCGGCCAGCTCGGGTCGGGCCTCGCGCAGCAAGGAACCCTCCTATACGCTGTCGCGCTTCCTCGACGGCGACAACCCCATGCCGTCGCGTCTGCCCAAAGGAGCCGCCTGGACCACAAGCTTCGACGAACGCTATGGAACGGCAGCAGCGGCAGCGGTGGATGCCACACTGGGCTCAAAAGTGGAGTGTGTGTACTCGTTGCTCTCGATGCTGGGCTCCAACGATCCCCTGGAGATGGCCAAGAAGTTTCTGGAGCTCTCGGGTAATGCCCAGAGCTGTGCCACGCTGCGGCGCTCCGGCTGCATGCCGCTCCTCGTCCAGATGATGCATGCCCCCGACAACGAGCCGGAGGTGCGGAAGTGCGCCAGCCAGGCCCTGCACAATGTGGTGCACACGCACCCGGACGAGAAGTCCGGCCGGAGGGAGGCCAAGGTGTTGCGCCTGCTCGACCAGATCCTCGACTACTGCGCCTTCCTGAAGACCCTGCTCCAGAGCGGCGGCGAGGCCATAGCCGACGACTCGGACAGGCATCCGCTGGCCGCGATCTCCTCCCTGATGAAGATCAGCTTCGACGAGGACCATCGCCATGCCATGTGCGTTCTGGGTGCCCTGCATGCCATTCCGAATCTGGTGCACCTGGACCATGCCGTCCATGGGCCCAAGCCCGAGGATCAGTGCTGCAATTCGCTGCGTCGCTACGCCCTGATGGCCCTCACCAATCTCACCTTCGGGGATGAGAACAACAAGGCTCTGCTCTGTGGCCAGAAGCAGTTCATGGAGGCCCTGGTGGCCCAGCTGGACTCGGCGCCCGACGATCTCCTCCAGGTGACGGCCAGTGTGCTGCGCAATCTCTCCTGGCGGGCGGACAGCAACATGAAGGCGGTGCTCAACGAGATTGGCACGGTGACGGCCCTGGCCCTGGCGGCCATGCGTAACAAGAGCGAGAACACCCTGAAGGCCATACTCTCGGCCCTCTGGAACCTCTCCGCCCACTGCAGCACCAACAAGGCGGAGTTCTGTGCCGTGGACGGAGCCCTGGCCTTCCTGGTGGGAATGCTCAGCTACGAGGGACCCAGCAAGACCCTCAAGATCATCGAAAACGCGGGCGGCATTCTGCGGAACGTCTCCAGCCACATTGCCGTCTGCGAACCGTACCGGCAGGTGCTGCGCCAGCACAACTGTCTGGCCATTCTCCTGCAGCAGCTGAAGTCGGAGAGCCTGACGGTCGTCAGCAACTCCTGCGGCACTCTGTGGAATCTGTCGGCCCGCTGCCCGGAGGACCAGAAATTCTTGTGGGACAATGGGGCCGTGCCGATGTTGCGCTCCCTCATCCACTCGAAGCATGCCATGATCTCGGAGGGCAGCTCCTCGGCCCTGAAGAACCTGCTGAACTTTCGTCCGGCCGTGCAGAATCAGCATCAGCTCGATCCCATTGCCCGCTCCATGGGACTGAAGGCGCTGCCCACTCTGGAGGCACGCAAAGCCAAGGCACTGCAGCAGGAGCTGGGCGAGCGCCACTCGGAAACGTGCGACAACCTGGACTCCGGCGGGAAGCGAGCCTCCAGTTCGTCGCGTCGTCACCCGGCAGTGCCACGGCTCACCCGATCCACGATGCTCACGAAGAGCGAGAGCCGGGACTCGGTTTACTCGGCCAAATCGGACTCTGCCTACGAGCATCTGATGCGCTCAGCCTCTGCCTCGGATGCCCAGCGCAAGGGGCAGCCGAAGATAACCGATTTCGAGATGGAAATGGAGCAGGATGCAGAGGCCATCGAGGAGCAGCCCATCGACTACTCGGCCAAGTACAGCGAGAACGCTACCAAGACACATGCCACATCGACATATCAGGAGACGGACCTCGACCAGCCCACAGACTTCAGTCTGCGCTACGCCGAGAATCAACTGGAAGCCGACCTCCTGGACATATCAGCAAAGACCACAGCAACGAAGACGCCAGCGACTCCCGAGGGAAAACCCGTGGGACAGGAGATACTGCTCATCCTGGACGATAGTGTCAAGTGCTATCAGACCGAGGACACGCCGTATGTGATCTCCAATGCAGCCTCTGTCACGGATCTGCGGCTGGCGGCCAAGACTGAAGTCGAATCGGAGGTAAAGCCCGAAGCCAAGGCTCCCGCTGCCTCTGCTGCCCCCAAGAAACTCTCAAAGCTGTCGCAGTGCAGTGGTTCCGGTTCGTATACGCCGGAGAAGCCCATCAACTACTGCGAGGAGGGTACGCCGGGCTACTTTAGTCGCTACGATTCCCTCAGCAGTCTGGATGAATCAGGAATCAAGGCCATGCAACTGGCAGCTGGTCCACTCGGAGCAGAGGCCAAAGCCAAGCCTGTGAAGCAGCTGCTGGCAGAGGAGGAGCGGCAGCAAGTGGAGGAGGAGGAGCAGGAGGTTCTGGTGAAGCCCTCCTCTGCCCTGGAAACCCCACTGATGTTCTCGCGCCGCAGCTCCATGGATTCCCTCGTGCACGATCCCGATGTGGATGTGGCCAATTGCGATGACAAGAGTTCGGTGGTCAGTGAATTCAGTCGCCTGGCAAGCGGCGTAATCTCCCCATCCGAACTGCCGGATTCTCCCACACAGAGCATGCCGCAGTCCCCCAGGCGCAACAGTGTGAACCGACAGTCGCCGGGTCCAGTGGCGGCCAGCATGCGTCCCCTGCGCAGCGTGTTTGAGGATGATCTGAGCAGCTTCAATGTGGAGCACACCCCGGCCCAGTTCTCGACGGCCACCAGCTTGAGCAGTCTCAGCATCGTGGACGATGAAAAGGAGGCGGCACAGGAGGTGGTGCACTACAACGAGGACGAACTGCTGCTGGCCAACTGCATCAACATGGGAATGCAGCGAAAGCCCACAGCCTCGGAGGTGGAGACGGAGGAAACCACCCGAAGCTACTGCACCGAAGACACGCCCGCCCTGCTCTCGAAGGTGGGCAGCCACACCAATCTCTCGGCCATCTCTGCGAACTCCTGCAACGAGCTAAAGGATCCCGATCCGCCCTCCTCTGCTGACGGAGTCTCCTCGAATACCTCCGACTGTGGCGGGGCAGCAGGGCAGCATCTGCTGCAGCAGTGTATACGCGATGGCATGCAGAAGCAGCAGCCCACATCCGACGATCCCATTGCCATGCTGCGGCGTGGAGGAGGCAGCCTGCTGCCCGGCTATCTGCCCTCCAGCGATGAGATGAGCAAATATCTGGTGGAGGACAGCCCCTGCAACTTTTCGGTGGTCTCTGGTCTGTCCAACCTCACTGTCGGCTCCAGTCTGGTAGGTCCAGCGGTGCAGCTAAAGGAAACAACTGTGGGGTATGTACTCGTATTTGACTTTCTGTTCTTGATTCAATGTAATTCCTGCTTTTCCGTAGTCCTAGCATGGAACCCAAAGCTCCTGCAGAGCAATCTTCATCCCGGCCACCGCATTGGCAAGATGATTCCCTGAGTTCCCTTTCCATTGACTCGGAGGACGATACCAATTTGTTGAGTCAGGTAAAAGCCATTCATTCGATCTCCTTACGCTTTTGACGGCAACTGATTTCCCCTCTCTTTGTTCCCTAGGCTATTGCCGCTGGGTGCAATAGACCCAAATCGAATCTTGGCTTCAGCTCGAACGGGAAGCGCTCCAGTTCGTTGAGCTCCTCGCAGCCCATGGCCATCAATGCGGCCACCTCGGCGTGCTCCTTGAACTCAGCGATGACGGTGCGCAAGAACCAGCAAGAGTCGTACAGCTCTGTGGACTCCAGCGACTCGAACGACAATCAGTCCAAGTCGCTGTTTGAGCTCTGCATCCTCAAGGGCATGTACAAGTCGAAGCAGTCCCAGCAACAGACGCAGTCGGTGCAGCCGCCTCCCCTGCCTGTGACATCGAATTCAAAGCAGTTCGATTCGCTGCCCGTGCAGCTGCCATCCTCCGGTGGCCAGCAGCAGCAGCAGATGACAAAGCGACAGCGCAGCAGCCACCACCATCACAGCCATAGCCATCATCATCATCATCGCGAGAGGGAGCGCGAGAGGAAGGACGAGAAACTGCTGCAGGAGTGCATCAATACGGGCATCTCCAAGAAGATCAACGCCGTGCCAAAAAACGTCCTGGCTACGTCTGCAGCTGCATTGGAACCGTGTCACCCAATGGCAGCTACTACATCAGCAAGTGCCCCCAGCACAGCAGCAGCTCCAGACGTAGAGCAGAAAGCGCACGCCACCAGCTGCAACACCAGCAGCAGCAGCAGCAGTATCCCCAGCCCGAACAGCCTGTCCCAGAGCAGTCATATCGCCGCCACCGGCACAGGCATCGACACAACAAAAAGCCCAGCTCCAGCTCCAGGTCAAGAGAACGCGACCGCGAGCGCTCTCGAGACAGGTATTGGGTCTAAGCTGGAGCTAGACTCGGATAGATCCAGCGATGAGTCCAACCAATCCTTTATTATGGACACCATAGTACGACTGGACAGTACGCCCCCCAGTGCCAGCTGCAGCTCGGGCTCGGCCAATGAGAAGCACAAGGATCCCGATCTGATGCTAAAATCCGTGGAGCGATTAACCCTGGAGTTTGTCACCTCCGCGGAGCAGCTAAGGAGCCACAGCAACAGCAAGAATCACAACCACACGAATACCAATAGTCACAACACCTGGAACGAGAACACCTGTCCGAATGATGTGTCCTTTCCCAGTGTCAGCCAAACTGCACCCGTACTCCAGGCTTCGCTGAGCTTCGATGATGATGTGGATGTGGACGATGATGCCACAGAGGCCAAGTCATTGGTTAACGAACTGGCAGAGATCACGCCCACCAACGAGGAGCAGCCATCGCAGCCGGCATCCCTGGAAACGGAGACAGTAACGCATACCCTAATGAACGGAGATCACTCGGGCAGCTCCTCGGGCGGCGGACTGAACTTTCAGCTGGGAGGCCAAGTGCAGAATGCCGGTGTGCAGCAGAGGAATCTGCTGTTCAATGGCACCAGCTCCTCCATGATGACGAACTCCACGATAATTGCTTTTGAGGCGCGGGCGGTGGCCGAGAATCTGCTGCAGAATCTACAGAATGGAGATGAGGACAACACCGAGCAGACGTTCAGCATCAACAGCCTGGATCTGGACAACGTGCGCCCGCCCTCGGGCATGGAATCGCTGAACAGCTGCTACCAGGATCACTCACAACCCAGCTCATTGCGCCTGCAGTTGCCCAGCAAATCGCCCAGATTTGCGCGCAAGGTTTTCCCCGCCAATCTGGTGGCCCGGCGGGCTCTCGGGCACCTCGCTGGCAGCGCGGAGAGCGTGAACTCCAGCTGCAATCTGCTGGACAACATCAAGCCGCCGTCGCTGATGGACGAGCTGCTCGACTCGATGATCAGCGTGGACAGCATCCAGTCGGAGGTGGCCGATGGCGAGCAGGACTGCAGCATGGCCACCACCATCTCGGTGTCGAACTACGAGACGGCCGCCTGCGACGATCAGTCTTTTACAGTGCTCCAGAGCTGCTACGACGAGGAGGATGGCGATGAAGACGCCACCATGAATGACTTTAGCTCGGCCGAGTCCACGCCCAAGCAGGGATCAACGCCATCGCCCAATCGACGCTCGCTGACACCCAAACAGAAGCGACGGCTGGCCAAGGACCGCTTCAAGACCTACACCATTGCCAGCAAAAGCGAAGAGCTGGAGGGTCTGGAGTTCAACGAAACGCTGCAGATTGAAATTGTGGAGACCACGGCCCAAGTGGCCACGCCATCGCCACCACGAGCCAATGGCCGGAGGAGAGGCAGTGCCGAGCGCTACAAGACCCAACTGATTGAGTGTCCCAGGGCGCTCATCCAGGGGCAGGCCATGGCGGACGATTGTCCCAGCGAACAGCTGTCCTCCATTCGCGCCATGATGCAGCAGTTCACCTACATCACGGACATCAACATTGGACAGGCCCAGGAGGTGGCGGAGGAGCACCCGGAGGATCACCCCGAATGCGATCAGAACTCGGAGACAGAGTCGTGTCATGGCCAGGAGCCAGAGTTGCCGCCTCCGCCGCCAGTGCTGGATATAAAATCACCCATTGCTGCCCAACCCCCAATCCTGGAGCCTGCCACAGCTGTGAAGGTGGTGAGGGGACGCAAGAAACCCGCCTACGTGTCGCCCTACAGCATGCAGAGTCAGCGGAACAGCAGCAGTGCCGCCAATCCCAAAAAGAAGACCCTCTCCCCAACCATTGCCAAGCGGAATGTGCTGCCGCCCAAAAAGAAGGCCACACCGCCGCCAGACTCCACTCCAGCAGCAGCAGCAGCTCCGGCCCGCCTGGAACGACAGGGAACCTTTGTGAAGGATGAGCCCACAAATAGCAATGTCCAGGTGCCCGTCGTGGAGGCCAAACCGGCCAACACCAGTCCCAGCCATCGCGTATCCAAGCTTCCCACAAAGAAGGCCACAGGCGGCGAGAGTCCAAAGGCAGCTGCCGGATCTCCGAAGCGCACTGTCACAGCTCCTTCTGCCCGACGGGGTCCGCCACAGCGGGCCAATACCAACCTCCGTCTGGCCGGAACAAAATCAGCGGGAACCTCGCGGGTTGCCCCCATCCGCGTGTCCACCACAACTCCGCCCTCCCGCAGCAATTCCAATCTGAACGGAAGCAGTGCAGCCGCTGCAGCAGCGGCCAAGATCAACCAGGCACAAAGTCGCATTGCCAACATCTGGAAGCGCGTGGACGAGGCCAAAACGAAGCAATCGTCCAATCTGAGGACACAGCAAACGAAATCTTCCAATACGCTCAACGGAGCGGGAGCAGGAGGGCCCAGACCCAAGCCCACGCTGCTGCGCAGCTCCACATTTGATAACACGCCCGATCCAGCAGGAGGCAGCGTCAAGTCCAAGCTACCCGTAGTGGGTGCACGGAAATAGGTCCCCAGATGAATTTTTTAAATATTTTTTATCGCATTTTTGGAACGGAAAACGCACAAGCAGAAGTAGAAGCAGCAGCAGCGCTAGAGTCAGAGGGAAAATCAAAGAGTTTATAGGCTAGAAGGCAATATACATATACATACGATATCCACTCTAAAGTACTATATATACATTTTTCCTTTAATATACCTACATATATGTACTTGTATCTAGCGAATAATGAATTTGTAAGCAACCAGTCTAGCATAGCGATAGCGCAAACTCCTAGTTACTCGAACTAATCCAAAATCACAGTCAGAGCCACCCTGTAGAGGGACTCGTGTGTAGCCAAATGTACTAGATATCAGGCCTTTCAAATGTGTACAACTCCCCTATATACAATATATATACTAATGCATATGTAATTGCTATATATTCGGTAGATATTGTTGTTCAGAGAGAGGTTTAATTCGATTTAGTTTTTACTTTTAGTTAGAAGAGATCTTCGCCCCCAAGGACGGCATCGTATGCGTACAAATTTTACGATTCTGGTCTCATCCGCGGAGCTCTTTTTATTATGCAAAAACCAAATATCTTTGAGGAAAACAAGAAAAACCATTTTGTAGTCACTGCTTTTTAAGTATTCTTTTTAATAGACAGCCTCTATGGCGTTGATCTTTTAGCATATGGCATTATTAAGTATCAATCGAAGCAGCTTTTGTATTAACTATTTTATTATTTTCGATTCAAGGCGATTAACAATTTGAATATTAATTAAACGAAATGCTTTTCAGCAACACACAAAGCGAAAACTTGCATACGTATATGAAATCTATAAGCATTGCATTTGTTATCTAGTAGCAGATTTAAACATATTTCAATATAAGTTTATGTATCTGGGATGTTTTTGGAGTGGAAATGGCACCCAAGAAAGAGAAGCAAACTGTCGAACAACCACAGGAGCAGCCGGTGGTTCAGGATGAGAGCGAAGATGCAATCTACCGCGAGCCCTGGTACTCCACATTTATCCAGATCGTGCTGCCCTTCTTTCTGGCCGGCATGGGAACTATAACGGCGGGCATTATGCTGGGCAATGTCCAGCACTGGACCGTGTACAAGCAAATGAACGAACTGTTCGTGCTGGTTCCAGTGCTATGCGGCCTCAAGGGCAACCTGGACATGTGCGTAGCAGCGCGATTCTGCACGCACTCGAATCTGGGGCACATGAAGAACAAAGGCGACATCTGGAAGATAGTCATTGGCAACATGGCGCTGGTACAGGTGCAGGCCATTGTCTGCGCCCTGCTGCTCTCCACCTTCACGATGGCCATCACCTCCGCGGTGGCCCAGAAGCTGAAGTTTGAAAACTTTTCCACGCTGACAGCGGCGGCCCTGATCACGTCCAGCACAGCGTGCATGATCCTCGACTCGGGGCTCATGGTCATCATCCTGTTCTCCCAGCGCTACAGCTTCAATCCGGACTACATGGCCACGCCGATTGTGGCGTCCATCGGGGATGTGGTGACGATCAGTCTGCTCTCCTTCAGCTCCGCCTACATGCACGACCTGGCCAAGTCGTACATATGGATTAGTGTTTGCATAATGGCATGCTACCTGGTGGTCTTGCTGCCCCTCTGGCTGATAGTGGGGCTCCGGAACAGCTACACACGCCCGCTCCTCCTGATGAGCTGGATACCAGTACTGGGAGCACTGTGCATCAGTGAGTTTGGGGGCTTTGTGCTCTGCTCGTCGGTGGAGCAGTTCAGGGGATTCGCCGTCTTCTCGCCCATCATCAATGGCATCGGCGGGAATCTGGTTTGCGTGCAGACCAGCAACATGGGCACCATCCTGTACAGACGCTCCATACTCGGCCAGCTGCCCAAGGACACGCGCATCTGTGAGTGGCCGCACAGAGTGTACTTCTATGGCACTGTTTACTCCCGCGTCTCGCGTATTCTAATTATTGTCTCCATTCCGGGCAACATGATTCTCGTGTATATCGCCGATTATCTCTATAAGGGGCACATGTCTGTTGGTCCTGTGTTCTTGGGTTCCTTTGCTCTGACCAGCCTGCTGCAGCTGCTCATACTCCTGTGGAGCGCCCACTTCCTGGTGCATTTGCTCTGGAAACACAGGATCGATCCCGACAGCTCTGCCATTCCCTATCTGACGGCTCTTGGAGATGGCCTGGGCACTGGCCTACTCGCCATCATGTTCCGTCTGCTGCGCTACTTCGACAAAGAGTACACTGCCAAAGAACCTTTGCTCAGTATCAACTTGAACGTATGAATGTGGCTAATAAATGTTAACTGATGAAATAAAATGATGACGAAGCTTACTGATGTGAAAATTCAGAAAACGGACTGCTTCAAGGTAAATTTTTCCATTTGTTAGAAACGAATAGAAATGGAAGATTTATATCATTATCATTATTATTTCATCAATCTATTCAAATTCATTTTTAAAGGTATATTTAAGAACATAGGGTATAGAAACTTCCATACGCAGGTTTTGTGAATTCTTGATCTCTCAAATCTTACTTCCGTTCATCACTTATTACATTGGATTGCATGCGTATCCTTATAATTAATTCCTTTTGTATGTATGTACATGTATTTATTTATTTATATATTTAAATATGCTACATTTATGCTGCTTACGCTACTTTCCATTTTTTGCCAATAAGGTCTACGCCGCCCAGAGATATCCAGTCCTGTACGACATTATCCATTTAAGAAAGAGAATGCACTACAATTGAGATGCTGCCTTGACTGACTTTTACTTTAATCGGACATTTTTGCAAATCGAAAGTAGTTTCGATTTAAGTAGTATAGCGCTGCATTAAAATCCAAAATATAAATGCGAATTTCCCAGCCCAAAAAAGATTTTATTTCCATGAAATTTTTAAATTTATGCCAGAATATCGGCCGTCTGGCCGATCAGGTGAAGCCACCGGGAAAGGTACGTGATGTTCATATTCAGGAGCTGGCCCTGGATGATATACCATTCAGGCTGAGCCACTTTAATAGCCGCACGCTGGAGAAAGCGTGAATATGCCCAAATTATTGGGGAATATTAACACGACACATCCGGACATGCTGTCGCGGCCGTTTTCTGCCATCATGCTATTCAGCAGGGTACTTGCCATGTTGGTCAGTTTAACGGACCCCAGGGACTGGTATGGTGGGTGTTTTCAACAAATGAAAATCGTTAAAACTATAACGATTTTTGTTAAGAAACAATATTAAACCGAATTTCAAAATCAAGGAATATGATTTCCGATCATGGGTATTTGAATACCCTCTACGAAAATTATGAATCTTAAACAATTTTAGTGCAGTTCTGGTGAAAGATATCGTGGTCTTTTTTAAGTAAACGTAAAGGATAGGATGGATCTACATGAAGAATTATTATTATTTTCATTGGTATTACTTTCCGCGGTCTAACTCAAATTGTTATCCTGTTTAAATAGAGGGGGTTTAAGTGTTCGTTTTTCAACGGTATATTTACGGTATTTTTTGAAAATGTGACGGTATATTTCGGTATATTTCTGAGGGTCAGACCGTATATTTGATAAATAAATCCGCGGTCACACTGTCCAAAAGTGAGTCAGGCGGTTCCAGTGTGACCGTTTGTATATAATGGTATATTTTGTCAATTTCATCAATCTATTAAACTTCATTTTAAAAGGTTTATAGAAATCCAAAAAAAGCAAGTATTTAGAATAGGCCAATCAAGTAGGAAATAGATTCACCAATCGTATAAAATTATGTAGGCATGGCTAAATGTCCTATATAGCTGGGAATATTCGACGGAAGATCAAAAATGAGGAATTCGTCGTATTTTTTGAATCGGTTATGGCCCGGTTGACAACAATGAGTCCCATTCCATATATGCGCATTCCAAATAACTTAGTTTTTCATGTTGGGTTTAAATATACCGCCAAACTACGAACCGGTTAAAACGGGAACGACGCGTTTTTGCTCTCGGCCAATGAAAATCGTCAAAAATAAAATGCAAAACATGTTGCATTTCTCGGCCAATGAAATCGACAAAAACATTCTGCAAAACATAATGCTGCAGCAACATGTTTTGCAATTCATTTTTGACGATTTTCATTGGCCGAGAAATGCAACATGTTTTGCATTTTATTTTTGACGATTTTCATTGGCCGAAAGCAAAAATTGCGTTCTATGTTGCTGCAACATGCATACCCTAGGGAAAGGATATTATAGAATTTAGGAAAAGGTTTGTCATCCCAGGCAAAACAATTTAGTCTCTGTTTTAAAGCTTTTTCGCTTATGTCTTTTTACAGACCATTGCGCATTCCATACACACTGTTGCGGCAACATTAATTGGTAAACCGTGTTTTAGTCAAAATACAATACATGAAAGTACTTGAAATTGCTTAATCTTGTAGAAAATGTATTCATAAATGGGATAAAATTAAGTGGGCAAGGCTGAGAAATATATATAGCTTGAAATATTCGACGGAAGATATTTTTGGCAATACCCGGTTCACAGCAATGAGTCCCATTCCATACTAATTCCATGCACAAATGTTTCTGGGCTACCCTAGGGAAAAGGATATTATAGAATTAAGAATATGTTTGTCATTTCCAGGCTCCAAAGAAGGCAACAACAATTTAGTCTCTGTTTTAATCCTATTTCAACGATATTAGAAGCTTATTTTTTTCTTGCAGAGACCAAGAATAGGTATCAGGATCGAGATATCTATACAAGATACTAATAATATACATGAATACGTCTAAAATATATTAATCTACTCAAGGGTCCTTATTAATTCCGTTTTATCTTGATATCTTCATATATGTCTTCATATTAAATTAACGAAATAGGGTATACAAAATCCTATACACGCTACATGTCTTCAAATACCAGCAACATTGCGACTGTTTTTTTTGTTGAACTATTTTGTTTAAGCCTTGTTTTAGTCAAAATACAATAAAAGCAAGGACTAAAAACTTGCCAATCTTGTAGAACATTTATTCATCAACTGCCTAAAATTATGTGGGCAGAACTAAGAGTTTTAGTTAGCCATAAATATTCCACGGAATCCCTAAATTGAGCAATATGAACGACTATCCTTTTTTGTTTTTTTGTTTTGACCTATTTCGCTAAAACCTTTTTTTTGACAAGATCCAATAAAAGCAAGTGTTTAAAATTAGCCAGTCAAGTAGAAAATATATTCATTAGTTGGATAAATTTATGTGGGCAGGGCTGAGAGATATAGATAGCTAGTAATATTCCACGGAATATCAAAATCGAGTAATATGTATAATAGAACTTGAATTCGTCAGTATATTTACGGTATATTTTTAAAATAAGACGGTATATCTTGGTATATTTCTGAGGGTCGGACGGTATATTGGTCACACTGTGAGTGAGTCAAAAGTGAGTCAGGCGGTTCGGTTGCAATTTGATTTATTTCGTTTTTTCTATTAAAAGTCATAAAAAAACACACAGCAAAATGTCGACCATGGCAAGTCCTTTATCCATTGCGGGCACGCGGCAGTCTGGAGCGCCGGTGCGCACACAGAATGGTAAGAAACATTTGCTTTTAACAACAGCTGCAGAGCGCGTCTGTCTGTCTGCCGGTGGGCGAAGCACGTTTCTGGTCAGGCGGTCTCTTACGGGCCCAGAATGTTCCCGAACAAAGTTGTCGGAGGGCTTCCCAATGAGAAGCGATGGTTTATCTAATGAATGCATAGCATAAATGAGGATAAACTGAGTTCTCCCGTAAACAGTGCAAAGTGAGGTTATGACTACATTTTCCATCCTGTCTTTTCTTTAGTTATGGCCGCTCTGTCCATATCCAACATCGTGAAGAGCTCCCTGGGGCCGGTTGGCCTGGACAAAATGCTGGTGGACGACATCGGTGATGTCACGGTAACCAACGATGGAGCCACCATTTTGCGATTGCTCGAGGTGGAGCACCCAGCCGCCAAGTGAGTAGATGGCAACAGGCACATGTGAACGATGATTAATTGTGTTCTCCCAAGGGTTTTGGTTGAGCTGGCTCAGCTGCAGGACGAGGAGGTCGGAGATGGCACCACATCTGTGGTCATTTTGGCCGCCGAGCTGCTGAAGAATGCCGACGAGTTGGTCAAGCAAAAGATCCATCCCACTTCGATCATCTCCGGCTACCGCATTGCCTGCAAGGAGGCCTGCAAGTATATCTCCGAGCATCTGACTGCCCCCGTGGACGAGCTGGGTCGCGATACGCTGATCAACATCGCCAAAACATCGATGAGCTCCAAGATTATTGGCGCTGATTCCGATTTCTTCTCCACCATGGTTGTGGATGCCGTTCAGTCCGTTAAGATTACAGACCCCAGGGGCCAAACCGCCTACTCGATCAAGGCCATCAATGTGCTGAAGGCCCATGGAAAGTCGGCCCGGGAATCAGTGTTGATCCCCGGATACGCCCTCAACTGTACCATTGCATCACAGCAGATGCCGAAAAAGATTGTGAACGCAAAGATTGCCTGCTTGGACTTTTCGCTGCAGAAGACCAAAATGAAGATGGGTGTGCAGGTGCTGATCAACGATCCCGACAAGCTGGAGGCCATTCGTGCGCGTGAGCTGGACATCACCAAGGAGCGCATCAACATGATTCTGGGCACTGGTGTGAACGTGGTTCTGGTCAGCGGCGGCGTCGATGATCTCTGCATGAAGTATTTCGTTGAGGCCGGAGCCATGGCTGTGCGCCGCGTGAAGAAAAGTGATCTGAAGATCATTGCCAAGGCCACTGGTGCCGCTTTCCTTACCTCTCTGACGAATATGGATGGTGAGGAGAGCTTCGATGCTTCGATGGTGGGTGAAGCCGCCGAGATTGCACAGGAGCGTATCTGCGATGATGAGCTCATTCTCATCAAGGGAACAAAGGCTCGGTAAGTACCAGATTTAAAGACTCCTCGAATGGAAAGAATTGAAATATAAATTCTTGTTTAGCGCTGCTGCTTCCATCATTCTCCGCGGTCCCAATGACTTCTACTGTGATGAGATGGAGCGTTCCGTGCACGATGCCCTGTGCGTGGTGAAGCGCGTACTGGAGAGCAAAAAGGTGGTTGCTGGCGGCGGCTGCGTGGAGGCCGCTCTGTCCATCTACCTGGAGAACTTTGCCACATCGATAGCTTCCCGCGAGCAGCTGGCCATTGCCGAGTTCGCCAAATCGCTGTTGGTCATTCCCAAGACACTGTCCGTGAATGCGGCCAAGGATGCCACTGATCTGGTGGCCAAGCTGCGCTCCTACCACAACTCCAGTCAGACCAAGCCCGAGCACTCTGGGCTCAAGTGGACCGGCCTGGATTTGATCGAGGGCGTAGTTAGGGACAACAAGAAGGCTGGCGTCCTAGAGCCCGCCATGTCGAAGATCAAATCCCTGAAGTTTGCCACTGAGGCAGCCATCACCATTTTGCGCATTGACGACATGATCAAGCTGAATCCGGAGGACAAGAGCGGCAAGAGCTATGCCGATGCCTGTGCCGCCGGCGAGCTGGATGGCTAGGGCGTACGCAAATGACACTTCTACTCTGTTTAGGCATTTAATTTTAATGAAAATACTACCCCACGCCACTCACTTTCAATTGTCGCTCCCACATTTCACATTTCATGTAATAACAATTGAATTGTTTTGCGATTTGCGATTTTTGCGATTTGTATTAACACCGCACATCTGTAATCTGTAATCCTTTCTCATTCACGCTTCAAGGCATAATAAATGAAACTTCAGGATATGCTGAGGCGCCAACTAAACTGGAGCTCAATTGTTTATGTTTCTCCAATTCTTTTGGGGAGAGCAATTGCCTCCCGAGAGAGCGCTCTGCTCCGGAGAGTAGATTTTTCGTCGAGAGTTCCTAAAAATAGCGTCTGCCACTATTTCGTTTCGTCTATTAATACGGAAAAGAAAACATCAAATAGTCAGAGCAGCCATAACGCACATTGCTCGGAGAATTTGTTGGTATATTTTGGGTAATAATTTTCCATAAAAATAAAATGTCCGGAACTATTGACGAGGGCGCTGTTGGAGGCGATGTGAACAATAATGACACAGATCTGGCCACTGCCAACGAGCAGGAGGAAGTGCAGCCACAACCACAGCCACAGCTGGAGCAGCAGCACCAGCAGCCACAAAATGAGCTGCTCGATATGGTTTTTACATTGGAGAGCGAGAAACAGGCGTTGCTAGAGGAGTCTCGCAAGAGAATCGGAGCACTTCGAAAAGATTTTGAGGTTAGTATCGAACATGCCCATCCATTGACTGAATCTGCATCGAACCGCCCCATTCAAGGAAGCGAAATTCGAGAATGAGCGGTTGAAGAAGCGTGTGGCTCAGCTGGAGCAGGCCCTCAAGCAGTCCGTCATGCTAGGCGGGACAGAGGCGCCCAAGTCCCGCCAAGAACAGGAGGAGCTTCTGCTCAAGGCAAAGACACTGCTGTTCGAGAAGACCAAGGTAAACAAGCAGCAGGAACAGCAGATCTCTGTGCTGAAGAAGCAGGTGGAGTCCGTGAAGGAGGTGGTCCAAGTGACCAAGGACATGCTGCAGCTGAAGACAGCAGAGTGCGAGCACACACAGGAGCGACTGGAGAAGAGCCAGCTGTGGATCAAGGCCGAGCAGGACAAGTGTGCGCTGACCGAGAAGAAACTGGTCATATCCAAGGGCGTGTATGACAAGTTGCGGGCAGAGTATGATACACAGTCGAAGATATTCAAGGTGAGTTACATTTGGAGGCCAAGATTAAGGTTACAGCCCATTGACCATGGTTCATTTGCAGGAGCTGAGGTCCGCCTACGAGCAGAAGTTAAAGGTTCTGAGCGTTGCATTGGAGGAGGCCAAAAAATAGTGGAACAATTTAATAAACTATGTTAATTAAATGCACACATCGTGTTTATAAGTTTAATAATTTAATTCTTTCTGTTCTGCTTCATTGCCCAATCACGTCACTCCTGTCCCGTTCCCGCGACGCCTGCCTAAGCGCTCTGGTTGGATTGCTGCTGCTGCTGCTGGGCCTGCATCATCTTCACGGCAGCCGCCTGCTTCATTTCTAGCACGCCAACCACAGAGTTCAGGAAGCGCGTCTTCTGCAGGTGTATCTTTTCAATTTTCTCGATCTGCTCCTGCACGTATTCGACGCGGCGCTTGAAGTAATCCTTGGAGCCCTCTAGATCCTATCAAACAAACATATGTTCCAACAGCCAGTCTGGGATAGTAGTAGTAGTGATATTAGTTACCTTCTCGATGTAGTAGCCGGTGCCGATGTCTATGACAAAGTTGTTGAGGTCCTTCACGCGTCCGGGAACGTACATGCTGCTCGTCAGTGGCACTAGTATCTGACGGTTCTCCCAGTCCGGCTGGAACGTTTCCAACGCCTCTTTGGAGCCAGCGTATTTGGCTTTGCAGCCATGCAGAGTCGACAGCGACTCCTGTATGTTGCCCATCTCCTGCGGAAATGCAGGCAAAGACGAGTTTTATTAGCATGTGCTGCATTCCATTCTCCCACTCCCTCGCCCCGCACCAACCATCCTGACTCACACGCCGCTAGCCAGAAACACCCACACGCGGGACTCACCTGCTCGAACTCTTGCTTAATCTGCATCAGCTGGTCCGGACTCAGCTTGGTGAGATCGATCATCTCAGGCTTTGCGGATGCGCTTGAGGTACCAGCCATTTTTACTAATTATTATTTTTATAATTTTAAAAATTGGAAAAAATTGGACACGCAGTGTGACCGCGGATAAAATATACCGTCCGACCCTCCGAAATATACCGTGTAATTTTCAAAATATATCAGATATACCGAGGAAAAACGAACTTAATCCACTTAACACCCCTCTATTTAAACAGGTGAACATTTTGAGTTAAGCCACTAACCAAACAGTACATAGATGTGCCAGTTCATACTCCGAACATGTCGCAAGCAAACTTTCTGGATGAAAAATTGAAAATCATTTGTCCCTGGTGGGAACTGACACATCTATGTATGGTTAGTGGCTTAACCGCTGAAAATAATACTGTACGTAAATTATTTTTGTAGATCCATCGTATCCTTCCTTTTTACTTACAAAAAAAACCCCCATATCTTTCACCTGAACTGCTCTAAAATCCTTTAGGTTTCATAATTTTCGTGGAGTGTATTTAATACTCTGGTCAACAATGGGTTAATAATTCCCTGTCTATGATCGAAAATCATATTCCTCAATTTTGCACTGAACACATAATTTTATCCGATTGATGAATCAATTTTCTACAAGATTGGCCCATTTTAACTACTCCTATTTATTGGATTGTGTTTAAATAGGGTTTAAACAAAAAATGCCAAAAAAAAAGGAAATCCCTCCAAACAGCTATCGATACTATCGATTGGATATTAGAGCTGCGCGCCTAAGTGTGTATGAGTTACAAGGATATGAATGCAGCCCAGTGGAATAAATTCTGCATATAGCGCAGTTAATGTTATTTTCCAAAAATAGGGGCCTCCAGTGTGAGGTAGCCACATTTGATAAAATGTCGATCAGCCTGTCGAAGCAGGCCCTGCGCATCGAACTAATCTTCCGATGATTCGCATGATTTGCTTCCTTCCTTGTTTCCAATTTGGGAGCGCCAGCATCTACGCGAAAATCATTTCGTCGGCTAGTGTGATCAACAAACCGATTAGGACTGCCTTCCGTAAAAGCTATCAAATGGCTGGTGCATTCCTGCCGATCCATATACAGGAGCTGCTACATACATATATACAGTCAGCACAACATTTATTCGGACACCCGTACATTTCAACTTTCATTATAAATAACTCGAAAAGTATTTAACTTTAACAAACAATTTTTATTTCATTATGGAGATCAATCTTACTACTACTAATTTTTAACATAAAAACGAAAAAAACCTCCTTTGGCATATGAAAATAACTTAAAAGTATCAAAAAGGCCACTTTTTTACGCACAACAATTATTCGGACACATTTTCGGTTATTCTTCTTTCTTAGAAAATGCAACGGTAATCGGTGTTTCTTTTTGCGTACTTCTCTTGCACACTGCTTATCTTACTTTGTGATCTGGTTTTTTCTCTGTTTTGATGTTAGTTTTGCTCGTGGTTTGGCTTAGCGTGGACAAAATGGGTCGGGGCGCAGATTTGTCACCAATATATAAATTTTTTATACTAGGGGGCAAGCCCCATTTCCCACTCTCTCCGCTCGTGCGCCAACTCCCAGCAAAATAAAATTTCCAGCGACGACGACGACCCAGAACTATTTTATATAATAGAGAGATATTATAGTAAATCTATATTTTTACATAATATGAAAAATTAAAATATTGTAAAACGCAAAACGATTTTTGTTATATAGAAATGTGAAAGATTCAAGAGGGATACTATTTAGAGCACAAAATTTCCTTTCAGATTTTCTCAAAGAACCTTAGAAGTGGATTCTTTAAATTCGAACACAACTTGAACCAAAGCAAAACTCAATCTTTAGTTAGTTTTTTTCAATTATATTTTATTGTATTTATTATATGCAATGTTATAATTCTGTGTTTTGTCAGTCATTCTGTATTTGTATGCATTTTTACCGTTTTCGTTTTTTTGTTTTTCTCGTAAATTATAAAATCTAACATAAAACAAAGCAATTTCTTTAACAATCACTGCCGCTACATATACATATACACGTTACAATTTGTTAGTTAAATATATATATATATATTTGTGGGTGTTTGGGTGTTGTTGTCGCTTTATATATGTATATATTAGATAACAATGATATTAAGCCTAAGTAGAAGTAAGTTAGTACCGATATTTCTACCTCGCTCTCTGCGATTTGCGATCTCCTGTTCCAATGACCATTGATCTATTTCTCGTAAGTTACATGCTTTAACTATTCACTGTTATTTACTGTTACCCATACAACTAACTGTACTTGCCTCGCCCTTACCATACATACATATATCATACATCCACATAACATTTATCTTGATTCAATTCTTTTTTCGGTTGGTTCTCTAATATATTGTATCTTATTGGGAAAACGTAAGTTGCATGGCGTGTGAAATTTTGCATTAGTTTCGGAATATACTTGAATTCTCATTTTGATTTCGTTATCGAGACTGTGTGTGGGTGTGTGTGCAAAGCAAATTTGTATATAGTATCTATAAGTACATATTGAATTTGGTTTTCTCTGGAATCGAAATGAATAAACTTTTGTGGTTTACGAGTAGTTTAAATGCAGAGTTTTCCTTGTGCAGCATTAACATTGTGAGGAGATAGAGAGAAAGTTATTTGGGAGAGAGTGTTACGTACATACATGTAATATATCGTTAAGTGGGAATGGTTTTTCCTATCAACAGCATTCATTCGAAACTCTGTTGCTTCTCGTTTGGTTTCCATTATCGAATCGAAGGGACGTAATACACAATAATCATAGTTTTTCGTTTTTGGTTTTTGTTTTTGTTAATTATACAATTTTTGTATGCATGTATATGCTGTATAGATGTACATATATAAATAGTATAGTTTTGTTTGTGTGTATGTCTTGTATAATAGATTTATGTTTGTATGTGTGAGTGTGTGTACTTGTAGTTGTAATTGTCCTAGGTGTCCAGCTAGATTCGCTAATTTGTCTTGTGGTTTTTGTTTGGTATCGCCTCGGTTCTCCGTTCCGTCCTTTTTGTATACAAGTTTGAGGATTTTAAAAAACTCGAAAATATATCAAAAATTTCTTGAAATGCAGTATATATGTATTTTTTTGTTTAATATATATATATATATATATATATATATATATATGTGTGTGTGTATATATTTGTCCGTGTATAGAACTTTCTTTCTTTCCTAGCTATCGTATCGCCAGGGATTTCCATTAAGATTTTTAAGAGAAATATGTATTGAATGTCCAAGTAATTTCGCTAGTGAGTGAATGTGTGTGTGTGTTTGTTTGTGTGAGTGTGAGTCTGTGTGTATAAGTAAGTGTATATAAGTTGTCTTGTATATAGAGTCCAAAATGATACACTAACTGGTAAATACGAGTATGTATATCGTGGCAAAAAGTGTTAATATAGCGCATCAAAATGATATAAATATGTGATTATACATATATGCTATGGTATACATGATACAGTTACCAAAACAAAAACAAAAACACAAAGAAATCTCGCTCCTAACTGTGTTGTGTGTGTGTGTGTGTGGGTGTAAGCATGTCTGTGTGCTGGCTGCTGCTGCTGATTGTGTATACGTCACGTATGCCGCCTCGAAAAATACGCTTAAAGCTGCTTTAATACTGTAAAATTGTTGCTTGGTTGTTCTTTCCTTTCCGGTTTGTTCTTTCAGTAAAGTAATGTCTTTCGCTCACATCTGATAGCAGTTGTTGTAAAAAAGCTAGGTAGGTTCGCTTCAGTGTCAAAGAGTGTGTTGTGTCATAGAGTGTGTGTGTCAGAGTGTGGTGTTCTGGTGTCTTGTCACTTGATATGTCTGAGTTCATACTGCATACAAGTCGCTGGCAATATATAGTCTCAAATACATATACATATTAAAAAGTATATATGCGGGTCTGGGAATGGTTGGGACCAACTCAAAGTCGCACGATGCACGCAAACGAAAAAGTCGCCTCACGCATATACGTAGTAGTACGTCAACCAAAATCGAGTGTATCGTCTGCGTATTCTCGTGTATTTTTTGTGTATTACGATCATTGTTAATACTATTTTCCATGTTTGCATTCTCAGCATTTTGTGAATCGATTTTGATTTCGATTCACATTTTTTTAATACATACTAATTTCCATGTTTGCATTCTCAGCATTTTGTTAATCGATTTCGATTCACGTTTACAATTTAACTAATTAAAGCCGTTTTCAATTCAACAAACAATCTGTAGCTTAAATTCTTGCATTCATCGTTATCATTATTGTAAGCGCATTCCCCCGTCCCCACCCGATCCGATCCTGGAAGGGAGGAACACATCTACAGCACCACATTTTGTTACTTTACACGCTGCCTAGGCAAAGGAAAATAACCCATACAGAACCTCATTATTTTATGTATTCAATGTACTCTATACGTATGTATATAAATATATATATTTGTAATTAGTTTTACATATGCTCGTATTATATTGAATTTCTTCTAAATTGTTTAGTGGCTTTTCTAGTAGATTTGTTGCAGTTTAATTGTTTTCTTGACACGTTTCGTAGCGTACTTTGTGGCGAAATATTTTACACAATTACTTGATTGGCTAGTGGCATAATTTATCATAACGTAGTGATATATAATATGTATATATTTATATGTAGTATATATAGTGTAGTACATATGCTTATACGCTGATGGTTGTGGCTCTGTGGCTGTAGATCTTTAGCAAGTCTTGAGTTTGAAGCTATAATTTCTTAGGCATAATTTAAAGTTTACTTTGGTATTGCCGCTGATAAATTAGATGCGCTTCCAAAGTGTATATCTGCTGGCTGACATTATTAATATTTCCAGCAGAAACGACCGACCTGACTCGCGCTTGGAGCTTCTCTTATTATCCTTCCATTCATTTGTACACTTCCGTCACACTCCACACTTCACTCAAACTTCTGACTGAGTCTGCATTTAATTAACGTTATGAGGCTGCTAAATAAATATATATTTATATTTATAGTTATATGTATATATATATATATATATATAGGTATATGTGGTTGTATGCATCTATGGGTACATATGTGGGGTATTATTTTCTTAGGGGGGACTTTCACTTTCGGCTCGCTTTGCACTACTTGCATTTTATTGCTAATTTGACGATAATTCCTCGCTCCTGTTTCCGTTTCCGTTTCCTTTGTTGTACCTTCCTTACACATACCACTCCTTGACGTCCTTGGAGTCGCGCTTCTTGGCTTTTGGCTGTACGAGACCGGCCATCTGAGGCCTGCCATCGCTGCCGTAGCCCAGGGATCCGCTGCCGCTGGACATCATGCCGCCACCGCCTCCTCCTCCGCCGCCGCCGCCATTGCCATTGCCGTTGTGTCCATTGTGCATTTGCTGCTGGCCATGGAGCTGCTGCTGCCCTGCGGCCCCACCCTGATGGTGCTGGCGCTGCTGGTGATAGGATCCATTGGTGCTGGTGTTGCCCAACAGCGCGGCGTTGGGGTTGTGCGATCCGTAGGCGGCCGCCTTCTCGCTCTCCGTCTTGTAGCCGCGATCCCCGTTCGACTTGAGCCACAGCACCAGGAGAATGACCAGGACGACGGCTATGAGAATGCCGGCCACAATGCCGATGATCATGGCCGTGCGCTCCTCCTCGATCGAGTTGATGCGGCCGCCCTTGGCCTTGGGCCGGTAGTTGTTCACGTTCGTATTATACGTATTGCCGCCATAGGGTCCGTACGGAGGTGGATCCTGCGGCGGCAATGGTGGCGGAAGCGGTGGCAACGGGTGGTGCTCGTCCGGCAACTGCATGCGATCGTGATCGTTCCTGCCAGAACCACCCATGCCACCTCCGGCCACGTAGATATCGAAGGGCGTTGTTTCCCGCTCGGTGACGGTGCTCCTAATCTCCGGTGGTGCCGTGGCCTGCGTCGTGGTTGTCGTCGTGGTTGTGATGGTTGTGCTTGGGCTGCTGCTCGTGCTGCTGCTTGTGGCTCGTTGCGTCGAAGAGGTGGATCCCACGCTGCTGGTGGTGCTCGTCTGGCTCGGAGGACTACTGCTGCTTCCCCCGCTGCTGCTGCTGCTGCTGCTGCTTCCGCCACTCGATTGGGTGGTTATGTAGGTGGGCGTGCTGCCACTGCTGGAGCCGTGCAGCTGCTGCTGCTCTGTGGTCACATCGCTGCGTCCCGTGGTGGTGGCCGTAACCATCTCATTGTTGGTCTCTGCAAGTGGTTAGGCAGTCGTTTGTGAGTTAAGTGTTCGATTGTGATAGTGTCTGGCATTTGGTTGGGTTTTCTGATTTTCTGGTTTTGGTTTTCTGGTGCCAAAAGCAGTGTTCTGTGGGTGCATTATACGTATCTGCGTGTGCCCGCCCAGAAAATATTGGAACCCCCGGTTTGCTTTGCTTTTCATAGTTTATTCAACACAGATAGAGAGGATAGAGATTTAGATATTGAGAGATATGCGCTGGTGTATGGCTTTAAGGCTTTTAAGGTTTAACTGTCTTTGCTTCTTCTTTGCTTAACTCTTGCCTGATATACATACGATACGTACTGTACTGTACTGCTGATATGTACAAATTGGAATTCGAATAACTAGAGAACTATGCAATCAAGAGGAGTCAAATAAATACATACATACATAGATGTGGGGGAGTGGGAACAGGAACACGATACGTAATATGGAATAGGAATAGGAAGAGGAAGATTGATTTACACAAACAAACGCTCCGTTAAACAGTTATCGCTACTATATACAAGACATATAGTACATTTGCTAACCCTTCGTCCTAACCTTTAACCTTGAACGTTTAACGTTTCACGTTTAACCCTTAACTTTACCGATAAGCACGAGCACGAGCACGAGCACGAACACGAACACGAACCCCTCGCAATGCTTGCGTGCATACGCTTTGTGATCGGTGTGGTGGTTGTTGTACTGGTTGTTGTCTGGTTGTTTCTGGTTGTTGTAGTAGTTGCATTTTGTTGTTGTTTGTTGGTGGTTTAGCTCTCGTAATGCTAGAGTTAGTAATACATTTAGACAATGGTCTAGTTGGAAGCTTATAGCCTAAGTGCATTCTGTATTGGTTGTAATTTCTTTGTTGCATTTGTTTTATGGAAATTTACAGAGTATCCAAGGCGCAATCACAGTCAGAAATATGAAGACGATTTCACATTCTGAAAGAGACACATAAGGCGTACTCATTGTCAGTTCAAATTAGAAGGCAACAATCATCAACAACTGATGATGATGATGGAGAGGCGGCGATTGTTGAGATATTATTTGATTTTAGCTGATCTGAAGATGACACGAGGGAGCGAGCGAGCGATCTGAATTGGAGTTGGGTTGGTTGGTTCTTTGATTGCTGATTGTTGGTTGTTGATTGTTGGTTGTTGGTTGTTGATTGTTGGTTGTTGGTTGGGTTGTTGATGCATTGCGAGAGGTGCGAGGCGATATAGTTACATTTGTCTCAGAGCTGTTTTGGGCTGTTCTATGTGAGTGGGTGGTGTAAGCGTTCAAGCAGTGGCATTGCATAGTTCAAGGCGCGCACACACCTAACCTAACTTCTGCCATTGACTTTTGGGGTCGACTGTACTTATTGAACGGCAACATTGAACGATAACGACAACGATAAAAAGCAAAGCAGCGTCTCTAGCTAATCGATTATACGAGTATAGGTTAACTGGAACACAACAGAACCCACAGCGTCTTGGTTATAACGTTCTCTATATACATGGATCTATATAATTATATTGTACATATATCTGCATACGTATAAATCGTAAATTTGATTCAAGAGTTTGCTAGCTAATGTCAGGGATGATGTGTGTGTGTGTGTAGCTGTGTATCTGTGATCGATCCAAATGCCAATGACATAATGACACCACCACCACCACAGGCTAATGGCCCCGCCCACTCACCTGCGCCTCTGGCCGTGCTGGTCGACGTGAACTGTTCCGTGGTCTCCCCGTAGTCCCCAGAGCCGTGCACGCAGTCCTCGTCATCGCAGGCCCGCTCCGTGCCGTTGTTGCTGCTGCCGCCAGTGCCACTCCCATTACCATTATTGCCGGTGCTCGGATTGCCGCCCTGCTGGGAGGTGGTTGTCTGCTTGGTGGGTGGCACATACACGGGCGTGATGAGGTCATCGCCGCTGCCCGACTCGAAGGGCGGTGTGCACTCGTCCTCGTCGTCGCCGCGACACCCGGACCCGGCCCCGGAGAAGATCAGATCGTCAATGGTGCCGGGATAGCCGCTGGCCGGCGTCTGTCGAGTAGAGTTCAAAGTCTAATTTTACTTCAGTGATCTGGTGGCCAGGCTGCCAAGCGGTTATTGTATGAGGATTTGGTAATTCGGTTAGTTAGTTGGTTAGGTGCTGTGCTGAAATACGTGTACTATTGTATGTGACGTGAGGTTTGGTTAGGTATATTATGTGTGTGCGTGTGTATGAAGCCACCAAAGTTCGAGAAAGGGAGAACCCTTTGTAATTTTGAACCCAGATCCTCCCAAAATCAATTTTAGATGAAAGGCAAAAGCGTGTTTCCACGCATATTTGGAGCTATACGAAATCTGCGTACAAAATTATGTCTAAGATTTCACAAAATTGGGGAGTGAAAATCAGAAATCATATAAAACACCCTATGAAGAGGTGAATCTGTCTATAGTTTGCTTGTTTAGACTTGATTTGTTTAGAACAAAATGTTTAAAAGCTGAAATGTGAAGAGTACATGTATTCTCTCCCTTAGTTTACCACTGAATTTTTATGGAAGGAGTTCACGAGGCATTAAGATATGGTAAAACCAAACTCCCAATTGGGGGAATATTTTATTTCTTTACTCCGATGTGGCTACTAGTAAACCCTCAGTGACTTCATTGGTGTGCGAGTTGAAGATGAGTTAATGTTGTGATTAGTATTGGGTATACGAGTGCGTGTTCGATGTGTGAATGCTTTGAGTAGAGTCATGCAGCATTAGTGCGGACGAGTTCTAGTGCATAGTAAATTTTATATACATATTTATCAGTACAATTATATTGCTGTATATTCACAATTATTCGGTTAATGTTAATTCGTAGGTGCTGTGCAGCAATTGAAACAAATCGAAAGAAACTAAAATCGTAGCTGGTTAGTGGAAAATCGTATAAATATTTCATTTGATTTATCTTTTTAGTAGGTAGTGCGTTAAAAGCGTTACAGAAATCAAGGCGCTCCCGAGGGGAAGGAAAGGAAATCATAAATTCAATTCAAATGCAGCATTTACACTAGGGTTATACATTGAGTTAGCTAATACTTTTTTTGTTTGATTTGGTTTGGTTTTAGTCGGAACGGTTAACGTTTGTCTTGAATGTCGAACCGAATTTCCCGGATTTGATTGTGATAACGATGTCTTTGGCTCTGGCTACTTCAAAATACAGATGATGAAGTGGCATTCGAACGGGTTAACGATTAACGATTATGCATTAACGATGAGTTTTAGTTAGTTTTAGCTAGAGAGTGAGTGCTTGGGGAGCTGTACAACATTCGATTCGGTTATTGCGAGTTTATTGTTGAGTTGAATAATGTTGGTGCAATCAAATCAAATCATTTCATTTCAAATCGGTTTGGGAAAAGGGGTTCCACAACTCATGAATTTTTTGGTTAGATAAAACTTTTCGTTTTTGGGTTTTTAAAGAAAGACTTTTTTGAATAAACTTTGGGTTTTTGATACGATGAGAAAAATACTTGGAAAGTTGAAAGTTGAGAGGAATTCAAATAAAATTTCAAATAAATTCCCTAACCTGCTGCATTCTCTGCAGATCATTTCTATCTAATACTCCAGTTACCAATTGAACGTCTCCTCGAATGGTGATGTGTGGGTCGCGCTCTACGGCCAAATCCAAGATGCGCAATTTGTTCACCGAGAGTCCGGCAATGACTCCAGCGAACGGCCGCTCGATGCGACTGCGGCCGTTGCGACTGAACTTGCCGCCGACTTGGACATTGGACATGGTATTGAAAACGGTCGAATGGTGGCCTGAAAATCAATCAGAATCACAGGGAAATTGTATTATTATGTGACTCCTTCTTAGAAGCATTCGTGAAAAGTTGAGCAGCCATCCACTTACTCTGCGGAGTCAGTGCCTGCACATTGTAGTCGTCGAGCTGGAGGGTGGCGTTGCCGCCCTTGCGCTGGAATCGCACCACGTGGTAGGAATTATCGTTGACCTTGGTTCCGATCTCGCCCAGAGGCAGGTCCACGCTGCCAATGTTGTACACCATGAAGATGTTGCCCTCGACTATCTCCAGCTCCATGTAGTCCTGGGTGGTGGCACTCTCGATGCGCAGAAGCACTGCATCCGGCTTGGTGGTTATGAAGCCCATGGCCACGTTGTCCTCCTCGGTGTCTGCCTGGGCGTTCTCGGGGAAGGTGTACTGTACCATGCCTTTGTTGTTGCCAAACTCATATGCAATGGATTCTAGGGGAAATACAGCAGATTTGTGTATATAGTGTTTTGTGTATGTCTTATTGATTCCGTGGAATGTGTATTACCATCATAGCATGTGGGCCCTGTGTACGAGGTCATGTCGCACTCGCAGGCATAGGCATTCCACTGTTGCACGCACACTCCCCGATTGGCGCAGGCGTTCTGGCTGCACTTGGTGGGTCCCTCGCAGCCGCTGACCACCAAAGAGCTCGGCACCACCGCATCGCTGGTGAGCGAGGGCGAGGCATCGCCCAAATCCAGCGAGGCCAGGCAGCCCTCGAAGCCGGAACGGGAAGAGATGGAGGCGGGCAGCTTGGAATACATATCCTTGAAGACGCCCCCAATGTAGAGGATGCCGGCTAGCTCCAGATGCATATTATTGCCGGTCAGGGTGATGATCTCAAAGGAGTCGTCAACGGTCAGCGTGTGGGTCTTGGGTCCGGGCCGCCTGATGCTGACCTGATGCCAGCGGTTGTCGTTCATATGGATGCGGGACTTGTCCCTCATGGTCACCGGGCCATCGCCCAGGTCGAAGGTGTAGTGGATGTGGCCATTCACCAGCTCCACGGCCACGAAATCGCTGCGACGACCTCCGTTGAAGACCAGCAGCCCGTTCGGCTCCACCGTCTTGAAGCGGAAGTCAATGGAGATGCTGTTGTAGGCCTTGAGCATGGCCAGGCCCACGTAAGAGTGCTTGGAGCGGAAGGTGGCCGCGTGGTAGGGCTGTCCGGCTGGTGAGTTCACGAAGCGGGCTGTGAGCTTGAAGGTGGCGCTCGGAAGAGCCGACAGCTCCGGTCCCAGGCTCTTCACAATGTCCAAATAGCTATGGATAATACGAGAATAGTGTGTGAATCTTCACAGGAGGAGGAGGAGGATGTGGGAGACCCTCACCGCTGTCCGTTAAACACAAAGCCTTGCATTTGCCCGACAAAGTTCGGCATGGTCGAGGTCATCTGGATCTCCTCCTCGGCGTGAAAGAGACCGCCCAGGTGGATGGAACGTATCTCCATGGTGCTGTGGCGTCCCAGGATCGTTTCGGCTGCATAAAGAATATTTCCAAAAACAAGAGATGGATAAAACTCGGGGCCTCGCCAGGGGGTGTCAAGCCAGGCTCGGCTTTGCGCTAAGGTTTATTGTAGACTAGGCAGAGTACCATTAACATTGGATACATATGGTTATTGTATGGTATACGAGTATATGGGTATTATTGGGGTACTGGTAGATATGGAGTATAGTTGGTGACAAGAAGCACATACGCATATATAGTCAAAGAGTATATAGTAGAGTATATAAGTAGTATATAGAGTAGATATAGGTAAGGTATGCGGTTTTTAGTAGACATTTATCTAAGTTTTGGTTCAAAAGATTGTTTTGTTTTTTTCAAGCATTTTGTAGTCTTCACTCGACAGTGGCTGAATGTAGTTGGAATTTGAATTGAGTATTAGTTGGTTTTTTAGTTGTTATTTTTTGTTCGATTTTGTTGCAGCTTGGTACATTCTAAAGAAAGGTGCAGATTACAATACATATGTACTGGTACGGATAGTAGTTATAAGTAGTTATTGATTAAGACAAAACCAAAGGTAATTCTCGCCGCTTCAGCGCAAAACCAAATGAAAGTACGAGTACGAGTATTAGTTAAAGTAAAGTAAAGAGTTCGCTAAAGTTGGTTAGATATGCAAGTTTTGGTGCGCTTTTTGATCTGGTTTCATTGACATGGTACGAGTATACGAGAGATACGAGTATCTTTGTGTGTGAGATACATTTTCAATACGAGTACAGTGGCGGTGACATTTCATTTAATTTTCATTTGATTTATTCACATATCATCTGTGCATTGCTTAAAATTGAACTAAAGAAAAACGTAAGAAAGGTTAGGCTAACCTACGGACAATCATTTTCGAAATCATATGTGGGAAGGGGGTTCAAAATAATAATAAATAGTAATGATACCAAAAAAAGAGTAATTTTTGCGATTGGTTGAACGACATTGAACTAAACATCGATTGGTTTGTTTCGTTAGTTGTCGATGTGGAATGTATCTTTGAGTTTTATTCTTGTAAATGTGTGTTAATCTGTGACCTAAAGAGTGTTCTGAGTATGTGTGTGTGTGTGGGTGTGTGTGCGGCGACTACGTCTAAGTTAATAACGGTGCATTAGCCTTAACGAGCGACCACATTGCGCATTCGACGCGTTGGCCCGCTGAATGATTGACATCTTTACATGCAAATGACTGCAGCGGCAGAGACAGAGCAATAGCAAGAGAGAAAGAGACAGCTAGAGCTACAGAGTGAAAGACAGAGAGCGAGAGAGAGAGAGAGAGAGAGAGAGAGGGGGAGGGCCAGAGGTGGGTCGGAGTGAAGAGAAGTGGTAGTGAAAGTACGAGTAGCAGAACTAGGACGCTTATTACACTCGAATTTGCTGGGTGATTTGCTGGATTGATACGAGGCGATGGCGGTACGATACGATACGATACGAAATGCAATATACGGTACACGGTATACATAGGTCGTGAGCAGGTCATGCGCTTAACTATTGTTCCTTTACAGTTATTAGTTTTGGCCTGTTATTATTGCTTTTGCGGCTTATCGTTCAGAGGTGAGGTGCGGTGCTCACATGCAAACGCTTCACGTGTGTGGAGTGGACGTGGATCTGTGTGTGCCTGTGCTCTTGAGTGTCGTGTGTGTGCCTGTGCTCTGGTGTGCTCTGGTGTGCTAGAGAGTGAGAGTGTGAGTGTCGGCAGTGTGTCGGCCAGGAGCGGACTCTGGCAAGCAGGACATTCAGCATTGATTCCACTGATTGCCATCGCCCCCTCGCTAGAACCCACCGATGCGGTATCATATCGGTACTCTTTCGGAACACACTTGCGCAACGGAAAAACTAATTTGTTACGTGGCACACGATTGGCTTGCAATTGTATTGTTGGACTGATGTTGCGGATAGTTGAGTTGAGTTGAGTTGAGTTTACTTAACACAAAGCTAATTACATATTAAGTGGTGCAAATTACGGCCCTGGGCGCTTCTAAACATTGTTTTGCCCTTTCTCGTCTCAATAAGTCCGCCCCCGACAGACGTACCGATATCGGTCTCGGTCCCTGTCTCTGTCTCTGCGGTTTTTCAATCGCTTTTCTCTGGGATGGCGTGACTTTCATCGAGCGATTCGGGCAAAAAAATGTTTCCCCGCGTTCTTGCGTGTCGATTTTTTTTCTCTCGCCTAAAACATGAAACAAAAAAACAATATTGTACATTGAAATCATTTACGTTGGCTTTCTCCCGTCATTTTGCATGGTTCGCTCATGGTTTCGTTTCGTTTCATTTCTTTCTGTTTTTTTTGCTCTGTGGGGAATTATTTTCTGTATTATTCTCTCTTCATTTTTCAAGAAGGTCGTTTAGATCACGTTTGTGATTAGAAAATTGCATTAGCATTTGCATTTGCATTTGCATTTGCATTTGACATTGTATTGCAAACATATTTGGTGTTGGAGTTGGTTTCTCTGAGGTCTAATTTGCATAGAAGACCGTCTGAAACAAATACTTTTAACATACCGCACGTGTGTGGTTTATGGTACAGCAATTATTTAAATGAATTTTCATTGTTTAGATTACGATAATATGTCTGTAAACCTCTTGTCCATATATATGTAGGTATATTTACATGAAATTATAATACATAGAAAGTAATTTCAGGAAATTATTCACTTGGAAAGGTTGTAAAAATCAATTATATAGTTTCGAATTTATGGAAAAAGGAAACACAAAAATTATATAATTAAAAGTTGTAACCCAATTACCAAACGACATTGTTTTGTATAAATAAAATCACGAGGGACAAAACCATTTACAAGACAATCAGTATAATCTTATTTAGAACACTGAAGGCTATTTATTTATGAGAAGCGCTGAAACGCGACTGCTGTTCAACGGTCCTTTGGTCTTACTATACATATTTATTCATCATTAGGAGTATTACATAACTTTCGAATACGAATACGAATACGAGTTGAATTGGTTGACTGTGTGGGAATTTGAATTGTAATTGGAATTGGAATTGGAATTGGCAATCTTAATTGGGAAATCAAACAAAGTAAGTAAGTAAGTAAGTATCGCAAATGAAAACACAACATCGAGATGTTTGAAAGAGGTTTGAGAGAAACTTACAAAGAGCAAAACAAATGTAAATGTAAATGTAAAATTACGAATGAGTTAGTAGAATATTTTGGGGCAGATCATCCTCTTATCTTCGGTTAGAAACTCATAATCGGTGGATAGAATGGTGGATTGGATGTAGTAGTCATATGGAGAAGGAAGGACATGAATCAAACAAACTTTCAGAGAGGCGTACAATGTGTGGAATGTGGAATGGTGTATGGTGTATGGATGTGGAACTTAGTGTCGTACGAGTATGATGTTCAAACTATGTATATTGCAGATGCTTAACGATGTTCACAGAGCGATACAGAGCGAGATAGATACAGAGATAGATAGATAGGTTGAGAAAGAGAGAGAGATAGAGAGAGAGCTGTCTAGATCAAATCGGTATACGAGTATCATCATCAGAAGTTCGAGAAAATGTGTCATGAGAAATGAGTTTCGAAGAAATGTTTTGATAGAGAAATAAACTTTGCTAAATACTTTTCCTTTTTGTTTAATTAATTTCTTTTGTCGATTTTTAACTGCATTTTCTTTTGGTGTGCTTGTATGTGTTCTGTCTGTGTGCGTGTGTGTGTGTGTGTGTGTGTGTGTAGTAGTAGTAGTTAACTGAAAAGCTCTCAAATGAAAAGTTTAAGTAGAACATAAAAGTGGATAACGCGCCGCTGACTGCACTTTCGTCGTTTTCATTGATTTTTTTCTGCTTTTGTCTGCTTTTCTTGTTCTTGATTTTCTTTAGGTTTTCTTTTCGACTGTCCTGAAGCACCTTCACACACCTTCCTGGAGGCTGGGGTTGAGTGGGGAACTTTGAACTTGAACCTCGATGTTGTGGTGCGTGGAGCACTCGAACTGGAAACTACTCGGATGGATATGCTTTGCTGAGGCGGAGACAGTCAGGACAGGAGAGTTGGTTTGGTTGGTAAAAAAAACGACACGGCACGACACGTAGTAGGGCAATAGATGTGCTGTTGATACATACATAACATACCCCTGACGGGGGGAGCCCCGTCGACTTGTAGCCGCAGATTCGACGCCCGGCGCGAGAACCGGATGGTGTGCCAATTATTGTCATTGAGCACGGACTGGCCAGCCAGGAGATTCTGCAAGTTATCCATGTGGTTGGTTGTGGTTATGCTCAGGGTCAGACCTGCTCTCGCCCCCATTCAAACGGGGGACCCAGGACTCCGGACTCACCTTCTCCCTATCACTGAGCCGCACGCTGGCACGAATTCTACCCGCCACAAGGGCGATCTCCAGACGGTCCGGGGAGTTGGACTCGGCGCTGGTTAGCAGGAGCAAACCTGCCGGACGAGACGTCTTGAAGCGTATTACCAGCTCCTCGGTCTGCGTCTTGGTCCCCTGTCCGTTGCCCAGCCAGATGGTCATGTGCTGGCTCCCGTTGAAGGCCACGGTGGCCAGCTCCCGGCCGCAGGTGGGTCCGCCGAAGAGAGTGGACGAGCAGTCGCAGATGGGGCGGTTCCAGCCCTCGAGACAAGTGCCGCCGTTGAGGCAGGGATTGCCGGTGCACACATTCCCCTGCACATGGCACGACGGCTTGACGGAGGCTGATCCAAGTGGGTTATCAGTGACACTCCATCATCTGGTGGCAGGGAAATCGTGACTACTCTACTTACCCGAATCCTGAACGCGTGCAAAGGCGGCTATATCGATTGCCTTGCCACTCAGCACCAGGTCACGCAAGCAGCCCACGAATCCTTGACGCAGAGTGGCCGTCCAGATGGCCGCCGGCCAGGCCACACTATTGTAGGCCGGCCCCACGCCGCCCAGGTACATGTGCCCGTCCAGCTCGAGAATGGTTCCGTCTCCAGGCGTGCGGAAATCGTTCCAGACCCCGTCCACGCTCACCTTGGCATCGCGTCCGTTCCGGCGGAGAATCAGATCGTGCCAGTCCCCATCGTCCACGCGTCTACGCGAGGCTCTGATCTTGGAGGCTCCCGAGCCGAGATCCAGGTGGATGTAGATGTGTCCGTTGAGCAGCTCAATGGCAATCAACACGGGCTAGGGGTAGGAGTACGGGTCACCTCAAAATGAACTCAAATGTGCCTCAGCAATGAACTTACGTTCTTGGCGCGCGGTTGCTTAGAGCCAGTGGCCAGGACAATGATGCCATTGGGCTCCTTGGTGCGAAACTTGAAGCTGATGGAGCTCTGCTTACCAGTCTCCCAAGGCGGCAGCACCTGAAGCATGCAGGATGGTCCCCAACAGATGAGATGAAAGGAGAACTCCAACCAAGGGGATTTCCACTTACCAAATGCGATTCACGGGTCGTAAAGGTCACAGGATCCTGGGGATCACCACTGGGGCACTGATATTCCAGATTGCCAGCCACCTGGATCAGCTTGGAGCCGCTCTTGGCCAGATCTATCAGGTTGAGATTCAGCGTGTCCGCCGAGAACTCCACCTTGCGCAGACAGCCCACAAAGTTGTTGTGCACACGGGCTCCCAGCAGGGCTCTTGGATTGACGGCTCCCCCCACATAGACCCGCGAGGAGGACAGCATGGTAAACTTGCCAGCGATGTGCGAGTGATCCGTGTAGACATCGTCCACGACAGTAACCAGCTGGAGGACAAAGGATTCCTTTTATATAGAGGCACTCCCTGCATACACTGGTCGAATACCCACCCGACAGAAGCTGGTTATGGACGAGATCTCCTGTATGCGACGGTGAACGGTAACCTTGTGCCACTGGTGATCGTCGAAGCGCACCTTCGAGGGCTTGATGTGCATCTCCTGCTTACCGTTGGCCAGGCCCATCGTCAGGGAGACGCCGCCATCGCGCAGGGCCAGATTCAGATAGTCGGTGCCGTGTCCCGTGTAGAAGAGCAAGCCGTTGGGCTGACGTGTGCGAAAGTAAAAGGATATGGCATCCTGGGCACTCACAATGGGCTCGGCGCCCGTCTGGCCCAAGTCGTACGAGAGGAACTGTGTACCGCGGAACGTTGCTTCCGATGGCGCCTTCTCCTTCTCACAATACTGGCCATCGTACTCGAGGTTTCGACACTCGCAAATTGGACCGGAATCAGTAGATATGCAGATGCCGCCATGCTGGCAGGGATCGTTCCGTTCGCAGGCATCCGTTGTATTGCCTCGGACACCCTGATCGCATACGGAGTAGAAGGATATAACAGAAATGCTGATGAAACTTCTATTCTATTCTACAATATACACTTGCCTAACTCTTGGGATAATATAGAAATAATGACTAGAAAATGGTAGTTTTCCCCTAAAAGAAATGGTTCATCCCACACCCAATAGAGTATATCTTATATCTTAGAGATACTAATCTTTTCATTCATAAACTCACCCTCAGAGGCCTCTCCCGGGCCGGCAGCTCGCCATGATCACAGGGCACATCGCCGCACTTGATGTCACGCGGCTGTTTGATCTCTTGGCGCCTGGTGGAGCCTCCAGGCTGATCGGCATAGACCAGGTTGCGGATGGCGCCGCGGAATCGCGGCTCGAAGATTACACTGGGCAGTGCCAGCAATGCCAGCTTGCTGCTATACCAGTTGGGCATGCCACCCACATAGACGTCCGAGTTGCTGGCAAACTTTCCGAACTGGAACTCCTTGCCCTTGGTGGAGCGCTGCTGCGAGACGCCGTCGACAATCAGCGAGGTCTGGTCGTCGTTGCGCAGTACCTGGACCTTGTGCCAATGGCCATCGTGGAGTTCGCGGCCAACGGTGATGATCTGGGCCCCCCCGCCAAGGTTGTAGCGCAGGCGGAGCGCTCCCTCGACAAGTTTCAGTTCGAAGAAGTCATAGGTGCCGCCATCATCGGTGTATAGAACCAGTCCATTCGGCTGCTCCGTCTTGAACTCCAGCTCGAGGGTGCCGTTCAGGCCGGTGTACCACTTCCTGAAGGTGTAGAACGAGCTCTGCGAGCCGTCCAGCTGGAAGCCAGCGCTGATGGTCACAAAGCTGGCCGCTAGGCTCACCAGCAAGGCGGTGACAATCAGCACTCGGTAGGAGCGTCGGTACTCAACGACCAGCGGGGCACAATGGGGCGGCAGGCTGCGCTCAGGGAGGGGGTCTCTTCGGCGGCGCCGAGCCTTGTTGAACATCAAGTCAGCACTAGGGGAGGAGGAGCTGGTTGCGGCTGGGGCTGCGAGCCGCGGACTGTGCAGCGTCTCAGCAGTTTGATGCTGATTCTTATCCTTATCCATGGTGTGGTCGTTCTCAATGTGCCTGGCTGTCATTGGCGCGAGTGCATATTGGAGATGGGGTTGGGGCTGATATGTTGCACTTGGCGCCTTCATTCACACGCACACGCACACTAGTGCACACGTTGATATACGCACGTTGCGCGCGTAAAACGTAAAATGTCGCCTTGTGCTCCGTTGCGTATACGTATTCCAGTCCTTGAGCGGGAGCTTTTCGCGCGTCCTTGTATTGGTGTCGTGTCCTGTGCTGTCGTGTCCACAATATTACTACACTCTGGAATTTTATCCGCGCTTCCAACTTTCATTGAGAGAGCGCGAGAGAGTGAAAGCTCGGCCGAGCGAGGTTGGCTGCGGCTGTTATTGCTCTGTTACTGTCACTGTTACACTCTGACCACTGTTCTGCCACTGTTAGCACGGGGATTATTTGTTAATTTCGACTGATTTCGTGATGCTTATTGCAGAACTCTTTGAGTTTTTGGCATTTTGTACACTTGATTTGCATAATGTTTGGCAAATTGATTCCTAACGCGCACATTTCGCCGCCGTTGGCCGTTTTGTATCGTGTCACAGAACCGTTAGCAGCAGCAGCCAGATGTCGATGGCTGACCGCGAATGGGGCTGATGGGGGTGGTTGTGGCTAAGGCTGTGGGGTTGGTGGTGGTGCTGGTGGTGGGGCCGAAAGCTCGCCGGATACCCCTGCCCTCCGATACTGCTGGAGCGCCCACGAGCGTGTCAACGTACATGTACATACTAAAAATCGGAAAAATTTTCACTGCATGTCGAGAGTTTTAGGCGAAAATTTTTCTGTGCTACCACAGCGAGTCTCTTTTTACTGACCCCAACTGACGACCAGCTCTCGATAAAACTCAGGCGCAGCAATTAATTATTTATAAGTATTGATTGGAACTATTGATTTGATTTGGGGGAACGGATTTTCAAGTCACTCTGATTTTATCTTACACAATTTTGAGGTGGTGTTTATTCATTAAACGCACTTTTGTCACCAGTTTATTCCTTTTTCTATTTATGTAACTTCCTTTTATATTCTCGATTTGCTGGATACGCGATTCCGTTCGAATTTTCTGCAGGTTTTTTGGTTCATCTGTGGGGTACAAAAATTTTGTGTGTCGAAATTTGTTCCGCAGCGCCTTCCGCTGCTCTTGGTTTTGATATCGATCCGCACTGCATCCACGACAAGACTGAACTGCAATTTCAAACTTAATTTCTTCGCACTGTTTCCAATGGATAACGAAAGCTTCGCCAGCTTATTCACAAAAAGCCTTGGGTTCGGTCTAGACGACTCACTTTTGGCGGTTCAGCGCTCCTCAAAATGTGAAGTTATATCCCCATTTAGTTATATTTTATCATACAACTGGTCGAATTTCCTATTTATGGTTGGTTTGTATATTAATTTAACTATATGACTGTTTTACACCAGTTACCCCCAAAAAGTATGCTAAGAAAAGGACCTCATGGCTGGAGTGTAGCGCATGGGAATGCCAAAAATTAAAAGCTCGCTTACTTCGCACGAGGCATGCATATGCGTACTACTAACACACAAATATCCACAGTCACACAGATACACACATACGGCCCACTCACACATGCGTAATACGCAGGTTCATAACCTGCACCACTAGAAGCGTATTAGAAGGGACACGGACACATAGATACACGACGCTGCATGTGTTGGTTCATATGCATTGTACATACAAATATGTATGTATGTATGTACATGTGTAGCCACCCACACACGAAGACGACCCGTGTAAATGCCTTGACATTTACTACGCAACTTCGACAACTCGGTGTCAAATTCGATTTGCATTTTCCATGGAAATTGTAGCGGGTCCTGTCTCGACCTCTGTCTGTGTGGGCGGCAGTAATGGGTGCCCTCCTAAGAGTGTGCAATTGCAAGGCCAGCGCTACGATAAATCCTCGTCACTCGAGAGTATTAACTTGGGGACGAGACTACCATCACGCACTTAACATTACATTAGGGACGCGCTCCTATGCATATAGTTTTTAATAATTTTGTCAAACACGCTCCAGAACGACGAACGAGGAGGAGAGCTGCGAATGCCAACTGTCCATTGTCCTTCGCTGCTGTGACGTTCGAAACGAAACGGACTCCGGCTGAATGGGAAAAGCTGAACAGTGGAAAGCTTTTGAGTTGCGCGCCAATATAGAGTTGCCACGCTCGTTGCAGTCCCCAGCTGATTCCAGCGATCGATTGGCAGTTATCGGGCATTGTACATACTCCAGCTGGCTCTTATCACAAATCAATACAAAAAATCAACAATCAAATACAACGACCCATTGCTCTCCAACCGCTAAGGATTTGCACAAGACAAGTAAATCAAATCTCAATAAATTGGAGTGCACTCCAAACAAACGAAACGACTAGTTTGTTGCCATACTGGAGAGTCACGTCCGCTGCAATCTTACATAATGTTGAACCGACTGGGCCGTCTGGCACCGCGCCTCTCTCGTTCCGTCCACACGGAGCGCAAAGTGAAAGTCCAAGGCATTGATTTGCATATCGTGGAGTGCGGCAGCGGTCCCCGGAGTCTGCTGCTAATGCCCGGTGCCCTGGGATCGGCCTGGACAGACTTCAAGCCCCAGATCGAGCAACTGCCAAAGCTTCTACCGGAGCACACGATCATCGCCTGGGATCCACCAGGCTACGGTAAATCTGTGCCGCCCCAGCGCAAGTTTGGATTGGAATTCTTTCGGGAGGATGCCCAAGCAGCCGTGGACTTGATGAGGGCCCTGGACAGACCAAAGTTCTCCATTCTCGGGTGGAGTGATGGCGGTATCACAGCGCTGATTGTGGCCGGTCGTCATGCAGAGGCCGTCGATAAACTTGCCATTTGGGGCGCTGGCGCCTACCTAAACGAGGAGGAAGTGAAGTCTCTTCGTAACATCCGGGACGTTGCCAAGTGGTCACCACGCATGCGGGAGCCCATGGAGAAGGTGTATGGCGTGGAGCGTTTCGCAGAACTATGGGCCGAGTGGGTGGATGCTGCCTGCGCCTTTTACGACCAAAGAGAGGGCGACTTCTGTCGGTCCGAAGTGGAGCAGGTGAAAGCTCCCACATTCATACTGCACGGCAAGAAGGATCCCATGATTGCGGCCGAGCATGTGCCGTGGTTAAAGGAGCGTCTTCCTCAGGCGCAATATCATGAGTTTCCAGAGGGCAAACACAATATCCACCTGCGCTACGCGGAGGAATTCAACAAACTTGTGGCAGAGTTCTTTAACAAAAAGTCTTGAGATTAGCAAAAGTGACATGTAAATTGAAATCGAATGTTTTTTCTGTCATGAATAATGGGGTAAGGCCAAAGTAATTGATAATTATTTTGTATCTATTAACTAATAAACAAGGAACTATAAAAGGGAAAACAATTATCCAGTTTTTGTTCCCTGTCTCTTACGAATCTCTGCCCAGCCCCGAAGCTCGTTGGAGCGGCTCTCTATTTTCTGTCCATAAAACTGATAATGTTGATTGATTTGGACTCCCTCTCGCAGCCAAAAATAAGGTAAGAGAATAGGTTTTACATTAAATACGGTACAATATTTATTATTTCACAGAAAGCTGGACAGTTTGGGCTTAGATTACTTGACCTGGGCAATGAGGGTTTGCACGTAGTCATCGTACTTGGCCTGGAAGAAGTTACCGGCAACGGGAGCACCAAAGTTGTACTTGGTGATGTAGTCACGGACCTTAACACTGACGCGACCTTCGCGGGTCCTGTATGGATCAAGGAAAACGAGAAGACAATCAAATAAAGGTGCCAGGGAGGACCAGAAAACAGTACTCACGTCTTGTTGACGAATTTGTCAGAGGCGATCTTCTCGTTCTGCTTGAACACCAAGAACACGTAGCGGTGCAGGCCGGATCCCTCGCGGGGGCCAGCGCCAATGTACTCAGCAATAACCTGGCCCTGGGAGACCTTGTTGCCGGGAATGTTGATCACGGCCCAGTGCAAGATTTCGCGGAGTTTGGGATCCTCGCGGCTTGGTGCATCGGGATCGACCAGAAGCAAGGTGTACAGAGAGCCCTCATCGGCGTCATAGACAACGGTGGGCTCATCCTTCACCTGTGTGGGAGTCAGCTCCTTGCCCAGCTCCACCTGAGCCCCGGAGGGATAGGTGATGGTGGCCTTGGCGTTGGGCTTAACGTCGATGATGTCTGGAATAATGCCGGCGGTGTCCATGTTAGCTGATTGCTTGTGTTCGGTCTGGCGTTAAGACAGTGACTCTGGCCCATATCCCTAGGTGTGCGCCTTTTATCGCCACGATCCCAAGAACCTCTAATCAGTGGCGTGCACTCTACGCCTAATTCCCACCCATAGATAGCTTCACGTAGCGATAGCCTGATAAGCGAATGGGTAGACTTTATTCAGCCGGTGCAGGGAATACAGCACTTGGCATGAGATTGGAAAAACGACCTAACCGGTGAACAGTTTATTGCGAATGGGCACATAGTCATCGTACTCTGCTTGGAAATAGTTGGCCGCAATGGGACTTCCCAATCGGTGCTTGGATGCAAAGTCCCTGGCGCTAAAGTTCAGGCGTCCCTTGCGAATGCTGAAAAAAACGAGAAGATTTAAACTTATTTCCTGCTGATCTATGATCACTTACGTTTTTGTTATGGGCGCTGTCTGCTCAATCTTTTGGCTCTGACGATAGAGGAGGAACACGTATCGATGTAGTCCAGTGTTTAGCGGCGGACCCGCGCCCATATACTCAGCAAGAGCGTAACCACGGCGTGGGTCGTCTCCCGGAATATTGACCCTGGCCCAGTGCAAAATCTCACGGAATTCAGGATCCGCCCGACTTGGAGCATCTGGATCCACCATGAGTAGGGTGAGCAAGGTCTCGCGGTCCTGCCCCTCGACGCTTTCCCAGGTCACTTTCGGCTCATCCTTGACCTGTGTGGGGGTCAGCGCGTTGCCCTGCTCTACGAAGAGATTTCCCCCGTACATAACTTGCAGCATGCCCTTGGGCACGCTATCCACAACATCAGGAACTATGTCTTCCATGAGAGTTACGTGTCCGTGTTACCCCTTAACGATATCACTGCAATGACGCTACCTGTTTTGGTTCTTATCGCTGATAAGTCGTCGGCTGGGCGATAAGTAAAAAAGCTTCCCTGGAGCTATCACTGGGGAGGAGAGCCGGAAGCCGTTGACTAATTTAAAAATTTCCAGTCTAATTAATTAATATCTAGATGTTGAAAACTGTCAAGGCTCCTCCTCGGGATGGATGGCAACAGCTGGAACTAATAGCTTAACCAAAATGAACTTTGCTCGTCAAAAATTTCAATAGCTTTTGATTCAAACTAATTGGTCACTCCTAAGAAACTGATTTGATTTCATGACAATGAAAAATTATGCAAAGGCCTGACAAAGATAGCAAAGCTTTCCAATCTAATGTTTTTTTTCGGCATTTTTTAGTGGCTTTTTGTCATGAACAAGATGTGTCAAAAACAACTTTAAATAAAGCTTGTGGCTTGACTAAAATGAGTCATTATTTAAAACACATTTGTACAGATATGTACATATGGCAGCCTCTGCTCTTTGTATTCACATAGTCTTTCAATAATGGAACCATTTAGAGTTGAATCGTTGCTACTATATAGTCGTACATTCAACTTTTGTGACGGTTATACATAGATACATACATCCGCTACTATTATCTATATCTATATATGTATTCGCGTATAATTAGCATGTTCCCATACAAATAATACTACAATACTCTTATTTTAGTTGTATTAGAGTTTTTCTATCATATGTATTGTGGACAATCTATCCCCCGACAGTAGAAGGCAGTATCTGAAAAATATGCTTCGTACCAGCCTTTAGTAAGTAGTGGTTGCTCTATCTCATCTATACAAACATGCTGAAATTTTGTATATATATATCATGCTATTTATTAAACAATTCGAATATTATTAACACTTGAATATCAATATCAATATTTATAGCGCTGACAGAGAGAGTTGGTCTACTAAATACATTTAGTTGCATCGTTCGCCTTTGTTCTTTGCACATTGAAAAAGTATACATATATAATATCTGTATATATAATACGGTTAATACAAATAATAATCAATAGTTGTGAAAACGTGAGCGTGAGATTTGAGAAGCGCCCCGCCGCGCATATAAAACAACATAGTTTTTACAATTAAATAGTAATGGTAAACAATAGTAGGTAATGGTATGTGTATAGGGAGCACAGAACGCCTCGCCCGCATAGCCAACGCGCCTGCGGAGCGGAGACTGTAGCAGCTATATACGATTTACGATATATGGTGGTGGGGGGCCCACTACTTGGATGCCCGCCGTCTTGCTGGAACTAATTTTGGAATACATTAACTGCTTGTTCAATTTGATTGAGGAAATACCAATGAGGGCCGATTATACGCTTTCCTTTCTTTTCATTTAAATTCAACTGTGATACTCTTGCTCCAGGATTGGTTGATTGTCTAACATCTAGTCTCGTAGAGGCCGCTGCGTCCGATGTAGCGCACCCATTTGACCACGTCGTGGTCGGAGTAGTTCAGCTTTGGCTCGAACACTTTCAGATAGCGGACCTTGAAGCCGGATGGAGCGAAGGGAACCTCGAAGTTCATGGAAATTGGTGGTCGGGTCCATTTCTTTTTGGTGTCCGTTTCGAGCAGTTCTATTTCGGCCGACAGTTGCGTCTCCTTCATGCCCGCCATGCGCTTGATCTTCCACACAATGGCGTTCTCGGAGGCCTTGTACTTGGCCTTGCCCTTGAGGCAGATCAATTGCACACCCGAGGTGTTCAGAGGCGTAGGTATTTTCACCTCAATCTTCTGGCCCAGCAGAGAGGGCTTGAAGTTCGACTTGAGCACCACCTTCACCTCCATCTTGGTGCGTCCCACCTCGCGCACCAGCGGAATAACACGGAATGGTAACGAAATGTCTTTGGTGGTGCGGTACCGCATCAGCTCGAATTCACCGTCCGGCGGGATAAAGCTGATCGAGTGTTCCGTCTCGAACTTGCTCAACTTGACGCACTGATGGAATTGGCAATCGTCAATTACGACCACTGGCTTGCCGGAACGCGAAGTTTCCGCCTCGGAGTTGCCAGAGAGCCCTCGCCCCTTCGACTCCATTACGATCTTGTCGTTGATGCCAAACTTGCACTCGGGCATGCCTAAAGTGAAGCATTACAACGATAATGAGACCTCCATTACTAGTTAGCAAATCCTTACCTGACAAATAAGACTTCATCACTACCTTGCCGGCCACATGAGCAGACAGAACCTGGCCCTGGGGGCTCATAAGCAGATTGACATACTCGAGCACATCCAAGAATAGTTCGTTGCGCCGATATTTGATGCCCTCGCGCCGCCAGCCAATCTGTCCGGTGACCTGGGAGGTGATCTGCATCTGCTCCTCCTTAGTGGCCGACTTGATGCCCTGCTGCGTAATGAATGTCTTGAGAGTGCCGGAATCCGTATTCTGGGGATAGCCAAAGTCCAGGATCTCGTCCAGCAGCTCGTAGATGAGCACAAAGTTGTTCTTGATGTTCTCCTCGGAGATCTTGCCGAAGTACGATTGCATCACCTCGATGATCTTCAGCAAAAACTCGAACACCATCGCAGCGTTAACATTTTGTTTGGTGACCGCCGCCAGCCAAATGTTGGCACGCTGCAAGATTAATGTGGATGGTTAATACTGATAGTGCATCCGGAGGACGTGGCAAATGCATACCTTGATGTGGAAGAAGCTCGTCCTCGCAATGTTGGTCACCGGCGATCGCACCTGCTGGCGGGCATGGATGACGTTGACCCGAAAGGCGTCCACTGCGTTGCGTCCGATGTCATCGCGATAAACTCGCGAGATTAGAACCTCGCCCTTGTGGTTGTACACGAACAAACCACCAATCATTTTGTGCGCTGTTGTCTGCTGGGAAGCCTGGCCAGAGAACCTGTATGCAAAGTTTGCCCCAAAGGATTCCGGAGAAAATTCAGGAAAATTTTTATCAAAAAATCAATTTCACTCCCCTTTTCAGATCAGTGTGACCGTCTACCGTCAGAAAAATACCATCTAATTTCCAAAATATACCGTAAATATACCTTCATCTTAGTTTCGACTTCAAAATATACCGAAAAGTTGATAATACCGTATATCGATGACTGCCGATATATTTCAGCTAAAATGGAAATCCCCATATATACATATCTACCATTTAACCACCAATTAAACTCTCTGCTCTCTGAATTGGGAGACCATATGTACATAGATATATTAGGAGTCAAAGCCAGGTTTGTACAACCGTGTACTGAAGTGTAGGGGAATATGAAAAGAGCTTAAAGTACACGATATGGTATCACTCCATCTATAGCCATCTTTAATCTTGCTTCTTATGTTGCCACAGCAACTCGGGAAAGCCAATTTCGCAGCGGCACAAAGGACAGCAACGACAATGACATAAAGAAGTCGTAGCCATAAATGAGTTCAGGCATTTCAAGCAAAAAGTATGGCCGCATTCTAAAGCCATTGGAGCTTCCTTAAAGCCCAAGCAAAACGAGCATATGTATATCTTGGGGTCGTTGGTTGATGCGGACTGCTTAGGGTAATTATTTCTTTCTGCGCTTTCATTTTGAAGTTCTTCTCTTGACCAACTGACAAACGGCTGACTAATAATAACACAAGTTCACAAATTCGGGTCAACTTTTGGATCCGAGCAGATGAGAAGGATTCTTACCGTTATTTGGTGCCCTAAACTCAGATCTTTAATCCGTTTGTCAAGATTGGTTTTAGTTTTCGAGTTCGCGGATGGTGGCGGCACTGCGCTCTTATAACTGCTGTCAGCTGACCACGTTGCATCGAAAATCTTTCGGAATTTGTTTTTGTACTGTAATTGTGCTTCGGAACGTGTGGAAATGCCAAGAAAACGTTGCACAGTCGATTCAAAGTATTTTTGTTAAGTTTGTGGCTGTTATATGCTCTGAAAACGTGGAAAAATCGGTAACTACAAATCACCGGATTACAAACAAGTAATCGACAATTTTTTGAAGAATTACCACAACATTGGAGCTCGAATGTCTCTTAAGATACATTTTCTACATCTTGATTTTTTCCCACAAAACTTGGGCAATACGAGCGACGAGCAAGGAGAGCGGGTACATCAAGATATAGCGAAAATCGAAAGGCGATACCAAGGATTTTGGGACGAAGGCATGATGAGCGACTACTGTTGGACCCTAAAGCGTGAAACAGATCCCAAGAAATATAAAAGACTCAGTTCAACCTCTGTTCATTTCTGATTTATACTTTTCAATTCAATAAATGGCCCTTAATGGTCAAGAATACTAAAATAATGAATTTATTGAATATTTCGAAAACTAAACGAATTTCAAAAAACGGGCTGCTGATTTGGATTCATCCTCTGAATCTACCTTATCAACAGCTTTTGATTGCTCAGGCCACAAACCGTGTAAACTTGTGTAATTGTTTGCCATTCAACTGACTTTGTGTGTCTAAGTTCTCTTACCGACTCGAAACTGTCTCGACTCTCTGAAGAGCACTGAAAATATAATTTCGAACTCGGAATCAAGTGAAAGCAATGACAAAAATATCAGTCCTATTGTCTAAATCAAAATGTTTTCGAGGGAATTATATGGCAAAAGTGGATCATATACAAATGGATTTTGAAACTTCAGTGCAAGCGAAAAAGAATGAACTATGTACATTTTGGGTTGGTTATGTCCTCGGGTTGGGACTTCAAGCTCAGGACGATAAAACGGTGAATAATCTTGACCGCGGGCTCGCACATATCCGGGTCCTTGCACATTTTGATTAGCCGACTCTTAATTTTGCTCAAATCCTCGAAATGAACGAACAGAAAGTCTTCCAGTCTGCCCAGCATCCATTTGAACCAATATTCATCGTCCAGATAGTGGACGGACGATTCGAAAGAATCATTCAGTACCTTGATAATGCGATGAACAGCGTCCAGCATGAGATGCTTGAGTGTAAGTTCGTTGCTTTGCTCAATATCGTCGCCTGCAACGATCCCCCTTTCGGGATTTTTGATATGGCGCACAACCGCATAAAGCAGCTCCCATAAATACATTTTGGTCAGTTCTTTTTTTAGCCTCGGCGTAAAGATCCAGGATACTATGTACCGGGGATGGATGATATTCATCATCAGTAATTTCTCGGCCACCACGTACAAGAACTGTTCGTTGGCGACCCACAGGTCAAAGAGTCCCGCAAGGATGGCGTGGCTATCCTCCTCGCTCGAGGCTAGAGCCTGAAAAATCACAAAGCTCACTATCAGTATCAAAGGGAATCGAAAACATTACCGAGAGGATTGCTTTCACGGACTCGAGGGCGGCAAATGTGTGAGTGAATGATGCGCAGCCGTTTCGGAGGACACACGTGGTCAACACGTGGATCTTAATTTTCTTGTCCAGGTCGCTGCGGCTCAGTATTGCCTCTATTATCTTCGGTTTTGTGCGCCTCAGGCGCATCTCTTTATTTATTTCGTGAGCCAGCTGCCCGCCGGGAGTCTCGCAATCGGAATGCTCGAACTGAGGAACTGGCACTGGCGGCATGTACTTGTGGAGCGAGACCGGCACGATCTGGCGAATACCTTCGTAGATGTTCAATCTGAGGGATAGGACAGATGGGATAAGTAGAAGTGTGAAATAAAGACTGAGATCTGCACATACCGCACGCATTTCTTGAGCAGTTCCCGCAGGAAAATCGCACGGGGATTGAGCTCGCAATCGATATTATATTCCGAGAAGAAAGGCTCCCAATGCCGCCAGTCCACGACGAAGCGGAAGTTACTCATGTAGTGGGACAGCCAGTTTATCAGCCGATTGAAGCAGGCCACACGCAACGAGTTCATCTTCGTGATGAAAATCAATGTGGCCTCGGCGATCACCTTGTGCATATGGTCGGAACAGCGCTTGTACATCTCCACTAGGATGCTGCCGTAGATCAACGTGATCAGCGGCGACTTGGGCAGCGCCAGCATCTGACCGAGGATGACCTCCACGATGCAGTGAGCAACGGCCCTATTGCGATTGCGTTTCATAAAAATCACTAGGCTGTCGGCGCACTTCTTCCGATCCATATAAGTTTGCTGGATCAGCTCCAGTATCTCGCACTCGAGTTGGTAGTGCTCGGTGCTGGTGAAAGATAGGTCCATGGCGAGCTGTTCGAAGTCAAAAATCCGGAAGACCACCCAGGGACGCGGGTACGCAAGCACCAGATTAACCTCCGGCATTACCATATCCGGCAGATCGTGCTGCAAGCAATTACTCAGTCTGCAGTCATAGTACATGGATAAATGCGTCCATCTAACATTTTTCAACCAGTTGCTTTGCCTTAGATGAACGATCTGCGTCCAGAGTGTGTCCAGGTAGTCCTCCTGGTGGCCGGTGGCTGCGAATATGCTGAGCAGGGCGCCATGGGATTGTTTGCGCTTCCGCATATAGATATGCAGTGTGGTGATCAAATGATCGAAGGATTGACCCCTTAGCTGGAGATCGCACCCGATCAGAGGCAACGCAGTGATCACGCTGTACGCAAAGAAATCGCTACGAAGCTGTGGGACGTTGCCGTTCATTTCGCCTGACACAGCCTCACAATGCAGGGCGAAAACCAAGTAGAGGCGTAATAAAGAGGAGCCGGTGATGACATTGCAGTTGTATAGTTCGGTGAAGAAATGCAGCAGGCCGCGCGCGTTCTCCCATTTGCCATTGACGAGTGCATTCTGAAGGGCCTGCATAAAGGTGCCGAGGTACTCGGAAATGATGGGATAAAAGCCGGTGTTCAGGAGACCCACAATGGTGGCATAGGAACTTGTGGCGTGGCCAGTGGGCCGGTTCACACAGTCTAAGAGAATACGTTGCACCTGCTCCTTGTGGTCGGGCAGGCATTCGCTGATCAACAATTCCAGTTGCGAGATGCGAAACTGAGCGCCGACGACATTAACTATGCCTATTTTAGCCATCAAAGTTTTAATGGTGTCAATATGGTCTTCGGTGACATGGTAATGGTGGTGCCTGCGGCGCTTGTGAGGAACGGAGTCTGACAGCTCATGGTGCCCACGCTTGCGAAAATTCATTATTTCCTACTAATTGCCTACTGCAGAATCCATAAAATTTTATTTTTCAGGCAAGTGAAAAAATGGGGAACTTACTTTTGTTTCTTATCTAGTTTTTCAATTTGCAGAGAAAATGCAACGCGTGCACTAGAAAAATAAGTTTTGTTTGCTTTTTCGTTTGCGTCGTTTTCTGTGCCAGTAGTTTCTCTATCCAAGCCTCAACTTTGACAGAAAATTCGGCTATTTCCCCTGCCATTGGTAGCACTGGCTTGAATTCACAGCTTGGCATTTTTGGTATTTTTTGGCGCTTTCTGTATTGTTAGAATCGGACAGATTCTTCCTTGAAAAAGAATAGATCGCTGATGAGGAAGAGTGGTCTCTAGATAAAACATGTGTTATTTGAGTTCTAAGATTCGTACAATTTTCCGCTTAGTAGAAAAGTTAATACTGAACTGCTCTAATTTTCAAATTTATGTACATGCAGAGTGACCGTTTACGGTAATTTAATACTTTTCGGTATTTTCTGAGGTCAAAAATGAACCGACGGTATATTTACGGTATATCGGTATATAATGGTATTTTTGTCAATATCATCAATCTATTAAATTTTATTTTCAACGTTATATAGAAATCCAATAAATGCAATTATTTAAATTAAGCCAATCAAGTAAAAAAATTGATTCATCAATCCTATAAAATTATGTGGGCATGGCTAAATGTTCTATATAGCCAGTATTATTCGACGGAAGATCAAAATCGAGGAATTCGTCGTATTTTTTGAATCGGTTATGGCCCGGTTGACAGCAATGAATCCCATTCCATACGCAGTGTTGCGGCCACATTAACTTGTAAACCGTGTTTTAGTCAAAATACAATACATGAAAGTACTTAAAATTGGTTAATCTTGTAGAAAAAAAAATTCGTAAATGGGATAAAATTAAATGGGCATGGCGAAATATTCAATCTCGCTTGTAATATTCGACGGAAGATATTTTTGGCAATACCCGGTTCGCAGCAATGAGTCCCATTCCATACACAAACATGTTGCTAATTCCACGCACACATACCCTGGGGGAAATGGATGTTATAGAACTGAGAAAATGTTTGTCATCCTAGGCTCTAATTAATGCAGAAACTAGTCAGTCTCTGTTGTAAACGATATTTTGCAGCTCATCGTCTTTCTACAGATACCAAGAATTGGTACAGGGCTCAGGATTTTTATACAAGAATCTAATCAAATGCATGAATAGGCCAACAAAATGCAATCTAAGACAAGGACTTTATTGATTACGTTTGAAAGCAGGTTGGAAAACAGTATCTTCATATAATATTAACGAAATAGGGTATACAAATGCCAACACTCTGGTTAAGAAGAAATGAGTCTGCAACACTGACGTCACAACACTGCGACTGTTTTTTTTGTTGAACATTTTTGTTGAAACCGTGTTTTTGACAAAATACAAATTATGCAAGTACTTAAAAGTAAATAATATTAAACAAAATTGATTCATCAATCATATAAAATTATGTGGGCAAAGCTGAGAGATCTATATAGGTAGTAATATTCGACGGAAGATCAAAAACGAGTATTTATTGGTAATAACCGGTTGCCGACAATGAGCCCCATTCCATACGCAAATGTTGCTAATTCCATGCGCAATGTTTCAGGGCATACCCTGGGGAAAAGGATATTATAGAATTGAGAAAATGTTTGTCATCCCAGGCTTGCAGAGACCAAGAATAGGTATCGGGATCGAGATATATGTATACATGATACCTATAATAAACATGTTTTGTCTAAAAAATGTTAACTTGAGAAAAGGTCTTTATTAGTTACGTTTTATCTTCATATCATATTTATACTTTCATATAAAATTAACAAAATAGGGTATACAAAGGCCTATACTAGGGCTTACACGCAACATAGCGACTGTTTTTTTTGTTGAACTATTTTGTTTAAGCCTTGTTTTAGTCAAAATACAATAAAAGCAAGGACTAAAGACTACCCAATCTTAAAGACAATTTATTCATCAACAGCGTAAAATTATGTGGGCAGAACTAAGAATTTTAGTTAGCCAGAATTATTCAACGGAATCTCTAAATTGAGCAATATGAACGACTATCCTTTTTTTTTTTGTCTTGACCTATTTCGCTCAAAACCTTTTTTGTTTGACCTCTTTCGCTAAAACCTTTTTTTGACAAGAACCAATAAAAGCAAGTATTAAGAATATGCCAGTTAAGTAAAAATTGATTCCTTACTCGTATAAAATTATGTGGGCATGGCTAAAAGATCTAGATAGCTAGTAATATTCTACGGAATATCAAAATCGAGGAAATCGAAGAAGATTTCAAACAGAAGACAAATACGAAATGATGTGAGTGAAATTAAACTATCGATGTTTTGCAAAACATCGATGCATCGCTCAACATCGGTAGCAGCAAAAACATCGGAAAACATCGGTAAACATCGGCAAAAAACATCGATGTTTTTTTACATCACTAACGTGACTCTGCGGCTTTGACAAAAAAAAACAAAAATTTAATTTTCGTGCAAGAAATTCAACTATTTTTTGTGTTAAACGAAACGAAAAGTAGTAAAAAACAAAATGCCTGCTGAAAACCTCGAAGAGCAGGGTTTGGAGAAGAACCCAAACCTGGAGCTGGCCCAGACAAAGTTTTTGCTGACTTTGGCCGAGCACAAACAAGATGTGAGCCTAAAGGCGAAACTCTTGGACGCCATACGGGCCGACAATATGGCTCCATGGTACGAACATATCTGCACTGAACTCGGCTGGACTGCGGACAAGGATCTGTTGGCGCGCATGAAGGAGAACAACCGCGTGGAGATCGAACAACTGGATGCGTCCATCGAAGATGCCGATAAGAATCTGGGCGAAATGGAGGTGCGCGAGGCTAACCTGAAAAAGTCTGAGTATTTGTGCCGCATTGGCGACAAAGCCGCTGCTGAGACAGCCTTCCGCAAGACATACGAGAAGACCGTCTCGTTGGGCCATCGCCTGGACATTGTGTTCCACCTCATCCGTTTGGGCCTGTTCTATTTGGATCACGACCTAATAACACGCAACATCGACAAGGCAAAATACCTGATTGAGGAGGGCGGCGACTGGGATCGCCGCAATCGTCTGAAGGTGTACCAGGGAGTATATTCCGTTGCGGTGCGCGACTTCAAAGCGGCGGCCACGTTCTTCCTGGACACTGTGAGCACCTTCACCTCGTACGAGCTGATGGACTACCCCACATTTGTGCGCTACACAGTGTATGTGTCCATGATAGCCCTGCCGCGCAACGAGCTACGCGACAAAGTCATCAAGGGCTCGGAGATTCAGGAGGTTCTGCACGGTTTGCCCGATGTGAAACAGTTCCTCTTCTCCCTGTACAACTGTCAGTATGAGAATTTCTACGTACATTTAGCTGTGGTCGAAAAGCAGCTGCGTTCCGACTACCTCATCCACCCTCACTACCGCTACTACGTGCGCGAGATGCGCATCCTTGGCTACACCCAATTACTGGAGTCTTATCGCTCCCTCACGCTGCAGTACATGGCCGAGTCTTTTGGGGTCACTGTGGACTACATCGACCAGGAGCTGGCACGCTTCATCGCCGCTGGTAGGCTGCATGCCAAAGTTGATCGCGTCGGCGGCATTGTGGAGACGAATCGCCCGGACAACAAGAATTGGCAGTACCAGGCCACCATCAAGCAGGGTGATCTGCTGCTCAATCGCATCCAGAAGCTGAGTCGCGTGATAAATATATAATTTAGATGTAGAGAAGCCGATGTTTATAAAAAAAGTTTATTAAAATTCAACATTTATTACAGTGTAAAACTAACGTAACGTACAATAAAAACGATAAAAATTCATGTATGCGCGTTGCTGGAAATTCACTAATAAATTGTACGTTTACATATGTATTTAACTATCTAAATTCTTTGGAATTGGTTTGGTTATGTTGTCTTTTAGTGTATTTGAGTATTATTGCAATCATTCCATTTTTGTACTTAACTGTCCTCATTTTGAATTGAAGTTTATTCCGCCAGACCGTAGTGTTGCTACGTTCCGCCAGAGGGCGCTGCGCCAGATGCAGCCCTGATTAACGGAAACGAAACTATTTAGTGCACATCGCCTTCGCTCTTCTCTTTCCACGAGTCGTCCTTGGTCAAATCATTTATATTATGACCGCTGGATTCGTGTCCTGGGAAGGCAATGGAGGGCTTGTTGGCCATGAAGCTGCGAGCCATCTCCTCGAGCGCCACCGAACTGCGCAGCCCGCAGTCCAACGGTTCGTCCATGTCCTGTTTCATGGCCTCGTGCGCCCGCTGCTGCTGCTGCTGACTGGCCTCCGCCGAGGCCTTGGCAAGATCGTGCAGATTCTGCACGACTTCATCGATGGGCGATCCCTGGGACAGGGCACCCGGCACCATGGGCAGAGCCCCCAGTCCGGCCAGATTATGCCGCCGCAGATCGGCGAATCGGTTCGTACTCAAGTTGATCAGCGCATTCATCATCACCTTGTTGCGCTGGTAGTCCTTGCGCAGGTGCTGTCGGATCTCCGTGTGGCAGTGCTCGTTGTTCGTCACAATAATCTCGCCCGTGTCCGTGGTGGTCACCCGGGCCTTGCAGTTGAACTTGCGCGACAGATTGCACTGCCAGTACTTCTTGTCCTTGCGCACGTACTGGATCCCGAAGGTGTGGCCGTCGTGCACCAGCAGCGGCTTGCCCCGCTGGCTCAGCATGAACTCCAGTTTGCCCTGGAACCAATGCTCGCCGGGTGCGACTATAATACAGAGTGGACAAGATTGCAGTTGAGGAGAGGCTGCTGTTGTGGATTCTGTTTGTGTGTGTTTGGGGGGTGGTCTATGGATCGTTTCTTTACTTTCATTGAGGTTATGTTTTTGGGATGCCAGGACGTACACGAATGAGCCCAATTATTGTATGTATGAATGTGTGTGTAGGTGTAGGTGTAGGTGTCATGCAGATCGGACTTACCTGACAGACCGGATGGTTAGTGGAGAGCATACCCTTAGCATACCCATACTACATACAATATATACGCCCAGTGCCGTGAAACAAGTCCAAAATTAATGCACCCAGATTTCAGGGTTCAGGGTTAATCTGGAACTTATTCCACAGCGCCCGCTGCTGCGTGAGTGGTATTAGTTTATCATTTTGCATTACTTTATCAAACAGATATACACGTCAGTATGTACACGTGCGACTCGAATCAAATTCAATTTGTTCTCGCATTCAATTTATACTACAGACACTAGCTACGCGGCTCCAGCCGCAATAAATTACTCCTCCTTAAAGCCTAGAGCTCCTCTAGAGCGGTGCACCAAGAGCGGAGCCTGCATCCTTACATATTCTCCATCTTGAAGCTGTGCCTGCTGCTGGGATATCGTAATAGAGTTGATGACATGCGCCGTCCCCGCGGCAGCACTTTCTGCCGACCCATCGGCACTCGAGCTGATGTCCACTCGCTGCTGCTGCTGCTGTTGTTGCTGTTGTTGCTCCTCTCCGGGTGGTGGGGGCGGACTCTTCATGCCCAGCGGCGACTCCTGGGCATGCATGGAGTGGCTGCTTCGATTCGACTGCGGACTTTGCTGCATATGAGCGGGTGAGAGAAGCACGCCCTGCCCCCCTCCCAGCTCTAGATGGTGCTGGGACGGAGGCGGTGGCGGCGCTCCTGTCGCATGGTGGGCGTGTGGAGAATGCTGTTGTTGCTGTTGCTGCTGCTGTTGCTGTTGGTGGTGGTGATGGGCGTGCGGCTGCATGGGCAAATGCATCAGGTTGGGATTGTGCATAATATTCGAGGGTGGCGCTCCAGTCCCCATGCCGCCGTGTTGCTCCATATGCGGCGCTGTCGGATGATGCTGCACCAGGAGGTTGGGCAGCGGCTGGCCCAGGTGATGGTGATGATGTGAGGCTGCCGCCGGAGGAGACGTCTGGTTGGCAAACATGTTGCCGGCTGCACCCAACCGACTACTGGTAGGGCCGCCGCCGTGATTCAGATCCGCTCCAATGTGACTCCCATCCGCAATGGAGTAGCCGCCGGGCTGATTGTGATTCGGGAGGGATGCCAGCGAGATCGTCACTGGGGGTGTGCCACCACTACCCGCAGCTGCGGATGCTGCTGCAGCCGCCGTCCCTTGGCTGCCGCGCATATGGGGCGTGTGGTTGTGGACGCCCGTGGCGGAGATTATCCTGCCCAGGTGGGTGATGCAGCGGGCCCGGCACATGCTGATCCGGTAGGACTTGCACAGCCAGTAGGTCTTCATGCCCTGCTGCGTGGCCACCGTGTTGTTGCGATTGAACACGCAGTTGCCATGAAGCAGTGAGGTTGTAGACAGCATCACCATGTTGCTGCCATCTGCTCCAGCGCCAAGCAGCGTCCGCAGCGGGCAACAAACAAACGTACAATGATGGAACGACATTAGTGGACAGTTCTTCACTGGAACGTCTTAACGGATGTTATTTACAGAGAGGGGAGAGGGGAGGGGGAGCTGTTTCGGGGATGTGGAGGGAGTGCCACCAGGGTATCATAGAGAGGCCTGCTACCTTTGCTGGAGTAAGCGGCTGTGTGCGTGTGTTCAGACTGTTCGGGTGGTGGTTAGGCGTCGGTTCGGTTAATAAGCCAAAGGTTAGGATCAAAGTAAATGGGGAACTAAGTTCTACATACATATATACATACATATACATACATATACGATTCAGCTGTAATTTGTTGTGGGTGTGGTTGGGTCCTAAAAAAGCTTTAAATTTCACAAAAATAATAACATAGCAAACGGCTCTTGTGTTCTTTGTACATTCAGAAGAAATAACCGAAGGATTAAGGTATAAACTAGACCACAATCTCATGACATGTGTAAATACGCTCCTCATATCTCTTCTATCCAGCTTCAGTTTGATAATCAACGGACAAAAATATATCAATGGTTCCGCATGCATATCTAAAATCTGATGGAAGAGGGAATCATGCAATACATATTCTTTTACTGCATTTACTGCAGAATTTTCACTGCTTTCAATAGCTAATCAAAATATCCCCCTTACAAACAAACAATTATTCCCATTATTCGGTAGGGTTTCCTTATTCCATTCCTGGTACCTTGGGCCTGAATCCTCATTTAGGGGACAGTGCTAGTAAGTGGGCTGGTAAGTACTTGGGATGCATGACGATGACGATGATGATGTGTGGATGAGGAGCCGCAGTGGCATGCAAAGCAAAAAGAACCCATATTAAGCTTAAAATGAAAATCAAAATCAAAAATGAAAGCCAAGCTACGTGCAACAGAAAAGTGAAACATAAATTAAGTAATCCGGAAAGGAGATTTGTGGAACACCTACTTGACGGTATGTCCATATGATTGGCAAAGTTCTTGGAGTAATCATTGGGCATGTAGAGCTCATTCGGGTATTCGGGGCCGGGGCCGAGGCCGAGGCCAGAGGATCCATTGTTGCTGATGCCACCAGACCCTGGTCCCGCATTATTGGAGCTGCCGCTCGGCCCGCCGCTATTGTTGCCGCTCGGCTTGTAGAAGTTGTAGTCCAGATTGAAGGCCGGCCCAAAGGGATTGCGGAGCGTGTTGACTGCCGTCGAGGAGGAGGCCGAGGAGCTGAGACTGCCAACGCTGCCGGAACTTCCTCCGCCACCCGGTCCATGATGGCCATCCTGTTCCCGCTTGAGTCCCCCCAGGTCGTATCGGGGCTCGCCCATCGAAATGTGCGGAATGGGGGGCAGGAAGAACTCCTCCGTGTTCAGGGGGTTCTCCATGATGGCGCCATTATCCGCGGTGTCGCTGCTGCCCTCGTGTTGCCCACCGGTGTGCTCCTTCATGGAGCGCCGCAGCTGTTTTCCCGAGTAGATAGACAGGGAGTCGTTGCTGAAGTCGGAAGGCGCTGGTCGCTTATTCAGGGCATAGAGGTGGCTGGCATCGCTGGAGGCTCTGCTGGCACCGCCTGGCGAGGTGGTCCGCGAGTTACTTTGCGTGCTCTGACCCTTGGCTTCACTGTGATCCGCATCCGGTTTGCTGTTGGAGCTACTGCTGCTGCTGCTGTTATTCGTGATGTTGTTGTTGTTGCTGTTGTTGTTGGCGGTGCTGTTGCTGGAGTTGTGATGGCTATTGCTGTGGCTGTTATTGTGGTTATTATTAAGGGACGACTCCTCCGCCTGGCCATGGTTGGGCGGTAGACTAGCAGACTTCTCCGATGCACTGGACGCCGGCGAGGAATTGGAGTTGGTGGCCAGGCCCTTGATCTGCAGCAGCTGTCCGATCTTCATGAACGACTGCAGCTCCGTGTGCTTCACGTTCACCACGCCCTGATACATGAACTCCAAGAGTTCCAGCATAATGTTGAAGCTCACATCTTTGAGAATGACTGCAAGTAGAGAGAGAATTAGTTAATACTTTTTTGATGGTTGTTTCCCCGAAAATTCCCTAAGTACTAGCTGGTGAACCGTTTACATAAGTCGCTTATGTCTGTTCCCCGCCCGATCGACAACAACAACAACATTCGACATCATCCACAGACCGAAAGGAGGTCACATTCATAGTGGAGATGTTATCATCGAAACGTTCAAATACTAAATCAATACATAAAAACAGCTACGATAAGAAATCTGAAAACTTAAATATAAACCTCAACAACAGCAGCAGCGGTAGGAGCAGCAGCAGCAGGGGAGCAGCGGGGCAGCAACAGCAGTAATTATAAAATAAGTAGCATGACATATCATCAGGGTGCTCTCGACACGGCCTATGGAACTGAGGAACTGTGGAACTGAAGCTGTCCGGGATTCGAAACTGATTCCACGATCTACGGACACGGACACGGCACAGTGGTGCAAATCGGTTATATCAGAAGGGAGGAGAGACATAATGGACATAGGAATATTATAGATACTCAATTCTGTCTATTGGACTTAATCTTTATCTATAGAATAGAATATTTCATAATATCTGCACCAATAAAATATAAACTTAATTTACAGCTTATTTGTTCTAAAATATCTTCCATCTAGGTTCTTTACATCCTTCTCCTACCCAAATTCCTCCCTACCTCCAGCTCCTTCATATTCTGCTCTAGCTCTCCGGCTCTCTGAATTACTCCAATTTGAAGTGACTGTAGCTCAACGACAGAGATTTTTGGGATCTCTGCTCGATGCCACCTTCTGCTTTTTCCAAATATACCAATAAACACATCATTCATTTCTGATCCTCCCTTTAGGGTGTTCCATACGTAGTATCTTTAATCAATCTACATTTATGAATGGGATCCCCCAGCTCTGCGGGAATTCCCCCGACACTCGACTAGGATTTTCCCCCGCCATTTCATTCTCGATCGCAGACCACTGTGCAAGACTCACAGCATCAACATCTAGTTAAAAACAATATTATCACTTGTTCTCAATAACAATTTAATATACAAACATCCACGTACAATATGCCGATGGATGTATGTGTGAATGTATTAATCCGCCGATCAGTTCTCGTCTGTTGCTTAATCTGAGGACGGAGTGACGGAGCAGCAGCCATCAAGTGTTTGCCCTATCATTTGCCGTAGTCGTCATTACGGATCGTTTTGTCTCGTGTCTATCTATCTATCTGGCTGCCTGGACCTGGGCCTTTGCCTTTGCCATGTCCGTATTTGCGTTCGCCATTCGCACTGCGAAGATCAAAATCCGGGCAATATATATATGTATACAATATACAAGTATGCATGTAAGCCTATAGCTTGGAGAGGTACAGTCGGTAATCCCGAATGATCTACACATGAGCTTGACTGGTGATGCCAGATAGATACGGGCTTACGTATAAACACAGAGTTTATATTAGTTTTCTGGGCAAACACAGATACTCATGGGCATTCGAGAAATCGATAGCGATAGAGATTGGCCCTGGATCAAGAGACAAAGAGATCCACAGACACAGAGACAGGCACAGAGACAGGCACAGGCACAGGCACACACAGCCTGCCAGCGAATCAATAAACCATTTATGCCGGAGCTGTAGATAAACTTTGTCTAAAGTTCACGGAAAATGTGATAAATCCGTGTGTATGCTGCTGATAAGACCCACACCATCCACCATCCCAGACACCAAAATGTCCAATTCGGGCATCTTTTCTGTGCTTCAACCGATGTACAGCGGAACACGAGCAGGGGAATTTTTATGTGCCGCTGACCCCGAAGTGATCTCCGCTGATATCAGTCTCATAAATAGATCAAGACGAGGGTGCGGGATCTTGCGATGGCTTGCCGGTTCGACAACTCGACAAAGATATCTTTCGGTTAAGGTTTTTGGGTTCGGTTTCGTTTCGTTTCGTTTCTTTCGGGACTAGCACTTTGCTACTCCCACAAATGTATGGCCAAGATCACGCCCACTGGTGACGCTTCCACCAATCGGATTGCAGGCGATCGATTTCAAAAACAATTTTATTTTATGATTATGATAAATGTTTATCGAATCAGAACGCCAATAGGATCTTATTGTTGTTACCCTCGTTGTCGTTGGAGTGTAGTAGTTGGGGTGGAGTGGCTGCCCCTCATTTTGACATTCATAAATATTTGTTATCTCTGAAAACGCCATAATAGTCGAGTAGTCGAATAGTCGTACTGGTAGTAGTACAACCTGATAAAAAATAAGAAGCCCCAACAACACTTCCAGCCAACCCAACAGCACACAATGGCCAGCTATACATACATATAGTGTCTCTCTTCCCCTTCTGGATAGGTTCTATAGTGCCTCCGACTTGGGTTCCGCACTCATCGATATATGTATCACCTTTTCCCATTTCCCAGTGGCAATATCTCCGAAGGTCTGGACCTGGGCCTGGGCCTGGGCCCGGGACAAGGGATTAGCCCATAGCTTAGCCGATAACTAAACAATCTAATTTTGCGGCTACTGCCATTTCGGAGCCCATAAATTACTAATTGTTGTGTTGACAATCCCCATAAAGGCCCCATTTATCAAATTTCGTATGCTCAAAGTCAAAGTTTGATATTATATGAAAGGGATCATAAAAAACGACGTAAGCAGGCAATTAAGGGGTATCGTGCGAGCAAGGCCCGAAGCGAAAGCCATTCAAGGATTATCCCAGAAACACAAAAGCTACACAGATATAATGTATATGTTCATTTAGAAAAGAATATATCATTGGGAAAGTATCAGTACCATGAATTTAAGGATTTACCATTTCAATCATTTTGGGATCATCCATCATTTATAGACTATCGAACAAGGACAATTGATAGACCTCAATAATTACTTTCGCATCATAAAGAATATCCAAAAATCGTTTGGAGTAGTTAAAATATTGTTAAAGGATGAGAATTTTATATGCTCCCCAATAGAAATTCAAATTTGTAGTTCAATTTCTATCGATTCATTTACGACTTTTAGATATCTCTATTTATAAAAAGTTTTGGATCACCGTGGGCCCGATATTTTATTCACATCGGTCGGTTGCTTAAGGGTCTTAACCACTAGTTCTATAATACATATTTCTTAATTTACTAAAGAATTTGTTTAGTTTTCCAAAAAAAAAAGTCTAACAAAAACTCCACTATATGTAAACAAAATTTGTGTAATTCCTATGATTTCTTAGCATTTTTATAACATTCCATAAGATATCTAGCTGTTCAATAGATGCTCAACAAAGAGATGGGACAAATCCTTTAGTTCTCCTCTCTCGTAGGCATGCCGATCATTCTAACAATTTTTGGGATGTATCAAAGATCTTTAGATATTCTTTATGATTCTTAGCTTTTGAAGATGTATGTCCAGATGTACTTATGTATGTAAAATGAATCTCCAGACAGTATCTATTCCAATTCCTCTCGATATCTATTTGGATTTACCCAAATTTCCTAAAGTCGTAAAACAAAAGTTTTTCAAGCGTATAATCTATTTTTCAAATGATTTCTTTACTTGAAAAATCTTTCCAAGATTACGGATCAAGAAAAGCAAAGCATGAAACTAAACTTCATCAACATTGATCTAAGCCCCGCCCTTTCCCAAATCGTTTCCATCGCTCGCACATGACGCGGCACATTCGTGCTCGACTCAAGACGCACAAGCGATTGCTGCAAAGGAGAATTCCGAGCATTGAAAAAACAACATACATCGCGTGTTCAGAATGCGGGACATTGATGCTCGCCTCGAGTTTCGCTGATAAAGGAACTGTTATTGGGGACTGTGCCCAAAATTCAAAAAGCCTTGCCACCGCTGATCTTAACTAAAGGAGCGGATAAACGGTATTAAAAGTACTTCCCCCTCCAAAAACATGCTCAACCCTGGGGCCTGATAAACAGCACGTCTTTGCTTCTGTTTTGGGCACTAAAATATACATTCGTATGCACATATGTATAAATAACATTGGTTATTTTTTGATATTTACGACAAGTCCATCGATCGATATTATATTATTTCAGCGAAACATTTATGGCTGCTAAGCAACAGCTACTTGAAGTTGTGAATGGGGAGGGTTGGTAGTGGAGATCGGTATGGGAGGTACACGGATAGGAGTGGTGGCATCGCTTGGACTCCGGTTGCTGGGGCTACGGCTATTTCCATGGCTGACTGGTCCTCGAGAGGCACCAATATCACACGAGACCCATTTGCCATTCGTCTGAGTGCGTTATCTAACACAATGGCAATAAGTTCAAAATCTTATTTTACGATTAAGAGTGATACCCAAAGCAAAGTGGCTGATAAACGACATGGGCTCTGCTCTGTGGGCAGGGCAGGTGGAGAACGAAAATGTCCGATGTCCGAGTTGTTTATGCCAATAATAAAAACTTAAACGGCTTGGAAATAGATAATATTCGAGGATTAGCTTGGCGAGCAGCTGTGTGCCGTAGATACATATAGCCAGCCACTTGGCCACTTGTCCCGGACGGAGAGCGTATCACAAAACCCGTGATAGTCGTCGTCGTCTAATCAATATCTCAAATGGTGGTATCTTCGAGTGGCCAGGGGATTGGATGGTTGGGGACCCAGTTGCTCAGTTGGGCAATAAATGATTGTTAAACGCGATAAAAAGATAAAAATATTTAGACTATTGTTGTTGGATGGATGACTGGATGGATGGATGGCACTGGTACCCGATCGAGTGGTTTTTGTGTAACACGCACCACATTTGGCTTGTTAGCACCTTGATGATGGCTGTAGTTGTTGCTGTTGCTTTATTTGTTGGTTGGTTGGTTGGTTGGTTTATTTTTAATAACTTCCAACCCCGCCCAAGTTGCCAACATACCGTTACCATTATTTATAGGGTATATTAATATTCTTTATCTTTGGAAATACCTCTTGTACCTTATTTGTTGGTAGGTAGCACCTTCCTGCTGCTACTTGAAAAGACAAAACCTTAGTTTTTATTGCCGCTTGATCAGATAAAGCCACCGTGCAGCACAGGGCTGGCTGTGTATAACACGGACTCTGTCCGTCCAGAATTGAACATGGAATAGAGTCACCCACAAAGCAGGGAGGCAGGCAGGCAGGCCGGCAGGCAGTCAGCGATATCATATCCATATACCATTCTAGAGTAGAGTCCATTCTGGAGTACATTTTGATGAGGTCAGCAACGCACCCAATCTTCGATTGAGGTACCTCTTATCACAATGCATATGCGTATCCGTAGCGTAAGTAAACAAGCCACCAAAGACACGACTCTTGCAGCTACCACACATGAAGAGAGCCATGCAGCCCAAGAAGCCCGTGCACGCATGCAGCCGGGTGAGACAACGTGGCGTCAATAGCTCAACGGAGGATTATCAGACCTCGATTCGTAGCTCCTACTCCTACTCGTACTGCTGCTGCTACTCCTCCTGCTTGTTTGTCTTTAGATTTATGACAAGCGAAATCATTTTATTTGCCTCCGAACTGGTACACGTGCTGCCACCATTAGTTGGAGCTGCAGCTTTGGAGCTGTGGCTGGAGTTCTCTGCAGCGTCTGATAACTGTTGAATGTGTCACGGAACTTAATACAGAAGTTGATTTATATCGTGCTGGGGCTGGCATTTGACAACAGTGACGAACAGACAGGCTGACGGGCGCTTTTAGATAAACTGATAGATAGATAGGTGCCGGGTGACGGGTGCCGTGCCGGACAGGAGCCACAGGGAGGAAGACAAACGACGACCCAGTGTCCCCCCAGTGTGTGCACTTTATCAGTGATAAAATGACAAATATCTATCGCCATTTGGCGATGTTTAGCCATGTCTAACATATGCACTGCAGAAAGGAATACATATAGTTTCTTTATTTACCGCCGTATAACTTTGCATTTTTAGCGCACTTTGGTTGACTGAATGGACAGACGGACGGACTACGGAGCACAGACAACAGCAACGGCGGTGGCGGTGTGAACAACTTGAGCAAACAAAAGGAATTTCTAGCAATTCCCAAGTTTAGAACATGTCAGAAGATACCTCCTACATCTGTTGGATGGCAGGAATACTCACTTATGGGATGCCGACAGGGATTGCTGGTGAAGATCTCCTGGAAGTAGGGACTGCATATGGCCAGGACTATCTTGTGGCCTGCAGCAGCTTGCCGTCGCAGGCCAAGGTCACGTCCACGAGATCCCCGCGATCGTAGAGGTTTTGGAATCCGCTGGCAATGTTTTCCTGGAAGTTTTTCCAGCAGAGCTTGAACTCATCATCCGCTGCGCTGCCGTTCAGCCAGATTTTGGAGGGCTCTCGTTTGGGGATTGTCGGATTGGTTGGGGGCTGCTGCCTGTCCAGCAGTGGCTATTTCTTTGGCCACAACGCAACTTTTGATTTGGATTAATTTACAGACGATGCTCGGTGCGAGACCTGCGTTTTATGGCCCTTCTTTTTACGATTCTTGTTTATTCGCTTTGGGCCGTGATTTCTCGGCTCGTTCACTTTGTGGCTACATTCACAATTCACAGCAAAAGCTGCCGAATGTCAGGTAGAACATAAACACAAAATATGCAAACTTGCGCCTATTCGCTCTCGCCACCTTTACACTCTCACGCACTCTGCTGCTGCTGTTCAATAAATTGTTTGTTCTTTGTGTGATTGATTTTCCTGTGTTAATATTCATTCACGCGCACACGACCGTCGGCGTCCACAGCCGCATTGATTTTGATTTCGGCTTTAATTAACACTTTTTGATTTAAAACATTTTTATCAAAGCGTGAAATACGCTGTTTACGTTGAGCGGAGAGAGCGAGCGAGCAGGGTAGATAAGAAGAGAGAGAGGAGAGCACGATAGTGCTCAGCTGTTCGTACGATAGTTCTGTAATATGAATGTTGAATGACAGATGAACCGCGAAGCAGACAAAATTCAAATGCATGAAAAGATAAAAAAATAAATATATGATATTTAATGCTTATTGGCTTCTCCATCTTGAAGCCGTGCCTGCTGCTGGGGATATCGTAATAGAGTTGATGACATGCGCCGTCCCCGCGGCAGCACTTTCTGCCGACCCATCGGCACTCGAGCTGATGTCCACTCGCTGCTGCTGCTGCTGTTGTTGCTGCTGTTGCTGTTGTTGCTCCTCTCCGGGTGGTGGGGGCGGACTCTTCATGCCCAGCGGCGACTCCTGGGCATGCATGGAGTGGCTGCTTCGATTCGACTGCGGACTTTGCTGCATATGAGCGGGTGAGAGAAGCATCGCCCTGCCCCCTCCCAGCTCTAGATGGTGCTGGGACGGAGGCGGTGGCGGCGCTCCCGTCGCATGGTGGGCGTGTGGAGAATGCTGTTGTTGCTGTTGCTGCTGCTGTTGCTGTTGGTGGTGGTGATGGGCGTGCGGCTGCATGGGCAAATGCATCAGGTTGGGATTGTGCATAATATTCGAGGGTGGCGCTCCAGTCCCCATGCCGCCGTGTTGCTCCATATGCGGCGCTGTCGGATGATGCTGCACCAGGAGGTTGGGCAGCGGCTGGCCCAGGTGATGGTGATGATGTGAGGCTGCCGCCGGAGGAGACGTCTGGTTGGCAAACATGTTGCCGGCTGCACCCAACCGACTACTGGTAGGGCCGCCGCCGTGATTCAGATCCGCTCCAATGTGACTCCCATCCGCAATGGAGTAGCCGCCGGGCTGATTGTGATTCGGGAGGGATGCCAGCGAGATCGTCACTGGGGGGGTGCCACCACTACCCGCAGCGGCGGATGCTGCTGCAGCCGCCGTCCCTTGGCTGCCGCGCATATGGGGCGTGTGGTTGTGGACGCCCGTGGCGGAGATTATCCTGCCCAGGTGGGTGATGCAGCGGGCCCGGCACATGCTGATCCGGTAGGACTTGCACAGCCAGTAGGTCTTCATGCCCTGCTGCGTGGCCACCGTGTTGTTGCGATTGAACACGCAGTTGCCATGGAGCAGTGAGGTTGTGGACAGCATCACCATGTTGCTGCCATCTGCTCCAGCGCCAAGCAGCGTCCGCAGCGGGCAACAAACAAACGTACAATGATGGAACGACATTAGTGGACAGTTCTTCACTGGAACGTCTTAACGGATGTTATTTACAGAGAGGGGAGAGGGGAGGGGGAGCTGTTTCGGGGACGTGGAGGGAGTGCCACCAGGGGATCATCGAGTGGCCTGCTACCTTTGCTGGAGTAAGCGGCTGTGTGCGTGTGTTCAGACTGTTCGGGTGGTGGTTAGGCGTCGGTTCGGTTAATAAGCCAAAGGTTAGGATCAAAGTAAATGGGGAACTAAGTTCTACATACATATATGATTCCGGTTTCTTTTAGTTGGGTTTAATTGGGTTAATAAGCCATAGTTAGAAGCGATTCAGCTGTAATTTGTTGTGGGTGTGGTTGGGTCCTAAAAAAGCTTTAAATTTCACAAAAATAATAACATAGCAAACGGCTCTTGTGTTCTTTGTACATTCAGAAGAAATAAGCGAAGGATTAAGGTATAAACTAGACCACAATCTCATGACATGTGTAAATACTCTCATATCTCTTCTATCCAGCTTCAGTTTGATAATCAACGGACAAAAATATATCAATGGTTCCGCATGCATATCTAACAATCTGATGGAAGAGGGAATCATGCAATACATATTCTTTTACTGCATTCAAAGAATTTTCACTGCTTTCAATAGCTAATCAAAATATCCCCCTTACAAACAAACAATTATTCCCATTATTCGGTAGGGTTTCCTTATTCCATTCCTGGTACCTTGGGCCTGAATCCTCATTTAGGGGACAGTGCTAGTAAGTGGGCTGGTAAGTACTTGGGATGCATGACGATGACGATGATGATGTGTGGATGAGGAGCCGCAGTGGCATGCAAAGCAAAAAGAACCCATATTAAGCTTAAAATGAAAATCAAAATCAAAATCAAAAATGAAAGCCAAGCTACGTGCAACAGAAAAGTGAAACATAGATTAAGTAATCCGGAAAGGAGATTTGTGGAACACCTACTTGACGGTATGTCCATATGATTGGCAAAGTTCTTGGAGTAATCATTGGGCATGTAGAGCTCATTCGGGTATTCGGGGCCGGGGCCGAGGCCGAGGCCAGAGGATCCATTGTTGCTGATGCCACCAGACCCTGGTCCCGCATTATTGGAGCTGCCGCTCGGCCCGCCGCTATTGTTGCCGCTCGGCTTGTAGAAGTTGTAGTCCAGATTGAAGGCCGGCCCAAAGGGATTGCGGAGCGTGTTGACTGCCGTCGAGGAGGAGGCCGAGGAGCTGAGACTGCCAACGCTGCCGGAACTTCCTCCGCCACCCGGTCCATGATGGCCATCCTGTTCCCGCTTGAGTCCCCCCAGGTCGTATCGGGGCTCGCCCATCGAAATGTGCGGAATGGGGGGCAGGAAGAACTCCTCCGTGTTCAGGGGGTTCTCCAGGATGGCGCCATTATCCGCGGTGTCGCTGCTGCCCTCGTGTTGCCCACCGGTGTGCTCCTTCATGGAGCGCCGCAGCTGTTTTCCCGAGTAGATAGACAGGAGTCGTTGCTGAAGTCGGAAGGCGCTGGTCGCTTATTCAGGGCATACAGGTGGCTGGCATCGCTGGAGGCTCTGCTGGCACCGCCTGGCGAGGTGGTCCGCGAGTTACTTTGCGTGCTCTGACCCTTGGCTTCACTGTGATCCGCATCCGGTTTGCTGTTGGAGCTACTGCTGCTGCTGCTGTTATTCGTGATGTTGTTGTTGTTGCTGTTGTTGTTGGCGGTGCTGTTGCTGGAGTTGTGATGGCTATTGCTGTGGCTGTTATTGTGGGTATTATTGAGGGACGACTCCTCCGCCTGGCCATGGTTGGGCGGTTGACTAGCAGACTTCTCCGATGCACTGGACGCCGGCGAGGAATTGGAGTTGGTGGCCAGGCCCTTGATCTGCAGCAGCTGTCCGATCTTCATGAACGACTGCAGCTCCGTGTGCTTCACGTTCACCACGCCCTGATACATGAACTCCAAGAGTTCCAGCATAATGTTGAAGCTCACATCTTTGAGAATGACTGCAAGTAGAGAGAGAATTAGTTAATACTTTTTTGATGGTTGTTTCCCCGAAAATTCCTAAGTACTAGCTGGTGAACCGTTTACATAAGTCGCTTATGTCTGTTCCCCGCCCGATCGACAACAACAACAACATTCGACATCATCCACAGACCGAAAGGAGGTCACATTCATAGTGGAGATGTTATCATCGAAACGTTCAAATACTAAATCAATACATAAAAACAGCTATGATAAGAAATCTGAAAAACTTAAATATAAACTGAACAACAGCAGCAGCGGTAGGAGCAGCAGCAGCAGGGGAGCAGCGGGGCAGCAACAGCAGTAATTATAAAATAAGTAGCATGACATATCATCAGGGTGCTCTCGACACGGCCTATGGAACTGAGGAACTGTGGAACTGAAGCTGTCCGGGATTCGAAACTGATTCCACGATCTACGGACACGGACACGGCACAGTGGTGCAAATCGGTTATATCAGAAGGGAGGAGAGACATAATGGACATAGGAATATTATAGATACTCAATTCTGTCTATTGGACTTAATCTTTATATATAGAATAGAATATTTCATAATATCTGCACCAATAAAATATGAATTTAATTTACAGCTTATTTGTTCTAAAATATCTTCCATCTAGGTTCTTTACATCCTTCTCCTACCCAAATTCCTCCCTACCTCCAGCTCCTTCATATTTTGCTCTAGCTCTCCGGCTCTCTGAATTACTCCAATTTGAAGTGACTGTACCTCAACGATAGAGATCCTTGGGATCTCTACTCGATGCCACCTTCTGCTTTTTCCAAATATACCAATAAACACATCATTCATTTCTGATCCTCCCTTTAGTGTGTTCCCCACGTAGTATCTTTAATCAATCTACATTTATGAATGGGATCCCCAGCTCTGCGGGAATTCCCCCGACACTCGACTAGGATTTTCCCCCGCCATTTCATTTCCGAACGCAGACCACTGTGCAAGACTCACAGCATCAACATCTAGTTAAAAACAATATTATCACTTGTTCTCAATAACAATTTAATATACAAACATCCACGTACAATATGCCGATGGATGTATGTGTGAATGTATTAATCCGCCGATCAGTTCTCGTCTGTTGCTTAATCTGAGCACGGAGTGACGGAGCAGCAGCAGCAGCAGCAGCAGCCATCAAGTGTTTGCCCTATCATTTGCCGTAGTCGTCATTACGGATCGTTTTGTCTCGTGTCTATCTATCTATCTGGCTGCCTGGACCTGGGCCTTTGCCTTTGCCATGTCCGTATTTGCGTTCGCCATTCGCACTGCGAAGATCAAAATCCGGGCAATATATGTATGTATACAATATACAAGTATGCATGTACGCCTATAGCTTGGAGAGGTACAGTCGGTAATCCCGACTGATCTACACATGAGCTTGACTGGTGATGCCAGATAGATACGGGCTTACGTATAAACACAGAGTTTATATTAGTTTTCTGGGCAAACACAGATACTCATGGGCATTCGAGGAATCGATAGCGATAGAGATTGGCCCTGGATCAAGAGACAAAGAGATCCACAGACACAGACACAGAGACAGGCACAGGCACAGGCACAGGCACACACAGCCTGCCAGCGAATCAATAAACCATTTATGCCGGAGCTGTAGATAAACTTTGTCTAAAGTTCACGGAAAATGTGATAAATCCGTGTGTATGCTGCTGATAAGACCCACACCATCCACCATCCCAGACACCAAAATGTCCAATTCGGGCATCTTTTCTGTGCTCCAACCGATGTACAGCGGAACACGAGCAGGGGAATTTTTATGTGCCGCTGACCCCGAAGTGATCTCCGCTGATATCAGTCTCATAAATAGATCAAGACGAGGGTGCGGGATCTTGCGATGGCTTGCCGGTTCGACAACTCGACAAAGATATCTTTCGGTTAAGGTTTTCGGGTTCGGTTTCGTTTCTTTCGGGACTAGCACTCTGCTACACCCACAAATGTATGGCCAAGATCACGCCTACCGGTGACGCTTCCACCAATCGGATTGCAGGCGATCGATTTCAAAAACAATTTTATTTTATGATTATGATAAATGTTTATCGAATCAGAACGCCAATAGGATCTTATTGTTGTTACCCTCGTTGTCGTTGGAGTGTAGTAGTGGAGTGGAGTGGGCTGCCCCTCATTTTGACATTCATAAATATTTGTTATCTCTGAAAACGCCATAATAGTCGAGTAGTCGAATAGTCGTACTGGTAGTAGTACAACCTGATAAAAAATAAGAAGCCCCAACAACACTTCCAGCCAACCCAACAGCACACAATGGCCAGCTATACATTCATATAGTGTCTCTCTCCCCCTTCTGGATAGGTTCTATAGTGCCTCCGACTTGGGTTCCGCACTCATCGATATATGTATCACCTTTTCCCATTTCCCAGTGGCAATATCTCCGAAGGTCTGGACCTGGGCCTGGGCCTGGGCCCGGGACAAGGGATTAGCCCATAGCTTAGCCGATAACTAAACAATCTAATTTTGCGGCTACTGCCATTTCGGAGCCCATAAATTACTAATTGTTGTGTTGACAATCCCCATAAAGGCCCCATTTATCAAATTTCGTATGCTCAAAGTCAAAGTTTGATATTATATGAAAGGGATCATAAAAAACGACGTAAGCAGGCAATTAAGGGGTATCGTGCGAGCAAGGCCCGAAGCGAAAGCCATTCAAGGATTATCCCAGAAACACAAAAGCTACACAGATATAATGTATATGTTCATTTAGAAAAGAATATATCATTGGGAAAGTATCAGTGCCATGAATTTAAGGATTTACCATTTCAATCATCTTGGGATCATCCATCATTTATAGACTCTCGAACAAGGACAATTGATAGACCTCAATAATTACTTTCGCATCATAAAGAATATCCAAAAATCGTTTGGAGTAGTTAAAATATTGTTAAAGGATGAGAATTTTATATGCCCTAATAGGAATTCAAATGTTTAGTTCAATTTCTAACGATTTATTTACGACTTTTGGATATCTCTCTATTTATAAAAAGGTTTTGGATCGTATTTTATTCCATCGAGTTGCGTAAGTTATTGTCTTACCCACTAGTTCTATAATACATATTTCTTAATTTACTAAAGAATTTGTTTAGTTTTCCAAAAAAAAGTCTAACAAAAAACTCCACTATATGTAAACAAAATTTGTAGAATTCCTATGATTTCTTAGCATTTTTATAACATTCTATAAGATTTTTAGCTGTTCAATAGATGCTGAACAAAGAGATGGCACAAATTCTTTAGTTCTCCTCTCGTAGGCATGCCGATCATTCTAACAATTTTTGGGATGTATCAAAGATCTTTAGATATTCTTTATGATTCTTAGCTTTTGAAGATGTATGTCCAGATGTACTTATGTATGTAAAGATGAATCTCCAGACAGTATCTATTCCAATTCCTCTCGATATCTATTTGGATTTACCCAAAAAAGTCGTTTTTTCAAGCGTATAATCTATTTTTAAAATGATTTCTTTACTTGAAAAAAATCTTTCCAAGATTACGGATCAAGAAAAGCAAAGTATGAAGCTAAACTTCATCATCAACATTGATCTAAGCCCCGTCCTTGCTCCCAAATGTTTCCATCGCTCGCACATGACGCGGCACATTCGTGCTCGACTCAAGACGCACAAGCGATTGCTGCAAAGGAGAATTCCGAGCATTGAAAAAACAACATACATCGCGTGTTCAGAATGCGGGACATTGATGCTCGCCTCGAGTTTTGCTGATAAAGGAACTGTTATTGGGGACTGTGCCCAAAATTCAAAAAGCCTTGCCACCGCTGATCTTAACTAAAGGAGCGGATAAACGGTATTAAAAGTACTTCCCCCTCCAAAAACATGCTCAACCCTGGGGCCTGATAAACAGCACGTCTTCGCTTCTGTTTTGGGCACTAAAATATACATTCGTATGCACATATGTATAAATAACATTGGTTATTTTTTGATATTTACGACAAGTCCATCGATCGATATTATATTATTTCAGCGAAACATTTATGGCTGCTAAGCAACAGCTACTTGAAGTTGTGAATGGGGAGGGTTGGTAGTGGAGATCGGTATGGGAGGTACACGGATAGGAGTGGTGGCATCGCTTGGACTCCGGTTGCTGGGGCTATGGCTATTTCCATGGCTGACTGGTCCTCGAGAGGCACCAATATCACACGAGACCCATTTGCCATTCGTCTGAGTGCGTTATCTAACACAATGGCAATAAGTTCAAAATCTTATTTTACGATTAAGAGTGATACCCAAAGCAAAGTGGCTGATAAACGACATGGGCTCTGCTCTGTGGGCAGGGCAGGTGGAGAACGAAAATGTCCGATGTCCGAGTTGTTTATGCCAATAATAAAAACTTAAACGGCTTGGAAATAGATAATATTCGAGGATTAGCTTGGCGAGCAGCTGTGTGCCGTAGATACATATAGCCAGCCACTTGGCCACTTGTCCCGGACGGAGAGCGTATCACAAAACCCGTGATAGTCGTCGTCGTCGTCTAATCAATATCTCAAATGGTGGAGTCTTCGAGTGGCCAGGGGATTGGATGGTTGGGGACCCAGTTGCTCAGTTGGGCAATAAATGATTGTTAAACGCGATAAAAAGATAAAAATATTTAGACTATTGTTGTTGGATGGATGACTGGATGGATGGATGGCACTGGTACCCGATCGAGTGGTTTTTGTGTAACACGCACCACATTTGGCTTGTTAGCACCTTGATGATGGCTGTAGTTGTTGCTGTTGCTTTATTTGTTGGTTGGTTGGTTGGTTGGTTTATTTTTAATAACTTCCAACCCCCGCCCAAGTTGCCAACATACCGTTACCATTATTTATAGGGTATATTAATATTCTTTATCTTTGGAAATACCTCTTGTACCTTATTTGTTGGTAGGTAGCACCTTCCTGCTGCTACTTGAAAAGATAAAACCTTAGTTTTTATTGCCGCTTGATCAGATAAAGCCACCGTGCAGCACAGGGCTGGCCGTGTATAACACGGACTCTGTCCGTCCAGAATTGAACATGGAATAGAGTCACCCACAAAGCAGGGAGGCAGGCAGGCAGGCCGGCAGGCAGTCAGCGATATCATATCCATATACCATTCTAGAGTAGAGTCCATTCTGGAGTACATTTTGATGAGGTCAGCAACGCACCCAATCTTCGATTGGAGTGTACCTCTTATCACAATGCATATGCGTATCCGTAGCGTAAGTAAACAAGCCACCAAAGACACGACTCTTGCAGCTACCACACATGAAGAGAGCCATGCAGCCCAAGAAGCCCGTGCACGCATGCAGCCGGGTGAGACAACGTGGCGTCAATAGCTCAACGGAGGATTATCAGACCTCGATTCGTAGCTCCTACTCCTACTCGTACTGCTGCTGCTACTCCTCCTGCTTGTTTGTCTTTAGATTTATGACAAGCGAAATCATTTTATTTGCCTCCGAACTGGTACACGTGCTGCCACCATTAGTTGGAGCTGCAGCTTTGGAGCTGTGGCTGGAGTTCTCTGCAGCGTCTGATAACTGTTGAATGTGTCACGGAACTTAATACAGAAGTTGATTTATATCGTGCTGGGGGCTGGCATTTGACAACAGTGACGAACAGACAGGCTGACGGGCGCTTTTAGATAAACTGATAGATAGATAGGTGCCGGGTGACGGGTGCCGTGCCGGACAGGAGCCACAGGGAGGAAGACAAACGACGACCCAGTGTCCCCCCAGTGTGTGCACTTTATCAGTGATAAAATGACAAATATCTATCGCCATTTGGCGATGTTTAGCCATGTCTAACATATGCACTGCAGAAAGGAATACATATAGTTTCTTTATTTACCGCCGTATAACTTTGCATTTTTAGCGCACTTTGGTTGACTGAATGGACAGACGGACGGACTACGGAGCACAGACAACAGCAACGGCGGTGGCGGTGTGAACAACTTGAGCAAACAAAAGGAATTTCTAGCAATTCCCAAGTTTAGAACATGTCAGAAGATACCTCCTACATCTGTTGGATGGCAGGAATACTCACTTATGGGATGCCGACAGGGATTGCTGGTGAAGATCTCCTGGAAGTAGGGACTGCATATGGCCAGGACTATCTTGTGGGCCTGCAGCAGCTTGCCGTCGCAGGCCAAGGTCACGTCCACGAGATCCCCGCGATCGTAGAGGTTTTGGAATCCGCTGGCAATGTTTTCCTGGAAGTTTTTCCAGCAGAGCTTGAACTCATCATCCATGGCGCTGCCGTTCAGCCAGATTTTGGAGGGCTCTCGTTTGGGGATTGTCGGATTGGTTGGGGCTGCTGCCTGTCCAGCAGTGGCTATTTCTTTGGCCACAACGCAACTTTTTGATTTGGATTAATTTACAGACGATGCTCGGTGCGAGACCTGCGTTTTATGGCCCTTCTTTTTACGATTCTTGTTTATTCGCTTTGGGCCGTGATTTCTCGGCTCGTTCACTTTGTGGCTACATTCACAATTCACAGCAAAAGCTGCCGAATGTCAGGTAGAACATAAACACAAAATATGCAAACTTGCGCCTATTCGCTCTCGCCACCTTACACTCTCACGCACTCTGCTGCTGCTGTTCAATAAATTGTTTGTTCTTTTGTTTGATTGATTTTCCTGTGTTAATATTCATTCACGCGCACACGACCGTCGGCGTCCACAGCCGCATTGATTTTGATTTCGGCTTTAATTAACACTTTTTGATTTAAAACATTTTTATCAAAGCGTGAAATACGCTGTTTACGTTGAGCGGAGAGAGCGAGCGAGCAGGGTAGATAAGAAGAGAGAGAGGAGAGCACGATAGTGCTCAGCTGTTCGTACGATAGTTCTGTAAAATGAATGTTGAATGACAGATGAACCGCGAAGCAGACAAAATTCAAATGCATGAAAAGATAAAAAAAATAAATATATGATATTTAATGCTTATTGGCTCACAGTAATAATAAATCGCATAATTGCTGTAATCTTAATTAACATTTGCTTCACAATAGAATATTTTTCTTTCGATATATAACATCGGTGCTCGATAAATTTTATAGTTGAAATTTCAGCGCCAACCATGAAGCGTACAAAGCTGTTTGTCCCGATAAGTGCTTATCTTAATTGTCGAGTCCACCTCAATGATATGGCTGCAGTCGACCCACAGTGTGCGCTATAGCCATACCCCGAAGCTCATTTCTATTGGGCCCATAGAACCCTTGCGGACCTGCAAACTGATAGCTGCCATACCCGCGGTCATAAATAACCCACTTTACATTTTAAACAAAAAGAAAATGAAAATGAACGTCTTATCAATAAGCCATGAATCGTTTGCACGTTAGGTGTACTCATACGTACGTACACCGAGTCAATTGGCCCCCGATTTGATTTTGCCTGATTTAGTGCTCAAAGAACTTTCAACAATTTTGCACGCTCTACAGGGAATTGCTCTGCGAAGTATAATGGGTTGTTGTTTGTGTAAGTTATTAACACTTATCAGATTATCAGATTAAACATAAACAACGAGGTCTAACTAAAAAACATTGACAGCCACAAGTAAATCTGTTGATTTACCTCCCGTTCCCCCGGCTCCGGGAAAGCAGCGTTCCACCCTGCCGGAGTTCCCTGTGCCCACCACATCTGCCCCAGTAGGAGGAGGAGGACCCAGTGGAGCTACGAATGCAGCGCTGGAGGAGGACTAGCTGGCCAATGAACAATTTATAAGAAAGGAAGCGATTACGTAGAAGGAAAAAGTTGAAACTGCCAAATGGGAAAAAACCGTTCGCATGAGTCATATGCCCATGCGGCATGCGACTCTTGCACTAGCGCTCAGTGTTTAGGACCAACTGTATTTGTACGTTAAACGGATTATATGTATTCTCAATACGATCTTAGTTCTCTATTATAGAAAATTTTAAACAATATATTCATCTATCTCGTTTTCGGCTTATAAGAATCTCGTCTGTCAATATTTGACGTTGTCGCTGTCAAAATTTGACGCTGTCAAAATTTGACGTTGTCGCTGTCAAAATTTGACGTTGTCACCAACACGCTACCTGGCGTCTTTTTAATGCTGCAGTCCATTCTTTTTTCCTCTTTTTCATCGCAACAACAATACTAGATTCCACAAGACTCATTCAAATTCCACTTTGGCGCGCAGCTCTAGCGATTATGCAGTCGATAGTATCGAAAGCCGTTAGAAACAAATAATTTGTATATGTGCAGCATGCTTCGGCAGCAACATGTTTTGCTTTTTATTTTTAACGATTTTCATTGGCCGAAAGCAAAAATCGCGTTCCATGTTGCGGCAACATATATACCCAGGAAAAGGATATTATAGAATTGAGGAAATTTTAGTCATCCCAGGCAAAAAACAATTTAGTCTCTAGAGCTACACTCATACCCTGAGGCAAAGGATACCCTGGGGCAAAGGATATTATAGATTTGAGGTAATGTTTGTCATCTATGGCGCCAGTATATGCAGAAAGCAGCTTGGAAACAGAATTTTAATATTAATTAAAGGAAATAGGGTATACAAATGTCCATACCACCGGCTTGACAAGAAACAAGTGTTCAACCGACGTAACATTTCATGCTCACTTACGTTGTCACTGTTTTTTTTGTTGACCTTTTTTGCTTAAGCCTTGTTTTAGACACAATACAATAAAACGGAGTACTTAAAAGTAGTTAATCTTGTAGAAAATTTATTCATCAATAGCCTAAAATTATGTGGGCAGAGCTAAAGGTTGTAGTTACTCAGAATTATTCAACGGAATATCAAAATTAAGCAATAGGAACGATTTTTCTCATACGTTTTATTACGTTTTATTGGTTGGACTTTTTCGCTAAAACCTTATTTTAGACAAGATCGAATAAAAGCAAGTACTTAAAATATGGCAGTGCTGAGAGTTCTATCTAGCTAGTAATATTGGACGGAATATCAAAAACGAGGAATTTGATTTCCGATCATGGATGGTTAGCCCATTGTCGACCAGGGGGTATTAAAATACTCTCCACAAAAAGGATGAAACTTGAAGGTTTTAAGTGCAGTTTAGGTGAAAGATATCATGGGTTACATTTTAGGTTAGGAAGGTTAGTTTGGATCTTTCCGCGGTTTAGTTCAAGTTTTTCACCTGGTTAAAAACAGGGGGTTAAGTGGGTTAAGTCCATTCATCGTTCACAGCACGTGTAGGCCGCGCCGCAACTCCAAATTCCTTAAAAGTGCATTTATTTATTTAATAAAGGAAAGGAACGTTGCTGAAGATATTCCGGCAATCTGACAAGGGTGTTGTCAACATATCAAAATGGCCATACAACCGAATCGGCGCAAGAGGAAACATGAAGCGACGAGCATGGAGCAGCAGCTCGACGATGGCGAGGTAGTGGTCCCGAAAAAGATTCCCAAAGAGTCGGACACGCCAAAGAAAAATAAGGAAAAGGCGAATAAAGTAAAGGACACAGCAGAAGAGTCTCCCAAGAAAAAGGTAAATAGGTTAGAAACATCTGGAGATGATGCAGAAGAAGGGCAACAGGTGGAAATGGATGTCGACCCTCCATTCACAGAGAAGAAGAAACGTAAGGAAAGGCACCCAAAGAAAGTCGTTCCGGAGGGAGACGGTGACGCTGACCAGGCACTGGATGAAGCAGAGATAAGCCCCGACTCTGGGATTGAACCGGAGGAGAATACACCAAATTTTCCCAACGATTTCAAAATGATGAATTTCCGCGCCAAGCTCCGTAGCAATAGTTTTATAACAGGTAAGTTGGCGATGCCAATTTGTTAGCTGGTTATATTTAAAGCCCATATTTTATCCAACCAGAGCTGCGGCATTTTCTGTTCATGTGCAAGACGCGTCCCAGGATCGTTGCCAAGTACATTGAGAAGCGGGGGAAGCCCTTGGAGCTGGCCGAAGCCTTTGACCGCATCGACAAAAGCAATATTCTGCATGTGGATTACCTCACCGAGGCACTGCACCGCATCGTGATGGAAATACTCAGTAATCAGAAGGGTCACATCGAGTCTGCGGCCCATGGCTGTCGCTACTTTCTGAAAGCCCATGGTGGAGTGCTTGAGAACTTGCTCCAGTCGTCGCGGCCTAGCCATCGCCGCAACGCACTCAAGCTGCTCACGGCGATTGTGTGCGTGGAGCCGCAGCTAGGACGTCAGGTTCTAAACTCTTATGACATCCTCTCGAATGTGAGCGTCATGCATCAGATGTTGTCCCACGCAAAGAATGACTACCAGAACGAGGAAACCGTCCGCAAGGCGTACATACACTTTATTTTGGCGTTCCTAGTCGATGGCAATGCGTTGCTCATAAGGAACATTCTGGATCGGGGTCAGTTGATTGGAGTGCTCGCCAAAGGACTGGTCTATGACGACCATGTCACCGTCTGCGTGGTGCTGAACGCACTCAGGCAATATGTGCTGGAAAACCCCGACATCCAGAAGACGAAAAAGGTCCTGGTCTTTGATCTGGAATGCTGCAAATCCCTGCGTCGCCTCTACGACTGGGAGGGTCCAAATGGCCTGCCAGCTCTGTTCGTCAGCAAGCACTCCAAGGGAACGCCGAACGAACAGGAAGCCGAATCCGTTGCAGCTGCTGTCCATGAGCTGCTCCTGCTCTTGCTCACCTCCCGCAAGCATGGAATCTGCTTCGATGCCATGACCCACTACCGCCAGAAGCAGAACAAGCTGCAGGGCAAGGTGCTGGGCTCGCTCTACAAACCCTACAGCAATCCACGCAAGACGGAACTGGTCATTAAGACCCTGATTGCGTGTCCCGATCTGGGACGCAATACGGTGCGAAACTTTTCCTGCCTGATGAGCCCCAGCAAAGTGCCGATGAACGATATACCCCAGGCGGCACTCTTTCTGGCCCAGATCATAGATGCCGTGCCCCCAAGCTCCCTGTCGACCGCATTCAACAAGATGACGCTGACGGACCTCGGTTTTTGGATCAAGGAGCTGTGTCTGCCCATTGAGGGGCTACTCCACATTACGGGCAAGAGCATGCTGAACAATCAGGACTTCAAACTGCGTCTGGCCGTACAGCGATTGCTACTAGCCATGATGAAGCAGTACAGCAACTATGTGGGCGCCATTGCACTCAGGGAACAGTCGAAGAAGGCAGGCAACTCGATGCGAAAATTCAAATTTGATCTGCTGAACCACCTGCTGGTGCATTTTCCGACCATCGAGTCGATCCTGTACTCCCTCTATCTGGCCATCAAGCAGCAGAATCAGCCGGAAGTGAATGTCCTGGAGTGCCTGTCCGTCACCCTGGATCTGGTCCTGCTCATGTGCAAAGAGAATCGAGCGTTTGTCAACAAAACAAGTAAAATTCTCGATTATCTGGAGGTTTTGCGGCCGCTCTACGAGACCGATTTCGATGCCGTCGATCAGCCCCAGGAGCTCGTCAAAGTTGAACTGGAATTGAAGTCAATCAAGACGATATTGCTGCTGTTCCCGATGTCTCTGAATCCCCAAGAGGAGCTCTTTGGGAAGGTCTTCCGCTCGTTCATCAAGGCCTATATGCTGGAGGATGTGGCCATTAAGGCGGAGGCCGGCAACATATTGAATCGGCTCTTTCTAAACACTGGACTGTTCGACTCCTGCAGCAATGAGATCAACATCTGGCTGGAATCGCTCATTGGTTTTGATGCCGAGACTGTGGAGAATGTCGTGAGCATTCTGCTGACCATTCTGTGCCTCGACTGGCGGAAGATCAAGCTGCCGGAACTGGATGCCTCAGATGCATCAGAAGCCATTAGCAGCGAGAACATACGCAAACTGTTTGCTCAAATCAAGGCGGGCCAGACAGTGCAATCGTATGTGGAGGTCCTGATGCTGAGCAAGATGATGCCCCTGCTGCTGCAGGGCGTCGATATTGAGGCACCGTACGATGCCTATGTGGAGCAGGTCTTTGTCATGCTCTTCCACTACCACAGCCAGCCGGAGCAAGTTCTGCAGCTGTACGATGGACACTTGGAGAAATATCACGACTACATGAAGAGCTGGCTACCCGGCAGCGGCAGCGAGGGCGAGAAGCCCAAGAAACTTCCCGCTGCCATTGCTCAGAAATGGCCGCTTCTGAAGGAACTCCGAAAGGTTCTAACCGCTGAGGATTCGCAGGCCTTTCAGATCACTTTCAAGCCAGAGGATGGGAAACACTTTGAGCTGAAACTAGAGGAGGGACAGACGATGCCGTTGCACTTCAGCCTGAGCAATCCGCGTCGCAACATGATCTATGTCCAAGATCTTCTGTTCGTCTTCATCCAGTCGTCATCCAGGCAGCGCCTGACAAAGCCGCAAGCAGAGCAAACGGCAGATTATCTTATCAAATTTGTGCAAATCGCCAGCCAAGTGGATGCTGGCATGGAGGAGATACAACAGGAGGATGATCAGCAGAAGCCCGAGACCCACACCCACCATCTGCTCCATTACATCTACAACAGCCGCCTTGGACCGCTGCATCCCACCCAGATACTGAGCGAGACCAGCGAGAATCGACTGAACTACGTCATTTTTCTGCGGCGCCTGACGGAGCATTGCCGGAGTCTGCCACGGTTCGACAGCTTCACGGCCAAGTATCGACTGCAGTTGATCAAGGCCTTGGAGATTGCCTTGGATTCTTCCGTGGAGAAGCCGCAGGAGCATCAGCAACTCAGCGAGTGTGTGGCACTGGTCGATACATTCGAGGTGAATGCCAGCGGCTGCTCTCAGATGCTGGATTTGCTCACGTCCAAGCTGCAGGCCAAGGATTACATATCCAACAGCAAACCGAATCACTACTACGAGCTGTTGCTGCTGCTGCTGAACCGGCTGAGCCAGCTAAAGGAGCCCATCGACTGCAGGGAGTCCTTCAGGAGACTGCTGGGCTACTACGGAGATTTCTGTGAGCTAAGCGAACAGCAACTGGAGCCCCTGGAGGCGGCCATTCTGCAGTTCCTGGTCAACTTCCATCACCACCTGGTTGAGTGCGATAGCAGCTTCTTCGCCTGCTTCTTCACTTCAACGCGAAAGATAAGCAAGTCGGCCATACGATTGGCCAGCCTGCTGCTTGACCGTCGGGCCAGACTCTCCGCGACGTTTGTGGAGCTTCTGCCAGAGAACTTGGAGCAAAAGGAACTTGTCTATCCGCTTCTGGACATTGCCCTGTCCAAGAACTATCAAGTGCCGCAGGCGCTGCTTCAGCGATGCTACCAGACGTACAAAAACGGATTCATGAAGAGCATAGAGAAGCCGCAGAAGGCGGCCCTCATCTATCGGGAGCACGCGGAGGCAAGTGCCCTGCTCATTGCCCAGTGCATGCCTAAGTCGGAGTGCATCGATTACTGTCAGAAGCAGCTGAAGCTCGACTCTGTGGAGCTCTTCCAGATCCGGGTACTTCGCGAGATCTACTGGCAGGCGTTCGCCGCAGCCAAGGATGGCAAACAGAAGGGCAGCGTCTTCGTCAACTATGTAAACCTGAACGTCCAGATGCTGGCCCTAGATCTGAAGAAGCAGGCTCTTGAAATGAGCAAACTGGAGCAGATTACCTGGAACTGCTACGAGTGGTGGCTGAGTGGACACCAGAGCGAGGATCTACAGCTGGATTGGAGTCGATTGGTGAATGCCCCGCAATGGCTGAACTTCTGCAAGAGTTGCTTGAAGTTGGCCCTGCATCTGGGCGAGGAGCAGCAGCCGCAGCAGGATCAGACAAATGCACTTATCCTCAAGCTATTGGCGTTCCTGTGCGATCGTCTCTATGGCGACTACACTCCGGAAGGGCCAGAGGGACAGGATCCCACGCCAGCTCTGCTCTACGAAATGATCTGCACACATTCGTGCTGCTTCGATCATCTCCTGGGTACTGCCAGCGACACGAAGACACATCTCCTGCAGCTCATGGAGACGCTGGCCAGAAAGGGACCCACAGCATTGCAGGCGTCGCACGTTCCCGTGATCCTTGGAGCCTACCATGCCAAACTCTCGGCCGCCGATCGCTATGCTTTGGCTCTGCTGGAGCATTATGAGCGGCATGACGTGGGCCTGGAGAAGTTCCGACCGTTCATATGGGGCGAGAGCGCCGTGGCCCATTATGCCCTGAGAGCCGCAGACGAGGATGAGCGGGCAAAGCTGCAGCAGCAGGAGACAAACGTGGCCCAGGTGCTGGCCCTGATTGTGCGCGAAACCAGCGTGTACACCATGGAGAATTTCCCAATCTGGAGGAGCCTGCATGCCAGCCAGCAGCTGCCCGAAGTTGAGTTCCTGAATCCCTCAAAGAAATCCCAAAGATTCGGCGACAATCCTCTGGAGAAAATGGTGGAGCAGGGCTGCCACGACTTCCCCCAGGATGTGCGACGTCTCTGCCCCAAGCGGGAGGAGATATACGAGTCCTGCTACGACCCGGCTTTCCTGTTGCCCCTGATGATGCACTGTTTCGCCCCCGGCTCGGTTGTGTGGGCCCGCTGGCCCGTCCAGAACGGTCTTCTGGCAGTCAGCTTCTGTGCCCTTTCCTCGCTGGACAAGGACATGCGACTGGCGGCCGCCAGTTGCCAGCAACGCTATCGCACCCACTTCGAGCTCTCCAAGTTCTACGAGCGTCCGCTGTGGTCGCAGGCCTACGACAACATCCAGGCGGGACTGAACGAGCTGCGCACTTCGTGGCTCGCACAGAGGGGCACGCATGGAGGCACGCCGCGAGTGCCGCTAATACCGGCCCTCTTCATCGCCCACAGCTTCAACCTGAGCACGGAGCCGACGCATCTGCTGTACAAGCGCCTGATGCTGTACCTGAGGCTGAAGCAGAGCTTCAATTTCCAGACCATACCCGACTTCAACGTGTTCTTCTACTCGCACGAACCGGAGCACCATCTGTACCGCAACTTCATGGTGGAGCTCCTGCGGTGCGGCATCAAGAGCAGTGCCGATCTCTTCCTGCTGGTCTCAACCAACACGTTCAAGGTGCTGCTCACCTTCTACACGTGCGAGCTGGGCACGCTGGAGACCAGACTGCTGCTCCTATCGGTGCTCTCCACCTGCGCGAAGATCCCCGGCGCCGTCAAGATCATGCTGGAGCATGTGGGCATCTACTCGTGGCTCGTCGGCGTCATCTGCCACACGGAGTTCCATCAGTTCGACGTCATCGAGGGCATCATCAGCATCTTGAACAATCTGTGGTATGCCGCAGCCGCCTCCCGCTCAGAGCTGCCAAACTATGACATTATTCAATCACGTGTGCATTCTCTGGTCCTGCAACTGCTGCCGCGGCTCTCGCCTCGCATCTCTGTGCCCAGCCTCGCTCGCCTGCTCAACGTTCTCTGGAAGACTTCCTCGGTGGATGGCCACCATAGCCTCCTGTCCGCTGACGAGCTGGATGTGCTCCTCGAATGCGTTGCACGGCACTGGCCCGATCAGCTGCCGGGAATCCGCTATGTGAAGAACTTTGGGGCTCCGCCGCGTGTCCTCGCTCGGAATACTGCGACTGGCTGGCCAAGGAACAGCAGCTCGAGGTCCATGCCGTCCTCGCCCTGTCCAGCCTGAGGGAATACGTCAGCGATTGGTGGCAGGCACGGCAACCGGCAGAGAAGCCATTGTAGGGAAACCATTTTATTGTTTTTTGCTTAAGTTAAGCCATAGCTATTGAATTGTGTTTATTGTATAGGCATTGTCTTCAAAATATAAATTTGTATGCATTGAATCCATAAAAACCTAAACTGAATCGAGAAGAATCGTCTTTGTAAAACTAAAGAAACCATTTGTAATGAGGAGATAACGCTGGAAAAGCCTATCGTATCATTTAGTCCAAGGATCTGAACGGATAGGGATCATGTTTTGAAATAATCAGGGCATGTGGTGTTCTGTAATGTCGTATCCCAGGGAACCAGATTTCGGAGAAACACAGTTACAGATGTAATTGCTCCGGCAGTCTGTCAGAACCCCCTCTACTGTCTAAACTCAAAGCCCACCGTCGATAATAATGATTGAGCATTCCCGTAGAAACTAAAGCATGACTTATTGCGGCTGTAACTCATTTGGTATCAATATTTGTGGAGGTCGAGTGTGATGTCTCCCAAAGCAAATCATTCACAGATGTGTGTTGAAAGCCAACTGTCATGTCTCTGGCTGATCCATAAGCCCCCTCAACCTTCAGTTGGGGGAACGAACCGTTTGACAAATTACGGGCCATCAGCATAACAAAAGATCAGTTAGGCCAAAAAGATTCGGGGCATAGCCAAAGTAGAAACAACTGCCATCCGAAGGCAAAACCCTAATGTTTTTCGTTAATTTGGCCAATCCGTTTTCACACGCACCAGTCGGTCCCAGTGGGCGTTCGCGTTCCCCGCCCTGTTATGTCCTCCCCTCATTTGGGTCACCACCTACAATTTGTTGGGTCAACAAAATGTTAATCACTCGAAAAGGCTTAAGGCGAAACATGTTGATTTTTGTTGTTTCTATCTGCATTTCTGATATGATATGTAAAGCAAAGTGCGCAGAAGTGATGCGACCCCACGAAAATATTCAAAAGATTTATGATTTTGCTAGATGTCTCGAAACTTAAGCTCCCTCTCGATTATATCACTAGTATCTCAAGAGCAAACGCTAGTGATGGAAGCCACATATTACGATGATGATTCGTCGATATACAAGTGCCCTATTGTGGACCTTTTTCATTAGGATCCAAGAAATGATTATAATTCAATCATATTATGTACTATCAATTGCAGCAGCAATAAATGTATTAGGCAATACACCGCCTATAATAATAATATTTATAATGAAGAAATATAATTTATTTTAGGACCCAAAATAACGAAGATAGAAGATATATCTCTAAGATATGGACAAGGTATGCTCTATGTGGATAGTTGTGAATTTTTGGCATCATCGAATATGCTTTCGTCACTAGCCTTTTAGATGATAGAAGAAGACACACACGAGGCTAAGGATGGGCTGTGGCTGGCCTGGAGTTGCAGATAAACTTGGATTCGACATAATTGATTGATATTGCTTGGCATTTTCTTGTTTATGAGCCGGACGTCATCTCGTGGCGTATCAAATGTGGTTTTTTCTGCCCTGAAATTGGAGTTGATCGAATAAATGTATAAATTTGGAACAACATGGAAATACTACGAGGTAATAAACGACCTGGGAAATGATTACTGATTACCTAACTAGATTGATTATTGGTTTATTAGTTGAACTAGATGGATTTATATAATACTAACACAGCAATTCTGAACTCTACTCTTAAGAATCAAAGTATCGGAAAAGTTTCTCTTTATATTGGTTCCCAAGATTTCACTTTTCACATACCCATATCCAGACACATATCAATCAAAATCAATTCTTCAATTAATTTCATAGTTTCTCTTGCGCTTGGGCACCAATCAAAGGCTTGACCGGGGGATTCCGTGAAAAATGCCGACCGCAAGACAGAAAACAAATTACCCTGACATTGAGCCACACACAAAGGGCCATTGGGACAGAAGGAGTTCAAGAGTTCAGTCAGTAGCAAGGGCCGATCTGTGGGTCTTGTGGGTGTGACCACAGATCGGTAGACAATTAAGCGGTTGTTCCATGATTGATTTAGCTTACTTAAAAACCCATTTCGTCTAATCCGGAACTGGCATGGCCACGAAAAAATGTAACCAGAGACCCAATCCCAAAACCAAAACCGAACCCAATCCCCCATCCCAGAGCGGATGCAAATGAACAACCAAAATGCGTTGGCAAATCTCGAGCTTTGGGTCTGGTCTGCTGGTCTGCTGCTCTGCTGCTCTGCTGCGTTCATATTTCACACCTTAATCGACCATCCATGAATTTCTTGTCGAGTTTATTCAGTTTATTTATTTGCATTTTAAATTATTACTGCGGCCCTCATTGACATGTGTATTTCATGTGGCACAAAGGCCTTTGTCTTATATCGAATATCTACAATTTATACAAATTTATTTTCAAACAAATTTCTCGATTGTTTCCCATGTTTGTCCTATTTATTGTATGGACCCCACTGTATGGACTCAGACTCGTTGCTCTTTTTGCTCTTTATGGTTTCATTTGCCACCTCTAATCATAAATGACTGGATGAGTGGATGTTTGAATAGTTGATATAGGGAATGGATCAGAGTGCCTGACACATGTCACAATGGAGCTCCATCTTAAGCCCCTCCGATTATCGTTTGGATGACTTTATTATGTGGCTTGTGGAACAGTAGTAGGAACGAGGCGTGGCGAATCGAATAAGGTTGTTCAATCTGCCGGCTGTAAGGTCAACAGTTACCAAACGAAAGGGGAAAGGTCAAAATTGTGGTTAGCCCGTGTTATGACAGGTCTGACCTGACAGAGCTCCCCTCGGCGATGATCCAACTTGTATCAGAGGCAAATTTGAAAACCGCAAAACTTCATTAAGAAATCAGTTCACATAGCTGCCCCTCCCGCATGGAGCTACAGGTCCAGGCTCCATCTTGCAACATGCATTTTCAATTTGCCTCCAGATCATCACGTTCGGCCTCCAGGTGGCTGGAGCATGTGCTGCAGCTGCCGTTCTGGCCACAATCAAAATTTGTTCAGCAATAAAAAAAAATATGAGAAAATTGAAAACAATTTTTTAAACTTTATTTTGCAGCCAGGGGAAAACGCATGTGGCCATGCAGATGGAGCATGGAGCATGGAGCATGGAGCAGATGGAAAAGGGTGCAAACGGGTTCAAATGCTCACCAGGCAATGGAATGGCGTCGAGGCGTCTCAGCATCTCAGCATCTCATTTCAAATATCAAAAGTCACGACGAAGAAAGCTGGTTTTGGGACGACGTGTCTACGTGTATTGCCAGTTCGATGTTTGGTTTTTTGGGTTTGTTTCTCCTTTTCTCGTTGGTCTTTACAAAACATTTGCCAAATAATATGCCGCTAAAAGATGTGCTGCAGTGCCTGTGCCTGTGCCTCTTCTGCCGGCTCTCCCCCTTGTGGCATGTGGAAAACTTGTCATGCAGCAGCAGCAGCCGCCAATGCTTTTCACTGGCTGCCTGATTCACATTGACAGTGGATAAGTGCTGGCTCCCCAACATTAGACACCCTTAGTTTTATGACATTTACCTTAAATGGGAGTTTTAGTTACATCTTAGATGGGACACTTAATGAACTTGTTGATCATGGAGATATTATGCAAGGTGTTACCAGGGGAATCAGCCCGAATCAAGTGTCCAAATGCATTTTGTAATGATAAGAAATTTTCATTAAATCATGTGCAATTTGGCACTGGATTTAAAACCAAGTCGGGGACTTCCTTGTGCACAGATCCCATTAAAATAAATCTGTTAACACATACAACAGATTTGACGCCATTTTCTGTGTAATATTTCCCTGCTGCTGCATTTTCTCTGGCCATTGGATGCGATGGCCATTCATGGAGTCGACGCTTACTGCTTCATCAAATGCCGCTTAGCCACGTAAATAAAAAACTGAAATTAAATAATTACAAGTGGCAAAGTTTAACAAATTTTGAGCTTAACGGAAATGGAGAAAAAGCGGAAATCGAATATAGAAAATGCGTCTGCAGAAATGAGTTAATTCACATGCAAAACTGGCGCTAATTTGAGAGAAACTTGTACCGCGAACTGCCCCAAAAATGCAGAGCCACGGGGCCACGCGGAAGTCCAACTCTGATCTGTGGCACGTGTGTGGGGCACTATCTGTGTGGCGGCTGGACCGGTGGCGGCGGCTCATTAAGCGGTGGCTGTGGGCAAGGATTTGGCCGAAACGGGTTGCCCAGCGAAGATGGCACCGCAGAGGCTGTTTGCTGTTGGGTAATGTCGTAAAACGAAAAGGAAAGTCTGGCCAGGCCATCAAAACGAGACACGCATAAAATGGGTGTATGGATGGAAAAGGTGTATAAATATATATATAAACATTTAATTAAGCCACAGGCTGTAAACGCAGCAGAATCGTGTTGCATCATAGTGGATGGCGGCTAAGGTGTTCGGCGTCAGTGAATTGGCAAGCCAAGTTCAAGCCCAAGCCCGCCAACCAACAACAGAGGGCCGTAATGGGGCAGCTTTCATTCATTAGGCCCGTAAGCCAAGAGCCGGCCACATTTCAGGCCAGCAACATGCTGCAGAGTCGGCAGCAGCAGCAACAATAGCAACAGCAACAGCAGCAGCGGCAGCATCTTCAGGCCTGGCTTGGCTTTTGTCTTTGGCCAGGAAACCACGACGCGCTCCGAGCTTCAGTCTGCAGCGAGCATTCAGACGGTTTGGTTTGTGTTCAGCGGCCAGTCGACTCAGAGCCCAAAACCCCCACAGAAAGTACCTCTAGGCCGCGAAAATTCGCTTCATTTCGTTCCATCAATCGATCGGCTGGTGTGAACTGTTCGCTAATTTGAAAATAACGATTCGAAATTTGGCAATTAAACGAAAATAAAGTGCAACGACAAAGGGCCAGATCCCAAAAGACAAACAGACAGACAGACAGCCAGCGGCAGATAAGCTGTAAACTAATCAAATGAATATAAACCCTACACAATAAACCCACAGTAAAGGAAACGTTGGCCACTAATTCGCATTTGATTAGGGTCGGTTTCTGTTTCGATCCGAATCAACGAATATTACAATTTGATTGCGTGCAAAAGACCTTTGTGTATCGTCTGGGAGAGAGCCAGAGAGAGCGCGAGTGTGCGGTGGAGCGGTCCTCATTCGATTTGGATTACGTCGCTATATTATTGGATATATCCCATTTAGATAAACAGTCAAAATGATGGTGGTAAGTAGGATAAGATCAAGAGAGAACCTAAGACCAGAGAAAACTTTAAAAAATTATCAAAGAATTCCGGAAAAGCTATGCTGTTAAAGAATATGTATATGTATAAAGTGCTCTATGCAGTGGGAGAGGTTTATATCTCTCTATCTTTATATCTTCAAAAGTTTCGTCGCTGTCGTATACTCATATCGGCGCGAGTGTCGAAGCGAGTGAGCCGGGGCTGGCCCCCCAGACATACACATATATATATCGTCTTTGATATGTTATATCAGACGAAAAGAAATCTCACTCTAAAATAATTCGCTGTTTAAAGTGGTAGAAATCACTTAAAGATCACATAAAGGTTTAGGATCATTTAATATCTTTGAAGTCAATAGCGTAGTTAGTTCTATAGATCTAATCTAAATGTTTTGATAAGAGATCAGTCCTAATGATATTAGAGTCAATTATTCTTTCAGACAGTCGTGGTATAATTAAAAGGTGTTAAAAGAAATGTTCCCAAATCAGTTTGTATTCCAATTTGTCTTTTCTCTCTGTCCATTTCTGAAAGTTACGTATGCCGTATGCAAAACCCCCGCCCCACAGAGAAAAAGTTTCTCTTCTCTATGTCCGCTAATTAAATTACTTCAATTAGTAAAAACAGAAATATCGAGCTGGTTGTCCCGCCCATCTTTGGCACATCGATTCGGTCCGACGCGTCGGTCCGTGTGGGAGTTCCGATCGACGTCTATCGATCATACAACCTAATCATGAATGTATGCATGGGATGGGAACTTTGTGGCTGGTCTTTTTATTTGGCAAAACCAAATTATTGAAAGTCATTTGCCGAGTCATTTGTGTAATGGCTTTTTAATGCCGTTTAATGATTCCATTTCGGTGCTGGACACAACCTGAGACCCAATAAAACAATTTAATTAGCGACATATGAGACGCATTCGCATTTAGAGATCGCAGATGCGTACGCCAGCTACCGATGGAGTTATTTTACGACCGTTAATCACTCAAAAAGAGTCAAAAGAAGTTAGTAAAACCACTTAATGCCCGGGCTGATTAAGACCGTTAAAAGCGACATATAACGCTTTGACTGTTAGACCTTAAAGTAGCCATAAATGTGAATGGATCTGGGATTATAATAAGACCTCTAATCACAGCTTGGTCGGTGATTCAACTCAATTAGTTGGCAAGGCACAATCGCAGAAAGCGATTGGATTGCCTTGCTGGCAGGTTGCACAATCGAGCCAGTTACAGGATTTATGTTTCTTCTGACCCGTATGCAAACCCCACAAAGATGTACCGAAGCGAACCGAACCGAACCGACCAAGCCCACACCCCATGTATATCCGATTTCAGCTTATGCAATCCACAGTTTATGGCCAAATTCAAATCGACAAGCGACCTGTTCGCCAGCCAAAGTTGAGAGTTTGCTGCGGCTTCAGCCTTCGACTGGACCATGAGCCAGAGCCAGAGCCAGAGCCAGAGCCAAAGCCAAAGCCAGTGCCAATACCAGTATGAGGTCCGAGTACCGGGTCGGATTCCAGCCCCATCCCTGTCCGAGACCCAGTCCCATCCCATCGCAGCAAGCAAGTCATCAGTGAAGACGTCCCCAAACGCAAGATATGTGCAGATGTCTGCCGTTGTTGACATGCAATAAAATTTCACTTTTCACCATTGCATAATTGCAGTTTGACAATGCTTAAAATTGATTATGCTGCGTTACTTTTCTCTCTCCTTTTTTCGCTTTTACTAGTTTGCCTTGGCGAAAAAAGAAGCTCTGCAGCTCTGCAGCTCTCCAGCTTCCTTGCCAATTTCTGCCTGCTGATTTCACCAGCCCAAAATTAGCCATCGGGTCATAAATCATACATACAGAGACGACCAGTGTCAAGGGAGGAGGTGTCGAGGCCATTGACTGAAGGATGGTTTTTCGAATTTAATTACCACACACCACACATCAATGAAAAAAGGGAAAATGTTTCTTCGTTTTTGTGATGGGATACAAAGGATACAAATTTCGCATTGATTTCATAGCTGATTTTTCAAAATTATATGCGGACTGACTGCCAAAAGATTACCCTATGGATCTGTATGGAACAAAGCAAAGATATTCCCTAGTCTCAATACTAAATTACAACCAAATCTATTTTCTACTAACTAAATATAATTTGAGTATCAGTGGAACTGTGTCTTCAGTGGATGAGCTTCAGGCACTTAGCTTATATCTAGAAAATTCCACTCTCGACTGGTCATATTTTTGGCATACATAATTTCCTGAGTTTCCAATCTCCCACCGAGTTTTAATTAGTGTTTTTCAAGTGCCCGGAGGCCACAATTTTCACAGTCATCGATCAGAGCATGACATTTGATTTGCTTATCGAATTTATTGACCCCCTGGCCATTGTTTTAGATCCAGAGTTTTGAGTTTGTGAGGCAAGAAAAGTAAAAGTGCCACACACTCACTCACGATCGGGGCTTCATTCACAAGATATTCAATTCATGAATTCAGCGAATAATAATATAAATAAAGTTCAAACAAAAAGAAAAAACGCCCGCACACTGAGATCCGAGCGTGTACGTACTCGTATATCGTGCCTGGAGATCTGTATCTATAGCCAGACTCTGCACGAAATTGCGCAATTGTCAAAAAAACGATTTAACATATGATAGATGATGGGGCAGGATAGGTAGGACGGGTAGAGAAACCCTCTGCGCATCTGTATATAAATCAGAGACACCTGAGATCTGGGATCACTGCCTTCCATAAAATATATCCTATAATTTCCGATGACACTTGCTGACGGGCGCGTGAGCAGGTGCCCTGGATAATTGCGGTCATGCAATGCTTTTAGGAGGAGTTTAGCGCCCGCGTTCGTTGCCTAAGTCTTTTGTTTTGTAAGTGTCTCGCTTTTACTCTTGCCCCCTGTACGCTGTACGCTGTGCGCTGTCCGCTGTCGAAAGGTCAACAGCAGCAGGCCCGCTCTGGCAATTGTACGCTAAACAGTAAGTGGCACACGACGAGGCACACAGCAAACAGCACACAATGTAAGCGATTTACATAATAATATGTAACTATAATAAGTAGGTATATATAGACAGGGCAAACAAAGCATTGGATCTGCGTATAAAAACATTTACCACTTCAAATGGACACCAGACAACGGTGCAGCAGCCTCATCCACAGACCCATCTTTGGCTGCAGCCCCAGCTCAAGTCCCATCTTAAGCTTCGTTGGGGTAAGGTCTTCCTCAAAGACCAGATGCTCGGGCATCGATAAAAGTGAAACCGAAATTACCGAGTACACGGCGCAATGATGCCATTGACATTGCATTTTTGTCTCAACGCGCCGCGCCATTAGATGTACGAGCAAAGAGCAAAACAAAAACCAGAGAAAAAGAAGATATTTCCACCTCAGACCCGCAAACAATGGGCAGGCAGACATTACGCGAACGCGCCCGCAAAAAAAAAGATTCAAGCCAACCCCAAAGAAAACAAACAAACACAAACGATTGTAAGATGGAAAAACCTTATAAGAGAAGAGTGTGTTTCGGAAATTTATTATAATATGCGCACATTGGTAATTTTGTCTTATTTTTATTATGAAATGCGGCGTGGATAAATAAAAGACACTGGGAGACTGGGCAGAAAGCGTTGGTCAATCAGCGGAGAGGAGAGATGGGGACTTGGATTTTCACTACGCGATTGGCAGATGGCAGATGGCAGATGGGAGACGGGAGCTGCCAATGTCAGCGAGAGTTTGGCGTGGCGAAAAAACTATCATGGAAACCTGTTGTAATAGACAGCATCGTATTATTATTACTATTATGCATAGCATCGGCTTGGCAAATTGAATTTGATGCCTACAGAGCCGGGAAACAATCAAAACTCAGGCCTCAACTTGAACTTCGGATGGTTATCACCGATCGGTTCATCAATGGGCGCGAATTTGAGCCTGACCTCTGCCCAATCAACTAAAAATAAACCAAAAACCTATTGTCTTCGGACTGGTTCACAGGGCATGCGAGAGTATACAGTTCGATCCGCCGTATCTGCGAAACCAAAGCCCAATTAAATGCACATAAATATGCAAATAACAGTCTGCAAAATGGACCCTAATCGTATTGTAAACAGCAATGAATTTTGAAAAGATATCCATCCCCTCGCTTATGACGATACGAATATCATATCTGGTTATTGGTCAATATCCAGAGGCCCAATCAATGCCAATCAAAAGCTCACTTCCATGTCAAAACAGCCTCCATGCGGATCGCATCTACCGATCACCAAAGATTATCTTGACAAAACAATGCCGTAGATCTCTGGCCAGGGCGCGTCAGCCTCGACAGTCGGACACTCGCAGGGGAGAGTCGAGTGGCGAGTGTGAAATTATGCAAATGCTGGGGACTTGCTGTCCGCTCTAGAAAGGTGGGTCCCATCGCGATGATACTGCTGCGGCTGCTGCTGTGGCTGCTGTGGCTGCTGCGGCTGCGGCTGCCGATCTTCAGAGGCCCACACACGCAATTACAGAGGTTTTTTATGGGCCCGTGGACAACAAAGCTTGGTAGCCACAAAGGCAGTTAAAAGCCCATAAAATACTGTAACAAATTTATTGGGAAAGAGCGAACAAAAACGGCTATCATTGGGTGGGGTAAAGTGGCAATGAAATGATCGATATGAGCATGCTCTTTTGGGTATACAAGCTGTCATCTCTGGCAGACTATTTAGTATTAGCATCAGCATTTTAGGTTTTACTATAAATTGTATTACTTACAGTAAGACCAAGTACATTATATTCCCTTTGCTTAATGCATCAAAACGTGTCTTCATCTCAACATACCCCACACGTTCGTTCACTTCATCCATCGTTTATTTGGGCGTGAACAAACCTGAACAAACAAACCATAAAGCATCGTTCAGTGCTTTTTATTAAAAAAATATATATAACTCTAATCTTTGATTACAATTTATGGTGTTGCATTTTATGACACTGCCCAGTCGAGGCGAGGGGATTACAACATAATTTTAACAGCATTAATATTTATGCTGGCCCACATAGAGCATACACTCGTAAACGGCAATTTGCACCGACTCGCCAATTGGCAGATGGCAGGGGGAATGGAATGGATTGCGTTATGCGGTGAAGCTGTGTTACATCCCATCCAGAGCCAGAAAGACAACTTTCGGGCGGCTTTCGGGTCTTATCACATCCCGCAGCTGCTTAATAATGCGTGTCTGGTGGATGCCACAGCCGCAGGCAACCACAGGCCTTGGGCAATCCTCCTCCAGGCCTACAGCAGTCGAATGTAAAATGCAAAATGCAAAATGCATCTGCAGAATGTGAAATGTGAAATGTCTGAGGCGGAGCGTGAAGTGAAGTTTATCACACAATCACACAGAGACCCATATACTCGTGCGAGTACTCGTGCAGCTCCCCCGCGCACACAGCTGACAGCAGACAGCAGACAGCTCGCATTACTGGCATACGAATATAATGATGTACCATCTTTTTATTGTTCGACTGGAACTGGGTTACCCAGTCAGTCCCCGGTCTTTCTTGATCGTCGAAAGTGAGGCTTTCGGCTGGTCAGTGGCTTATGCAATTGCCGCTTCTCTTCTCCAGTTTCGGGCCTCGGGTGAGATTTGCCTATGCTTAGAAAACACTTTCAACCCACACACCACACACAGCAAATACAATAGCAAATAAATAATATAGACACCTTCGGGCCATTATCCATTGAGTTATTGCTAATTTATTAACGTTGCCCGATTGTTAAATCACTTCTTACACTTTTTTCTGTACACTTTGCCGCGTGTTTTTTTGCGGCCTGCGGCTTTTGCGGAACTCAGCGGCCACTAAAATAATTATTGATAATTAACGGAGTTTTATAGAGGTGCCTTCTGGCATTTTACTTGCTTGTTAAATGTGTATTTACCATGCGAATGCCTTCAGCCATTCCTCAGCCAATTAAAACGGAAATTTGCGGCGAGGGACTGGAATTGGGTTGATTATTATGGCGCGATGATCTGTGAACTTTTCTGCGCAAGTTTTGTAATTTTGCGGTGAATTAATCTGCACACATCCGAAGCCTTGTTCACAAATTGGGAATATGTATTTTCTGTTGTATAATTTCAAAATATACAAATCTGATTGTTAGCCAGATGGGTAAATCCAGAATTAAAGACTGTAGCACCCAAGAGAAACCTTTCAAGTGGAACCACCAAGGAACTTCCAGCAGAAATCAAGAAAATGTTTTCCCAAACTGACAAGAAACAAGCATTAATTCCACACTAATTCATGCCTTAAGCTTTAGTAAAAACTTGTAAATATATTTCCACAATCATCAAAGGAACGTTTGCGTATTTTCCCCACAATTCGAGCAAATATTCAACATTAAGCACTTCCGCAAAAGTGGCATGAAACATTCGTGTTTTCAAGTGGCAAACATGGGAGGGAAATAGCATGAAAGAAGTGGAAATGGAAATGCCTGCATGCAACTGTGTGTTGTGCGGAGGCGATGGAGGAGATTTCCAACTGCCTTCGCCGCCTGACCATTACAATTTATGATGATTACTATTTATTTTTTTTCCTACGAGTACTATCCAGAGGTGTGTGCTGCTCTCTTCTCCCTCTGGCCACCGAAGACAGCCAGCAACTTGATTAGCTTAACGCCAATATCCCCGGAGACTTGACTGACAGTCTGTCTATGTGTCGAGCCTGACTGACTGTCCGCCTGAGACTGTCTTAATGCAAGTGATGATGATTTCCATAGTGAAATTGACGCAAATGAGCAACAAAGCAGACAGCGCTATTGATTTTGTGGGCTGTTTTATTTTGGCCAAGCCAAAAAAAGAGCCAGACGGTAAGGCAATAACTAGGGAAGACAGACAAGCAATGACTGCCAGCGAAAATTATTTCCCATCAAAAGCCTATGACTGGTTTTGGGTTCCCAATTGACTGGCGCAGTCAAGCTGCAGCTATAATGATTTGCCCTTTGGCAGAACTTGAACTCTGGCCTTGGCATGGGCGGAAGACATTTGCGGCTCCTGCTCCTCCATCTCCATCTTCAACACGAGCTCTTCCCATTTAGATGGTGAAAAATTATGGTATTTTTCTTCGTCGCACTTGCCGGAGAAAATGAGTCAAGTCATGTTCAATATTATATTGATGGACATCAAAGGAGAGACGCCTGCGGTTATTGGAAAGTTTCGGGGCGATCTGGAGTCAAAGGGTGTCTGTGTGGAGTGTTGAAAGATTTAATCACTGCAGAAGATTGATGATCCATGTTGTACAATGATTTTCATAATTTTTTAAGAGTCGAACAGCAGTGAAATTTCTCCTAGCAATTGTTTATGCAACAATGGAAATGCAAATCGATCGAATCCTTGCATTTTTCTCTGCTTTTCATTTCAGCTGCTGCTGTTGCGCTGATTAAATAATTTCCAAACAGCCAACCACTGAGCTAAAAAGCCACGATGCTAAAAATTTAGCCAGCAAATGCGAAGAAATGCAGAGTGCCAAGTGGCAACAACGTGACTGCCAGATCTCTGCCTAATCCCGATCCCGATCCCACTACCGGGCAGGGGCACCCACAAACGAGCCCCGAAACGAAACCGAAACGAAATCAAAATCAGCACCACAGTCGGCATCTCCAGCCCCAACGACAGGTGGTCGGATAGGTTTGCTTTCGCTATGGCACGGTACGGGTACGGGTACAGTGCTTGTTGATGCAACAATTAGCCTAAACTTTCGGCCAGGTCCAAACAAGCGTTGCAAGCCAATTTGCAAAATGCTTTGCTGTTTAGGTGAGCCACAGCCACAGCCACAACCACAGAAATCAATCGTCAAGCTGTTGAAAATGGGAAATTGTGCAAAAGACGCAGACGCAGACCCAGACCCAGACCAGACCCAAACCCCAACGCAGTCAGTCAGTCAGTCGCTCCCCAAACCCAGGGATCCCACACAGATCCGATCCTCCCGGCCCCCCGGCAATGAGTGGGCACTCTTTCTGGCCAGCAAGAGCCAACCCCAGCCATGAATGTAATGCGTTATGATTTGCAGTCTGTGCAAATGCCGGAAAGATTACCAACTCGCGATTCGCGGTGGGCTTCATTTTGAAAAGCTAAGGGGTCAGATGGTGCTACATGGATTTTCGAGCATGTTGCACAAGTGTATTTGGACGATGAGAAGAAAATTCACTCAAGTTTGACATGAGTTTGCTGTTGGAAACTCACTGAGGGCACAATACTGAAAGGCATAAGGGTTTCATTGCGTTCAAAGAAAGAATCCGCAGCAAACCCTCAAGCTATTTACAGATTAAAAATCTTAGGCCGACCAAAATTAAGCCAGTGTCGTCTGATGTCACAGACTATTAGCACAAGTACTCCACCCCAAGGTGGCTCCAGCGAACCGACCATCAATTGCCATTAAATCAAATGAGGCCTGAAACTTAGACTGAAACCTTCAACGATTAAGGCAGCGGAATGCTCAAACTTATTAAGTTATTAAATTTAAGACAAGCCATTAAATCATCCGAGTCCAATGCTAATGGCTCCACATTTTTTGATTCTCCCATTTTTAGAGACATTTCAACAGCAGCCTGCCTTGGGCGCTTCTGGTGCTCCTCTTGCTGGCCGCTCTCACGCTCCAGTTGGCCAGCGCCGGCGGGGAGCAGGAGCAGGGGGAGGGCGAGAGCGAGAGCGCCAGCACCGAGAGCAATGAGATCATTCCGCGCGAGGCCATCCAGAAGTTGGACTACTCTGTGCGCCAGGCACTGCTGCGGGCCATCGACAAGCTGGAGCAGGAGGAGGCGGCTGCCTCCGCAACTGGCGTGACGGAGAGCGGGGAGGAGCGCCCCAGAAGTAGCGGATCCAGAACGACTCTGGCCCGGAACGAGGCCACCACACTGCCATCGCCACGGGAAAAGGACGAGATCCTCGAGGAGAGCACCAACAAGGCCGAGTCGGAGCCGGAGGCTGTGGTGCCCACCGTGCAGTTCTACACGGCCACCTTCGACGAGCGGAATGCCCAGGAGCAGCTGCTCTCCTCCTTCATCGATCGCTCCAAGCTGTGGAAGAAGACCACGGCGCTAAGGAAGCCGAGCACCCATTCCCAGGCCCATTCCATCGAGCCAAAGTCCGTGGAGGCTGGTCCGGAGAATCGCCAGCTGACACGCAGCGTCGACTCCGGCTCTAACTCCGGGTCCGTGAGCAGCAACGAGATCTTCCACGATGGCAGCCATGAGATCAAGTTCGAGATCAGCAATGTCCGGAAGGAGGCAACCACAGCGGCAAGCACCACCTCAACGACGAGTACTACATCCACGACACCTCGTCCCCGCACCACACGGCGGCGTCCTACAACGACCACCACAACGACAACGACCACAACCACACCAAGACCCACACATAACGAGGATGGGGAGAACATTGAGCAGGTCGACAAGCAGGACATTCGCATCCAGGAAGCACCACTCGTAACGGCCTTCACGGTGGATCTCGATGAGCGGGGAACAGCGCAGAAGTTCCGCCCCCTGCTGTCCGGAGGACAACGTCCCAACTATCCGCAGCAGCAGCAGTATCCACACATTGGACCCACCATCACCAAGCTGAACGTGCTTGAGACGGAGCCGCCGGCCACCCCGCTGCCCACGCAGTACCCGCCCACCGGCAGCAGCAGCACCACCACCAGCTCGCAGGTCAGCACGAGTACAAGCCCCAGCAATGGGTTCTCCACCACTCCCGCATTCCTGGCCAGCTCCACCTCCAACTATGCCAAGGTAGGATCCCCAGAAGCACAAGATTGAAGTCTAATCCTTGAAACTCTTTGCAGCAGGAGCCACTCACCGATCTGGCGGCCCCGCCCAGTGTCAACAACTATCTGATCGAGCGGCAGCGGGCTCTGGAGCAACAGATCTACCAGCTGAAGGTGCAGGCACAGCAGCAGCAAGCATTAATCTTGCGCCAGCTGAAGCTGCTGGAGGAGCAGAGCCAGAGCCGCTTCCAGGGCGCCCCACTTGCGCAATCCAGCACATTGCAACCACAACATCAACAGCAACTGCCCCAAGTCCAACAGCAGCAGCAGCAACAACAACAGCAGCAGCCGCAGCATCAACATGGTCCGTTGGAGGCCATTCAGACGCTGCAACCGCCTGCGGTGGGTTACTCCATAAGACCTTCGGTGGAATTTATACCCAGCACACATACCAAGACTGTTATTTATCCCACATATCCAATTGAGCAGCAATTGCCGCTCCGCGATGCCGTTTCGGGTCATAAATTTGCCCTGAACAACGGCAACAGCCAAAATAATTACCAGAAGCTGCCAGGCCCCGCCCCCGCGAATGCAGTGCAACAGATTTTCCAAAACTTGCAGCAATCATTGCAGAAATCGAATGAAAATTCCATCAATAACAATGTGCAGGTCCAGCCCTCGAATCAGTTCAACTTTGCCCCCGCGGAGGCGTCGCACCAGCAGGCTCTGCCCCAGCACAGCTTCAAGCAATTCCAACAGCCCCAGCAACAACAACAGCAACAGTTGCTGCTGCCCAGCTACGTGAGCAGTGCTCTCTTTCAGCAGCAGCAGCAGCCACATCAACAGCATAGGGGCCGGCAGTTTCGCCAGGAGTCGGGAGTGGGCAACTTTGGCCTGAATTCCAATGTGGAGATCCAGCCGAGCAACTCCTTTGCCACCACCATCGTCAGCCAGCAGCAGCAGCAGCCCAACTCGAATCCCAGTCTGGAGAATCAGAACTTCTATCGGCAGCATCTGACGCCACAGCTGAGCAATCAACTCCAACAGAATGCCCAGCAGTATCTGCAACAGCAGCTCATCCAGCAGCAGCAGCAGCCACGGGCCGCCGATGCCACATCCAACATTAGTCCAGGTAATGCACACTTCAAGAGTAGAGAAACGAGCAATGATTTTAGTCAATTTAGCAGCTTAAGAAATCTTGATGAATTAAAAGTAATCAGTAAAGTTTTAGCTCTCAACCATGGGATACCACAGTTCGCCTCACAAAATCTGCACTTCAATGGCGCCTTTTGAGCACTTGCACCACCAATCCAGCACCACCACCCGATGCACCCCACAGGCACAAAACAAAAATGTACCTCCAGCAATATGCACCTCCGTTTCCGTTTCTGGTCCCGTTCCCGTACCTGTTTCCTTCCCCCAGAGCCAGATGTCCACCGCCCTTCCCACCCGGTTGAATTAAGTTTTACGTACAACATCTTTGTAAATATTCATTCTATTTTAAAAGTTAAGATTAAGAACTAAGCAAAATAAAAGCCCCGAGCAGGAAGGGTAAGGAGACAACACGAGTTGAAGAAAAGGAGGAGCCATGCAATTGACGATTTTGTGGTGAGACAATTGGCAGAGCAAGATGTTGAAATGTAACAATTATTTATTTTTTATGTGAATAAAGTTTATCTTAAAGTACGGCTCTGGTTTCAATCGACTATACCCAAAAGATAACTCAAAGCAAAGGATTATTTAGCTCATTCAGTTGCCTTTATTTGCATATTTAAAAGTGGAATTGATTGGGGAACAGCAGGGGCAGTAGAAGTACAAGGGTGCGATGCTTTTCGTCTGTTGATGGCTCCGGGACAACAATTGGACGAACACTGCCAGGCCGAGAAGCTGTGGAATGAAAAAACATTACACATCTATAGCTTTAGGATACGTTTTAACCTTTGAACTAACCCTCAATAAGGTCGTCGCTTAGAACCCCAGGCTTTGCATACACAATTGCAAAGAGGGCCACACAAACCAGAAGCACACGAAAAAACATGTTGATAGTAACTGCAGACGAATTGCTGAACTGCTGTTAACCCGGTTATGCTGGGCTTATATATCTTTCACAACTAATGGTCTAATGACATGCAAATGGACAAAGACATTTGTGGAGTAACTTCAATAGCTCATCAATTAGCTAGAGCTTATCGTAAAAGTGTTTCGAAAGCCTTGATCTACATAAGTGTCAATCATCTATGTTCCACTTGGAAGAATTTTCTTTTATATTTAATGTTTCTACTGTATTTATAATTATTGCTCAAACTGTTATTTCATTTTGGCGCTCAGCCAACAACCCGACTATCAATTAGCAGCAGTTGCGGGGCAATCGAACTTCTCCCATCTCCAAGGGCTTTCGCTGATATCGTTATCGAGGCAAAGTCTCGTTAAGCTCATGAAAAAACTGCAAACTTAGCAAATTCAAAAATAGTCTGCAGTGCGCGTAATCCAATTGCACCAGCGAAGCGAAGACATTTAAGCTTTCAAATGGATAACAACGTATGTTATATTTATAGCATTCGGCAGCACGAATCGCTGAGTCTGCGTTCTGACAGCGTAGCGTAGCCGTGCTGCAGTCGCCAAAAAGCTTAGATAGATTACGTTGTCGTAGAAAGCGCATCGCGCTCAAATTGTTTGTAAACTGCTCAGTTAATTGCAATTGAAAACCCCGACCGCCATGTGGTCGCGCAGCAGCAGTGCAAGGCGGCAAGTCACCGCCATAGACAGTGATCCCGAGAAGGTATTGAGGCAGGTGCAGGAGCTGAACGACTGGCTAGTCGCCAATCCCCAGATAAACGGATGCAAGACGTTCGAAAATTTGCATTTTTTTCTGCGCACCTCCAAATACGATGTGGAACGCACCAAGAAGAAGCTAAAGACATTCTATCAGATGCGTGCAGAGCGACCCGAATGGTTCGATAATCGCGATCCCAACTTACGCGAAATCCAGGAGCTGCTGGAACTGGGCGTTTTCCTTCCCGTTGGACCGGACTCAGAAAACGGTCAAATGGTTGTGGTCATACGGACGGCGGCCCATGATCCGAAGAAACACACACAGAACAACGTCTTCAAGGTGAGTCATAGAGAACGTGCCAAAATGGGGCTATTGACATTCGACCTTTGCTTTATTTTCTATGTAGACCAGCAAAATGATATTGGACTTGCTGTTGAAGCTCGATCCGGACAGCTGTGCTGAGGGCATGGTGGCCATACTGGATATGCAGGGCGTTCAATTGGGTCATGCCCTGCAGCTGAATCCAAAGCTCATCAAGCGATCGGTGGAGAGCTGGACAGCCTATCCCTGCCAGCCCAAACTATTGGAGTTTACCAACGCTCCGCGTCATGTCAACATCTTTCTGAACACTTTCCGGTGCTTTTGTCTCTTGGCATATATATGCATTCGATAGTTAATTTGAGTGATCTTTCAGGATCTTCATGACACCCAAGATACGATCCCGAGTGATAGTCCGCCGCGAGGGTACCTCTGTGAACAGTGCGCACTTGCCAAAGGAACTGGGTGGCCAGGGCCCGAGCTACGCTGAACTCGCCATAAAATGGAAACGGTTGCTGGAGGAGAATTCCGATTTCTATGTGGAACAAGACAAATACAAAAGCAAGCTCAAGTAATATAGGTTAGCGGGCGGCGGCGACAAAGATAAGGCGGCGATTAGCCAAGTGCTATAGATTAGGGCGACTCATTGTCGATGCGTAAATGCTCATTGGCGCATACCTTTGTCGCCTGCAGTTGTATATTCCTTAATTCCATACAAAGATCTAATAAGTTGTACATACTCTTGTATACTTTTCATTGTCATCACGCTTTTCTGATTAAAATCTAATCAATTCGTCTGGGTTTTGTTTTTTGTTTTTTTAAATGGGAGTCAATGTACGATATAAAATTGATCCAGAGCATGGGCTGTATTCATAATATTCTCTTTATTAGTATAAAACGTATCGTATCAAAAATGTTTATCAAGTCTACAATTATTATCATTTATTGGGTGCTGTCGAGCGTCGCCTCACATTGCTGGGGTTTTGCCTTACAAACAGTCGTTCCATCAGTTGCACGACGCCGAGCTATACATATGCGATAGTTTAATAGTAATAAATACATACATACATTGGGGGGAAAAACGATAAACGCATTGTTTTGTGAACATAATATTGTTTGTTTTCCATAAGCGGGGGTGTGTGTGTGCGCGGGTTATAGAAGGCGTGCTGCTGTTTTCTGGTTTTCTCTTTTACATACACATATATATAAATATGCTATATATCTCTTAAAGTTACGAGTCACATATAAAAATATAGTAGTTGCTCATCATGATCATCATCAGCATTAGCCCGCTATAGTTAGTGTGTTGTATGTTTTGTTTTTAGTGGGACCACACGAAGCACTGAACGAAACTTAAAAGCTATGTATAAACGAGGAAAGGAAAGGAAAGGCGGTAACTAACTAAAGCGTAATACACAAGTCTACCAGAGCGCTCCCATCACAAGTCCAATTGCATTCCGTTGCTGATGCCAATGCCGACACCACCGCCACCAGTGTCCGCCAGTTGCAGTGATTCCTATATCTGCCGCTCGTCCTTTGCCGTCAGCTTGTCGATGAGCTCCTGCAGCGGGGCCAGCTCGCGCCGCTCGATCAGATTGAACTCTTGCACAAAGAATATGAAATGCTTGAAGGACGTATTCAGATGGGCCTCCTCGCCCAGCGTCACCACCTCGGAGAAGTGCTGATGGTAAATGTGGGCATAGACCCTGAACAATCGCTTCAATATGGTCTTGGCGGAGGTGAGAAAGTTCTTTGGAAACGGCACACCAATTTTCGATGGAAACAGCGTCTCATCGTCCAGCTGATCCTGCACCCAAGTCATCAGATAATCAATGTACTTGGGGGCGCTGCACTTGATGGGCTTCTTCACGGTCAAACCGTCAGCCCAGTGGTATTCATATTTCGGACCAGCCGACATAATGCCACAGCTCTCCTCTGTACAGAACTCTGTGATCGTGCCATACAGCATGTTTATCTGATTGAAGAAGTCCACAGCTAATGATGGAAGGGAGAAAAAACAGATGTACATATACAAAAACTCATGATTAATGGAAAACTAATTACTCACTGTTAACGGCCACCCATTCGTTGAGATCTTCGCCATCGGGCAGAGCCACTGCATTGCGTAGATTTCCAGATCCCAAAGTGGCGGCGGCATGCTTCATAAGATCATATTGATGCGTGCCTTCCGGTATGTTCTTCTTTGGCTTGAAGGTTTTGCTCGAACGCGAACCGCTGAAATATAAAAGCCGATTAGTATTGGCTCCAACAACCCCAAGTGGCTGCCAAATGGGTGGAGGTGGGGAGACAAAGGCTCCCACACCACAGAGAAGGCGAACAAAGCACACAATGGGGTGGTAACCGAAGCTTTCTTTGTTGCATCCCGGGCCTTTTGCGGTTTCGGCTGCACTCGAGAACCTTTTTCCATGAACTTACAACAAAAAGTCCATTGCCATGCAGTTTCTGTAACCTCTGGGGTCTGTTTTGACTTTCACTCGAGCCCACCAAATTCGTCTGCTGCGAAGCCTGTTCCGGCAAGTGCCGCACCGTTCTCAAGGAATTTTTGTGACGTGTCAGTAACTTTTCTCTTGAATATTCACACAATTGATTCGAAATAATAATCTACAAAAATTGCTGGCAATTGTGGCAGGTTTTGTGGGCAGGAAAATATGTTTCTGTTCGGATACTGGGGCCACTGATGTCGACAATTGGGGCGAGCACAGCTGATGGCTTGGATTCTAGGAGGTGTATATTGCAACTAATTAGTTTTGTTGTGTTTATAAACGCAAAAATTGTTATAAATAAAAATAAAATTGGTTTCACACACACTGCAGTGCTCTTGTATTAGTGCAGAGTCAGAAATATTACAAATATCGATACCTTAATCGATACATATATTTTAATCGAAATATTGCAGAATAATTAACAAAGTTAAAGTTAGAATCTTAGTTTTTGACCGATAGACGAAACAAATTCTCGCAATTATAATGCCAATGATACGATGTCGCTTCTAAAACATTTAATAAACTTTTCACTTTCTTGGCTCTTGATGGTCGTATTCCACGGAATACCGCCAAATTGAAGTTCCGCCTATCGCACAAAAATATCCATATATTTCTGTGAATCGATGGAACCGGCAAGGTATCGCGGTTACATGCGAATAAATCTAACTTGACGTGTTAGATAAAGTTAGAAGTGATAAAATAACACATAAATAGAGTCGATTTGGTGAGATTTGTATTCTCCTCAAAAAATATTCACCCGAAAATATATTATAAATATATATCGATATCAGTGTATTTCACATCCCTACAACCGCATTTCGAACGTGTGTACACACTGTTATTTCGAAACACGTGGAAAAACAACTGTAGGAGCATCTTGCGTGGATAATTTTAATTTAAACTTTAAGAAGGCATATTTACGGCCTAAATATGGTAAATATGCAACTTTAAATCATTTATCATCAATAGTCTAATGAAAAACGTGCAAAAGTGATGAAACCAGACAAATAGAACTAACCTAAAGACAAGCATCGAGTGGAGCACCCCCAAAACACATGTGCTGCCACCGCCACCACATCAAAATTGATTATATTTCCCATTTTCCCCATTCCAGTCGATCCTGTATGTTCTGTACGAACATGCAGCTGGCTTCTCGGTCTTCTCCGTCAAGGAGTTTGAGGAGGTCTCCATGTTCCTGCCCCAGGTGGAGTCCTCCGTCACGGACTTCGCCAAGTTCAATTCGATTGTAAAGCTGGCTGGCTTTGCTCCCTTCAAAACGGCCATTGCCGCCTTGGAGAACATCAATGCCATTTCCGAGGGCATTGTGCCCCAGGATTTGCTGCATTTCCTCGATGACTTCTTCGCCAAGCTGAAGAAGAAGAAGTGCACGCTGGGCATAGCCGATGCGAAGCTGGGAGCTGCCATCACCGAAGCAATTGGTGTGCAGTGCAGCCAAGTTGGTGTCGTTCCTGAGATCCTGCGTGGCGTGCGCTTCCACTTTGCCAAGTTGGTCAAAGGTATATTCTAAAATCTAATAAAAGGTATCCTTGTGTCTAACTCTTCCTCAACCTCCTGCAGGATTCACCGAGCAGTCAGCTGGTGTTGCACAGCTGGGTCTGGGCCACAGCTACTCGCGTGCCAAGGTCAAGTTCAACGTCCATCGTTCCGACAACATGATCATTCAGTCGATTGCCTTGCTGGATCAGTTGGACAAGGATGTAAACACGTTCTCTATGCGGATACGCGAGTGGTACTCCTACCACTTCCCAGAACTGGTCAAAATTGTTCCCGACAACTACATGTTCGCCAAGGCCGCCAAATTCATTAAGGATCGCAAGAACTTGACCCAAGACCTGCTTGAGGACCTTGAGAAGATTGTTATGGACTCGGCCAAGGCCCAGGCCATCATTGATGCCGCAAAGATGTCCATGGGAATGGACATCTCCATTGTGGATCTGATGAACATTGAGCTGTTCGCAGAGCGCGTTGTCAAGCTCTCCGAATACCGCAAGAAGCTGTCCACCTATTTGCACAACAAAATGAACCTGGTGGCTCCCAATCTGCAGTCCCTGATTGGTGATCAGGTCGGTGCTCGCCTCATCTCGCATGCCGGCAGTCTGACCAATTTAGCCAAATACCCGGCATCGACAGTACAAATTCTGGGCGCTGAGAAGGCGCTCTTCCGCGCCCTTAAGACCCGCTCCAATACCCCCAAGTACGGTTTGATCTATCACTCGTCGTTCATTGGACGGGCTGGCCTCAAGAACAAGGGACGCATTTCGCGTTTCCTGGCCAACAAATGCTCGATTGCATCCCGCATCGATTGCTTCCTGGATCAGCCGACTAGCGTGTTTGGCGAGTCACTGAAGCAGCAGGTCGAAGACAGGCTCAAGTTCTACGAGTCGGGCGATGTACCGCGCAAAAATATCGAAGTCATGAAGGAGGCCATCGAGGCGGCTGGCCTGGAAGCGGGCGCCAACGGGACAGCGGCTCCCCAGTCCGAGAAAAAGAAGAACAAGAAGAAGAAGCGCGGAGCTGGCGAGGACGAGACCGAGGCGAATGGCTCCAGCAATGGCAATGGAGCCGACGCCGAGGCCGCCGACAATGGCAATGGCAACGATGACGGTGAGCCCAAGAAGAAGAAGAAAAAGAAGAACAAAAACAAGGAAGCCGTGGAGGCGTAATGACCACACCCCCACCTTAACATTCAGCTTAGTTTTAGGTTCCCAATATGGTTTTACTTTATACAAAATTTTCTTCTGTATTTTCATTTAGTTGGCACTTCAATTTCAATAAACAATTACTCAGGGTATTCCCTCAGAAAAAACCATTGTTTTTGCATTCTTGGGACCGAGACTCAGTCGGTCCCAGTCTCTAGTTGAGCAGCACACGACATGTACTTTGTTTTTGGAATCTCGGGCATTCTCTTTTGCACTTTTCGCTTATGCATCTGGCTGGCGTTGGTTGTCGAAGTATAAATCTTGAAGCAATGGGAGAAATTGAAGCAGTTTCGTACAACATGGAATAGTAGATGAAACAAGTACATGGAATATATGCATATAATGGATTATTGTTTTCAATTGTTTTATATTTCATAATTTGTTTTACATACAATTTTTATATACAGACACATCGTAACATTAACTATTGCTAAACATTGTTTGATTTCATTATTGGTAGTATTTTTTGTTTAACAATTTCAATGATGGATTGGATCGATCGGCCGTCCGTCCAAGAGTGTTGTGCTAACATATCCATTTGGTACAACCATTTATATTTCGTTTCCTTTCTGTATTACTTATTGCATTTGATGACAACATTCATTCAAAAATTCCGAGTGGACACATGGGACGGATGCAGAATTCATATGTGATCGTGATCGTAGGGTTAGTATCGTAAGGAAGGAAGTGGAGGGCAGGGCAAAGATTGGAACTGCCATTTGTTTAACAATCAATCTAGAAACAAACACTGACCCTCCTTAAACTTTATACATCCAGGGATCGGGTAGATAGAAGACACAAGTGACTCGTGTAGCGTGGAAATGTGCGGAAAGTGCGGAAGGAAGGTTCTGGGTGTATAGGGGAGTAGTTAATTAAGCTAAACAATATCATTGAAACAAATCAAAGGCCGACGCGCTGCCATTGTTGTTAATATTATTATTATTATTGCTGTGATTCTGTGACGGCTGCTGCTGCTGCTGGAACGCTCCGAAGTTGGCAAATGCTGCTTGGTTCTGTGGAATGTTTGACTGTGGCTGCTGCGCCCCGAACAGATTGGGACTGGTCAGGGGCGAGAGGCCAGTAAAACCGCCGGCCCCGGTCGTCTGGATATTCAACGGCACCTGTGTCTTGGCCGGACTCTGTGTCTTTAAAGCATTCATCGAGAGAGCGGGCGCATTGGATTTGCCCGTTTTGCTCATCAGCAGATTGTCCAGATCAATGTTGAGGTTCCCGGCCTTCAGATTGCCCGACCAGGTGGCACCCACATTGGCTGCCTGGGCGGCGGCACTTGCCGCCGCTGTGGCAGCGGCCCCAGCTCCTCCGTTTGTGGTGTTATTATTGTTGGAGATGGACATGGGCTGCAGCAGATTATTGCCCGTGACGGCGGCAATAGGCGGCAACATATTGTCTGCAAAGAGCGGATGGAATATAGTCAAATGTTATAGTGTTTGCTTCATAGAATGGATATAGGTTTTACAAAAGAAGCTTGTGTGTATGTGTGGCTGTGACTGTGACTGTGGCGTCGAATAGACTTGTGTGCGACTACTGGGTGATGTGATCTACTACTGGAAGCATTGATGAGCACAGGCGCAGCAAAAACAAGTTGTCGCGTGCAAATTACATAAACAAAAGATACGAATACGATAGATAGTTCGTATCTTGGTTACAGATAGAGTAGTACAGTTGCTGCTGCTGCTGCTGCTCTAGATTGATTGTTTTGTTCAGGTTTATCGTTTACCTAGTGCATCCGCGGCTGCGGCTGCGGCTGCGACACAATGCCCGGAATATTGAGAAATGCTTTTCGCAATCGATCGCAATTGAAGAAATGTATGTTTTTGGTAACGAACGAAATCATATCCGATTTGTGTGTATATGCATATATGCAGTGTGGGAGGAAAGAAAACAAATAAATAAAAGAACATACATAGTTGAAATGAAATCAATCTGTTGATCTGTATATAGTACCTGCTTTAGTACAATGGCTTTAGTTTTTGGCAAGCTTCGGAATACATAAAGACAGTTCCAAGAGTTACACATATGCTATTTATATCAGCTTAATACTACATATTATGAAATGATAAGGACACCATGTTTCTGGGAGGAATACATATGTTAGCTTAAGAGCCTAAGATGCCTGATCCATGGCCGCTGTATCGAAGAGCTTGTAGCATGTACTCAGTATTTGCTGGGCCAGGTCGCGGCACTCCTCCGAGGTCTCGCCGCCCACCAAGGGCGAGCGCACAAAGTCCTCCAGCCAGCGCTGGAGTTCATTCAGCGATTCGGCAAAGTGCTGGGTCAGCACCTGGCCGGGGGTGGTGACCAGAGCGATACCAATCAGCTGCAGCGTGGCCGCACGAACTCGGGCCTCGGCATTGAAGCGCACAAAGGCGCACAGATCGAAGATCTCGCGGGTCATCATCGGCAGCAGCGTGCAGTTCTGCGAGCACATCACCAGCACGGACAGCGTATGCAACAGATTGACCAGCAGCTGGGTATCAATGTTGTGCGCAATATCCTCGTACTTCACGTACAGCATCTGGCGGGTGCGCTGGCCTCGCACCAGGCTGAAGAAGAACGTTCCGGCCACGATATGGTAAGGGTTCGTCCGCTCCTGTTGCTGTCCAACTAGTGTCTTGGGTTTGCTAAAATACCGCCTTGTCTTTGCCCGCAGGCGCTCACGTATGATCCGCTGGGCAGCAGCCAGACGCTCCGCTGGACTGTCTTCCTCGTGCTGCAGTTGAAACTTGCGCGGCTGCTTGGCAGCCGGCGGTACAATGTCCAACGATACACTCTTATCTGTTTGGTGATTGTCGCCTGATATTTCCTTGGCCGCTGCTGCCAATACCTGGAGAATCAGGATGCGCACATTGGCCGCATAGCAGGAGTTGTCTGTGTGAAACTGTCGGCACAAGTACTCCGCACAGGGGCCGGGATGGGCGACACAGATGGCCACGCAACAGTTGAACTGCGTGCGATCAAAGTCCTCGAAATAGAACTGCATTTCCAGGGTGATAAACAGTCGAATGAGGTCCAGGGCCAGTTTGGCATCGTGCCTGGCCAGCTGGCCGCGGATGAGCTGTTCAGCTGTGCCCAGAGCTCCTTCAAAGACCTGATAGTTCTCGCATTTGGAGCGAAGGAGCTGCAGCAAGTCCAGCAGGAACTTGGGTCGCTGCTCGATGGTGTCGGAGATGTCATTGGACATGTCGTACGGTTTTAGATCGTCATCATCGTCCGAGTCCAATGGCGGCTCATCATCCGAGTCCAACTGCATTTTGAGATTCTCTTTTATCACCGACGGTTTGTCCTTCGGCTCTTTTGGGATCTGAACGCTTTGTTCTTGCTCTGGACTGCCCATGAATTGCCGTAGATGTGATTCCAATTGCTTTACATGCTCTGGACTGGGTCTTTCGTCCAACTCCGTCTTGCGAGGGCACTCGAACAGAGCCAACTCATCGAATTCCTCGAAAATGTGCCATTGGGGCGTCTCCCGCATGAAATCGTAGTTGAAGCGCAGGCGATCCTCGTCCTTGCAATCTGGCCGCTCCATAAAGTTGAACAGCAGCTCCACAGTCTTCATTCCCACATGCCGCTGCAGGGCATCCGGCGACTCCAGATGATGGCTCAGGCCGTCGTGCAGCTGCCGCTTGCTGTCCAGACCCACCTCCAGTCCCTTGCACAGACACTTCCCGGAGAGGACAAGCAGCTTGGATATGGCCAAGTGCTCCTGGCCGCTCAGCTTCTGCAGGGAGATGCGCTTTGACCAGATCCCAAGCAGCTGATTGAAGAGCACCTGCAGCTGGGCGGGAGCCACGACGTGCAGGTAGGACACCAGTGGGAAGAGCTGTTTGTTTTCGCTGGGCGTCCGCTGGAGGGGCAGCTTCTGCAGCAGGCAGTGCCTCCAGTGGGGGGCAACGTCCAGGGCAGCTGGTCCGAGCAGCACGTACAGATTGAGTTGGGCCGAAAGGGCAGACTGAGCTACCTTTAGGCAGGCTGCAGGCTCCAGCTCAAGCAGGATGGACTCTACCACTCTTCGTCCGCTGGGGGCCACTGCATAGTCCTTCAGCACAAGCAGGAGCTCCTCTAAGGTGGCGGAATCATGGAAGTGGTTGACCAGCTGCGAGAGCAGCCACGAGTACGGCGACAAGTCAAAGTATTCCGAGCTGTCCTCGCATTGCAGCACAAAGTGCAGAGACCTCAGCCACTGGCGTAGCAGGAGATGTCCATATCGAGTGGGGGCATACATCGCCGGCAGCTGGCGGCCCAGACGGTTGGCCACCTCAGACGGCAGTCCAATGATCAGCTGAATGAACTGCCTGACCTGGGCATCGTGCTCCTCCACCAGCCTCTCGGGCATCACCTTAATAGTGCGAGCGAAGCGCTGCATCAGCACTGCCCTCTGGCGCGAGATGTGCAGCAAACTAATGGACAGCAGACCCTCATCCTGCAGCAGGGCTCCAAACAGAGAGCTGATTGTTCCCGGCAGTCTATCCAGCTGCCTGTGCAGCGTCTCAAAGGCCACCTGTATATACGGAAAGCTATGGTCCATCCGCAACAGATTGAGGACATCCAAATCCCGCGTGGGCTCTGGCCAGTCCGTGCTGAACAATTCAACCAGCTGGCTCAGCAGAGCCGAGTACTCGCCATTGGCCACCAGCGCAGTCCAATCGAATGCCTGACGATCGAGTCCCACTAGCTGCTCGGGCGTGGCATATCCTGGGAGGGCATTCAAGGTGTGTAGTTTCTGCAAAGTGGCAGCCACCAGGGCGGCATCTGATGTGCTCTCAACCTGCCCCAGATCATGCAGATCTTTTACAGCCTTAGTGAGGGCCTGATGTACCCACTCCGGCGGTGGGGGAAGCGGCAGCGACTGCTGGCTAGTGGCTATCAACTGCATTTCAACAGCTGCTGCTGCGAGAGAGAATGAGAGAAGAGAACGAGTGCATCCGATTGGAATATGTTGCCGTTTATGTGGAGGAGAGTGTAGTGTGTGTTTGTGTGTGTGGGGGAGCCCGAGCTAGAGATATGGGCTCTAGTCAAGCTCCAAGGGGGGCGCCGACATGCAACGTTTCCTAAATACTCTCGTACATACTCGAATCGCAGATTCTAAGCCTAAGCCTAACTCTAGTCTAGGTCTAACTCATAATCTTAATCTAAACTACTTTAAAACTCACCCATTGGCATGCTTTGGTGTATCGACAGATCGCCCAGTCCAGCCAGAAGATCTGTGGCCGTTCCCCCTGTTGCTGCCGCTGCTGCTGGAGGCGAAGCCGCATTGAACAAATCAAAGGAATCGTTCGCTGGCGTCGCTGTCTTCAACAGATTGCCATCCAGCGCCGAGGTCGATGTCGTTGAGCCTTGGAATGCGGCAAAGTCGGCAAATTCATCATTGCTGGCCGCTGGGAGTATGCCCGTCGACGGCGGCTCGCTGACAGGAGCCGATGAGCTGCCCCCAAACGCAGACGCAAAATCACCAAACTCCTGCTGTCCGGCTTCCGGAGCACGCGGATTGAAGTCGTCATCGTCGTCCACAATGACGGCTGCGCTGTTCAGAGTCTTCTCTGGTGTTGTGGCACAGGTCTTGAACAGATCATCCAGCAGATCGTTATTGCTTTGTGTATTGTTGTTCTGGATATTGCTGCGGCTGCTGCTGGGTGAGCCGCCGCCCATTAGATCTAGGCTGGTGGGTGTGTCGCGGTGCGTGGGCGAGTGAATGCCAGCGGCGCTGCTCGGCGGCTGCTTGCCAAAGGTGGCTGCCGCACCCAGATCGATCTTCTTCTGCGATGGCGCCGGCTTGGCCACACCAGATGAAGCCGATGCCGAACCCGGATGCTTGGACACTGGCGAGCTGACGACGGTCTTGGCTGTACGGATGTTCATGTTGAGGTTGGGCGCTTTGCTGGTCTCGGTGGCCACTTCGGCGGGACTTGCCCGATCATTGTAGCGATAGTTGCGTCTGAAGAAAGAGAACCATAGTTAGATGCCGTCCAATTGTTTGCGAATATTGATTGAACGCCTACCTGGGACTCGGGGAGTCGCTGTCAGAGCCCTCGCGCTCTCCATCGTAATGAGTATCTTCATCTTCGTACCGATCTCCGGCAGACTTGTCGGAGTCTGTAATGGCGGCAAAGGGAGCATCAATATCTGTTCCATTACCCATCGTTTGTGATATACTTACACCAATTGTCGCCACGATTTGTGCGCCAGTCTCCATCGTTGTAGCCCCCACTTCCGCCGCCGCCACCGCTACCACCACCGCCTCCACTATAGCCGCTATATCCACTGGAGCCACGCATGCCCATGGCATCGCTGCTCATGCCGATGTACTTGTCCTTGTTCTTTTTCGCCTTTTTGCGCTCCTCGCGCAAGCGATCATCATCCTGAATGAAGTCTATAAGCTCTCGTACCTTATGCCTAACATTAATACCCTGATCTTTGCCGCCCTCGTCGGTAAAAGTGTAGTTCTCCAACGAGCGCAGATCGTAGATGTGCTCCCGCGATGATGTCACCACGCGCTCCGACCCATTGCGCACCAAATAGTTAAGCAGGAGAAGACTCTGTAATTAGGGATTTCGGATTATAATTAGCTTAATCCAATTGGAGCACACAAACGGATTTACCTTGTAGGTTCGTCGCCAGTTTGTCTTGTTATCCTGCAGCATGCGCTTCCACAGCATAGACATGACTTCCGGGAACGTCTCGTAGGAGAAGGTAGCGTAGGCCAGCTCCTGCATGAGCGGCCCCGTGGGTCCCCAGGGATCATCGTTGGTGGCCTCCCGCACCTTTCCTTCCGTCTCGGTGTAGTTCATCACGACATTGGTGCTGCGGAGGGCAAGCAGAGGGGCTGGTCATTGGAAAACTTAAGATTTACGATGTGCCAGCGGGGACTTGAAGCTGTTACGATAAGCTGAAGCAAACATGGCTTCGGTATGACATTCGAAACGTGATGGGAGCGCGAGCAAGTGTTAATTGTCGCAACTGGGCCAGAGGCCCTTATCAATTTTTAGATAAGCCCCAGTGTAAAAGTAGTAGCCCCCAAAACGCCATGCCTGCAACTTGGGTTCAATTATGTGGAACGGAAGGCAGGGAAATGGGAAACGATCGCCACATTTGGGGGACGGAACACACACTCGTGCCACCCACAGGTGTGTGGGCACACGCACGGGGCAGCAGCAAAAAGTAGCCAACAGAAAGTAATTAATACGTTGATGGCAAAACAGAAATTTCACTGGAAAGTCATCGGAGAGGCAGACCAGACTGGAACTGGAAGTGTTAACACAGGTGGAAATACATTTCTGTTATATTTGGGCAGCGGAAGGCAAAAAAAATGTTTTCTTGATAAAGCATCACACACACACTGCTGCTGGCCTGTGTATGGGAATGTCTTTGTGTTTATGTGGCTGCGAGTCGAGCTCATTTTGGAATTACGAACAACCTTGAAAGCAGCAACAGAAACGGCCACAATCCAAAACCAAAAATGCATCTTGAATGACTATTCCCCATAAATTAGGAGAACGTCTAAGCCTATTTCCCTTTTGGGCACGAAAATCAAATATTAGCACCTGTCCGCTCAAGTATAATGGGGTGGGGGTGGGTACGAAAGTGTAGGGGCGTGGGAGTGTTTCCTCCATTTAATCAAAGAGAATGTTGTACACACCGTTTCACTATCTTGAGGGCATGTGTATGTACCATCATTATCACTATCTATACGCAACTTACACTTTGTCCGCCAATTCGCGCACTTTCCACATGCTTATAAATTTATCAACCATTTTGAAGCAATTTTATCCTCTGGAATTTTTCACACAATCTCGTCAAACCGTACACTTGGCTGCTGGCTGAAAAATTCAACTACAGCACGAACTCGAACTCGTTTTCGTTGTTGTTTTTGTGTGTGCGACTGCTAATGAGATGTGTTTTTGCATGGAAATTCGCACTGTGATTTACTGCTGCTCTAGGTGCTGATCTTGCGCACTCCGCGTGCAGTTCTGACAAACAAAAATGTAAAATTTAAACCAAAATTAAATAAAATCACAGCAGCAAAATTTTTGGTGAGCTGTCTTTTAGGGCTGCAAAAGCATCGATGGAACTATCGATAAGATCGATGGTTGTTTGCGACCATCGATATGCCGTTTGAGAGAATTAGTTGGATTTAAGAGTCTAGAAAATTAATTAAGCGAAATTTAAAAGGATGTGGAAACCCAATCTTCTAATAATAATTTGTATTATTTTGTGGGGTAAGGATCATATTTAAAAAAATTATCACAGTCCGACTCAATAATTAATTGCCAATTCTTGGAGCATCGAAGGATATAGATCCGCTCCAATACTGGAAGCACAAAATCATTGAGTTTGTTAAATTGTACACCACCCTTGTAGTTTGTTTTGATTATTTAAGAACTTTCGATGAGGATTTCGATTTGTCGATGGTTTAATCCATCGATGGTCTTGCAGCCCTGGTGGCAGCACTTCTTCAATCAGCTGCCGCTGCCGTCATCTGGGATTCTCGACGTCTAATAGGAAAGTTTTCAATAAATATCCGGAATATTAAATGAAACACGGCTGATTTTGCTGAGAATATTCATAATTGTACAATGTAGCGCCTGCTTTTGGCTTGGCGCTGCTCTGCCATGCTGGTTTTGCTTGAAAAAAATGTAAACAAAAAGGTTATGTAAACTTCTTTGGTTTTGCAGCGTGAAGAGAGATTCGTCGCCGCTGGGAGCATAACTGAAAATGTTGGGACTACAACGCTTTGCCGGCAGTATTGTCACCCAGATATACCGCCGTGCCGCATACAGCAGCAATGTCCGGTCGGCAAGTGGTCCACTGGCTACGGCGGCCACTGGTCAGGGAACCGAGGTGAGCGAGACTGAAGCTCGCACGCCGGCAACGGATCCTAAGAAACCAAAAGGTACGTCGTCAGTCCAATCGGATTGATCTAACCAGAAGCGCTTTAATTGCAGGCCAATTGGTTGCTGCTGCATTCGAGTCGCTGCGGAACGAGAGCCCAGCGGATGACAAGAAGACTCCCGCCTCCAGCAGCATAGATGACCGGATTGTCAATGCGAAATCGGTCAATGGACTGCTGGCCATAACGGAAAACAACAACGCCTTCTCGCGCAAGCATGCTCTGAGGATCGTCTCGATACTGGCCGAGTGGAGCACCGTGGACCGCGTCAAGATATCTGAATTTGAGAATGACACCAGATTCTTGCGCATATGTCGCATGCTGGGCCGCACTGTGCCCAAGAATAGCGGCGGAAATAATAAAAACAGCGGCGATGTCAACGGAAACACCAAACGGATTTCCGGCTTCCGCACGGACGATCTGAACACGGTGCTCGGCGTGGCTGGAGACGATGAGGCTGCCAAGTTGATAGCCAGCATCAGCCTTCCCCAAATGGTTAAGGTGATGAGTACTCTGGCCCAACGGAAGCGACGTAGCACTCCCCTGCTACGCTCTCTGGCCTTCAACATCAGCAGCGCCTCGGAGACCTTGGACTTGAAACAGTCGGCGGATGTTCTGTATGCAATGTCCACGCTGAACTTCCAGGACTCGGTGCTGGGCGCCAAGGTCTGTGCTGATGTGCAAGCAGCTCTGCCAAAGAACTTGGAGAAGTCCGCGGTAGTGGGATCCATACTCACCAGCTTAGGCATTTTGCGCTATCGAGATTTGGGTTAGTCCATGAAGAATCTCGTAAATCTGTTTTACTCTATACTTAACGACTCCTATCTGTTAGATATCTTGGAATCGCTGACGCAGTGGCTCGTGAAGAACAGTGAAATCTGCCGCCCTCAAGATCTCAGCGCGTACTTTCTCACATCGGCTTTGCTGAACTTTAAGAGTGCCCTGCTCGACGATGTGAGCAATAAACTTGCAAAATCCATTGTTCGGGAAGACTTCACCAAGCAATCCGAATGGTTAAGCTATATCTGGTCCTTGGCCATGCTCGGGCTTGTGGAACAAAAGCATCTTGATTCGGTTTTAAGGTGCGTTTCATATCTGTGATTATTTGGAAAAATGTATCACTTAATCCTCCGATTGGTTTTTTTTCTTAGTCCTGGATTCCTGGAGCAATTGAAAAGGACAAGTCCGGCCTGACACCCGTCTCCAAGATGAGGCTATTGAATCTAAATAGTTATGCGCAGCTACTGGCCACAGATTACAAGGGTGTTTTGCTGCCAGCTGATAGTCCTGCTTACCAAGTACCTATGGCCCACACGAAGACGAAACAAATTCTGGTAAATGGCATGCTTGATGCTCTCAAGAGCCTTCTGCCGGCCAATAACCACGTGCAGACGTCGGTGGACAGCAAGATGGGTTTTCTTATAGGTAAAAGAATTGCTCCCCCCTAAGTTAAAACTCTCTTTTAATCGAGCCCCTTTCAGATGCGCTTTGCCACTTTGATGCCAATAGAAATCCTCTGCCGTTGGACAAGGAGAATCCAAATGCAATTAAGTAAGATACACTACATTTAACTGGATCTTACTGGCATTTAATGAATCGTATGAAATCGTACTTCTAGGGTGGCGCTAATGGTGATTGACTTCCATGACATTTGCCATGGCACGCATCGCAGTGCCAGCGGAGTGACGAACCTAACATTCGATCTGCTGGAGAAGAGTGGCTACCAGGTCATACCAGTGCCGTACAATGAGTTCAGCACCAGCGACAAGCTACTGAAGCGCGTTCAGTACTTGGATGCAAAGTTCAAGTCGATTGTTAGTAGCAAATAATTTCAGTTGTAGTTTATTTAACTTCCCTTTTAATGTTTAATTGAAAATTGAAATTGTTTAAATTTTTGTAAATGTAAAATTAGGTGCTGAATTAAAGGCTAAACAACATCACCTGCCTTAGAATGTTCACTAAACCTTTAATTTAAGCGATGGAATATCTATATATTAAGTACATGTGTATAAGAAACGTTACGCTGCCTTTAGACTGCATCCAAATTGCTGGTGCGCTGCTTGTTCATGCCCACCTTCCACCACTGTCCCGTCTCCTGGAACTCGATGGCCACTGCTGCCAGCGTTTGGAACAGACTTCGGGCCAACATGTGACGATTGCCGACATGCAAAATGAACTTCGGATCGTACACCTTTTCGATGTCATCGATCTTGTAGTGATCCCGGGTCTCCCGCTCTGTCAGACACACACAATTCCATGGGGCCCAGTCGTCACTCTTGATCCAACGCGGCAATCTACGGAGGGCGTAAGGCTCAAAGCTAAATCTATTGGTTTATCCCTTGGGTAAGCGACTCACCTCAACTCGTTGAGATTCTCAGTCTTGCTGAGTGCCGAGTGGCCATGCCAGATCTTGTCAATGATATGACGCACATCGTCCGACTGCATCACAAAGGCAAAGGATGTGGTACACTTCGCGTTTGCGCTCATCGCGTTGCACGCATCTCAGAATAGATTGGTACACCGTGTTCTCTGTGGCCGTTAGCTGGAAATAGATCCCATAAATCACCTGAGAAAACTGAGGTTTAGTGTATAACCCACCTTAAGGTAGTAGCAGCTCTTGCAGGTATCCACATGGCTCTGGCGCGTGCGTATGGCAAAGTCCTTGTATGCCTTGACCTTCTTGCAGACGATGCACATGCGCGAGGGAACCCCTGCGAAAGGAGGTTACTCCTTAGTAATGATCGATTCGATGGACTCTCTGCTACTCACGTTTGTTCTGTTCGCTCTTCTGGAACTTGATCAGCTCGTAGAAGAGGATGTTCTGGCGCTTGCGCAGAATTTGGACATCACTTGACGTTGCATAGAGCAGCAAATTCTTCTCTCGATCAAACAGATCAAACAGCTAAAGGAGGGCACCACCATATTATCGGGTAAAATGATTCGATTGATCACAGCCAAACCTCAGGAAAATTGGGAAAGCAAGTCTCCTCCATGAGTATCTCCATAACACGACGTACGAGGGTCAGGCGTACATCTCTTGAAAGTGGCACTCGCAGATCCTTGTAGACTTCGGTGAGGAAGCGAACGCGCTGCGTGCTCAGCAAATCCATATGGATCTTGCAGTCCTTGTAGCCAATCCATTCGATGGGTTTGCCCATCTTCTTGAGCAGCTGGTCCTTGCGAAAATCCTTCATGGACTTGCAGACCAGACGACGCTGCCGCTCCACGCCATTCAGTAGTTGGATCTCCTTGTCCAAAAGAATGTTGACCTCGGAGATGCGGGCAGGTCCGTCGTAGTGGGCAGCAATCCGCTTCAGTTCGGCCCGCTTCCAGCGACCGATTTCGGCATACAGCAGATCGAAGTCGTCCTTGGAGCGGGGGAACTGCTTGATCGCCTTCTGGCGATCGACACGCTCCTCCACGCACTTTTCGTATTGCTCTTCCTCCTCCTCGCGGTTGCGCACCAAACGACTGGACAGGAATCGGGTCAGATGGGGACTCTTTTGGGTCATCTCTTCGGCGAGTACTCACCGATACTCCTTGGCGCGAATGCGGATATACTTCCACAGGATCCAGCGACGCCAGTTGCGCTGTATGAGCTGAATCTTCTCCAGCTTTCGCTCTGCGCGTTCCTTCTGGGCGAAGGTCTGGTATTTGCCAGGAACGATGGTGAAATCGTGGGCCGCCGACACGTACAGGAAATTTATGCCATCGAGATGGCATTGCACCGACTGCTCATGGGCTGTGTTCTAGAGGGGATTCGCAGGGACAAAAATTAACCGCCGAGCAGATCATTTGAAATTCATTTCACCCACCAGAATCTTTTCCTTGGGCTCCCAGGTCTGGGTATCCCTGGAGTAATAGCGCCTGGCCTTCCACTTGTCAAAGTAGGGCCCGGTCTGGGAGAAGGCATCTAGGTACTCTTTGCCGGTGGCCCTGTCCCTGTAGCCACTCAAAAAGGGCTTGATGATGGCAGCATTCACAATCTCCACCACCACGTTTTTGGGTTGGCCATCCTCCGTGTCCTCGCCAGGAATGTGGACAGTTATAAAGTCCGCCAGGCGGTGCTTGCTGTTGGAGATCGAGATCTCCAGTTTGAAGATTCGTATGAAAACTTCCCTCCATGGTATACTCACTCGTAGTAGACATCCAGATCAAGCTTGGGCACTGGCTCTGTCCCAGTATCCTTTGGCACGAGCAGCTCCAGCTGAAACTCGTGGATCCCGAACTCATCGAACTTGGTGGAATTGATGGGCAGGGAGTCGCACAGTGGGCGATTCTCCTGCCTGAGCACCAGGAGCTTCGGCTCCACCTCGAATTTGCGCGATATGTCCTGCTTGACCTCGGCCAGCGTCATGCAGTTTGGATAGACCTGGGCCACGATATCCATCTCCGAGATGCGGAACTTCACCGTGACATTCTCCAGCTCCACACAGCCCTCCTCCGTGTGCTCCGACTCGGTGCTGTTCGAGTCGAAGGCTGGGGCACAGCCCGCCGGCTGCTTGGGCCGCTCCGAGGGATCCACATTCAGCTGCACATTGCGCACAAATGCCGTAGGATACTCCGGGGCACTCATCTTTCTGCTCTAAAAAATATATAGTTTCACTTATTTCTGTGAATATTCTGGGTGGGTAAACTAATCGGAAAACTGCCTGCTGGGATCTGATTCGAGTAGTCCCCCAGGTCGATGAAGACCTCGGACTGGGGGACTGACAGGGTCACAAGGGGCTCCCCCGGCAACTAATTTGTTCAATAACTTGAATGCCGCTGCTAGGCGCCCTGTTGTGGCAACGCGCCGCGCCGTAGGCCAGGCCCAACATTCTGGCCATAGTTCAGTGTTCCCTTCGGTTCAGTGCTTAGTTTTCTCACGCATACGCGTCAGATTTCCACGAGTGAAAGCTTCCAATCATCTAATGAGTCTTATTTACCCGAATCCAACGGGCACTTAGAAATTTGCATACCAAATTTTTTCTAATTGCCCCAATTTCTAATTTTAGAAATTATCAAATCTGCAAATTGTTGGAGATATGTTTATTTGTTTGCCCTTAGAGCGTGGGTACGAGTATCATACGAGTACTGGTACTGTCAAAAATAGGTAGTTTCTCTGATTTATTTAAGAATAAATAAGAGGCAAGGTTGTGGTTGTTCTCTACATAATCCAATCAAATTCGACTAACTTTTACCTATTATCTTATTATCTGCCAGTTTATTCGAAGCCTTACTTTCGTGTATATTTATTTGTTGCATAACATTGACTAAACATTCGGAATTTGACGAGACAACGGTGACAGTAATTACTTTTACTAAATGGATTGGAAAGACTGCCAGGCCACACGTGAAGACGATTTGATGATGATGTCGATGCTACTGGCGCCGAGATGCTGATGCGGAAGTCGGACTAATAATGATGGTTAGCTATTATATCATGATCTATACAGATATCATCAAAATTAATGGAGGCCCCGCTTGGCCAGAGCTTTCTTTCTCTCCATTCGTTCGATTGTGACCCAAATTCGGCAATATTTCCAGTGCTTATGGGAAATATGATCCACTTAAAAGGTTTTGCCAAAGCTGCTTAAGATATTCGGTTACCTCAAATGAAAAAAGCCCAACATTTTGTAATTTTTTGCTAACTAAATTTATTAATAAATAATGTTTTTGTTGTAGTAGAACTTAGACTTAAGATTGAGGGCAGTCAGGGAGGACTTGGCACCGGCATGGGCCACCTGCAGCCGATGGGGACGTCCATTGAAGTAGTAATCCTTGTGATGCTGCACCCGCAACAATTTGCTGGGATAGAGGTAGCCCAGATTATTGGGATCCATGGAGGGTTTGCCTGGCTTTGGCTTTGGCCTCGGCGCTAATGGACGGACTGTGGTGCTCTGCTGTGGCGCCTCCGTCTGTGTCAGCGGCGTCTCCTTCTCCAGAATGATGGGATTGATTTTCATGGGCTGATAGTCCAGACCGATGCCGGGTATATGACGGAAGGGCAGTGGGGGTACGGGTATATAATAGATTTTCGAATCCTTTTTCGTTTTTTTCGTCTTACTGCCGTTCTTGTTGTACTTCCGCAGGTTCAGTGGCTTCGAGGTGACCAGATAATCCATATACACGTTATCCAGCGAGGGTGACTGCACGACAATTCTGTTCGCCAGCGGGGAGCCGACTGCTGCGGCGGCGGCGGCACCACCCTCCAGGCCACTTGACATCGACATCTGCGGCAGCAGCGACGGGCCTCTCATGTGGTAGGAGTAGGGAAAGGCCTGGCCAAGACTGGCCAAAGCGAACAGTGCCGCCAAGTGTATCAACAGGGGCGACATGCTGCAAAGAGAAGCCAGAGAGTGTCAAGGTAAAAGACAATGGAAAGTGTTCGAAGTGCTCCCTAATTGTTCCAGTATTTGATGGATGGATGGGATGGATATGGATGGAGTCCGAAATCAAAAGCAAAATCAAAACCAAAACCAAAAGCCAACACCCGAATTCGAATAATAATCAAAGAGCGATTTCTGCAAGTCACATGCCAAAGCCGAATAATTTAATAATAAATAAATTGTCTGGGCGCATCAAAGCGCAAAATCTTTCGCCTTTACATTGTAAAGTTTCTCACGTTCCCCACAGATACGCGCACACACACACACTCACACACATGCTTCTACTACTACTACTCTCGGGTGGGTAATTTTCGTTTCGATTTGATTTAAATGAAAGCATTTAATGCACGCTAATCAAAGCCTCTAAGAGCGACGCCAGCGGCGACGGCCACTGCGACGCCGACTGAGCAATTACGCTAATGAGCGCGTCGAGCGCCATCTGGCGGAGCAGATTTCAACGCTTCAGTGATTAATGATGAGCCTTTAAAAAGATAGAAAAAAAATAAATTGATCAACCCGAGAGATCAAACAAAAATCCAAAATTGAGCAGACAACAAGCTGTCGGCGGTGGCCGATCGAAGTCGGAGAACAAGCGGCGGGAAAACACGATTTTCGGGGCGTAAACGTTTAGGCGCGCCCCCTTTCCGGTCAACAAATTCTGCGATATGCAAATATTTTCTAGAATCGCCCCTCTTCGACTTGGACATTTGTCTAAATCTGTCTATGGCCTGAGGCGTTTTTCGCCAACCTGATAAATTGCAGAAAGTCTAGGAATCTGCGATTATAAGGGCCCGCATGATATATGATCGGTGGAGCGATAACAGAACAAAGAGCGCATGGGACCACACACACAGAGATGTTACAATGATACAATGAAAAATGTTATTACAATTAAATTATTTCGGTGAGATCTCTGATCCCTAATAGCCTGTGGTTCATGATTTGTCCACTCACAGACTCCAATTATCTAAATCTTTGTGTGGTTTTTGCCTATATCAACACTTTTGTGTACAATCTTTCCAAGGTCATTTCATTTTGTGCCTATGCCATTATGTGGACTCATCATGATTAATCATGTCACCTGGCTCTTCTCCCTCTCTCGTCGGAGAGTGAAAGACGAAAGACTTTGGCAACGAACTCGAGATGTCGATGCGGACGTCCAGCAATTAAAAGCGTATTAATTTAATGGACTGCTGCCAGCTGTCAAATGCAAATGAATAAACCCTCCACACCATCCATCCCATCCTCTATGGGCATACGAGGTTTTTGCATCTGAAAACTCACTTTAAATGGCTCTGACTGCAGCTGCCGGTTGTACTTGCTGAGTAGTTGCTGATGCAGTTGATTAAGTATTTTCTTTAATTATATTGACTGTAAGGCGGCGATTAATTTATTGCCCAAGTGTCCTTCCTTCTACGAGAGATGATTGTTTGTCTGGTTTGGCTTTTTTTCTGCCATAAATTATGGAATTTTTTGTATGCGCACGTTCTGTCACGTTTTTCTATATTTATTTAAATGTTAATATCACTTGAAGCAATTAATTTATAGTTTTTCCCGTTTAGTTTAGGTTTAGTCTCGATTTAAATTTAAATTTAAATTCAATTTTGAACCGCTTCCTCGCACTGCTTTGCCGACACTGTCGATCGGTTTGGTTTCGTGTTGCGCGCGCGCAGCTTTTTGAACGTTGTGAACGCCTCGAAGTGCGGCAAATAAATGAGTCTGCGGACTGTTTGTAATTTGTTTTTTTTTTCTTCTTAAATCAAAAATCAGTCGGCCGACGTCGTTGCCACTGCTGCTGCTTCTGTCGCCGTCGTCGTCGTTGTGAGTTGTGGCGACGTCATAAGCAACGACAGCAACTGGAAGTGTGAGCCGGGCCGGGCTCAACTTTTATTGTTGTGTGTGAGGTCCAAACCGATGCCGCTGTCCGTGTCTAACTCTAACTAGTTGGCTACCAGACAGACCCTGGCAAATGATCTTTAGTGGATAGTGGGGACTGATCTTCAGGGGCAGCGGTGCCGAGATCTTCGATGGATGATCTGCCCCAAGTTCTTCTGTGGAAGAGACGTTCCAAGATCTTAAGTCGAAGAGCGACCCATAAATTAGCCAGTTTATTGTTTGTCCACTTACTGTTACAGTTTGCGATTGCACTTTGTGGGTTTTCTGACTTTTCAGACTTTTCTGTCTCTTTGCTATTTGCTTGAAAAATTTAACAGGGGCGAAAATTGATTCATCACTTCCCTCGCTCTGCGACGGCATTTGCATATCACGGCAGGAAAGTGTCAGAGCTGTACGCAGCAGGAAACCCAATACCACTTGACCAGTCCAGTCAGTCAGCTTTTGATTGAATTACACCTCGAGCAACAGTGTTACGAGTGGAGTAGCTTCTTCTGCAGAGGGTCTGGGGTCTCTGCTCTGGATTCCATCTTCTTTTTCTTTCCAATATTGTGAACAAATTAGTTACAAATGAACCTACGACAACAAAGGCCGTTGAAGGTAACACGAAGCCTCTGCTGAGGCTGGATTGGGGCTTCATTTCTTTTCGCAGTTTGCTCTCTCAACCTACCCGTACTCCTCGCATAATAAGCACAAGGTTATATTGTCTTCTGGGTGGTTTTAGCTCCCTTTCTCCTGATCAAAGCAAGAGATATCTGTGGTGTCTGCTCTAAGATATGGGGTTCATATTTGAGGATTAAAAATGATTACGATGGCAGTATTACGATGGTTATATCTTCCCTCTGAATGATCTCAGGCCCTTCCAAATACCAGGTAATCCCATGGTCGACTATATCATTCCTACACTTGGTCTTGCCCATTGACAGGCCAGCGCAAGCCACGTCCACCAGGTGCCGTCTCCTCCTCCGTCTCTGTGGGTTCTGTGCGTGTGGCGCTTCGGGGGTAAAGTCTTTGCATCCATCATAATTTAATTGGCCAAAGGCCGAGAGTGGAAAGACTGGAGTCTTTGGCATTTTCTAAACACTTTTGCGTGATGTGTTGACGCTGATTGAGAAGTGTTGGCCAAATGGGAAAGGGTGTTCTTTGTGAGAGAAATTCTTATTCGACCGACCCATTCTGTCTGACCCATTGAGCCAGTTGTCCACGCAGTAAATCAGTCAAATTTGTCATAATTTATGGCGAAATTCAAGCAAAATTAGTGTTAATTATATCACTTCCCCTTTTTGAACAGGGGGTTTTATGTGCCTTTTCGGCTAATTAAAACAAGTAAAAGCAACTTCCACTGCCAAAGAGAGATTATATAAAAGCATTTCCCCTCGAAACCAACCAACTTTCCCATGTCCGGGGCATCTTTCACCCAACTACGGACCACAGAAACCATCTAATTTCAGAGCAGAGGCAAGACAGTACAATACAAAGAAAACAAAACAAAATGACATAACCGCAAATAGTACTCGACTCGTCCAAATAAAACAAATTGTGCCTTTAAGTACGTTCTCCATGCCCTCCACTCTGAATCTCAAAGTATTGCTGATGGATCCAAACACTTTTAAATATTAATTAGCCTTGGCAGCTCCCTCCCCTCTAACCCTCTTCTGGCAATTATTCTGCCCCTCCGCACTCTGAAGTGTGTGTTGAAGTGCGTAAGCTCTCGCATGAGCCGAATGGCGGCTACCGATGGCCACAGATATCTGCCAGATACACGTTCTCACAGAAATGGGAGTGAGACAACTAACTGCACGCATCTTCTGGAAGAACATAGCCCCATCTGCAGCCCATCTCCAGCCGCATCTCCAGCCGCATATCCAGCCACATATCCAGCATAATTGTTAACGATTAGACAACACAAATCACGAACAAGCTGTAAACGCCAAGTATCTGCATCTGTGTATCATTTTTTCCGAGCCTTGTGTGAACCGAGCTTTGGAATTATTAAGACTAATATGTTTAATGCTGACGGAAGCAATATAGATAGATGGACGAAGCACGGGGCCACCGCAAACGAGACAGCTGTCTCTGCCCTCCCCCCATAACCCCACCAAGCACAAGCCCAACTCCAACTCCAACCCCAGGCAAAGTCATCAGCTAGACCCACGTCTGGGCAGAGTCTCCGTTCCAGTCCCCGACTCTTTGGCATGAATGACATGACAGACACACACTACACACAACACACTCGTAGCTGGTGGCGCTTGCGTGTTTGGCTACTGAATTTTTAAGCATTTTCGAGCGGGTTCGCCGTCTGTCGGAGGCTTCATTTACATGGCCAACGTTTTAATTAGCGGCTTAGAGGCTCCCCGACAGGGAGACAGGGCGCAGGAGATCTCCCAGATCCATTTAGATGAATGGCGGGAACACCCACAGTCCGATAAGTCAGATAAGCAGCCGGCAAATGCGGCATACGACGACCGGCGACCGGCAACAGGCAACCGGCGACTGACTGGCTTAAGTCCCAACGATTATATATTGCCCAATTATAGCAAATCTTTTATTGCCGATAAATTCGCAGGTTCATTAAACTCGGTAGCCCCCCTTCTCGCTAACTGACTCAGTGGCTTCAGGTTGGGGCACTTTGCGCCTTTGTTTGGTCTTACTTTAGCATTTGCTTTTGTCATTTGTGGGGTGTTTGATCCAGCAGATCGATCCCATGCCTCCTCTCGGCTTCGAGGAATGCATTTGGAATGAAGTTGTGGTCGTCGCGGCTTTATGATGCAATGCCAACCATTTGGCATATCTGGATCTGGATATGTCCGTGCACTGATGGCATTGCTGTGGCAATTGTGGCATTTCTGAGTAAGCCCCTGGATTGGGGTCAGGCTGCTGCCTGCACGTTTGCACTGACTTTCATCGAAAGTCAAATATTTGTAGATCGCAGAAAAGGAAAAGTGTAACGAAAGGAAAACACCGCTACCAGTAACAGCTCTCCAGCTACGAGTACCGAGTACCACTGATTGTTGTCAGCCACAAAATTCAATATTTGCTCATCCGTTCCCGAAAGCGTTTGGCGGATTCTTCGGTGGATTTTGTGAAAGTGCCAGGGGGTAAAGGGGCAGGCTGAAATGGGCGTTTTGATGGCAGGCACTGGAGCTTGGCCTGCGATGAATGGGGGCGATTGGCTATGAACTGAAGCCGAAATCGGAGTCAAGACTGTTGGCTACCTATTGAGTCACAACGAAAGCCTCAAGTGGTTCGAAGAAAGAGTCCAGATTTGTCCCAAAGTTCTGGCAAAAGATTTCGCTTTTCCAACTGCTTTTCCCACCACCCACCACCCCAGCTTCGAGCTAACGATTCGCCGCGGTCTATATCTCAATTGGCCGATGATTTATCCCCGCCATAAACGAAATAAACGAAAAAAAAACACACACACACACAAAACTTTCCAAGTGTCTGACAATTAGAGCAAACGATAGTTGGACGGATAGATCGTTAATGATGGCATGGTAGCTTTATGGCCTTTTCCAGTGGCAGGAAGATTTCAGCACGTCTCCCGTCAAATGGTGGCACGAAAATTCTTTGGCCGTCTTTTTCGCCTGTTCGGTTCGCGATTAATGATCGAGAAATAAGCTTTATTAATTGGAAACCAGTTGGCCAGTAAAAAGGAAAAGCTAACGAAACATCAACCAAACGGAAAACACAACAATATCCCCAGATCTCTGACTGTTCGGGTACTCTATTGCATCGCATACTTATTTAACAATAATTGTACTAAGTGCATTAATTAGCCGGCGAGCGGACGAGAAAGAAATCATTGGAAATGGATTTAATTGCTCCGCCGGCTTTTATTGTTTCGGCCCGCAACAGAAACGGGCAAAAGCCAACTATTATTTCAATTGGAATTTAATTTTTCGAATAGGCATTGTTTGTTTTTGCTGGCCTAAACGGCGCCCAGATTTTGCGAATTTTATTTCCATTATTTCTGATCCCATCTCGCGCGACCTTGGGAAGCACAAGGCAGAGGAGGCATTGTGTCTTAATGGCTCTGAAGACGCACATTGGGCGGGCGGGCGTCCGGTCGCCGTCCCTTTTCACGCTCAATGTCAATAAACTTAAGTTCTGGAGAATTCATCTGGTTGAAGCGAGACCTCACCCAGCATCCTATCCTCCACATCACATCCCATCCCAGAGATCATCCAATGCCACGATCGGTCGGAGCGACACTTAAGCTGTTATCAATGTATCTATTTCCATTCCGTTTATACTGCTGACTGGCCATTATTGTCTCTCATCTGCTGTCGGGGCCGTAAAACTTTAATTTCAATTGAAATAAGATAACCATCTCGCCTTCCAGGGCGATCCCCAAGCCACGTCGCAGCGTCGCTGTTTTAATGGTTCACATTGCTTCAACCGGAATATGGCTTATTTTTACTCACCAGTAGCATATCTCACTGTTATTTAATTATAGTTGTACAAAATAAAAGAAAAAAATAAAGATCGTATCAAAAAGTTTCCCGACGAGGATGGGATTCGAACCCACGCGTGCAGAGCACATTGGATTAGCAGTCCAACGCCTTAACCTCTCGGCCACCTCGTCTCTTGTCAGAAGCTCTGCTCAAGACCCAACTTCCAATAATACATTTTTAGTTCTTATCAAAGAACCCATATGGAGAAACTGATTAGCAACTATTGAAGTATTTACAGATAATAAATACACTTCCAAAAAGGGTAACAATATACACAATACATATTTACATATAATAATAAGCTACTACGGAAGTGTTTTCTCTGCATATTTATTTACCAATTCTTTAATTGTTTGTTTAAGAACTGTGTCAATGAAAAGGGGAAATATTTGCAAATAAAGCGAATAAGCTTTTGGCAAAGTGTTTGTCTGTTTGCGGTTAAAGAAAGTAGCCAAGTAGTGGCTCGTGTGGGGACCACAGCTTAAGTGAAGCTTAAGATCCTAAGATGTTCTATATGTAAATTTTGAATGGGGTAAAAATGTAGGGGTATCATAATTCGAATAGTAATGCTACGAAGATAGGCTAAGTTCCATCTGAATCTTGGACGACATTGGTTATCATTTTGGTTATATCCATCTCAAAGTCTGACTTAGATCATAATTTCAATTGGGAAACTGGATGAAAAAAAGCTAGACAAACATGGATAGTCGGTCAAATATCTTGAATAACTTGAATCCAAAGCTTATAGGGTATTTTCCTGTCCAAGCCACCTTTGAGCGCTCCTCACACTCCATCAGTTATGTTATTCGTAGAGTAATTTGTTTGCTCAGCCATTCTCTGGAGGGCGATGTTCGAAGGGGTTTTCAATAATTCTCGGATTCTCTGCTGGCGATCGTGCCGCCTCTGACCCAGTTCTCTGTTGATCTTCTGTCGTGGATTTCTTTTTATATCTCTCCCTTTTTTTCTCTTCTCTGTACAAAGTTTGGTGTAAAAAACAAAAGTGGTTTACTTTAGATGAGCCATGCTCGAGCAAGTGTGTCGGGGGCCAAGTGGCTGTGGTGCTGGTGCTGGTTCTGCTGATGATGGTGCTTCTGATGATTTAATATGAGAGCTTCTGCATTTTAAATATTCGCAGCTATAGGAAAGAGATATTCGGTCTTAGACCATTCTTGTGTCCCAGCTGTCAGTTGGTGTTAATGAACCCTTGTCGCCCAGATAGCTTTCAGTTGTTTACGTTCCGAATGCCTATACGGATACCGCGATACCGCGATGCCGCGATGCCAAACACCAGCATTGTCACCTAACGTGTGTCGCCTTCGGGTTCGTTAGGAAAGTGGCCCAGGTTTTGATGATCCAAAGGCACGCGCGTTTTATATTTAGCCCCACACCAAGACAGAGTACGAGTGTACGACTACTAGAGGCTGGCTCCAGTCCGGGGCTAGTCACGTGCACAAGGACATTCCAAGGCTAATTACGTTGGCTTGTTGGCTTCTGGCCAGGCCAGGCCAGGCCTGGACCGAACAGAACCGAACCGACTTGGGCTTGGTTTTGTTTGGCTTTAATACCTGCATACGAGCATACGAAAACTCGTACGTACAGACGAGTGCTGCAACATATACGTACAACACGAACCGTTCATTATTGTCGTCGCTGCTGTTCGTTGCTTGTACGGCTGCTCGTACTTGCTGCAATCTGCGGCATGTATCTGTATCTTTTGCATCTGCGTGGTTGGCTGTGTCTAGTACTGCAGTGCCATCAGTGGTTGCAGTGACTGCAGTGGCAGCCGCCGCTTAATTAGCTGCGTAATTTATTATTGCTCTAATCTCAACGCCAGCGCCGGCGCCAATGCCGCTGGCTTTGACAAATAAACAAATTATTCATATTAGAATATGTATTAATAATGCCTGCCAGCGGCAGCGGCGGCGGTGGCAGTGGCAGCGGTGGCAGTGGCGGCAGCGGCTCCAAGATGGTTTATCTGCTCATCTGGAATATCAACGTAATTATGCATCTCTGGCAGAAAGAGAAGAGAAGAGTGATGTGATGTGATGGGAGGTGATGTGATGTGATGTGGCATCCTCTGCTGAGGGAGCTGGTACTGGGTGCTGGCTGCTGGTTGCAACTATTCTATGACTGGCATTACTTAATCGTTGTGCGGACAATAAAGATGCACACTATAGTAAATATGCATGTTCCTGCAATCGCACAATTATGCCCAATTATGCCACTGGGAAGAGATCTTTAGCAGGAGCAGGTGCTTGAGCGGAATGCCAGGCGGATATCATTGGCTAATGAGCCGCGCTCCATCTCCAGACCCATCTCCATCTCCAACTCTGGATTGTTCCTACTGCTCTGTCATAAAATTAAAATGCATAATCGCGGGCGTTCCGCAGAGGGCGCTTGTTATGGCCCAGACTTTAGATAATCGTACACATGTTGCTTCCATGGTAATTAACATTGCTCGCGATTACTTTTTCTGCCATTTTTTGCCCTTTGCAACAATTGCATGTGCATGCTGAAAATGTGATATTGCCACTTGCCGCTGGCTTGGCTTCTCTTGGCTTGGGTAGGCTGGACGGGATGACGGGGCAACCAGGTCCCGGGCCATTCACATTTGAAGCTAATTAAGCTGGCGTTTAAGCCGCTAGCAATTAGCCGATTTATCACTTGCCACAGAGCCACCAAATCATAAGGAAAAAGGCGTTGGGAACAGCTTTGTAAATGCAAACAAACCGTCTCTGGTTTGAGCCGCAAGTGCTTCTGTGGCGCGTCAGCCAGCTCCCTCAGCACCAGCGGCTTTGACTTCTGCGCAGCCGCAGCCGCAACGCGACGCAGACAGCGACTGAGAACGAGCAGAATGGGCCTGATCCCCATATAAAGCGCGAATTCTGGCCGCGATCAAACTCATTTTCAGTTGAACGCGCCTGCTGTGCAGTTTGGACCAAAGTTTCGTAGCCCATCATCGCACAGGAGTGGACGTCTGATCTTGATCCTGTTAACCAACCGAAGATCTCCGTACTAATTGGTGAGAGCTGAGTAAATGTGAAGAAAGTTTCAAGTGTCAAGAGTGATCCAAAAAGGGGGCCAAAGAGGCAAAGTCCTAGGAGAACATAGTATTCGTGTAGACACATTTCTATAAAACCGAAGAAGCAAACGTTTGCAAATTTAGGATCAACTTGTTTCTTCTTAACCTTCCAAATCTCGGAGACTATTGCGTCTACCACAACGCCAAAGAAGTTTTGAATTAACTGACGGTAGGAAACTGTTCCGATTCCAGCTATAATCCTTACCCACTGTCTGTCATATTAGGAATTGATTAATTATTAATATTTATGGCAGCCTAAATTAAAAATTATATACGATACAGTTTTGATATTTGTAGATTCGTATGTGCAGTCTTAGACCTCATAAAGATCGGATAAATATTGCAACCAGATACATTGCTTGTGCCCAAGTTTGTAATATCTTTTAGATATCTCCTCCTTTGGGGTGTGAAGCTCTCGCCGTTTCCATTAGCGCCGCAGCGAGTTAGAACAAGCTCTCAAGATAATCTAATGTTCTGGCCATATTTCGCCGTTGTTTGCAATTGTCGGAGAGGGGAAAAATGAAAATCCACTGGCGCTCGTTGCGCAATTGGAGTGTGAGAAAATAAAATGCCCCGAGGCATGCAAATTGCCTCGAAATGAGATCGGGTGCTCTGTGGGTCAGCGCAAGATCAGCGGTTCACTCAACCACCAATTCCATGATCGTTTTACAGCTACCACCTGCAATGGGCAACCACATTTGGGGCATCCTCCTGAGCCTGCTGCTGCTGGAACAGATGATGCCGCTGTCCGCGGCAGCCAATCTCGCCCAGCTGGTGAAGAAGCAGAGCCAACAGAAGCAGGGGCAGGTGGCGCAGCCAGCACAGCTGCAACTGCAGCAGCAGCAGCTGCCACAGCAGCAGGTCCACTCACAGCAGTATGTCCAGGACGCGCTTGCCGATTCGCAGGAGCTGAAGAGCGACGAGGAGGAGGACCACGATCCATACCAGATGATGCAGGAGGGCAAACAGGAGTCCCGGCTGCCGGCCTCCTCCAACTACCCATGGAGCGCCTATGCTGGAGCACAGGGAATGGCGAATCCTTATGAGAGCGTGTCCAAGATGATGCCCTTCATTGGCTACGCCCAGCCCGTGCTCATCCCGTTCCCGCTCTACATAGCCCCCGATATGTTCTATCCCGCCTTCCCTGGGGCCACCAACGAGCTCGAGGATGTGGTTATGTCGCGTTCCGCTGGCGGACGTCGTCCGGCTGCACCTCATCCACAGTCCCCGGCCCGAAACTCGCCCATCTACTACGTCCGCCTGCCGCCCACGCCGTACATGTTCGTCCCGAACATGCCACCGAGTCCCTTTGGCAGCGGCTTCTCCCCGCTGCTCACCTACCAGCCGATGCCCTCGTTCTCCACCTTCGGATCCGTGTTCAATCTGCCCGTCAATTTCCTGGCCAACGGCAAGCCCAGCGGGATCTACCAGGTGAATGGATCGCCCAGCGATCTGAGCCAGTTGCCACCCGGCTACGGCCTGCGGCCGCCCACGCCCACCAATCCCTTCCGGCCCATGTCCTCGCCGACCGCCGGCTACGGTCCCTCCCAGCAGGGATTCGGACTCGCCTCCCTGCCAGTCCCGCAGCACGACTCCAAGCTGACCTCGCTGAAGCGTCCGTTCGTGTTCAACGGCCGTCCCGAGGACATCTACATCCTGCCCAACAACCTAAGTCCGCTCTACAACGATCAGAGCTACTACTGAGTGCAGCGCACAGTCTGCCCCAGGCTGTGGCACCAACAGAAAGTATTACAGAACGCATTTATTAGATCGTAAGATGACATCACATTTGCAAGGAAAAATTGTGAAAAGTACACACATAGAATATTGTGTCTTAAGAAAATGTAGAAAATATTCAGATTAAAAGATGGAACGCAGATTGAAATATATGAGAAGTTCCGATCTGTCTTTCTTATTTTAAGTCGAAACGAAAACTTATGAAAATCATTTCCATCCAAGAATTCAACGACCAATACATTTATATATTTCAGACGGACTTTCTCTTTCCGTTTCAGTACCAGCTATATGTTAAAGTTGTTTGAATCCTCCTCCTAATCACAAATATTTATCCTTAGGTACACTGTTATAATACCCTCCTCAAGGGTATTAAATCCGTAGGCACCTAATGTCTAAACTTAGTAACTTAGTGTAAGGTTAAGTCACTTTCAGTTTTGCGCTAATTTTTATATTTTTTAATTGTATATTTTTGGTCGAAAATATAGTGTGTACAGGTATAACTTATAGTTTAAATATCGTGTATGTATACATATACAGTCGAATTACCTTAGCTGCAAGAGCTTCAACCTAGAGATGGATATCTTCTGTGTAGTTTCATAATGATTCGCGGTTTATATGAAAGTCTCGCTTAATTTAATCACCGATGGCTGCCACTTGGGCGGTCTTTTTCTTGATATACTCCGGATCACCGAGGTTGATGGGGCCACCAACCAGCTCCCCAGTCTTCATGTTGAACTCGTACACCCGGGGAATGCTGTTGGGAATGTTAACTTTCTGGATGGCCTCTTTGGAGATGCCTGTGGGAAATGAAGGGATGATGATTGTAAAGATTTAGACACATGCCGGAAGTACTCACCTTCAATGTGCTTGACTAGGGCCCGTGTCACCGTTCCATGAACACAGATTAAGACTCTAGTGCCGTTGAGTACCTCTTGCTTTATCTCCTTCCAGACTGGTTCCACGCGATCCACACACATTCCCAGGGACTCTGTCATCGGGAACTGACCCGCCGGCACGTCGTCGAATATGGGATTGTTGCGTATCACGTAGTAGTACCGATTTTCCGTATTAATTTCCGGTGGCACGTCATCGTAGCCGCGTCGCCAGGCCTGCACCTGATCCTCGCCATAGATATTCGCGATCTCGCGCTTCCTGAAGCCCGTCAGATTCCCATAGTGCCGCTCGCACAGACGCCAGTCGGCCTTCGTCGGCACATAGGCGCGATTCATATTGCTCAGTATCAGCTCGGCGGACTTTTTGGAGCGATCCAACACCGAAGTGTAGACCACATCGAAATCCAGTTTCGACTGGAGGAGCGCTGGAGTGGCCACCATGCAGGCCTCTCGTTCACCTGGTTCGGAATGATGATAATGGAACTCCATTAGTATTATGGATCAGATCGGTTTATTCGTATCCGAATTCAATTACCGCTTTCAGTGAGTGGCGCATCGTGCCAGCCGCAGAATTTGTTCTCCAGATTGAACTCGCTCTCACCGTGCCGCAGCAACACCAGACGATTCGTCTTCATCTTGAACTGGGAGCTGCAATGAAGGTAATGGTGAGGTTAACTGCTTGAATAAGCCCGATATTGTACAGATACGAGTATAGCTGAATAATCTTTAGAGTTTTATTTCTCCTGGCGATGTGCTTCTGGTGTTTGGCAGATTTATCGCTAGCTCTGTTTTCCTACTACTGCTAAGTATATCCATTATAAGGCTGTTTGATAATGGAGCCCAACAGATTAGACGATGAGTGTGGGAACACGGGGAATCCTAATCTACCTCATAGCTGGAGATAACGGTAGCTAAGTCGCGCTGCTTAATTTGAATGTGTGTGTTCACCTCAGCGCTGTCTATGCGATTGTTTCGCTTCCGATGCCGATGCCGGGGCTGAGCTGGTCTGGACTCACACTCACGCGGCTCAGAAACCCCGACGACGACGACAAGACAACAAGACGCGCATTCCTCACATATTTTCGGCTAGTGTACGAACGATAGTATCTGAAAGATACAAACAAGAAGCGAGAGAAAAACGCGCGCTCCGAGAACATGACGAGACAAAACAGAATATAATTCGCATTATCTGATGTCCAGAGAGCAGCACACACACACACACACACACACACACACACACCATTGTATACACCTTTTGCCCTTCCCTCCCTCATGGCTGGTTTCGTTCATCTTCTTTTGTTTTGCTCGGCTCATTCTCCTCTCCAGTACTGTTTTCCTGCATTCCATATTCGCATTCGAATAGATAGGTTTAATCGTGCTCGCGCCTAATTCTTGTCCCATTAATGGTACTCCAGCAACTGCCTTTGATTTGACCTTGATTCAATTGAGTAAATTCACTTTTTTTTGTTTTCGTTTCCATTTCCACAAAATTATTTGTAGTCGAATTGATATAAACGCAGAAGCCTTTTTTCAGAACAGATTTTAAACAATTTAAGCAATACCTACATGTTCTTGTAGATACAAAAAATACAACGTTTTTAAAAACAATGAACAGAGTGACTATTTCAGTGTGATATAACAAAAAGAGAACAATAAAATACAATCGAAATAGATTATAGAAATATAAATAGAACAACTACAAACAAAAAAGAACTGTCTAGACGCTATAGTAATCTTAACCCTGAAAAGTCAGATCAGATTGATGGAGTTGAATTATGAATGAAAACCAATATCAAAAGCAGTGGCTGGAGTACCATTCATTCTATCGCTGGTCCGCCCAATACTTACGCTTGGAACGCATATTTATTCTTTTGTTGCTTGTGTTGTTGTTTGTTGTTGGTTGATTGTTACTAATTTGACGTAGTTTTTGTTAAGGTTGCGTTAGATACGTTACAGTTTGCTTCGCAAGAACTTGCAGATAGCCATTGTCCCGCCGCTCCTGTCCAGCTTTACTACTGCCTACAGATTTAGTTCCCAATGGCTGCTGCTGCTGCTTCTGCTGCCGGCGCTTTGTACTAAGCAAAAATCGTATTGGCAAACAATTTTATCACTGCTGTCGATGGGTTGGACCACGCGTCGCTGTGACGCTTCGGAACGCGCACACACTCTTGCAGTTGGTCGACAGCTGATGCTCTCTGCTGCAGAGCTGATGCACTGCTTCTGCTCTTGTTGTTGGTTTTGCTTTACTGTTGGTGCTTTTCGAACAGCTGCGATTGGAAAAATCAATAACAACTGCAATTGTACACTAAAAGTAAAGAATATTGAACGAAGGGCTCATGTTGCAGACAAGTGAAAGAATGTCTCCGTTATGGGAAGGTCGAAGTTATCTCCAGTCATACTAAATTTGGAAAAACTTTCATTGAAATGATTTGCCAGTGCTACGCAGATTTGAAAAACTAACCCTAACAAAATAAATGTATGCTTAGATCAGTTTGATAAGAATACCTGGAAGAATCCGAAAGCTCTTACATTTATGTGATCCTCAAAAGAAAACAACATAAAAAGTAGCCAAGTAGCATTTTTAGCATCCGTTAACATCCTATCAATTTATACACACTCAATATCTTTAGAAGCATATACATACATATATTTATTCTCAAGATCCTCAAGAGATGTACAGTTTCATTTCCGAAAAATTAGAATAATTTCGTAGATGAAGGTATACACTCATTTACATAATGGAAAAATGGTACAACACAACATAGTTTTCGAATATTTTATAAAACTGTGATAAACCTACCAACTTTCGAAATACACGTTTACTCCGCACTGCGAAAGGGTTCTTGCTGCTCAAGTTATGGCTATGAAAAGAGGCTCTTTCAGACAGAGCAGCTTTTTATAACAAAAACCCTGGAGATCAATTAGCCTGCTAGCGAAATAATTAAAATAAATGCACCTGAAAGCTGTTGGCAATACGCTCATGTTCCGAAAGTTATGTCATTCTTTTGCACTATACATATACATCCATACTAGAATGTACATATGTACCTTTAAATTGTATACAATTTCACAATTAAACCTGCTGAAAGCAGAATTAATCTACTCTGCCCTTCTGCCTCCAAAGTTGATTTTTCAACTTTCAAAATTAAATCAGAACTCGAGAAGTCATAAAAATCGAAGACATTCCACGTGCATAATGGAATATTGGAATATTTTAAATCATTTTCTTTATGGTTTCTGGCTAATTGAAAATGTCCAATATCCAGATAATACATGAATTATGAAAGCCAAGTATTAATTGGTATTTCCATGTCCCATAATCTCCAGAATTACTTTTTACCTTTCGATTTCTTTAAAAATCTTTTTTAACGAAGTTTGTACATCCATTGATATCTGTACAGTATAATAATTGTATTTGTATCTTTCTATTTTCATAATCGAACAGGCATACATTTTGATTATAATATTGATTTCATCTGCTGTATCCCACATTACCTAGCTTTCTCATTAGGTAGTGCTTGGGTTACGGCACTGACTACCAGAGGTATATGCCAGTCGAGACCGGATAACCATCTACTCGAGACCTGCTACTGCTGCTCCGTCGAGCGTTTGACAATGCTGCTCTCAGTGGAGGCCCTTTTGGCCGCCAATATAAAGGTTTTGGCCAACTCTGGCAGCGGCTCAGTCTGCAGAGAAACGTGCGTGGATCTCTTTGGTGTCTTTCATCTTGTATCTTTCGGTTGTGTAGTGTGCGCTGTTTGTGGGTGGGTGGAAAATGCATTTTCCGGCTTTTGATGACTTCTATCAGCGGCTTTTGTTTCTGCTGCCGTTTGCAACAAGTGAGTATTGATGCATTGGAAACAGAAAAATCATTACGGATGTATCTGCAAATCAACCAAGCGCAACCAAAGAATATATATCTGCAAAAGATTGCCGTTTCTACAGTGGATCTCCTTGATATTGAGACGCCAGACACCGATCGAAGCCGATCTACCAACCATCTCCCCTACCCGTGGTGGGCGCTGGAGCATAAGAGACATGACCACTGTCTATCCCCCCATTTTTAGGCCTATGTGATTGTGATTGTTGATTGCGTAGCTCCGCAGAGGGTCTGGTCTGGGCGAGGAATTTATGAGCCATCTCCAGGCCAAAGTGAGCTGAACCCCCTGTGTCACACTCCAAGCAAATATAACTGCTAGATCGCGCATCGTCTAATGGATAGCAAACAATCCAGTGGCATGTAAATAATAACAATAATTAAATTTGCATGCACAAATGCTCCATGAAAGCCAATGAGCGCGTCAATTGCGGAGGCGGAGTAGATGTCGCAGTCACAGTCGTAGTCGAGCCCACAGAAGGTAGATGGTGGATGGTGGATGGTGGCTTTTCATTGTTATAAAACCGGCCGCCGAACAATGTAAAGAAACGAAAAGGAATATCCATGATCTGCCCCCCGAAATAAAGCAATTAAGCCCCTCTTAGAGGTAAATCAGAGACTCTACGAAATGGTTTGAAAGTCCGCATACCTCAGTGAGGAAATCGCGGAGTAAAACTTCCTAATCGTTTGCAAAGGGACCAAGCCTATTGCCAAAGGAAAGATTACCCAAATAATGGAAACAGTAGCAGATTACGATGACCATTACAAAGACAATAAATATAGAGATCAGATGATAATAAATCTTCATGAAAATTGTTTTTAAAAATGGGATTGATTACAATTCAACTAAAAGAGTATTTTCCTTTTAGATTTTGGTACTCTAGAGCGAAACTTCAGCGACATTGATCCCAAAGAATGGCATAAAACGTTTCCCCAATGTGGAGGGCCAGAGCAGTCACCGATTGCCATCAGTAGGCACAAGGTGATACCCATTGGCCTGCCTCCCTTGCATTTCTCTCGCTACGACGAGCTGTTCGAAGAGTTCTTGAGCATACAAAACGCAGGACATACAGGCAAGAAAAATGTTTATCCCTAAAAAGCACTCGAAAATTGTATTTTAGTTCATTTTTCCATTCCTCCCACGTTCTTTGGGGAGCGTCCCTCTGTGACTGGCGGTTTGCTGCAGGACTTTTACGAGGCCAGGGAGGTGCACTTCCACTGGGGCTCCCAGCAGAGCAAGGGCTCAGAGCATTTGCTCAATGGCCGGCGCTACGATCTTGAAATGCATATTGTGCATCGCAACACCAAGTACAACAGCACTGAGGAGGCACAAAAGAACACCGACGGCCTGGCTGTGCTGGCAGTGCTCTTCAAGGTGGTTCGGGTGAGTGAGGATCGGGTAGCTCTCGAGAGGCTCGAAAACTAATACCAAAGCATCTACCTGCAGACAGCACCCACCTTCTACCAGCCAGGACTCAATGAGATCTTTGGATCGCTGCTGCACCTGGGAGACTTCAACAGCACCTATGTGCCTCCAGTTCTGATCTCACTCGGATCGCTGTTGAGCAATCTGGATCGGGGGAACTTTTACTGCTACAAGGGTTCGCTGACAACGCCCCCCTGCTCGCCCTCCGTGCTGTGGCACGTGTTTGCCGAGGTGCTGCCCATCTCCCACCAGGATCTGCCTAAATTCTGGCAACTGCGGAACCGCCATGGCCGACCATTGCTCAATAATTTCCGGCCACTACAGTCGCAGGAGACGCGACAGGTCTTCCATCGGCGGCCAGCAGATCAGTGGCTCTGGTTATAATGATTAAATAATGAAAGATAATTGTATATAAATTTCAACTTTATTTGGGAAGAGTTCGCTGGCTTCAGTTCGGATCTCGTCTACTTATTGACTTTTCTGTAGCGAGCCAGGAACGAGGCCAGTAACCCAAGCTGGACGGCGCAGAGGAGCTTGTTCAGCGATGGGCAGCGGGGGAACAGCCCCAATGGCAGCTCTGGTGTCGGGTGCGATATGATCTGCATCTGTCGGGGGCTGCGGACCATAATGGCCAGATGCTTGGCCTGGTTGCCAGTTCTGAGCGTGGTCTGGATCTGGGTCTGGGTCTCCTTCGACTTCAGCCCCGCCGAGGGCCAGCTCAGACGAGGCACAATACGATAGTTCGCTGGCATGACCACGGTGTGGTACTCTCGATCTCGACCGTCGAAGGGTGGACCCGGTTTGCGGACACGAGGATTGAATGGGGGATTGAAGGGCGGCTTGACCACCACCTTGCGACGCGACTGACTCCCGTCGGACCTCCGCCTCGCAAGGTCGTGCTCGAAACTGGTATCCATTGGTGGCTTGGACTGCAGGTCTGGCTCCTTGATGAAGGGATTCTTACCCTTGTAACCTACTTTCTTGTCCTGATCCTTGCGCAGCAAGTTTCTCAGCTTCTCGGTCACTACATCTGCCTTTAGTGGCTGGGACTCCTTCTGGGTTTCCTGGGCAGCAGGCTTCTCCGTCTTGGCTGTCGATGACGGGTTGTCCTTAGGAAGAGGTTTTCGCTCTTGGGTTGTGGATGTTGGATCTTCCAGCACTTCATAAGTGTTCTCCCGTTGACCCTGATCGGACTGTGGTTTCGCTTTCCTCATGATTGGTGGCGGCTCGTACTTTTTCACTGCAATTGGTGGACTATCTACCTTTTTGGGGGGTGGTTTCGGTGTGTCTCTTTTCAAGAAATGCGGCATGTGTCTTCTCACTTCAATTATTGGAGCCTCTATATTTTTTGTGACCTGCTGATCGCTGGGTGATGGCGGATTGGATGCTTCTCTGGTTGTTGGTGGGGCCTTCGAACTACCATCAGTTTGATGTGATGATGTTGGCTCCTCACCAGCCTCGAACTGAATGGGGAAGTCCTTGCGGAGTGGCTGCTGCTCCTGAGGAGTCAGGGGCAGTGTCTGTGGCGATGGTGGTGGAATCGTACGCGGCGTACCCTGAAACTGGGGAGAACCTTCCGGAATCTTCTGGCGCTTTGATGGAGGAGCCTTCGCCGGGACTGGCTTTGGCACCGGCGTCTGCGGCTGTTGGGCATCACGTTTCTTCTGGCCAGTCTCGCCGGATTCGTAGTTCTCGACAGAATTTCCAGAAGCCTCGGGCCTAGGATCTGCCTCTTGCTGCTGTTTGTGGAACACTTCTTGCAGCAGGTTATTGAGCTTCTCGAGCTTTCTTTGGGCATTCTTCTTGTTCACGTAATACTCCAAAAAACGCTCATCCTTCTTGTTTTCGGTTTCCGGATTTTCTTTGTTTTGCAGCCAGTCCCATTCGTGATCGCCCGTGCTGCCTGGAGTCGGAGTATTCCCCTGGCCTTCCTTCTTTTCGTTGCTAAAGAAACGCAGATTGGCCTCATCGAGGCTCTGATGTGGCTTCTTCTCGCCACTCTTGGCTGGCCTCTGAACGTCGTTCTCCCGCTCTTCTCCCAGTACCTGCCTCTTGTCCAGTTCCTTAAGCATTTCCTCATCTGCAGTGACCATTTCCTGTTTGCCTTCTTCTGCGTCGTTCAGCAGAACCCTGATAATTTCCTTCTCTTCTGCAGTCTCGAGATCCTGCTTTCTATGGCGCTCCAATTCACTTCTGATGATCTCTTCAGCACTAAGAAACATATTTTCTTCAATCTGTGAGTGTTTCGGTTCCGTTTCTTCCGCTTCTGCTTCCACCTCCTTCCACTTTCCAAATTTTTCTTCTGCAAGGCTGTCTTGATTATAGTCCCTGGGTACCGCCTTGTCCCCTGTTGACTCTAACATTTCAACCTCCTCTGCCTTTTCAAGCGCCAATTCACGTCTGAGCATCTCTTCAGCACTTAGATACATATTATCTTCAGTCTGTGAGTGTTTCGGTGGTCTATCTTCTGCTTCCACTTGCTTCCACTTCTTAAATGTTTCTTCTGTCAGGCTGTAAGGCTTTTGTTTCCTGGGTACCTCCTTGTTCCCTGTTGAATCTGACATTTTAATCTTCTCTGTATTTTCCAGCTGGTTGTCTTCTGCGGAAACCTCAAGATTCTGTACAGGTTTATGGGTAAGCATATATGTCAATGTCTGCGTATATTGTTTCATGTTCTCAGAGTCATCTGCTCTGGATAGCCAGTCTGTCCTGGGCTTCATTATTGACTCGAAGCGTTCTTTGTCCTCTAGACTTTCAAAAACAAATTTATGTTCAGGCCCACGTTTTGGCTCATTTTCTGAGGGGACTTTAGGAGGAGTCTTGGTCTGGTCATGCTCAAAAATCTCGGCTTGCTTTAAATTAGCGTTTTCCGTTTTATTTTCCGGCTTAAGTTGACGATCGTTCTCCTTCACCTTCGAATTTTTCCCCTTGGTTGCCTTATCCATATCGGTGTTGGGTTTTTTCCCAGGTTCCCCTTTACTCTTCGAGGTAAAGCTTTCGATTTTTTGCCGTATGTCTTTAGTGTATGACAACGGTATCTTTGTTAGTTTATTAGGGAAAACTTCACCCTTTTCTGATGAAGCTGATTCCTTTTGTTTACCTGTCATGGGCTTTATATTCAGGCTCTGGAATGTGTTGATGAATGGCCTAGGGCGCTTTTCCATGGATTCTTTAGTCTTCTGCGAAGATGTCCCTTCGTCCACAGCGTCCACTTTTGTCATATTAGAATCCTGGAATGGCGGTTTGGTGGAGCCTTTATCGTCGCTCCCAATGATCATTGGTGGTGGCTGATCCCTTAGCCAAGTTTTGTCAACAGGCAAGTCCTTCTTGGTTTTATCTGGAACATTTTCAGCATCCGCATTCTCAGTACATCGGCAATCGTCGGACCCCGATGTGGAGCCAACGATACTGTCGTTTTCTCCTGAGCCCTGAGTCCCGGAGGCAACGGTGGCTTGGCTGGAGTCGTTGGACTCCAGCCAACCACTTATGTGTAGGCCCTCCTTCTCATTTACTTGCCAGGGACTTGTCAATGGGTGCTTTTTGCCTTTGTTTGCATCATAGACCGGATTCCAGCTGCCGTTCTCCGTCAATTCCCGAAAGCTTTTCTTTTTTTCTGTCTTAGTCAAAGCCTTTTCCAAGGCCGACAAAGGTTCGAACAGATGTTCCGATACGTTCTCCAGACCATCGTCAATGCTACTCTCTTCGGAGAGGAATTGTGAAAAGGATGAGTCGCTGCAAGGGATAAGGGATAAGATGGTCATGCGTCAAGTCAACCTATGATGAGTTAATCCGCATACCTCAAGTCAGGGTGAGTCCGCAGGGTGTCCAGTATTGTATGCGGGGCCACCTCGTTCTGGCAAATTCGGTGTATGGCCGTAAAAAGGGGAAATCTGTGGGTGTTCGTGATAGTTAAATGAGGTTCGATTGGGCGCCATTCGGAGCCACTTACTCATCCTGCATGTTCTCCTCCTCCAGAAAGGTGTTCAGCTCGGCGGCAACCAAGGGACCGAGCAGTTTGCGGCCATTTAAGAGAGTGGCCTCAATCTCCTGAATTGTCTTTCCAGAAGTGATAAAACTTTTGGCAAAGGTGACATTCTTATCGACTTCAGGGCATAAAAGTACAAGGAAAGATTAGTGGCTCTTCCTGCTCTGTAAGTCTTTAACTCACCATAGGTGGAGGCCACCGAGTTCGCCACAGCGCAGCTCTCAAAGAATGTGGACATTTTGGCGGAAGGGAAGAATGCCATTGTGAAGCGCATCATCTCCTTGATACCCAGGTGGATGGCAGCTACGCGAGCATTTTCGCCCAATTTCAGGCCATCAACGAAACCCGCACCCAGGGCAATGATGTCCTTCAGCGTGCCACACAATTCCACGCCATCAACGTCGTTGATGGCAATCACCCTGCAGTTTTCGGTTTGAAGCACCTCGGTCAGGAGCCGCGCATCATCGTCATTGTTGCATCCAATGGTAATCTCACAGAGCTTCCCCTGGGCCATTTCTATGGCGCTTTTGGCCGACATCATCGAGTAGCACGGTATGCCCAGATGCTTGCTAATCGCGTTCGAGAACAGATCGATCTCGCCATCCCAAACGTGAGCCAGTCCCTTGACCATGGACAGGGCGATGGCGGTCTTCTTCACATGGCCGGCCAATATATTGCAATATGATTTCACAAAGTGTTGTGGCGTGGCAAAGATCATGATATCGGCATTCTGGGCAGCCGCCAAAATATCATTTACTGCAATCTGCAAAGAAATAAATTGATTAATTTGCCCTGCGGATTGCTGCAGCGGCTGTAGCTCTCTCTCTCACCAAATTGTCTGGCAGCCTAATGCCAGGCAGATACTTGATATTCTCGTGGCAGTTGTTCATCACCTCAGAGAGGTATTTGTTGTGAACCAGCTCGTCATAGACATAGATGTGCGCACGGCTGTCGAAGCCCTCCATCTGTTGAACATTGTTGCTCACAGAGGCTGCGATGGCCGAACCCCTGAAATGGGAGGGTTATAGTCGATATCAGCCAGAAACACCATGTCCACATACCAGCCCTCCGAACCAATGATGCACACTTTCAGCTTTCGGACCATCTTAAATTTTGTTCATGAATTTTTGTATTTATATTATGCAATTTTAGACCAAAGCGCGACCAAATGATTGCCCACGGGGGCATATGATTTTGAATTTATTGTTGAATTTGGATAAACAAAAGTGTTAAATACTAACAGCCCTACTCTGAAGTGTGAAACATGGCTGAACGTTCACGTACAGCTAACTCCCCACCTACTGTACGTGCATGGATAGGAACTCTGCCCCCGATGGCAGCTCTTGTTTGTGCCTCGATTTTGGCTTCCTGCTCGGAAATGGCACGAATCTCGAACTCGGTGATGATCTGGGAAATACGACTCTTGGCCTCGGCTGCCAGTTTCGGCGGCAGTCCCTTGACGCTGATGCAGGCGCTCTCAAAGAACAAGTCGTAGCTATTGCGTTGCTCCACGGGCGCAGGAGGTTTACTAATTGATGTGGGTACAGCTGCAACAGTGTAATTAGTCTGCCCCCCAACTGGCGACACTTTCTGAAAGAAGGCAGCCAGTTCCTCACGGTTATGCGTAATGCTCTGTAGCAGCTCCTCTCGATTCTGTGGCGCTGGCTTCATGTACGGAATAAATTGGCGTTTCAGAGGCATGGCGAAGCGTTGAATACGCGGCTGTTTGGTTAATTCCGGCTGCAAGTAAACGAAGATTTGCTAGCTTTCCAACGAAGTCAACAAAAATACTCTAAACAAACCTTTACATCGGCTTCAGCGATGGTGTATGCCTCTTCCAATATGTTTTCCTCGTCCTTTATTGTTATGTGGCTATTCCACATTTGTCTGTTTGGTTAATTGACGTCTTGAGTGGATATTTTCCACCAATTGCGAGGTTGTTTTGAAAATCGCTCAAATCGGGCAATTGTTTACAATAAAGCCGCCAGCGTTAGTGATGTGCGTCACTCGATTTGCACTAGACAATCGGTAAATATCGGTATTTAAATATATTTCAATATTGAAATTAAAAATTAGAGCTATTTTTATTAGTCTGTTACATTTCAGCTGAGGCCGTCAAAGTGTGGTTGCTGCACCACAGCACATCCACTGCTGCTCTGCCTGAGCAGATACAAGCTAGCTGGTGGCGTCTCCAGGGGCATCTCAATGACATCCCCGTTTGTACTGTTATCATTAAGGCCCCGCAGCTCCAGCTCGCAAATGAGCTGCGAGACGCGCATTTTGGCTTCCGCCATGAGCTTCGGCGACAGAGCCTTCACACTGGAGCTGACGCTCTCGAAGAACAGGTCTACGTGGTTTTTCTCCTTAGGTGGCGGGGGGTGCGTCGACTGGCTGCTCCCCATCAGTTCACGGAAGGACTCCATCAGCTCGTTTTTATCCTGATGAATTTGCATCAGCAGCCTGAGGCCCTCCTGATTAGATGCGGAAGAGCCGGTGGTGCGCTTTGTGGTCATCGCCGAGTCGGTCCCCAACGCATTGGCCTCTTGCAGAATTCCTGAATGAGAGTCGACATTTGGCTTGTTGTTTGTCTCCGACTCAGATAGAATTTCTTGTTTGGGGACGGGACATGTGATGCTGTGATTCGCGTGATCAATACCACTTGGTAATGCATCGAATTCGGTGGTTATAACGTGCACGTTGGTAGCGATAGGTTCTGGAGACACAGCTTCCAGGTGGTCAGGTTCATTCACATCGGACTTTGCAGGTGACGCCTGCTTGAGCACTTGCACAGGCCGCTTCTGGAAGTATTTACTCCGTTCTTGCCGCACAGTCAACTCGTTTCGTATCGCTCCCTCGCCTTTGGTAATCAGGGCCTCCAGATTTCGCTTGTGCTTCGTGGTACGCTCGTGGCGGACGAGATGACATCGATTGCAGTCCAGGCGGCAGTGGCAGGCACGACAGAAGGGCTTATTCGGATCATCGTCGGAACGTTTTAACCACGGCTCGAATAGGTTCAGCCACTTCTCGCAAAACCTTTGATTATACTTCGGTTTTCCGGCGCCAGCGCCTCCAACCTTCTTGTCGTTTTCCTGCTTAACGGATTGTTTGATCTTTCGTACCACTCTCACCCTGGCTTCCTTCCTGTAAGTGATTGCATATATTTCAAGCTGAAGTTATCTCTATCAATCTTTCGACTTACCAGTCTAAGTCGCAAGTATTTTCAGAAAAACTCATCCTATATACAATTTATTTATTTACTTGTTGTTGTTATCAGCTGTCCAGGGCTGGCTAACATCGATTACAAAATTCCGCCTTCCAACACTGGCTTTAGGTATGGCACGACTAGGTAGACATTTTCATTTATTTTAATTCTTTATTGAACTTGGGAACCAGAACAAGAGTAAGGATATATGTGTGTTTATGTTAGCCAATTGTGCAAATGCACGGGTCCAAGCAGAGCCAAAGCGGAAGAGCCTGCATAAATTCAACACTGGAAATTTTGTGTGTGTGTGTGTAATTGGCAATATGTTAAATATTATTTGCAACGGCAAAAAAGCAGTGGATAAGACACTATTTGTCTTGCAAGCGGGACGTGCGTGTTCGCTTTCAACAATATTATTTAAATTCGTAATTTGAAATCGATCAGTGACCGAAGCGGACGGTTGCGAGCGGGATATGCTTCTACATTTTCTATGGTACCGATTTGTCAACAATAACTCTGCTCAAGCGGCTAATCGAATCTACTACTACTACTGGAATATGTATGAATATTGGCATTATAAATGCTCATATGAGGCTAACTTGCCAACGGGCAAAGTTGCAAAGGGCACTACAAAAAAAATTGATCTTGAGACATTAACTAGACGTTCCTATTCTTTAGAAAAAATGCTGCTTGCAATATTCCCAAATAAATAGTGACCCTGTGACATGGACATTGAGTGAGCGCACCACTCCGAATTGGGGTATTTCCACGGCATAGTCCAAGAAACCAATTAGATCCGCTGGTATCCCATGCTTTTCGTGCCTTAAAACGATTTAAGCGATGAGAATATATAGTTATTGCGATTTCCCGGTCAGAAATAACTCACCCCAATAGCAGGACACACTTTTTGGGGAACTTAAAGTTGGCAAAGCTAACGCTGTGAGCGGTCTGCTCGGCCCCGACAACTCTAAAGCCCTCCATTTGTTTTTCCATTAGAAATGCACCAATGCAACTGGGCTTCAACTCGATAATGTCCAGCGTCTTCTCAGCAGTCATGCTGAAATTTAAATATGCATTAGATCCGCATGTACCATGTGAGTGCTTAACTATAAACTTAACCTTAAGTTGGTGAAGTCGCTCTTTCCCGTTTGGGCCTTGTTTCCCAAAGCCAATGTTTGAACACCCAAAACCTCACAGGTACGCGCCAGACCGCCCAGATTTGGCAGCTTATCGATCAGGGATGCCACCACCACCAGTTGCTTGTTTGTATCTACAGCACACGTTGTCACCAAATCAGTGTTGGGATATATATCGCCAATAGGATTCATTTTTCTCTGCACGTTTCCGTTGATGGCACCTTCCAGCGATGTCGGCTCTGCCAATGATCCAGCTTTCTTCGTTTTAAAGAATGAACGAATGGCTCTAAGCGAGTCCTCAAGCATAGAAGTTCCAGCGGGCACTGAAGGTCTTATGCATTCATCGAACGGTGCATCTGTCATATAAAGGATGGCTTCTGCCGCAAAACAGGGATTTAATTTCTGGCTCCTCATTATGCAAGATAGCATGAGACGTGGTTCCTTTCCCAGTTCTTCGAACTTGCCGCCCAACGTAGTTTCTATCGAAATCTTCAGGGCAACAGATATGGGCATATGAATACTGTAAAAAGAAATTGTTAAGCACTTCTTTCATTCGATATGTTCTGAAGTGCCTTACCCGGTTTGCTCGCACTTTACCGCCAGCTTGTGCAGAACCAGTTGGGCAAGCACACGGGTTTGAAAGTGGGAGCCCATGGTGAGCGGTAAGAGTGTCGTAAAAATGGCATCCAACTGTTCTGGCTTTAGGGACTCCCAATTGGCCATGCAGTACAGATGAACCACGCTAGTGAGCGACAAATGTTTACCGGGAGTGAGGTCCGGGAACAGCGATAGCTTATCCAATAGTGGATCAATGCCTGGCAACATATTAGACACCAGGCACTCGAACATGTAGCTTACATTGAGTTGGTCATTGGGCCACAATAGTGCCTCCCACAGTAGATCGGACCACTTTACAAGGTCGGGTGTGCCCAGGAACAGCAGAGCCTTGCAAATGCGCATTTTAGTTCTGTGCTCCTTTGAGTTTTCAAAATAGCGCGGCTTCTTGGCCGACAGCTCCTTGTTGGCCCACAGCAGTTCCTGAAACAGTCCGTTCACATCGCGAGACTCGTCCCGTAGGTGAAATGCAGTGCTTAAGAACCTCGATCGACTCAAGGCATCATCATCAAAGACATTTGCGATACGGTAGACTTGGGCGGCCTCAATGCTTTGAAAGAGAATACATATGTCAAGAGTTATATACTCTGCCATTATCACAAGTCTTTGCTCTCACCGTGCATCTCCTGTAGTGGTCTCTCCATTAAGCAATTGTCCCAGGACCAGGGGCATCGGCAATGTAAAGTTCTCGAATGCTTCGAGACAACTCGGTCGCTGCTGCAGTAAATCCTTAACGAATTCCTCATATTCTTCTTGCGTCAAGTAGGCAACCGCGTATTTGAGAATATATCGAACATAGGAATTGCTGAAACCCAAACAATGAGTAAAATCAATTGGAAATAATGTTTCAGACTCAATGCTTACGCCTTGGCCTTGTTGCATATGGCCAAACGGGCTACCAGAGCTGCCAATATGACGCCATCGTCTGCCAATCGCTCTCCCTGGCATGCCAATAGCCAGCATAGAAGGGCAAATGTTTCTTGGCTGCCCTTATCCAAAAGATCCAAGGGTCTTAAGTTCATCTGTTCTATCTGGCGCCAATTGGTAAAGTTGATTCTAACAAAGAGATCCACACTTTGTTCGAGCACATACGACCTCTCATCCCTTAACTCGCAGTTGAACTTCTCGAGCAAATGCTCCTGCATCTGTTCGAGGCCCATGGCCCCGGGTTTAGTCAATAGTGGATCCAAACCATACACAGAATAGTAGCTCGCGTACTCATCCTGAAAATCGGAGAAGTCGCAGTCTAGGAAAACAGGGACAAGGCGCCACCAACCGTGCTGCGCCTTGGGAACGGCTTGTAATTGCCATAAAAATGCTTGCAACAGATTACAATCTGGGCAGTGCTGCGAAACAATTTCATAGCAGCGCTTGCTGAAGTACGGTAGATGGGCCCCAAAGTTTTGGCATTTGCTGATTTTGTCCGTCAAGCGAACGTGGTCCATATAGATATCGCTGGTATTAAATAGCGACTCCACAAACATCATATAATCGCCCAAGCTCAGGCTCTCGATTGTGTCCTGTAAAACATATGTGTAAACAGCTCTAATGTCAAAGTCTGGTATAGGTTACGATACTTACATGGAAAAGGAAAATCACCCGCTCGTTTATTAGCTTTCTCAGTGCGGGATTCTGCAAGATGCGCACTCGAGCGCATAGCTTGAAGAGCAAATCCTTGGCAACGGGTGGCACCTGATCCGGATGTATGCACCGCAACCAATGAAGCAATGGGACACAGTGCCAGGGAATCTGTACCAGTGACTCCATTAATACTTCAGAGCTCAGATCTCCCATAAACTCCCTGGTCTGCTTCTCCGACAGGCGGTCTTTGGTCTCCCAATTGAAGAGCTGCGTTCTGTTGGTGGCCGCTAAAAACTCATAGACCAGATCAGTACTAACTACCCAGAAGAGGCTCAGCTTAGTGAGGAAGTATTTGAGTGTCCATTTCAACACCAATATATTGTTATCCTGCAGGAGTCGGATGCACAAGATGCGCAACCAGCCCTCCCAATCATCGCTCACGTCAGACGACTTCAGGGCCAGGCGCGGCAACAGAGTAGTCAGTGTGGGCAGCACCAGGTGGGACTGCTGCTCCTCTAAGTTCTCCATAATGTCCACATAGGCGGACCACTTTCTTTCACTGCACTGCAGTCGATCGAGTATCTTTGGTGCTCCATCGCCAGCGTGCGCCTCATCAATCTCTAGAATCTTTCGCATGATAAAGCAGGCAGACCTGCGGTCTTCACGCATTTCCGATTGCAACAGATTCTGTATGATGTCGAAAAGCTTCTGGCAAAATTCGATTCCCAGCTTCGCCAGAAAGTCATCAAACAGATGCAGCAAGATTTGCGCCACATATGGCTGACGGTCGCGGCTCAAACTGAGACACCAAAGCTGCTCAAGCAGGTACTTTCCATCAGCGCCGGAAAGCTTTCGCTGGTGCAGTTGCACGCAAACGAGAACATTCGCCACCAGTTGCCGGCGGGAAGCTGTATCCTCCCTATTGCCACAAATCACCACCGAAACAAGCTTGTGAAACACCTTTGCGCCGAATCGGACATTCCACTTGCTGTTGGCCTGCATCAAGTTATACATGCACTGCAGGACTTTTTTCAAGGCCAACTCGTTTTCCTTGTGCATATCAACCAGGTCGTATAGCATTTCATCCAATTCGGCGATATCTCCTTGTAAATTCTGATTTTGAATATATGATTCGAGGGCCTGAACAACCGCGTGCGAGGTTGTTGGCGTCGTGGCTTTGGTACCCGGCAGAGACATTGCTTCTTTTCACTTCTTCTTTTTCAAGGTCAGGTCCTTCTGGCGGCACTCTACAAGTTTCTGCAGCTCTACAAGTCTCCGGCACTCTACAAGTGAACACTTCCTCCTTCGTATGCAAATATTTCACAATTGGCTGCAACTCCCCCGTGCACATTGTATTTATTAGTTCCTTCAACCAGCCCCTACAGTATCGGCATGAGCTCCACAGCTGTTTGTCAACCAATTGTTGTGACTGTCCCGACCGTGTGCCATCACTATTAAATAATTGTACTGCCACTGCACGTTTATTAACTGTCATTGCATTTGTTAACGAAATTAGTAAATACTAATTTGTTTACATGATATCTAAAATTATACTATTGAGCAAGTTTAATTTATTCAAAATTTAAAATACGTATTTTCAAATTTTCTTAGCCGCCTATAAATGCGACTACCTGTGAATGTCGAATTTATTTGTTTACATTTTCAAATGTACGAATGATTTGTCCATTTCTACTTCTTTAAATCCTCACCATTATTTTACTTGCTTTCTTTGATCCTGGTCCTTTTTTATCTCATCTCCGAGGGTTTAATGCACTCTTTTGGCTGTTTCTTTATTTATCTGTGTTTATTAGTTCCCACAGTGTCGGCATGAGCTCCACAGCTGTTTGTCAACCAATTGTTGTGACTGTCCCGACCGTGTGTCATCACTATTAAATAATTGAACTGCACTGCACGTTTATTAACTGTGTCATTGCATTTTTTAATCAAAATTAATAAATGCTAATTTGTTTACATGATATGTAAAATTATACTATTGAGCAAGTTTAATTTATTCAAAATTTAAAATACGTATTTTCAAATTTTCATAACCGCCTATAAATGCGATTACCTGTGAATGTCGAATTTATTTGTTTACATTTTCAAATGTCCCGCCAAATATCGCAAATGATTTGTCTATATCTCACCATTATTTTTCTTGCTTTCTTTTAGCCTGGTCCTTTTTTATTTCATCTCCGAGGAGTTTAATGCACTTTTTTGGCTGTTTCTTTTTGCCTTCCCCGGCCTGTTTTTCCATCTCAGCTTTGGTTTGCTGCCGAACGGAGAACAGGCCAAAGCTGACCTTGTCGGCCCTCATTGCGTCTACAATAACAACGGTTACCTTCTTGCCGGGCTCCATTATGTCCAGTTTGGGCAATAGCTTGATGCCCATCTGCAGGATTTGCCCGAAGTCCGTGCAGCCCGCGGCCATCTCATCAATGATCAGAGGATAAACACCGCGAAAGATCACCGACTGACGAGCCTGGGACTTGCAACCGATGAGCATAACGATAGGGCAGGAAGGGCGCATCTGGCTAACCAGCTGCGGGATCATCGAACACGGACTGGCTACGATAATTGCCTTTGCTTGGGCCGTGGTGGCCGCCTCAACGATTGACATGGACACGGCCGATATTTGATTAGCTGGCGCCATCCGTATGACGCTCCTCACGTTGTTCTGGATGCTCTCGTACCACATAACCGCCTCCACCTTGGAGCATATTTTCGCCATGCACTTGATGCACTCGACGGGATACTTTCCTTTAGCGGTTTCGCCCGACAACATCACACAGTCGGCCCCATCGAAGATGGCATTGGCTACATCTGATGCCTCGGCCCGCGTGGGTCTCGGCTTGCCGATCATCGAATCTAGCATTTGGGTGGCGCAGATGGCGGGTTTTCCCACCTGGTTGCACTTGGCTATGATTGCCTTTTGCGCCAGGGGCACCTCTTCGGTGAGTATTTCGATGCCCAGGTCTCCGCGCGCCACCATTATGCCATCGGAGGCAGCGATGATACTGTCGATGTTCGCCATGCCTTGTTGGTTCTCGATTTTGGAAATGATCTTGATGTTCTTTCCCTCCGGTCCCAGCACATTGCGTATCTCGGCTAGTGCCTGGGCATCGCGTATGAACGAAGCGAAAACCATATCCACCTTCTGCTCCACACCGAACTTCAAGTCCGCCTTGTCCTTTTCGGAAACAGCCGGAAGATCCACCGCCACGCCTGGCAGATTCACGCCCTTGTGCGAGCCGAGTTTGCCTCCGTTCTCCACCTCGCATGTTACTTCATCGCCAGCAATCTGCTTAACCTTCAGGGCGATCAGTCCGTCGTCAATGAACACCCGATCCCCGGTCTTGATGATACTCGGCAGCTTCATGTAATCCACATACACCCTCTCCTTGTTGCATTTCTTCTTAAGCTCTTTGTTGGTAGATAGCTTGATGGTATCGCCCTGCTTCAGTTCGATTTCGGACGTGTCTCCGCCCTCAAGTTTGCCCGTCCGAATTTCCGGCCCCTTGGTGTCCAGAGCAATGGCCACCGGCTTGAACACACCCGCCTGCTTGGCGTACATATCGATGGCCTTGCGCGCCGCCTTAATCGTCTGGCTGTGGTACTCGTGGGAGCCATGCGAGAAATTCAGTCGTACCACTCGCATTCCGGCGCGAATGAGCTCCACCAGAACCTCGGGCTTGTTCGAGGCCGGCCCAATGGTGCAAATGATGCCACTCAGTGGAAACCCTGAGCAGGGTGCATTGAACTGCAGTCGCGACTGGTACTCCAACTGCGTGGCAAAGGGCCCGCGATCCAGCTTGACCATCGGTCCGGCACCCTGATCAGCCAGAGGAGTAAATTAATAGCCAAAGCTCCAAAGGTTGGCAGCGAAACGTACCTTCTGAGCACAACCCGCATAGCTGCAAGAACTGGTTGAAGACCAAGGCGTTTGACACGGAAGCGACCCATTGCAAGCCGCTCTCCGCTTAAGAAATCCAACAAATCGGGGAATTTTGAACAAATATTGAAATAATGACAAAATTTAGTTCGATCTGTGACTAGATCTGAGTGGAAAATGATCCAAAAGGCAAAGCCAAACTACTTTGATCTTCTAAATCTATGGGTATCCACGTACATACATGATTAGAATTTATTATTCTTTTTGAAGAGAACACTATATTATTCAACAGTGATAGCTTAAATTTGTGTGTCGGCGGCCTGCGCGGCGCTTTGACAGCGGTTCTTATCCTCCTTCTTTCGATATTCCAATATACGCAATTAATAAATTAACTTGGTTATTAACATTAATCAATGCGACGCCTGCTACTGTTGCTGCTACTGCGACGCATCAAGGTACTTCCTCAGCGACAAGATTTATTCGACGGTACTGCAAGCAGAAATTAGAGTTTGGTTGAAATTGGTCGGTGTTTTCGTTTACTTTGCATGTCAATGCCACTTACACAATGCGAATGGTGTTGGTGAAGCCGGAGCCCTGCTTCCAGCCTGTGACAACGACCACAGCGTCACCGGTCTTGATGAAGCCGTTCTTCTTGCCCACCTGGACACCGAACTGGACACGCTGGTCCACATCCTTTAACCAGTCGCTCTGTGGTGGCTCTGCGCATAAAAGATAAGGTTATTAGTACCATGTATGGGTGGAATACTGGGTAGGTGGGGTACACTTACCCTTGTAGATAAGGGGCACCAGGCCACGGTAGAGATGGGCCTGTCGGGCCGTCTGGGGCAGACGAGTAACGGCAATGATGGGGCAGCGTGGGCGGTACTTGCTCACTTGGAAGGCGGACTTTCCGCTGGTGGTGATCACCACAATGGCGGCAGCCTTGGTCTTGGTGGCGGCCTCAACGGCAGCAATGGCCACACCATGAGCAGCATCCAGGACGGCCACGCCTTTCACCAGATCGGCAAACAGATTCGCATGCCAGAGAGCAGCTTCGGCCTCCTTGCAGGTCTTGGCCATGGTCAAGACACACTCCAGGGGATACTCGCCCTTGGCTGTCTCGCCGGACAACATCACACAGTCGGCGCCATCGAGCACGGCATTGGCCACATCAGATATTTCAGCGCGAGTTGGGCGGGGCTTCTTCACCATGGACTCCAACATCTGGGTGGCGCAGATCACGGGCTTGCCGGCCTTGTTGCAGCGGGCAATCATGGCCTTTTGGGCCAGGAACACCTTCTCGGCTGGGATCTCAATGCCCAAATCTCCACGGGCCACCATGATGCCGTCTCCGGCCTCGATAATCTCATCCAGATTGTGCATGCCCTGCTGGTTCTCGATCTTCGAGATGATCTTGATGTTCTTGCCCTTCTCGCCCAGCACCTTGCGGATCTCAGCGAGAGCAGCGGCATTACGGATGAACGAAGCAAAGACCATGTCGACATCCTGTTCCACACCAAACTGCAGATCGGACTTGTCCTTCTCGGACACGGCGGGCAGATCCACCGGCACGCCGGGCAGATTCACACCCTTGCGGGAGCCCAGAGAGCCGCCGTTCTCCACCTCGCAGGTGACCGTGTCCTTGCTCACCTCGCGCACCACCAAGGAAATGAGGCCGTCATCGACGAAGATGTGATTGCCGGGCTTGACAACCTTCACGATGTTCTCGTAGTCCACATAGACCACCTCCAGGGAGCCCTTCTCCAGGAAGTCCTTGCTGGTGGACAGCTTGATGGTATCGCCCTTCTTCAGCTCGATCTCAGCTGTGCCGCTGCCGCCAATTAGACCAGTACGGATCTCGGGTCCCTTGGTGTCCAGGGCAATGGCCACGGGGTGCTCGTAGCCGACCTTGGCCGAGTAGTTCTTGACCGCCTGGCGGACATTGGCCACCGTCTGGGCGTGATACTCGTGGGAGCCGTGCGAGAAGTTCATGCGAGCAATGTTCATGCCGGTGGCCATCATCTTCTCCAGCATCTCGACGCTGCTGGAGGCCGGGCCGATGGTGCACACGATGCCGGACAGACGCACATGGGGAATGGGCGAGTCGAACTGCAGGCGGCACATGTGCTCCAGTTGGGTATCAGCTGCGGCTGCCATATTTTGTGGTACTTGATTGGGCTGCATGAACGAAAAGGACACATAGATTCAATTAGTGAAAATGCAAGGACTGTTACACCCCCTTCTCAATGAGCGATGTTTGTGACATATCTTTTATATTTGCTGTGGATGGTGTACGCTGGCTTGGTGAGAGTGCGTGACAACGTGAGAGTGAGCAAGAGAGCCGCCCGTGGGCGGAAGAGCATTCTTGCATCGGCGCTGACGTTGCATCGCCGAAGGTCAGTTCTGCCGACCGAGACCGAGACGAGGGAGGCGACACTCGTACATTTTCGCAGCTGCAGCTGCAGTCGCAACGAAACCGTTGCATAATTCGATATTTTTCACAAAAAAGGGAAACTTCTGTTCTCGGCAATCTACTGATATCGGGCCGCCGCCAGTCGGCTGATTATGTGTACATGCACTGCCTAATTTTGTGTATCTTTATAGACCAAAACGTAACAACGCTCCCCCAGACATTGACACTGGCTGGCGTTGGGCTGGGGAAGAGAAATTCTCAAATACCTTCAGCTGGGGCGCCTCATCGTATATGGTTACGTTCACCATATTGTTAGCAGCAGTATTGAACAAACGACAGTTGGATAATTTTGCAACAAGAACGGCAGCCACAGGCAGACGCACACGCACAGCAGAAGCAGACGAAGCAGAAGCGCGAAATAAGGCTAAAATTGTAGATGCCGCACCGCCTTTGTTCGAGGACGAGGAAAAATTTTCGAATGCGGCCGAGAACTTTTTTTTGTGGCCTAGTGGAAAATTTATCGGGCTGCAGCAGCTTTGAGCTTCGGAAATGTCGGTAACACACGAGGACAAACGAATTCGCAAGAGCAACAGGCAAACAACCCTAAAAAGCCAACACCGAGAGAAACAGTTTATCTAAAGCAAAGAGAGCAAAGCTTTAAGGTTTGCGCGGGGTTTGTTGTTGGCTGGGGCCGGCTGGCTACTGGCAGAAAAAGGTTCAACGAATTTTCAAGTGTTTAATAATTTGTGTATGAACATAAAAATACATTTCTATACATATATTCAATTTCGTTTGTGTAAGTGTAAACAAAAAACGAATCAGCTGTTTCGACTCTTATCAGCCGGCTGTGTCCCAGTCCGCTACTGGCCTTGAAATCAAATCATTAATCTCTTTCACAAATCCAAAATATCAAAGCTCTCTTTGTCTCTCTCACCGGTCATTATGCAAGTGCGTGAGCACACATATCTATGTATGTATGTATTAGCTTTTACTCGTGAGTGGCACGCTTTCTGCGCGTGCAATGAAAGCTTTCGGAAAAGTTCTAAGCGTCGCTGATTAAAACGAAAGTGAAAGCACTTTCTTTTCCCCCAAAGACTGCGGATTTGCCCTTGAACTTGCCCCGCAAAGGACGTTGGCAACATGGCAACAACTTCATAAAACCGACTAAATACCAACAAAGTATTAACGAAAGCCGGCATTTCAGAAATTTGTATGTACATATGTCAATTACTTATCGGTGGTACCACTACCAACATCATAGATGGCACACACATGCATACATTAAGAAGTATAATAAATTACCGATAAGACTGTTCAGTTCAATGAAAGTTTACAATAATTAGACAGCTTCAAGATTATTGCTGCATTTCCCGATGGCGTGGTTGACTGTATGTGTTGGTATTGTCATTTCGCTGTATGCGTGCTTTGTATGGAATGACTTCTATTTCACCTTTACATATTTTTCTGCCCGCCACACCGGCTGACCCGGACGGACGCGACTGTGCGGTGCGGATCGTTTATCTTTGTGTGAGTGTGGGGGCGAGGCGGCAAAACTCTGTTCCGTTCCACATAATATGGAGAAACAGCTTGCATCATCATCGTCAACAACAATGAAATCGGTGCCAAAACCGCTAATTTTTCGCAAAAATGCAAATGGAGCATGGTAACAGCAGTAATAGCTGTGACAGTCAAGTATTGCAGCTGGAGCACTTCGATATTTACCTGGTTTGACAAAAGGAAACGACGCTTGTAGAAATATGTATCTGCTCTTCCTGTTTTGGAATTAATTCAAATTTAGTTAAATGCACAGGCTACGAATACACAAATCGCGCTTTTCGTTTGGCGTTCTTTCTCGTTCTGTTGGGGCTTTTCGATTCGCGCGACGGTCGCTAGAACTTCTACCGAGCTTTTCCAGTTGTTCCAGCCCTGGTAGCCAGTCATACAACCACTAACCATACAGTATATAGATGTGCCAGTTCATACCACGAAAGCGTCACACACTGGCTAGCGCGCACAGTACCCCAGAGTACCGACGTCATCATGAGAGAGAACCCAGAGAGAACATCTTTGCATGTGTTAGTACACACGCAATATGTTTCGACAAAAATATGTGATTGTATGCTTTTTTTCAGATTTTTTGAACGCTTTCAGCTCTTGTTCTGTTTTGGCTCCAGCATGTTTTAATGTGAGGGTGCACATGCATTCTCACGTACTTTGCGTGTGTGTGTTTAGTATTGCTGGCCGCTAGAACTGAAATTTGAGTTTGGTTCTTCTTTTGGGTCTTTTGATACAAATAAATGAAAAATGGGCAGGGGGTGGGGGTATGGTACACTAGGGCGCGGGAAATAATATAAAAGCTGTTATTTGTTTGAATTATACCACAAAATATAAAATATTACAATAATATAATTACACATTTATTTCCTTATTTTAAACAGGTTGATTATAAATTATAAAAATTATGCAAATGCCGTCGGTTCTCGACTTCTTTGTTTATTAAAACTAAAATACTTATGTATCTAAATATACGATTTAAGAAAAAATGTATATACTTATACTAAAATAAATATGCATACATATATATAGAATTGGTTTTACATATATTTCGAAGGAATTGTCAATCGCACGCTTTCCGACGGGAATCTGCAAAGCAAAAATTTAGATGCCGGTCGCACCTTGAATACTCTCATGGACAATACCCATACATTTTCTAATTCAATTATGAACTTATGTACATACATATGTATGTACATAAATATATCAGTTTATTACATTCGTATATTGCTTGAGGGTATTCAAAATTACAGTTGTCTTGATGTCTTGGTGACAAGCTTTTTAGAAAAGTGTATGCATATTTATTTTAGTATATGCAAAAGAAGAACCAAACTCAAATTTCAGTTCTAGCGGCCAGCAATACTAAACACACACACGCAAAATACGTGAGAATGCATGTGCACCCATACATTAAAACATGCTGGAAGCAAAAAATCTGAAAAAGAAAAAAGCATACAATCACATATTTTTGTCGAAACATATTGCGTGTGTACTAACACATGCAAAGATGTTCTCTCTGGGTTCTCTCTCATGATGACGTCGGTACTCTGGGGTACTGTGCGCGCTAGCCAGTGTGTGACGCATTCGTTGTATGAACTGTCACATCTATATACTGTATGGTTAGTGATACAACCAATAATCATACAGTAGATAGATGTGATTCGGTGTTCATTCACCGAACATGCCGCAAACGAACTTTCTGGATTAGATCCCAGGGTCTTCGGCTCTGGCGTTCGTCTACCACCGCGTCATTATCATGTTTTCTTTTGAGGGTATTGTCCAGCGTATGTTAATGTATTGCTGAAAATGCATTGTCACATTCTGCACGTATAGGTTTTACGGTTGCTGGCATTTGTGGACTACACCTAATTCTGTTTTTACACGGTCTTTTTTACACGGTTTTGAAATAACACGGTTTGAAAATCAACCATTTTACATTTTTTACACGGTTTTATTCCATTTAACACGGTTCAAAATAACAACACAAATATATAAAATCACACACAGCTCAAAAAAAAGCTAGAAACCAAAAGAAAACAAGAAAGAGCATTAAGAGAATATGTAAATATTTGTTTCTCTTTCGTTTTTTTGCGTATACTATCAATGTCTTTTTTTTACACGGTTTTTTTACACGGTTTTTTCAGGAACCAATCTACCGTGTAAAAACAGAATTAGGTGTATTTAATTTTTGGTTTCTGTACTCACATACCCTTGACTTTTTAAAGTCGCTTGCCCACACTTGTTTAATATAGAATATAGGAATATACTGGGCGGATAAACATATGTAAATATTGTAAGGAAGCGATCCTGGGCTGGGGTACATATCTCAGTCTACTCCAGGGTCGAAATTACAGCAATATTTATAATTTGCTGACGATAGTGACCGCCGCCAGGGAGTACCCAGTACTTTGGGATATCGTTCATCTGCGGAAGATTTTGGCAAAACATCGCGTTCTCGACAGAGTACTGAGCCCCGTTTACAATTTTCATTTCACTGCGGCAAATTGGCGGGATACGGAGTTCCCACCGGTGCGCGTGGATTTCCAGAACCGGATTGCAGAGGAGCTAACACAGTTGAAGCATCTTATTGCACGTGTTTGTTCCTATCCTTTCCTACCCTTCACCACACTGAACCGACTAAATAGCACCGACCTGGAGCTATCCGGCGTTGCCATAACGGCTATGGTGACCGACATTATATCACATATGCCGACGGAGGGTCGTCGAATGTTCCAATTAAGTCCATACAAGTTTATGGCAACACTCGTGGGAGTCTCCGTGTTGGATACTCCCAACCCGGATGGAGTCCACCCCGGATAGGATAGGTATCCTATCTCCTTTTCAGGAGATATATAAGAGATATACATATGTACATTTAAAAAAAAAAATATATACACAGTGGCGTTGAAAATAGCACCAGTAACTGTTATTTATCGGGCTGCAGCAGCTTTGAGCTTCGGAAATGTCGGTAACACACGAGGACAAACGAATTCGCAAGAGCAACAGGCAAACAACCCTAAAAAGCCAACACCGAGAGAAACAGTTTATCTAAAGCAAAGAGCGCAAAGCTTTAAGGTTTGCGCGGGGTTTGTTGTTGGCTGGGGCCGGCTGGCCTACTGGCAGAAAAAGGTTCAACGAATTTTCAAGTGTTTAATAATTTCCCTCTAGTACTGGCGGTGGCGATTGACCATGCCCGAACTACTGATTTGGCTGGTTCCTACATGGGTACTTTCCGGACTAACCCTATGGTAAACGAACGCCGAACCACTCAAAGAAGAGACAAAAAATGTTGCTCTGTATACTCTACAACCCACCGCGCACTAGCCACCGAACTAGTTCGGTTGGGATGCAACGTCTCACCAGTAGACGAAGAAACGAAAAAGGATCAGAGGAAAATGAAGAGAGCAGGTAGCTAAAAATGATGCTGTCCTGCTCTTCTCCTTTCCCTTTTCTGTTTTCGGTCATTGCATTGCTGGAATGTTCTTTGCGTTTGGCGTTTGTGCAAATCAGTGCGGCTGACCAAGTGATTATAATTATTAAATTTTAAACAGTAAGGCAAAGCAATTTAATTAAAAATGTATAGCAAACGGCATTTCCGTAGGCTTAATAAAGACATAAAAGACAAATATGCAGCCAAACTTAATCGTCCTAGCGGAGAAACAGTGTCGTGCATGAAATAGAAAAAGTTGATGGCCGCGAAATAGGAGAGGAAATCGAAGAAAATTAAAAACTGAAAAGTGACACTGAAATGATAAATGTATCAAGTGAGAATAAAGTGAGCTTAAGTGAAGATTTAAAAGAGTGGTTTTTGAAGCATAGGCCAATCAGCATAGGCTGATTAAAATGAAAGTGAAAGCAAAGGGGTTTGGCAAACTTGTTGGTATACTCAATCTTATTCTTAATCAAACCAATCATTTTAATTGATTTTCAATTGATAAAATCCTCATTTTTAATGCAAAAGAACTCACCTGAACTTTGAAAATCGCTTCGGATCGTTAAAAAATAAACATATATATACCCTAATACTAAATATGATCCCATTACCCCAATTAAAAAACTTAAATTAAATAATTTTCCTTAAAATTGTATTTTTTTTCCTTTTCGATAAGGTCGATAAGGGAAGAGGCACTTGGGAAAATAGTTCAAGCCGTTTGCGATTTTGTATGCGGTTGTAAATGCAACCGCCTTGGTTTTTCGGACACCACTTTTCTTCGGTTTCCTTAGGGAAAACAAGTAGCACTTCCTTGCTAAGCGCCAGGCATTCTTTGCGGTCTAATTGCAATTGCAGATTTGTAAAGTAATCAATAATCAAGTCGGACAAAATAGTCCGTTCCACCTTGTTCATCGTCCTCCTGCTTAGTTTGTCGCACAGCGCTTTGCAATCTGCGCTGCTATTCGAAATCTCCAACACGGACGGCATTATCGTCCGGGCCACGTCGTCTCCGAGATTTGGCATCGCAGACAGTTCGCTTTGATTCGTCTCTTCCATGAGCTGATCTTTTGTCAGAATGAAATCGAGGGAGCGTTGGACTTCCCCTTCATCGGACTTCCGAGCCGGTGTTTTGATGTGCTCCGAAGTCGCGCCAAGTTGCGAATCCTGTAGTAGCCAGCACAAAAATATAGGGAATTGGTTATCTTCTTTCGTCTCGTGAGACCCCCTAGTGATATTTCGAACGATCAAGCTTTAGCCGCTCTTAAGGTTGGATCAAAGCTTTAGCCGCTCTTAAGTCCGAACGCCCACGCACACATACAAGCGACGGACAGTGGGAAGCATAGACGGCAATCGTACGATTGCACAGTTAAGCTATGCTGTGCATTAGACGATCGTCTAATGCTGCTCGAATGTTCTAGATCATACGATTGCACAGTTAGTAAAAAGCTCAAAAGCTCTGCTGCACTGGCTACTCAGTCCATCGTCTATTACTGCTTTGAACAATATAAGAAAGTTGATCGATCTGTAAAGACGTGATAATTTCCGAGTGCGAGCAACATACATATTGCACTCACATATATATAGTGCTGTCCGGAAAAAATATATATTTCCACAAATATATGCTGGAAGCATATAGTTACAAGTGCCGTACAGTTCAGTGGTCAGTGAATGACAAGAATTTAGTGCAGATATATTTGGGAAAAGAGGTATGTTTTCATATTAGTGCCGTGCACGTGCTGACATAACCTATGTTGCAGGGAGGTGTACCTAAGCTGCCCCATCGCGGTATAGTCTCGAGAAGACTACCCTGGGAGCTGGCTTAGGCGAACAGTTGTCGAGGTTTCTCCAACTCCAACCATAATTCATCTTTTCTGGACCTTATATTACCACCAAGTTCGGAATCTCCAAAGATCCAAGTGGAACAGATCAGCCTTAATCGCCAAGAATATTTAGTGCTGCTCAGTCATAAATAACTAAATACAGGCTTGGCGGAAGATCGTCAGTACGGCCAGGAACCATATACATCGCACCTGTTGACCTCTAACCAACTTCAGGCGGTCAAGAGTCTACAAAGCAGCAGCACAGGATCGAGTTTGTCCAATTTACATTTAATTCATTATCAAGTTCCAACGCATAAACATCAGCAGTTTAACGTAATGTAACTGAAACTTTATTAACACCCCTCTTTGATGTTACGCGCGTACATACCTACATACATATGTGCATATGCACACTAAATTGTCTTTCGTTTGTTACCTTTTGGTTCAATTTTCGCGATAGAGCATAACGATTAAATTTCTGTCTGTATTATGAAAACCAAAACAACTGACTGATGACTATGCGACGGTGTTTGTAGCGTAATTATATTGTATGCATTATATATTTATGATTTCCATATTTTAAACAGCTGCGGTCAACATCTACGACATCATTGGGCCCAACGATCAGCGTAAGACAATAACGCCGGAGTGAGTAATTATGTACAGCGAAAAGTAGTTTGGTCAAAAGAGCCTATTGGCTTGAAAGTGTAGATATGCATACAGTGTATAATGATTCAAACCCGTCTGCTCAGTGTGTGAAATGCACCCCAGTCTGATCTAGTTTTTGTTTGCGATTTCGATTCTTATTTGCTCGTTCTTTTATATACATATACATATATCTATACCCTAATGGTTTGCATGCTTTAAAATAATGAATTTATAACTAAACCTATATACTAATTAGAATTAAGGAAATATTACCCACAAATTAGAAGCTAAGTCAATTGTTGTGTTTCTACAACTGCAAAGCAATGAATATTGAAATTGAAGTCTCACATTATATTAAAATATGAATCTTTTGAATTGAAATGAATCTTTAAAATCATAAAAATGGTCTGTCGAGTATCCGTGCCAGGATCTTATAAAATGTGGTAAATCTTAGTAAAGGATTGATCAAGGGACAATGCAAGAACTCGAACGCATTGTCATGGTAGGGTGGGTACAGAAGAGAGGGACAATCAACACCTAGGTTCTCTAAAATAGAAATGGTTCAGTAGGGCTTTTATTTGGCGTGTCGGCGCTATCAGTATTTCAGTTTACTTTGTTTTTGTATAATCACTTATAGTTTCCCGTAAAGTGCACTATTTAAATGTAGTGGAGTACGATAGTACAATTAGGTGAGGAAGAACCCCGACCATCCGGCGAGCTAGACCCGAGCCTAGCAAGAGTGCACACGACCAACCCTATTTGTACGCCGTCCTTAAGTTCAGTCATGGTCATCTGCTGATATCGAGGGCCTATATATCTGTTTACATATATATATTTAAACTCTGGTACACTACACATTTATGGCGCCCAACGTGGGGCCAGGCAACTTGCCTTAGAATCTAAAACCAATTCAGAGCCGATATTAAAATTTGGATTTATAGTGTCTTACTATATAGGCCGTTTATTTTAATAAGACAAGCAAATCTTGCCTTGGTTCTCCAAGCTCAACCGGTAATACATCAAAATTTCAACGACACATTTTCTTTTGCAAAATATTGCATAAAGGTTAACGATTTCTAAATTTATACTTTGACTCGGTTTTCGGATTTAGCAACTGCAATTCATTTTATTTTGGATTGGTTGACCAAAACAGACCTATAGTATCGAATTGTGAGTATCAGAGACAGTTATGCAATACCATACAGTGATCAGAATAAACAGGAATTGTTTTAGGATTTAGCGGTTCCAATTCAGTTTATTTTGGATTGATCGACCAAAGCAAACCTGCTTTTTCACTTTAGGCATCTTGAGTTATTCGGATTTACAATTTTATATTGCCAAATCGCGATAGTTGTCCAATGATTCAGTGCACGAGGTCATTAAATTATAAATAGTCCATATTAACGAAAATAGAAAAGCCTACTGAAACCAAATAAATATTTTGTAAGTATTCTGGCATGTGGGAAAGACAGACATTATTATTACAATTAATACCTTCTTATATAATTTTTTTTATTATTTTTTTTTAATTCCTTAAATATTGTCTGATATACAATGGCTGTAAGGCGAAGTACAGATGATTTAACAACTGCTTTGCAGGAAGCAGAACCATTTTGTGGAATTTGCAACGAAGTATTGGGAACTAGTGAGATAATAGCCAACACCCCGTGTAGACACAAATTCCATAAACTTTGTATTTTGGAACAGATTAGGACAAACCCAAAATGTCCCACCTGTTCATTAGATTGTTCTGCTCTGGCATTAACATTCTCTAACAACACGTTGTTAGCCGAGCTTAACGCCGAAGGAACACGATCAACTAGTGCTAACGAATCCTTTAGCACAATAGACGGAACGTCTAATCGACCTAAAAAGGGGAAAAGGTTTATTAGAAGGGGTATGAATACGAGATCAACTCAAAGATCTAGGTTAGATCGCTCACTAACAGAAACTGAAACCAACAACACAACCCTTCCAATAACCACTCAAGTGGAAATCGCTAACTACGTCCAGTCTGCTGTAAGCATTCAACAGGCTCAGTTAATGGAACAACTAACTTCATTTTTAAGCAAAACAATTGAATCTTCGATTCAAAGTCAATTAGCTTCACTCCAGTTGACACAACCAGAACATATTACTCCCGATGTTTCCGGTGACAATAACATTAACCATCGGTCAAGCACGAGATAGTCACGCAGAAGTTCTTTTAGATTTTACCAGAGCGAGTGCAAATCGAAGTAATTCGAGCTCACACGTAGCACCAGCAAAAGTTTCCAGTATAATGCAGAATTGGCGCATTAAATTCGATGGTTCAAAAACTTGCATGAGGATGGATGAGTTTATTTATCGAGTACGTTCTCTAACGCAACAAAATCTTTATAACAATTATCAATTGCTTTGTGATCACTTGTATCTTTTATTCGCGGGTAAAGCTAGTGATTGGTACTGAAATTCCATCGAACTTACCCAAACTTTAATTGGGATACGTTTTGTATAGAGTTTAGACGAAGATTTGAAGATGTTGAGACCGACTATGATATCTGGGAAAAGATTAAAAACGTCGTCAGGGCGAAAACGAATCCTTCGATGACTTTCAATATGCTATCGAAGATCTCGTGGATAGGCTTCAAAATTCGGTTACAGAAGAAGATGTTGTGAATCTACTTATTAGAAATTCAAAGCCCACTCTACACCACGAGCTTCTTCACTTAAAGATTGCCAACAGATCGCTATTACGACGAGAGGTACGTAAGCACGAGCAGTTTTATAACGATATAAAATCGGTCAAGCAAAGGACTCTTCGCTCATACGTATCGGAATTGTCAGGTCCAGACGATAGCGAGCAGCTATTCGATGACTTGGTCGAGCATAATGAAGTGTGTCAAATACAACGTCGTACTTCACAGTCAGTTCCAACTTGCTGGAACTGTGACAACAAAGGTCATAAATTTGACGATTGTGTAGGTCCTCGTAAGATCTTTTGCTACGGGTGTGGAACAAAAGATACTTACAAACCGGTATGTCCCAAATGTAACCCTCCGGGAAACCGGCAGAAGGATGTGTTAAACAACAACAAGCAGACACATCCTTAGAAAAAAGTTTGCAAGAATCACCTACTAGTTTAACGAACGACCAAAGTTTAAGGGAGCCTAAGATCAGCTCACAAACAGTAGAGGAAACCCTGCCTACGGCATATCATTATTCATTTACTCCTTTACCTGAAAGGGAAGCAAATTATATTACAACGCGTAAGAAAATTTTTGATAGGATAGATAGTTTTAAATTTGTAAGAAAGCCCAAACGTTCAACTAAACGTTTGAGACAATTTTGGAAGATGGTTCGCAAGAATAAGAACAAGTTTGTTTCAGCTATATTTCTTAGTTCGGATAGCAGGCTGTATACCAATGTCACCATGGAGGGTAGTGATTACATAGCTTTGTTGGATTCGGGGGCCACAATCAGTTGTATTGGAGGTTCAGCCGCGAAAGAAATGTTGGCGCATTGCAAGGTTAAGAAGTGTTCAGGAGCAATACGAACGGCTAACGATACTGAAAGTAAGGTTATAGGCAAGCTGGTAACACAAATTAATTACCGTGGAGGCACGGCAGACCTAGAAATGTTTCTTATTCCTGAACTCAAGCAAGACGTCTATTTGGGATAGACTTCTGGCAAAAATTTGGACTTTTAGATAAAATCACACACACTGCAGAGGTATCTGAATTAGATGTTGGAGGTACGGATGACGTCGAAGAACCACCGAACCTACATAAATTGACAGCAGACGAGAGAATTCGCTTAGATAAAGTGATAGGTTGTTTTCCATCTTTCGCTACTGAAGGATTAGGCCGTACCAGTTTAGTCACACACTCTATAGATGTTGGAGCAGCTATTCCCGTAAAGTAACGACATTGGCCGGTATCACCAGCCATTGAGAAATTGATGTTTGCCGAGGTGGACAATATGCTTGCGCTCGATGTTATAGAGGAGTCGACTAGTCCCTGGAGCAGTAATTGCGTTTTGGTAAAGAAAGGCGAAAAATATAGACTGTGTCTCGATTCAAGAGAAGTGAACAAGGTTACAAGACGGGATGCATATCCGTTACCACATATTGATGGTATTCTAAGTCGATTACCACCCGCTCGTTACATCACTGGATTAGACATGAAACACGCATTTTGGCAAATCCCGTTGGATGAACAATCGCGACAGTATACTGCATTTACAGTGCCTAACCGACCATTATATCAATATAAAATGATGCCATTTGGTCTTTGCAATGCCGCTCAAACTCTCTGTAGACTAATGGATCGAGTTATTCCAGCTCATCTTCGTACACGTGTGTTTGTATATTTAGATGATCTACTTGTTTTATCAGAGGATTTCGAGTCGCATTTACTGTTGTTACAGGAGATAGCGTTGTGTCTACGCAAAGCAAATCTAACCATTAACATAGGGAAATCAAACTTTTGCATAAAAAGAAATCACGTATTTGGGTTTTATTATTGGTAATGGTCAGATAAAGACAAATCCAGACAAAATCAAGGCCATCTCGAAGTTCCCTGTGCCAGTTACCGTTAAGCAACTGCGTCGATTTTTGGGGTTATCCGGTTGGTACCGACGTTTCGTTGAAAATTATGCTACCGTTAGTTTTCCCCTAACCGAGCTGCTTAAGAAGAAAAAAGATTTACAGTGGAATGAGGATGCTCAACAGTCGTTTGAGACCTTAAAGTCCTGTTTAACCGCATCACCCATTTTGATAACTCCTGACTTCTCAAAACCTTTTATTTTGCTCTGTGATGCTAGCACTTACGGAATCGGCTGTGTTTTAGCTCAAGAACGCGACGGCGTTGAATTGCCAATTGCTTACATGTCAGAAAAATTATCCAAGGCACAACGTAATTATTCGGTTACCGAACTAGAGTGCTTAGCAGTCATAAAGGGAATAAAAAAATTCCGCTCTTATATTGAGGGACAGGACTTCGTAGTCATAACCGATCACGCAGCACTTAAATGGTTAATGCAACAAAAAGATTTATCGGGTAGATTAGCCAGATGGTCTATGAAATTGCGTAGTTTCACATTTAATATCCTACATAGAAAGGGGACACTGAATGTTGTCGCTGACACTCTATCGCGTCAGGATGAACCGGCTATAGAGGAGCTCACGCAAATAAACCCCATGGTTGATCTAGACTCAGATCAATTCAAATCAGCTGAGTATCTGAGTTTAATAGAAAGTATTCAACAGAATCAGAGTAAGTTCCCAGACTTGAAAGTGATAGACGGTCAAGTTTTCAAAAGGACAGTATTCGCTTCGGGAGATGAGTCTCAAGAGAACGCATCATGGAAACTTTGGGTTCCGTCAGGGTTAATTACGAACGTATTATATCAAGCTCATGACGCCCCTAGCTCCGCACATTGTGGGATGAGTAAAACCATAGAGAAGCTTAAAAGATATTTATTCTGGCCTCGCATGGTTAGCCAGACGCGCAAGTACATATCTGAATGCACCGTTTGTCGCACGACCAAGAGTCCGAATATGATTCTTAGACCTCCCATGGGTAAACCATTCACTTCGGATAGGCCGTTTCAGAAATTATACATAGATCTCTTAGGACCATACCCACGCACGAAAAAGGGAAACATAGGATTGCTCATAGTTGTCGATCACAATACTAAGTTCCATTTTCTGTGTCCCCTGAAGAAATTTACAGCCCCTAAGATCTGTGAATATCTGGAAGGGTCTCTTTTATACATTTGGGGTGCCAGAAGTCATCTTGTCAGACAATGGATCCCAATTTAAATCTAGCTACTTTCAGGCATTTCTAAATAGCTTCGGTATAACACACAAAATGCACAGCTATTTATTCACCGCAAGCTAATGCCAGCGAGCGACTGAACAGATCCGTGATAGCTGCGATACGAGCTTATATCGGTAACGAACATTCCAATTGGGACTGTAACCTGAATGCCATTAGTGGTTCATTGAGATCTACCTTACATAGGAGTACAGGGTATTCTCCATATTTTCTAGCATTTGGTCAAAACATGATGTTGAATGGGAAGGATTACGCACTCTTGCGTAAACTAGACCTTTGAACGACGATACTAGAATAGAGAACCCAGATTCCTTTGCAGCTAATCCGGCAACAGGCTAAAGCGAATGTCAATAAGGCACACGAAGAAAATTCGCATAGATACAATTTACGCTGCCGTGATACACAATTAAAGATTGAGATTTGGTATATGCTAGAAATTTCACACAAAGTAGTGCTATAAAAAAGTTTAGTTCTAAACTAGCCCCTGTGTTCATTCCCGCTCAGGTAATTAAAAAGCGAAGTCCGTACTATTACGAATTGGTCGATGAGAACAAGAAATATCTCGGCGTGTATCATCTGAAAGACATTCAGATCAGGAAATAATCTCTCCTAATCAAGTTCTTCAGATAATTATTCGTCGAGCAGGTCTTGTATAATTATCTGTGGTGTAGTAGCCAGCACAAAAATATAGGGAATTGGTTATCTTCTTTCGTCTCGTGAGACCCCCTAGTGATATTTCGAACGATCAAGCTTTAGCCGCTCTTAAGGTTGGATCAAAGCTTTAGCCGCTCTTAAGTCCGAACGCCCACGCACACATACAAGCGACGGACAGTGGGAAGCATAGACGGCAATCGTACGATTGCACAGTTAAGCTATGCTGTGCATTAGACGATCGTCTAATGCTGCTCGAATGTTCTAGATCATACGATTGCACAGTTAGTAAAAAGCTCAAAAGCTCTGCTGCACTGGCTACTCAGTCCATCGTCTATTACTGCTTTGAACAATATAAGAAAGTTGATCGATCTGTAAAGACGTGATAATTTCCGAGTGCGAGCAACATACATATTGCACTCACATATATATAGTGCTGTCCGGAAAAAATATATATTTCCACAAATATATGCTGGAAGCATATAGTTACAAGTGCCGTACAGTTCAGTGGTCAGTGAATGACAAGAATTTAGTGCAGATATATTTGGGAAAAGAGGTATGTTTTCATATTAGTGCCGTGCACGTGCTGACATAACCTATGTTGCAGGGAGGTGTACCTAAGCTGCCCCATCGCGGTATAGTCTCGAGAAGACTACCCTGGGAGCTGGCTTAGGCGAACAGTTGTCGAGGTTTCTCCAACTCCAACCATAATTCATCTTTTCTGGACCTTATATTACCACCAAGTTCGGAATCTCCAAAGATCCAAGTGGAACAGATCAGCCTTAATCGCCAAGAATATTTAGTGCTGCTCAGTCATAAATAACTAAATACAGGCTTGGCGGAAGATCGTCAGTACGGCCAGGAACCATATACATCGCACCTGTTGACCTCTAACCAACTTCAGGCGGTCAAGAGTCTACAAAGCAGCAGCACAGGATCGAGTTTGTCCAATTTACATTTAATTCATTATCAAGTTCCAACGCATAAACATCAGCAGTTTAACGTAATGTAACTGAAACTTTATTAACACCCCTCTTGATGTTACGCGCGTACATACCTACATACATATGTGCATATGCACACTAAATTGTCTTTCGTTTGTTACCTTTTGGTTCAATTTTTCGCGATAGAGCATAACGATTAAATTTCTGTCTGTATTATGAAAACCAAAACAACTGACTGATGACTATGCGACGGTGTTTGTAGCGTAATTATATTGTATGCATTATATATTTATGATTTCCATATTTTAAACAGCTGCGGTCAACATCTACGACATCATTGGGCCCAACGATCAGCGTAAGACAATAACGCCGGAGTGAGTAATTATGTACAGCGAAAAGTAGTTTGGTCAAAAGAGCCTATTGGCTTGAAAGTGTAGATATGCATACAGTGTATAATGATTCAAACCCGTCTGCTCAGTGTGTGAAATGCACCCCAGTCTGATCTAGTTTTTGTTTGCGATTTCGATTCTTATTTGCTCGTTCTTTTATATACATATACATATATCTATACCCTAATGGTTTGCATGCTTTAAAATAATGAATTTATAACTAAACCTATATACTAATTAGAATTAAGGAAATATTACCCACAAATTAGAAGCTAAGTCAATTGTTGTGTTTCTACAACTGCAAAGCAATGAATATTGAAATTGAAGTCTCTTATTATATTAAAATATGAATCTTTTTGAATTGAAATGAATCTTTAAAATCATAAAAATGGTCTGTCGAGTATCCGTGCCAGGATCTTATAAAATGTGGTAAATCTTAGTAAAGGATTGATCAAGGGACAATGCAAGAACTCGAACGCATTGTCATGGTAGGGTGGGTACAGAAGAGAGGGACAATCAACACCTAGGTTCTCTCTAAATAGAAATGGTTCAGTAGGGCTTTTATTTGGCGTGTCGGCGCTATCAGTATTTCAGTTTACTTTGTTTTTGTATAATCACTTATAGTTTCCCGTAAAGTGCACTATTTAAATGTAGTGGAGTACGATAGTACAATTAGGTGAGGAAGAACCCCGACCATCCGGCGAGCTAGACCCGAGCCTAGCAAGAGTGCACACGACCAACCCTATTTGTACGCCGTCCTTAAGTTCAGTCATGGTCATCTGCTGATATCGAGGGCCTATATATCTGTTTACATATATATATTTAAACTCTGGTACACTACAATCCGTATGTGTCCATGGGCAGCTCCTCCAACTCCAATAGATTATTTTTTGTGATGCTGCTCTGCGATTTGATGTCGGGCATGGACTTTCGTTGATAGTTGACGTTGGTGGCTGTTAGTAGGGACCACAGCGTGGGTGACTGCACCGAAGTCTTGGTCTTGGCCTGGGCACTGCCTCCAGCGGTAGTCGCCTTCTGCTGTTGCTCTTGTTTGCAGAGGCTGCCAATGCTGCCCGGCTGCTGGGATGGAATGATAATATGTTCCAGGATGCGAAAACTCTGATTATCGGTGGTCGATTTCTGTTGGGATAGATACTATAGATAGATAGATGCGATCTTGTGAATTTCAAGTTTAATTGCATTTACTTACTGATATTGCTGCCTCCTCCTCATGATGAGATGGTATCTTGGGTGCCTGTTGGTATTGCACTTTCGCTTCCATGGGAACGATCTTCATCTGGGACGCGGTGCCAGATTGTGTCTGACTGGGCGTTGTCAGCACCGCCACACTCGGTTTGGCTGCGGGCGATTGTTGATATTTAAAAAAAGGCGAGGGCATGGCCGAGACTTGTTGCTCCTCCTGTGCCGCCATATGCTGGGGGTAATGCTGGTAATGCTCTTCTTGCTGTGGTGACGGGTACATCTCTATATCTTTGAGTTCATCGACGAGGAGAGTTTCCACCGGTGCAGGGACCACTCCGACACTGGGCGGCACGCCCACTCCTACATCCACGCTGATTGGCACCTTGGAAGGGGTTCCCGTGCTGGAATTCCCCTTTAAGTCTGTTGACGACATGGACACTATCTGGGCCGCGGTGCCAGACAGCACCATCAAACTGACGCTGGATTGCCCAGGGTTGGCTGCGGCCGTCAGTTAGCCACCTGCTCCATCTGTGCTGCTGTCAGATTGGAGCAATCAAAGGTGGTCTTCTCCTGCTTGGCCGTCTGCTGGCCACCGACTGCTGGCTTTTGCTGCAGTTTCACAGTTTCACACTTCACTGGTGAAGCTGTGGCTACCTTTTTCTGCTGTTCAGCCTGCAGCACGGAATTTTGGCCCGGGGGACCACAATTAAAATTAATATTAAACGACATTTTTCACGACGCATTTCACATCACAACATCACATTGACAACGAGAACGAGTCTGAACCGTACCGTTATGTTTTCGCATATTTGCTTTGCTTTTTTGCTTGCACACATACATACTGGACAAAAAACAATACGTGAGGCTTTTTAGTTGTATGTGTGCGCCTTAAAAAACTGCGGCGGCGATTACGAAAAAAGGGAAAACAACAGAAAACAGAAGAAAACAGAACAGCTGATACTATGAATATATTTTCTTAATTCAATATTATATTGAATTATGTATATGCAAATATTGTATTGTAATAAATAGTAATATATTATAAAAAATAGTAAAATACCCCAAAATATAAAAAATCTTCAAAGTGCGCGCAAAAGAGAAGCGAAAAAACGATCTTGCGAAGAGCGAGTAGAGAAAAAACAGATTTTTGCAGTCCCTTTTCTTTTCTTCTGTTCTTATTAGACACGCCGAAAGTTAACCGTTAACCAAAGAATTCTTTTCAGTAGCCACTGAAGCATGAGACTGAAAAGTTTGATTTGATCATGATGCATCAATTTGTGTTACCTTTTGTGCGTACTTTATCTGAGCAACAGGTACTTAAGGCGGTTAATTTTATAGAGCGGGAGAGTCAGGAGAGATACCTCAACGATGGCCAAATCAGCATGCTCCACAATCTTCGGAAGTTTGAGAGAGAGCCCTTCGTCCTCATTCTGGACGAATTCCATGTCAAATGGAATTGGCAAGGGAAGTGGAAGGTGCTGGCCATCGCAGGTTTCAACCTCGATGGCTCCAATTTCAATTACCTGCACATGAAGCTGGTAAGTAAATATATTATATTATTCATATATTTATGTATAAACATAACCATTATTTCACAGGCCATGGTTGAGGATAAGATAATGGGATCTGAGGAGATAGATGACAGTCTATCCATGGTGCTGGAGGCCATAAAACGGCATGGGTACTCCAACCGGCTGATGGGCATCATATCTGATGGATGTTCCGCCAATTTGCTGACGATAGTGACCGCCGCCAGGGAGTACCCAGTACTTTGGGATATCGTTCATCTGCGGAAGATTTTGGCAAAACTGAGCCCCGTTTACAATTTTCATTTCACTGCGGCAAATTGGCGGGATACGGAGTTCCCACCGGTGCGCGTGGATTTCCAGAACCGGATTGCAGAGGAGCTGACACAGTTGAAGCATCTTATTGCACGTGTTTGTTCCTATCCTTTCCTACCCTTCACCACACTGAACCGACTGAATAGCACCGACCTGGAGCTATCCGGCGTTGCCATAACGGCTATGGTGACCGACATTATCACACATATGCCGACGGAGGGTCGTCGAATGTTCCAATTAAGTCCATACAAGTTTATGGCAACACTCGTGGGAGTCTCCGTGTTGGATACTCCCAACCCGGATGGAGTCCACCCCGGATAGGATAGGTATCCTATCTCCTTTTCAGGAGATATATAAGAGATATACATATGTACATTTAAAAAAAATATATATACACAGTGGCGTTGAAAATAGCACCAGTAACTGTTATTTATCGGGCTGCAGCAGCTTTGAGCTTCGGAAATGTCGGTAACACACGAGGACAAACGAATTCGCAAGAGCAACAGGCAAACAACCCTAAAAAGCCAACACCGAGAGAAACAGTTTATCTAAAGCAAAGAGCGCAAAGCTTTAAGGTTTGCGCGGGGTTTGTTGTTGGCTGGGGCCGGCTGGCCTACTGGCAGAAAAAGGTTCAACGAATTTTCAAGTGTTTAATAATTTCCCTCTAGTACTGGCGGTGGCGATTGACCATGCCCGAACTACTGATTTGGCTGGTTCCTACATGGGTACTTTCCGGACTAACCCTATGGTAAACGAACGCCGAACCACTCAAAGAAGAGACAAAAAATGTTGCTCTGTATACTCTACAACCCACCGCGCACTAGCCACCGAACTAGTTCGGTTGGGATGCAACGTCTCACCAGTAGACGAAGAAACGAAAAAGGATCAGAGGAAAATGAAGAGAGCAGGTAGCTAAAAATGATGCTGTCCTGCTCTTCTCCTTTCCCTTTTCTGTTTTCGGTCATTGCATTGCTGGAATGTTCTTTGCGTTTGGCGTTTGTGCAAATCAGTGCGGCTGACCAAGTGATTATAATTATTAAATTTTAAACAGTAAGGCAAAGCAATTTAATTAAAAATGTATAGCAAACGGCATTTCCGTAGGCTTAATAAAGACATAAAAGACAAATATGCAGCCAAACTTAATCGTCCTAGCGGAGAAACAGTGTCGTGCATGAAATAGAAAAAGTTGATGGCCGCGAAATAGGAGAGGAAATCGAAGAAAATGAAAAACTGAAAAGTGACACTGAAATGATAAATGTATCAAGTGAGAATAAAGTGAGCTTAAGTGAAGATTTAAAAAAAGAGTGGTTTTGAAGATAGGCCAATCAGCATAGGCTGATTAAAACGAAAGTGAAAGCAAAGGGGTTTGGCAAACTTGTTGGTATACTCAATCTTATTCTTAATCAAACCAATCATTTTAATTGATTTTTAATTGATAAAATCCTCATTTTTAATGCAAAAGAACTCACCTGAACTTTGAAAATCGCTTCGGATCGTTAAAAAATAAACATATATATACCCTAATACTAAATATGATCCCATTACCCCAATTAAAAAACTTAAATTAAATAATTTTCCTTAAAATTGTATTTTTTTTCCTTTTCGATAAGGGAAGAGGCACTTGGGAAAATAGTTCAAGCCGTTTGCGATTTTGTATGCGGTTGTAAATGCAACCGCCTTGGTTTTTCGGACACCACTTTTCTTCGGTTTCCTTAGGGAAAACAAGTAGCACTTCCTTGCTAAGCGCCAGGCATTCTTTGCGGTCTAATTGCAATTGCAGATTTGTAAAGTAATCAATAATCAAGTCGGACAAAATAGTCCGTTCCACCTTGTTCATCGTCCTCCTGCTTAGTTTGTCGCACAGCGCTTTGCAATCTGCGCTGCTATTCGAAATCTCCAACACGGACGGCATTATCGTCCGGGCCACGTCGTCTCCAAGATTTGGCATCGCAGACAGTTCGCTTTGATTCGTCTCTTCCATGAGCTGATCTTTTGTCAGAATGAAATCGAGGGAGCGTTGGACTTCCCCTTCATCGGACTTCCGAGCCGGTGTTTTGATGTGCTCCGAAGTCGCGCCAAGTTGCGAATCCGTATGTGTCCATGGGCAGCTCCTCCAACTCCAATAGATTATTTTTTGTGATGCTGCTCTGCGATTTGATGTCGGGCATGGACTTTCGTTGATAGTTGACGTTGGTGGCTGTTAGTAGGGACCACAGCGTGGGTGACTGCACCGAAGTCTTGGTCTTGGCCTGGGCACTGCCTCCAGCGGTAGTCGCCTTCTGCTGTTGCTCTTGTTTGCAGAGGCTGCCAATGCTGCCCGCTGCTGGGATGGAATGATAATATGTTCCAGGATGCGAAAACTCTGATTATCGGTGGTCGATTTCTGTTGGGATAGATACTATAGATAGATAGATGCGATCTTGTGAATTTCAAGTTTAATTGCATTTACTTACTGATATTGCTGCCTCCTCCTCATGATGAGATGGTATCTTGGGTGCCTGTTGGTATTGCACTTTCGCTTCCATGGGAACGATCTTCATCTGGGACGCGGTGCCAGATTGTGTCTGACTGGGCGTTGTCAGCACCGCCACACTCGGTTTGGCTGCGGGCGATTGTTGATATTTAAAAAAAGGCGAGGGCATGGCCGAGACTTGTTGCTCCTCCTGTGCCGCCATATGCTGGGGGTAATGCTGGTAATGCTCTTCTTGCTGTGGTGACGGGTACATCTCTATATCTTTGAGTTCATCGACGAGGAGAGTTTCCACCGGTGCAGGGACCACTCCGACACTGGGCGGCACGCCCACTCCTACATCCACGCTGATTGGCACCTTGGAAGGGGTTCCCGTGCTGGAATTCCCCTTTAAGTCTGTTGACGACATGGACACTATCTGGGCCGCGGTGCCAGACAGTGCCTGAACAATGTCCAACAAACTTTCGACGGGCGTCATCACCATCAAACTGACGCTGGATTGCCCAGGGTTGGCTGCGGCCGTCAGTTGGGCCACCTGCTCCATCTGTGCTGCTGTCAGATTGGAGCAATCAAAGGTGGTCTTCTCCTGCTTGGCCGTCTGCTGGCCACCGACTGCTGGCTTTTGCTGCAGTTTCACAGTTTCACACTTCACTGGTGAAGCTGTGGCTACCTTTTTCTGCTGTTCAGCCTGCAGCACGGAATTTTGGCCCGGGGGACCACAATTAAAATTAATATTAAACGACATTTTTCACGACGCATTTCACATCACAACATCACATTGACAACGAGAACGAGTCTGAACCGTACCGTTATGTTTTCGCATATTTGCTTTGCTTTTTTGCTTGCACACATACATACTGGACAAAAAACAATACGTGAGGCTTTTTAGTTGTATGTGTGCGCCTTAAAAAACTGCGGCGGCGATTACGAAAAAAGGGAAAACAACAGAAAACAGAAGAAAACAGAACAGCTGATACTATGAATATATTTTCTTAATTCAATATTATATTGAATTATGTATATGCAAATATTGTATTGTAATAAATAGTAATATATTATAAAAAATAGTAAAATACCCCAAAATATAAAAATTCTTCAAAGTGCGCGCAAAAGAGAAGCGAAAAAGATCTTGCGAAGAGCGAGTAGAGAAAAAACAGATTTTTGCAGTCCCTTTTCTTTTCTTCTGTTCTTATTAGACACGCCGAAAGTTAACCGTTAACCAAAGAATTCTTTTCAGTAGCCACTGAAGCGTGAGACTGAAAAGTTTGATTTGATCATGATGCATCAATTTGTGTTACCTTTTGTGCGTACTTTATCTGAGCAACAGGTACTTAAGGCGGTTAATTTTATAGAGCGGGAGAGTCAGGAGAGATACCTCAACGATGGCCAAATCAGCATGCTCCACAATCTTCGGAAGTTTGAGAGAGAGCCCTTCGTCCTCATTCTGGACGAATTCCATGTCAAATGGAATTGGCAAGGGAAGTGGAAGGTGCTGGCCATCGCAGGTTTCAACCTCGATGGCTCCAATTTCAATTACCTGCACATGAAGCTGGTAAGTAAATATATTATATTATTCATATATTTATGTATAAACATAACCATTATTTCACAGGCCATGGTTGAGGATAAGATAATGGGATCTGAGGAGATAGATGACAGTCTATCCATGGTGCTGGAGGCCATAAAACGGCATGGGTACTCCAACCGGCTGATGGGCATCATATCTGATGGATGTTCCGCCAATTTGCTGACGATAGTGACCGCCGCCAGGGAGTACCCAGTACTTTGGGATATCGTTCATCTGCGGAAGATTTTGGCAAAACTGAGCCCCGTTTACAATTTTCATTTCACTGCGGCAAATTGGCGGGATACGGAGTTCCCACCGGTGCGCGTGGATTTCCAGAACCGGATTGCAGAGGAGCTGACACAGTTGAAGCATCTTATTGCACGTGTTTGTTCCTATCCTTTCCTACCCTTCACCACACTGAACCGACTGAATAGCACCGACCTGGAGCTATCCGGCGTTGCCATAACGGCTATGGTGACCGACATTATATCACATATGCCGACGGAGGGTCGTCGAATGTTCCAATTAAGTCCATACAAGTTTATGGCAACACTCGTGGGAGTCTCCGTGTTGGATACTCCCAACCCGGATGGAGTCCACCCCGGATAGGATAGGTATCCTATCTCCTTTTCAGGAGATATATAAGAGATATATGTACATTTAAAAAAAAAATATATACACAGTGGCGTTGAAAATAGCACCAGTAACTGTTTTATGTAAAAGCTTCTACTTTTCTGAGCTTCTTGATATTTTAAGTTCTTGACTGAATTAAAAATCGGTGGCTTTAGGTGATTGTGACAAGAAAGTTACAAAATTTAAGTAGTTATGGGTCTTGGAAAGGACTTAAGTGAAGAAAAAAGCCAAAGGGTCGAAACTTTCATTTCATAAGGTGGGGAAAATTGTCGGGTTGTTCAAAAGAAATGATTAGCAATGCTTTGAAATATGTTTCCAACAAGAAACACGTGGAAGAAAGGCCGCGATATCCCCATTTCTGGTAAAAGTACTGGTTCGTGAGAGCAAGGAGCACCCATTTAAGTCGGCCACAGAGCTAAAGCAAGGATCTGAAAAAATCGTCAAGTACCAGGAAAGTTAAATGGGTACTTGTAGTCCACGGGAAGGTATAGGGCAAAAAAAGTTTGGTATGCAAAATAGCACTAAAGTTGGGCCAACGAAATTGGAGAAACATGGCACAACCCCATTCTGATTCGAAATAGAGTTGTTTTGTGTCTTCCAGCAGGAAAATGACCCAAAACGAACCAGAAAGAAGTCTCCAGACTTGAACCCCATTGCTAATATTTTGGGTCAAGTTAAAAAATATGTTTCTAATGCGAAATCAAAGAACAATAAATATGTTTGGGGTATCCTGCATGGATATTTTACCAAATAATGCGGAAAGTTTCTTTGTATTTTATAGTTTTTTGATTTCTTTGTAAATTGGTGCTATTTTTGTGCCCAAATTTCTGATAAAATCCTTTTCTTTTCAAATATTTGCATTTGGAGTTTAGTTTGCAAAATCCGTCAATATAGACACATTAGTCCCCTGGTGCTATTTTTTTCGGCACAGCTGTATACCAGGGGGATGGGATGGATATCGAAAGGGTGCTCCCTTTAATTGCCTTAGTTTTTTATGGCCATAGAATAGATGCCCTGAGAATATTACAAATATTTCTTTTATTACTGCTACACTTTGTGTGCAGCAGGAGCGGTTTTTTATTAAAAACTTGCCACGATGAGGAGGATAGAGGAGGATTAAGCAAAATCCGGCAAAACCACGGCATTTAGATGGTTTAGCTGGATTAGATTGCTGTTCTCGGCGTTTCTCTTCGGCCGCTGCCGCGTCGATGCTGTCGGCTTATCTTTTCAGCGCTTTACTCTGCCGTTGCTGCGTCGATGCCGGCGGCTCGCGGGATCCCGTTGTTTTCCTCGTCTCTCTTTGGCCGCTGCTGCGTCGTTGTTGTTGGGGTCTGGTTCTCGGCGTATTCCTCGTCTCTCTTTGGCCGCTGCTGCGTCGTTGTTGTTGGGTTTGGTTCTCGGTGTTTTCCTCGTTTTGGTTCTGGAAAGTCAGTGGCGTCCGCCGTGATCGCGACTTTCCCCCTTTTAAAGAAGATAATAAGCTACGTGGGGCTTAGAGACCCCTCGGGCCGTATAATGTATAAAAATTAATAACAAGTAGCCTTCGTGGCCTTCCCCCCTCCCCCTTAACCTAAAACTGAAAAGTCAATGCTTAAACCTAGAAAATAAAAAGTCAAAAATCTTAATTCTAATAAAGTAAGTTCGGGTCCCTCCAATGGGAAAATGCCGGCGAGATGATGGGCGGAAAAAATGTGGGTGGAGCGTACGCTCCCTCACAATATATATAATATATGTATGTATTTCATACATGACTCCACACTGAAATAATTGTCCAAATGAACTGTCTGCTAGCGGCCCCAGAGGCTAGTACATTTGAGAGTACATTTGGCTTTGAAATTGAAGCTCTTGCCATCAAGTAGGTTTAGTTTATTTTGTCAAAATTCTGAATTAGAGAAATGGTTGTGGGCGCTTTCCCAATAGCAAAACTCGGCATCTTGTGTGTGAAACATATCAGTAAGCCGGTTAGCAACGTGATCAAGCGCTTTGCTAATAAGAGTAATGCCTTTAGAATATATGTAGTTGCACCGCCGGCCACTTGTGAGTAGCCCATATATGAAGAATTTATGTACAATCATTTTATACACCAGTTCCCAGTGTACAACACGATTGAGGTTCGTTCGAAGATGTGGATGCTGGGCATAGGACAGCCGAAGAGGGTTCCGCCCCTAACCCGAGCCATGTCCATTAAAATGGGCGGTGATATACTGGGCGAGCTCTTCATATTTATAATTGGCGTTTCCTTCATATTGATCGAGTTTGCAAGGTTTGTACTTCTCCGGAGAGAGGGAGGATGGATCTTTAAAATGACCACCATCATGTTCTTTTCCCTTCGTTAGGCAAGCGCGAAACGACACGCAGAAACATGAAAGGCACAAGAAGAAAAGGGAGGAGCTGAATAACAAAATTGTTGAATTGAACGAGCGCATTGCTCGCCAAGACAGAGAAATTGTGCATCTTAAAGGCAAAATCAAAGAAATAAGATATGATCGATAGCGTCGTTTGACTTGATCTGAGTGGGCTAGGAAATGCCAGTCTCCATTTTGTTTGATTCGTTCAAAAGCATGTTCAAAATTTTGAGTTTTCAAGATGGTAATTGGTACATTTCCCATTGGCAAGGTCTTCATTTTTACCATCAAGCAAATTAGCAAGCCCGTAAGCAATTTATTGAAGAGCTATGCCCGACACCATCCATTCTTCAGACGGATCGTTTGCATTCCGCCGGGACAGGTGTATAATAATTTGGAGGTTCGCTTGAAATTACACCTTCTGAAACTGAAACAACCGAAGCGAGTGCCGCCTCTAACACCCGCCATGGCAACGAGAATCGGAGCAGATTTACTGGGCGAGGTTATTGTGACGAGCATTGGAGTGTTTCTTCTATACTATGAGGTTACGCGGTAAGCAAAGGTCGCTAGGAAAATATTTATCAAATATCCACTGTACTTTATGTGTTCTCAGTAATCGGCTGAAGAACGATAAGAAGCACGAAAAGCACAGAGAGCAGAGGATGCTTTTGGATCAAAGGATCGGCAGCCTGAATACAAATATAGATCGAAACGAAAACGAAATCCGCAAGATAAAGGCTGAGCTTGAAAATTACCACTACCGCAATAACGGCTGTGAATAGCATTTGAAATAACCATCACCGATGCCTATCGCCCGACTGTCAATCGCATATCGGCCACCACCAAACACACACCGCACTCTTGCAGCCCTGGCAGGAGTTTTACAGTGAATATTTTGTAATAGTTTTTTTTGGCCGAAGGAAATACAATGGTTATTGGCGTCTTTCCGGCGGCCAAACTTGGTGTTTTGGCCATCAAGCAGATCAGCAAACCCATTGCCAATGTGCTGAAGTCGAACGCCAAGTCCAGTCCCTTCTTCAGGAAGTACATCTGCATGCCGCCGGCCCAGTGTGAGTGGATGACCCCATATCAGATGTGATTAGATTTGATTAAAGACTTTAATTTCGATTTTTCAGTCTACAATTGGGTGGAGGTGAAGACCAAGATGTGGGCCCTTAACATGGGTGGGCGAAGTGTCAATGTTCCGCCGCTGAACGAGGCCATGGCCATCGAGCTGGGGGCCAATCTTCTGGGCGAGTTCATCATTTTCACCATCGGCGCTGGTCTGCTGATATTTGAGTACTCTCGGTAGGTAGCATGAGTTTCAGTAAGTATTCATTGTGTAGTTCCACAGTTCCCCCTCCGTTTTAGTCAATCCATAAAGGAGACCAAGAAGACCGAGGAAATCCAAATGGAGAAGATGCAGATGACCAATACGCTGACGGAAATGAACTTTCGGCTGGAGCGGCAGGATGCACAAATCCGCGAAATGACGAGGGTTCTGGCGGATTTAGGTCTCACCATACAGCCAGCAGTGCTTTTCCAATAGGTTAATCGAACATTCCGCTTTCCGTTTGCTTAGATTCACGTAATATCTTCCGATGGAGCAAAGAGCGCCTGCAGGAGTACGTGCCCTTTGATCCGAGTACACCGGATCAGAGTGCTAGTGCGAGGAATCCCAAGAAGTACGAGGGCGTCTATGACCCCACGGGGGGCATGGCGTTCAGCGCCCTCAACTTCTTGGAAACCCAAATCTTTGTCGATGGACGCAATCGAAAGGCCAAGGCGGCCCTCCAGCACATAGAGGAAGTAGCCGAGCAGCTGGAGCAATCCCTGGGCGTGGTGACCAGTCCTGTGGCCGCTACACCGACGTCGAAAGTCGATCAATGACACCAGAAACAACTCGAGCAGGATCTGTCCTTGCTCATGTATGCCTTGGCCCTGGAACAGTAGAGGAAGCTGTTTTCTTTGTTTGCACACACATTCATCCTTCAGCCAGTCCCCCACTCATGATGCTAGCCATGATCAAATCGCGTGTTACCATTACTTACTTTATAAGTATAAAGTCAATAGATGTACATATATAACTATTGTACATTTGTAGTTGTATTTATTAATTTTTATTGTTACCAAACAAAACTAAAGAGAGATGCAGAACAGTTTACAAAATGTGTGTGTGAATCGTTGCGAGTGGATGAGTAGCAGGAATAGTCACGTCGCGGCGGCTACTCCTGATTGATCACTTTCTGGAGGTGGTGCAGCTCCTCTCCAGAGGGTATCAGCTCGCTGATGTACTCGCCGAAGGAGACGCAAATGTGAAAGAGACTGCGACGCACAGCACCGCGCAGGACGTTGAAGCTGGAGCCCGGACCCCTGAGGTTGCTCGCCACGCTGCTCAACTTGTCCACCTCTCCCTTTAGGCGACTCATCGACCTTATGATGTCCGGCAGATCGGTCTGCACCACACCATAGCGATCCTCCTTGAGCGAGAGCACGCATATCTGGGACAGAGCCTGGATCACGAACACCAAAGGCAGCGAATGGGCCAACAAGAATGAGGTCTTGGCGCCCTCGGGCTCGGTGAACATATAGACAATGCCGGGAATACGATTGATCAGAAGCTGGAGAGACTGTTCTATCTGCATGGAGGCGCGTTCACACCAATCGGGCACGCGTCGTATACTGTCCACGGGACGATCGATGAGAGTATTGCACCTCGGCGAGACCATCGGACGAATGCCGTGCATCTGGTTGTACTGGCGTGTGAGCACTCTTTCAGCCATTAGACTAGCACTGGCGCTCTCGCTGATCGGTGTCAATGGAGGACTACTTGGGGAACCTTTGAGAACACTTATCTTCTGCATGGAATCGATCAGTTCGTCGGTGAAGCTCCCGAAAAGGCTGAGGCATTGGTCGCAGAGTGAACGCCAGTTGGCTGGACGATTGCCCGGTTCGGTTAGCTGGAACAGTTCCGATCGTTTCGCCGAGTCTCCGGCAGTAACCAGATTGTACAGATATTTGGCAGCCAGGCACTGGACCACGTATACGTTGGACAGGCCCAGAGCGGCGACCACGGTTACCTCCTTCTCCTGGACAAAGGCAGCCCGATTTTTGGTGACGGCCAGGGGAAACTCTTCGGACAGAAACATGCTGTAGAAGCAGCGCATGAGATGCATATTGCTTAGAATTTGGGAAGTGAGTAGCCAGCCGTAGAAGAGCAGCCGTCCATTGGTGGCCACACCAAAGAAGCCCTCCAGTCGCTCATCCAAATCCACGGCAAAGATGTGGCTCAACTTGTGGCACACCACACGACCGAACAGCCAGAAGAGCAGGGTGTACGCGAGCGTGGGCAGGAGCGATTTGATCAATGATCGGGCCAGACTGCTGTAGAGCACCTCACGCAACTTCTCGCCCCAAAAATGGTTCACTATGGGAAACTCTATTTCGACCTCCTGGCGCATGTGAACCGAGACGAAGTAATAGCAGCCCGCGAAGATGCCCATGCCCAGCAGGTACACGTGGTAGGCGCTTATGCACTCCTGCCCATAGCACTTGTACCACAGATGCCTGAGGAATAGATAAAAAGCAATTAGAATTTGTGTTAATCCTGGCACATGTCTACCCACCGATAGTCCGTGTGCATGTAACCCGTGTACAACCACGCCGTAAGGTAGCCGACGAGCAGATGAGCGGCCAGGAAGAGCAGCTTGCGGGGTCCATAGTGCACCAGCCAGCGGAAGCGGGTGGCACAATACGGTCTCTCGGCCAAGTGCTGCTGGCACAGGATGACGCCGTACAGGACAACCGCTCCGACGAGCGGGATGCTGGCGAACCAGGTGTACATGCTGCACACCAGACTCAGCGTGACCGCGATCCAATGAAGCGGTCGCAGCAATTGAAAGTTAACGAACAGCAGGAAGATGGTCAGCAGCAGGAACTGGATGCCCACGGTCAGCAGCACGGCCTGCAGACACCGCCGGAACAGCAGGAGCTTGCAGGCATTGATCGTCGAGAGGTGAGACATTGGAAAGGCAACACTTTCATAAATATAATTAAGTAATTAATTAAACAAGTTTAGTTAGTTAAACTAAAGTTTAGTTCAAAATTCGCAAAAAATCGCAACAGAAAGCCGGCAACAGTGTGAGCGCGGATTTATCGTTATCGTCCGACCCTCAGAAATATACCAAAACTACGTCACAAATTGCAAAATATACCGTAAATATACTGGCGAATTATTTGTATTCAAGTTGCATCACATTCCTCGTTTTGGATATTCCGTGGAATATAACTAGCTAGCTAAGACCCTCAGGTCTAAACTGATAATTTTATCCGATTATAACATCAATTTTCTACAAGACTGGTTAACTTTAAGTTCTCATCTTTATTGGTTTGATTATAAAATAAGGTTTAAGCAAAACCGGTCAACAAAAAACTACACATTTGCTACATATTAACTACATTTTCATGTAATTATCAAAGGCGACAGCTGAAGGGGAAGTGTGTACGTTTCAAAAATGTTTGCCCGTTTTTTTTCATATAAGCCCCATGGAAGCGCCAGTGTGCAAAACCTCCGTTATCCACTTTTTGACATGAAAAATTTGAGATTTTGATGGCAAACGATCAGGAATCCGATTCTGATCACGAATTAGTATTCGATGTGGCCTGTGGCATGGCTCTAAGTGGCATTTCTACACGGTTTCTACATTGATGCATTCGACAAGAGGGTGAAGTCCATAACGCGTCTTAAAATATACTGGAAAATACTAGAAAATACTATGAAAAGTATAAAAATTGCGAGGTGCGTGAGCTAGACGTGGTGGCAAGAAAATAAGAAAATCCGATAAGGTATACGGTCCGACCCTCAGAAATATACCAAAATATACCGTCTTATATTAAAAATATACCGTAAATATACTGACGAATTCAAGTTCTCTTATACATGTTCCTCGATTTTGATATTCCGTGGAATATTACTAGCTATCTAGATCTTTTAGCCCTGCCCACATAATTTTATACGATTCACTAATCTATTTCCTACTTGATTGGCCTGTTCTAAATACTTGCTTTTATTGGATTTCTATATACATTTGTATATACTACTCTACTAAATCTACTGAAGGATAAAATACTGGTAACGTATTCAAACGAATGTGTTCAAATCAATTGTCAAAATCTGCAATTACAAAAATGTTGGAGATTTTTAACGAACCACACGCTGATGCTGCACAGCTGCCCCTCGGCTCCAGCCCGTGGCCCATGGTGATCATCATAGCCGGGTACCTTGCTATAGTCCTCGGGATGGGCAGAAAGTTCATGGAGAGACGAGAGCCCTTCAAAATGAACGGCGTGCTCAGATGCTATAATCTCTTCCAGATTCTGTACAACCTGGTGATGCTTCTAACGGTGAGTACGTGCAACGGCACGGAGTAGCAAGTATTCACCACAATTTCCTCTGAAGGGATACTACTTCATGTTCATTGAGAGACCCTACAACTTCCGTTGTATTAGGGTCCTGCCGGAGGATCACGACCTAAAGGACTGGGAGCGCACCATTAGCTATGCCTACTACATCAACAAATTCGTCGACCTGCTGGACACCATCTTCATTGTGCTGCGGAAAAAGTACAATCAGATCACATTCCTTCATGTCATCCACCACGTGATGATGCCCTCGGTGGGGTATCTAGTGATTCGCTTCCATGGCTACGGGGGCCAAGTATTCTTTCTGCTCTCCTTCAACGTCCTCGTGCACATCGCCATGTACTGCTACTACTACACTGCGGCAGGGAAGCAGCTCCAGAAGATCCTTTGGTGGAAAAAGTATTTGACCATGCTGCAGATGTTTCAGTTTCTCGTTATATTTCTGCACTGTGTGTACACCGGCCTGCAGTCCAATTGTGAGGCATTTCGGGGCGTGATCTATGTGGCCTCCACCGCATCAGCGGTCATGTTTGTGCTATTTTCCAACTTCTATTTTCACGCCTACTTGCGGGCAAGGAAGTCACCGAACATTGAAGACAAAACAGAATAGTTTAGTGTATGTCGAAGATAGAGAAAACAATCGTTCGATTTTAGTGAATAGTAATTTAAATAAATTTCAGTTTAATTCAATTCATTCTTACAGCGTATAGTTATATATATATCTTTATATTAAGAAAGAAAAAAGACGGATCAATGATTTTGATATGTGGTTTAGTATTATTAGCTAGCTAGGACTCATAGCACTGAAAAATCTGATAGAAGCTATGTCTCCAGAACCTACCGCCAGCAGCGTGCACGTCATAAACACCGCAATCGATGCTTTTCCAAGTGGCATTGACCACGCGAATCACAGCATCACATGTCCCTTCCCCAAACACGAAATTCTATCAGAGTCAGAGACAAATAACAAGCCAAACGTCGAATCTCATTCAGAAATTCTGCAAGAGGCCAATGCGTTGGGTACCGACTCGACGATGACCACAAAGCGCACCACCGCATCTCTTCCGCAAATTCAGGATCAAAATCAGGATAAAAACGAGCTAATGGAGTCCTTCCGTGAACTGATGAGAACAGCCAGTCGACGCCACCAGCTAGCTTGTACCTGCTCAGGCGAAGCTGCAGTGGATGTGCTGTAGTGCAGCTGTGATGGCCTCAGCTGAAATGTAGCAGAATAATAAATAGCTATACTTTTTAATTGCAATATTTTGAAACACCGAGTGTAATATTGAAATGTAATTGGCATATTTCATAAATCTATTAAAATTAGAAATTCCATACGCAGGTTTTTTTTTTAATTTTCGCTAATTTTCGCAGGTTTTTTTAATTTTTGCTCTCTTAAATCGCCTCCCAACAAAACTTTCCTAAATTTATTCCAGTAGATTTCATTCACATTTCTTTTTGGCGCGCAGGTCTAGCGACTATGCAGTCGATAGTATCACTAACCATACAGTATTCGTGTCCCTACACGAATACCCTAAAATACTGTAAGTCAAAGCAACGAACCAGAGCAAAACTCGAAATTTGTACAGTATGTCCATTAATTGTTTGCAAAATGAAAAAAGGCTCACAAGTTCAACTTAAACATGGAAAATATGAGTAAAGGCAGAATTTGGGGAATTTTTTTGTATTGACTGTTATTAAAATGTGTTTAAGCTGTAGGTATGACTAAAAATAAAGGTCAAAATTCGAAGAAAAACGTCAAAGAAATGACAAAAACAAAAAAGCGGCACGTATGACTCTGTCTATTAATTCTTTGCAAAATGCAAACACTGATTGAAAGAAGACGAAAGAAAAACAAACGGGACATCAAAGTCAAAAACGACCAGACGCGTGTTTTCTTCAGTCTTCTTTGCAGTCATTCGTTTCAAAATTTTCTTGGGTTCAGTAGAGTTTATTGTGTAATTTGAAGTTTTTGCAATGCCCGGTAGACGAACAGACGATCATTTGATACAATTGGTATATTTTAACTATGGTAAAGGAAAGACAGCAAAGAGTTGGCCAAGATGTTCAATATTAAGCTGAGAACAGTTTATATAATATTATTAAACGTGGGGATAAAGAAAATAGGCTAGAATTACAGTCCTCTACCGGTAGACCAAAGAAGCTTTCTCGGCGGGATTGTTCGGAAATCTTGAAAACCGTGGAAAATAAACCACAAACAAGCCTCAGAGAGTTGGTGAATGACATAAAAATTAATCTTAACAAGACCGTTTGCCCTGAGACTGTGCGAAAAGTTCTAAATATCCACAGATACTCATCACACGTGGCAAGGAAGAAGCCGTTGCTGTCCGCTGCTAATATTGAGAAACGCTTAAACTTTGCGATATTTAATGTTGACAAGCCTCTAGAGTACTGGAACGACGTGATTTTTTGTGACGAAACCAAGATCATGCTGTATTATAATGATGGGCCTGGAAAAGTTTGGCGTAAGCCGAATAAAGCCCTCCAGTCAAAGAACATTGTGCCCACTGTTAAATTTGGCAAGCTTTCAGTGATGGTTTGGGGCTGTATTTCTTCCAAAGGTGTTGGAGAGCTGCGCATTTTCACGGACATTATGACCAAAGAGTTTTATTTGGACATTTTAAAGAAGGAACTGACAAAAGTGCGCAGAATTTTTTGGCTTCGTTGATCCACAAAACACCAGCAAACTAAAATACAAGCTGTACCAGGACAATGATCCAAAGCAAAAATCTTTTCTGTGCCGCACTTGGCTGCTTAAAATTGCAGCAAAGTGATTGACACGCCCCCCCAGAGTCCAGATCTTAATCCTATTGAGAATTTGAGGGCTTTGCTAAAGAAAAAGGTGGTCAAACGAAGCCCTACCTCAAAAAATGATTTGATTCGTTGCATAAACGAGGAGTGGCTGAAAACTCCCGAATATTACGACATAAATGTCCTTATATCGTCGATGTCGCGACGTCTCAGAGGAGTAATGGATGCTAATGGAGGGCATACAAAATATTAGCCAAATAGAGCTGAATCTTCCAAAGATATAAATTTTTTAAAATTAATGTTTGCATTTTGCAAAGAATTAATAGACAGAGTCATACGTGCCGCTTTTTGTTTTGTCATTTCTTTGACGTTTTTCTTCGAATTTTGACCTTTATTTTTAGTCATACCTACAACTTAAACACATTTTAATAACAGTCAATAAAAAAAATTCCCCCAAATTCTGCCTTTACTCATATTTTCCATGTTTAAGTTGAACTTGTGTGCCGTTTTTCATTTTGCAAACAATTAATGGACATACTGTACATGTCTTTCTGACAAGATTCCGCGATTGCGTGCCCTTTAGGAGTACTAACACTTTTTAAAGAAGCTTGTCACCAAGACATCAGACAACTGTAATTTTGAATACCCTCAAGCAATATACGAATGTAATAAACTGATATATTTATGTAAATATGTATGTACCATAGCTCGCAAACAACGGTCAACACTTTTTCCCTTTGCTGTCTCGTCACTGACGAAACAGAAAAAGACCACGCACACACGGTCTCTCACTGAGCAGAACACTTTTCGTCTCTTCGCTTGTGTTATGTGTCTCGTGTTTTCGGTTGAGCCGACACACGATCGGGTCTCACAATAACAACTTAGAAAGACACTTTTGATCAAGCGCTCACAGAAAAAGTGTCTTTAGATGAGCAGAACCAAAAAAGTGTCTGAGTAAAGTGTTTTTAGTTTTTTTTCGTGTTTTTGTTTTTTATACCCGATGCTCAAAATGAGTATTGGGGTATATTAGATTTGTGGTAAAAGTGGATGTGTGTAACGTCCAGAAGGAAGCGTTTCCGACCCCATAAAGTATATATATTCTTGATCAGCATCAATAACCGAGTCGATTGAGCCATGTCTGTCTGTCCGTCCGTCCGTCCGTCCGTCCCGTCTCCGTCTGTCCGTCCCTATTAGCGCCTAGTGCTCAAAGACTATAAGAGCTAGAGCAACGACATTTTGTATACAGACTTCTGTAATATGTCACTGTTACAAGTGTATTTCAAAACTTCGCCCCGCCCACTTCCGCCCCCACAAAGGACGAAAATCTGTGGCATCCACAATTTTAAAGATACGAGAAAACCAAAAACGCAGAATCGTAGAAAACGACCATATCTTCTAAACTGCTGAATCTGAATTGGATCGTAGCATTATTATAGCCAGAATGAAGAAAACAATTTCATTTTTTGTCGCCCTGTCTCTCTCTAACACACACGTAGCATAGCCGGCTTTGCATAGCGCAAAACATTAGCGCCTAGATCTCAGAGACTATAAGAGCTAGAGCAACCAAATTTGGTATCCACACTCCTGAAATATCGGACCTTGACGAGTTTGTTTCAAAATTTCGCCACACCCCCTTCCGGCCCCGCAAAGGACGAAAATCTAGAGCATCCACAGATCTCAGAGACTATTAGACCTGACTGTAGAGCTCTCACTGTTACAAAACTATTTGTAATTTTTCACTGCAGAACTCACTGTTGATAGCTCACTGCTACAAGTGTGTTTCAAAATTTCGCCCCACCCCCTTCCGCAGCCATAAACAACGAAAATCTGTGGCAACCACAATTTTGAAGATAGGAGAAAATTAAAAACGCACAATCATAGAGAATGGCCATATCTACCAGATCTATTTACCGAATCAGATCGGATTATTATTATAGCCAAAAGTAACAAATCAATTTGCAGTGGCTACGCAGCGCCCGTCGACACGTTCTGACTGATTTTCTGTCTCTCTCGCACGCACTCTTTGTCGTTTAATGTAGCCATACTGACTATGTATCGGGTATAAATGTAGAGTTGCGGTCGCAGCAGCAACTCACAACGTTCCCCCTCGTTTATTCATGTTTTCCGCATCTTTTGAGTTATTGTATTGTAATATGTATATTTATTTGCAAATTTTCTGCAAACGCTTTTCACGATTCATTTTATCTCCAATAGTCCAACCGCATATAATTCACAAAGGCAAGTGATCGTTGCCATAGGCACCACACGTACAAGCACGCATACATACGCAAAAGACACTTTTTCCGTTCGCTCGCGACAAGATGCTCAGTGAAAAACAGTAACAAGAGAGAAGTGAAAAAATCGGTCTTTGCTTGAGCGAAGAGCGAGTTGAGCAAAAACAGATTTGATCGGGTAGGCCACACGAGGCGGCAAAACACAAACTACGCTATGTGCGAATATGAAATATTTATGCACACATTTCACAGGACTGTTGCGGCAGGGATACGCGGCATAGCCGAATTGGTTGGAGGTTTGCCATCCATCCTGGTTCCATCCGCCATCAGATGAAGGAGATTTCTTAATAAATATACAATTCATCAAGGCCAGGTAATGGCTTCTTTGCCTACCTACTTACACCTGAATGTGGATGATCTCTGGATGTGTATCTCTGATCTGTCTGGAATATTTGCTAGTCGTAGTCATGAGTATTCTCCCAGTCCCTTATAGAGTAGCCCCCATTCAGCAATGCGCAGATTCCAGTCCAACAACACCTGCTTATGTTTTTTATCCGACCAAACAAAAAACCGCCGTATGCGAAACATATCGATCTGAAATTGTCAATTCGAAAGCCCAGAAAGCAGGAGGGAAAAAACGAGACCTATAATACCCCGCAAACACGTTAAGTGCCGAACAGAATGGGACTGTTTCGGCCCTCTCCTCTCCTCACCTCTCACAAGTCAGTGCATTGAACGCATATTATACAAGCTTGTGATACGATAGTTTTCCTTGAAACGAATGTAATTGCATTTAATTTTTGTCATGGCTTTCACGGGGCAGAAAGCCCTTTTAAGTTTTAACATTTTTAACAACAATTTTAACAACACGCATCGCGTCAGATTTTCAATGTTTGGTTATGACAATGAATGTAAAACGGGGGGATATAATTCCCTTTTCGAGGCTGCTGCTCCTGTGGCTTGGTCTGGCAGCTGACACGCGTACATGGGTTGGATATTGTGGTATGAACATGATTCGGATTCGGAAAATACTCGTCCTGTGCGCATTGTCTTAACGCATCAGAGGCAATCGTTGTCAATGAATTCAATTGAAAAGCTCCTCAAAGGGTAAACAACAACAAAAGACTTATCAAGTGTATAGTAAATCGAAAGGGGGATTGTCGCCAAAGTATGATTAACCTTCTGCAAAGATGTGTATGTGTATGTGCATGTGTATGGAGAAAGAAACGAAATTGTCCTTCGATTTCTTTTCATTCAAGGGGGGCATGGCATCCCCTAAGCATCCTCTTCTTCGCCCAATGCCTCGTCGGAGGTGGTACGCAGCACGGCCACCATATAGCCCCCCGATGGCGATGTACGGATGTGAGTGCTCCGCATATTGAGGAAGCGCTGACGCATACGATCCCGCCGCTCCCGATGGCGCTGCTCGATGAGCCCATCGAAATCCACTGGGCAATAAATAGGATGTTTATGTAGGTATTTATGAAGGCTATATGTAGATGGCTTCAGAAAGCTTACCACTAGCGGAATCAAGTCTGCTAGATCTACGCCGGCGTGGTCTCTCCTCCTCCGAGGCTTCCAGGGGCTCAGTGAAGGTCAGTCGCGAGATGTCCTCCCAGGTGGAGCGACGGCTCGGATTCATCTGATGATAGTTTTCCGCGAAACTAGCGCTGCTGGAATGTTTGTCCAGCATATAACTGACAAAGCTATCGCGCCCACTCCGCTTGGTTGCAGTCGAGTCTCGGGACATATGGAATCTCCTTTGCTCCGTGCTATTGCCCTTGTAGTCCAGTTTGGCCGTAGAGGCCTCGGGCGGGCCCGTCCGCTTCGCGTCGTCGGCATAGGGCAGCTCGTTGGGGAAGACTTCGTCCCAATACTGATCCTTGACTAGTTCCGGATGCTCCTGGTGCATCTCATCGACTATCAGATAGGAGACTGTCAGATTACGATCTATCATCCAATTGAGCTGCGAATATGGGAGAGTACTGGAGTAGTGTTGGGTGAAATATATGTGGAGAGGTCCAAACAACCTCAAAGTCATCGTCGTCCTCGCCAAAGGGGTTGATCAAGGACTCGGCCACCTTCAGCCAGCCCATGTAGAAGAAGAACTGCAGAATTGTGAGGAAGGGAAACCATTGCTCGACTCTGTTGGGTGCGCCGCCACCATCGGGGACTTGTTTCCACTGCTGGCCGATCACGCTGAACAGGAAGAAGGTGTAGGTGGCCAGGGTGACCACCTGGGTATACACCAGCGGCACACTGACCCAGTCGTAGTACAAGAGGAATCCACAGAGGCCGCGGAACTTGTTCAATTCATCGATGATTGTTTTGACGGCATAATCATCTCGGATCTTGTTCTCCTTTCGGGCTCTCATCACGATGCTGGCGGCCCAGACGATGGGCATCCAGTGCTTGGGATAATGGGGGAAGGCGATGTCCATGTTCTCGATGATGGCCTTTTCGTTCTCCAACAACAGCCCGGAGTCGATGATCTGATTGTAGGTGGGAAATCTCTTCTTGACACTCGGCGATATCATCGTGAAGACGATCACCTGGCACAGGCACACGTACCGCAGAATGGTGCGACGCATGGCCCGAGCCCGATCGTCGAACCCCTGGATTCTGGAGCTGACCAAGATGGCTATAGAGTCCGGCCATGGTATGGTCGTATACTGCTGCCACCAGCGGGCCATCACAATGGAGACATAGAAGCCGAGCACAAAGGACAGCGGCAAGAGGTTGCCGTGCGTACTGCAGTAGTACACAATGCCCTCGAAGACCCTACAAGTTTGCGGTTAGTTTTTAATTAGGGATTGTTAGGATCTGAGATTATAGAGACACCAACTCTTGGGCCTTTTCGTTCATCAGCATTCGATAGCAGAGGGCCAACAAGCAATACAGTGAAAAGAAGATAATCAGATCGATCCAAACCAGCTTGTAAATACTGCCGCGCCATCTAAGAGAGAGGACAGACTTGAGGGACATTTTTCAATCTACCTTGTATCTCACCTGAAAAGCAATTTCAGAAAGTTGCTTATAACCTTCGAGGTGTTTACGTTGGCTGTATAGGTCACAGTCATAATTAAAGGAATAATAGTTCTGGATAGAATGTATGTCCGAACTGACAGAACTATTAGTCTTTTGACAGTCTAGGCAGAGTAAACTTCAGGCAGACTCCTCAAAAGAATGTTGCTTGAACTTCATTCAAGACTAGTACTCAGACAAGACTGCTACGTAGGCTGCCATCTAAGTTTCTGGCCTAAATATGAAGAAACGAGCTTTGGTGTCCACATCAAATATGGTCGACGGACAGTTCTTTTCGGAGATGTATTTTTTGTGTATCGTTAATCGATATTAAGCGCGACCGTACAAGAAAAACTTATGTTCAGGTTTATCCCAGAAAACACCAATCTTTTTAATGAAGATGACCATTGTGTCCAGTCCTTATAAGGCTTGAACTTAAACCTAAACTTTTGAGCAGAATTAAGCAAACAGAACACAACTAAGCGAACAGTGTGACCATAGTTGCGTGTTGTCTGGCCACACTCTGCCGGAGTACTAGGATTTACAGAGAATAGTTACGAGTATTGTCATGTTTATTGAAGTGAGTTTCGCTCAATACACATTTACTTGTCCTTTTTCTTGCTTATGTGACTCTTGTCTGTCTGCATTTCTGTGTCCTTGCGCGAACTGGTTCCAGCGGCGGCTTCTCCCTTCATCAGCTCCAGCGTCATGGCAGCATGTTGGATTTGGCGTGTCATGCGTTCGCGTTCCCGCTCCGCTTTCAGACGGGCAAAATCGTCCTTGCTTGTCTCGCGACTCAGGTGCTCCTCCTCGCCCAAATCCTCTTCGAACCGTGAAAAGCGTTCATCCGAGGAAACTGAGATGGACACAGAGCTCCTGTTGGGGTGGATTTCATGCGGGCGAAGAAGGGATGCGCAGCTCGTTCTCGCCCTCGTCCTCGTCATCGAAATCGGTCCAATCCGGCTCCAGATCGACGCTGTGAGCCTTGTACGGAGTCGATGTCTCCTTGGACAGGTCCATTCTAGCTGTAGAAGCCTCCGGATGTTCGGCCCGCTGTCCCTCCGCTGCATAGGGCAACTCATTCGGGAAGACCTCGTCCCAGTACTGATCCCTAACTAGCTCCGGATGATCGTGGTGCATCTCGTCCACGATTAGATAGCTCACTTGAAGATTGCGGTCGATCAGCCAGTTGAGCTCAAAGTCATCATCGTCATCCCCGAAGGGACAGATGAGCGTCTCGGCCACCTTCAGCCATCCCATGAAGAAGAAGAACTCCAGGGTGCTGAAAAGCGGAAAGTAATAGTTGATCACGTTCCTGTATCTGCTCTCGCCGCTAGACTGCTTATCGATCCATTGATGGCCAAATATGGCGGCCATGAAGTACGTATAGACCGCCAGGGTCACCACCTGCGTATAGACCAAGGGAACACTGATGGTGTCGTAGTGGATGAGCATGTTGCAGCCAGCCCGAAACTTGTTCAGCTCGTCGATCATGGACTTGAGGGAGAAGTCGTCCCAGATGCGCCCCTCCTTCCTGGCCCGCGTCACAATGCTGCTGGCCCACATGATGGGCATCCAGTACTTGGGATGTTGGGGAAACTTGGCGTCCATGGCCTTGATGATGTTCGCCTCGTTCGCGTTGAGCAGGCCCGCCTCAATGAGGTAGTCGTAGCTGGGGAACCGCCGCTTAATCACCGGCGATATCATGGTCAGGACCATTGTCAGGGCCAGGCACACATATCTCATGATGGTGCGACGCATGAGTCGTCCGTGCTCATCCTGACCCCGCACCAGGGCACTCACATACACCGCCAGGGGATCTGGCCACGGCACTGTGATGTACTGATTCCACCAGCGATCTAAAATGATGGACACGTAGAAGCCCAGCACGAACGAGAGGGGTATCAGGGTGCCATAGCTGTGGCAGTACACGACAATATCCTCGAAGATCCTGAGAATCATATTTGTGAGCGGGCTACGTATAGGTCGGTTGGGGGCCTATAAAAACTCACACTTTGTCACTGTCCCTGAGGACATAGCGGTACAGCAGGGCCATGCAATAGAAGCTTGCCAGAAACGCCAATAAATCCACCCAAATAATCTTGTAGATACTGGCACGCCATCTGCCGATTACGTACACAGATGCTTCAACGGACAGCTCTTTCAATAATCAAAGATATCTTACCTGGCCAACAGCTTCCAGAAGCAGCCAAAGTGGCGGCATGAGGCCACCTCGGCTGTGTACGAAACAGTCATATTCACGCTATTCGGTATACCAATTTGAGAACTTTAATATAATTTTCCCGAGACTGAGACAGGGGCTGAGAATCGATTGTGGCAATACACAAGCACTTTGTGAGGCCATAAGCACAGCCAACTTTGGAATTAGTTTGCTTGGGGCAATTTCCTTACTCAAGCATTAAACGAAGGCAATCTCGGTAGGCGCGTCACATTTGTGGGCGTAATTATTTAAATTAGATCATTTATATTTGCCACAAGGCGGTAGACAACACATACCCAATTTTCCTAGAGCCCCCCTCCCGTCCAAACATCCAACTCTTCCTCCTTTCATGTACATGTATGTACATATGTATACTCGTACATGTAGTTGGGTCTGCTGGGAGGTCTGGGGAGCGTTAAATAGGTGCAGTAAAATTTTAATACATTTTGGGTGGAATGGCAGTGAAACTTCCCAACTCCAGCCCAAGGGAAAGTGTGAAGAACATTTTGAGCATCTGATTAGCATTGGAAGCGTGTAGTATTTGTTGTTATTGCTGATACCCCTCCATACAGCCAATAAACTCGCATGTAGAGTAATCCACAAAAATGAAAAGTAAAACGTGAAAGTAAATGAAAGCACGTGACGCATCGATGAGTTATTGTATTGTAATATGTATATTTATTTGCAAATTTTCTGCAAACGCTTTTCACGATTCATTTTATCTCCAATAGTCCAACCGCATATAATTCACAAAGGCAAGTGATCGTTGCCATAGGCACCACACGTACAAGCACGCATACATACGCAAAAGACACTTTTTCCGTTCGCTCGCGACAAGATGCTCAGTGAAAAACAGTAACAAGAGAGAAGTGAAAAAATCGGTCTTTGCTTGAGCGAAGAGCGAGTTGAGCAAAAACAGATTTGATCGGGTCTTCTCTGTCCCTTTTCTCAATGTGTCCGTAAATGAGAGGTTTTTATCAGACACCCCGAAAGTGTCAACCGTTATTTGCGAGGTCTGGTATGTACATAAGATATTTCATAATTGAATTAGAAAATGTATGGGTATTGTCCATGAGAGTATTCAAGGTGCGACCGGCATCTAAATTTTTGCTTTGCAGATTCCCGTCGGAAAGCGCGCGATTGACGATTGATGTGAAATATATGTTAAACCAATTCCATATATATGTATGCATATTTATTTTAGTATATGTATATACATTTTTTCTTAAATCGTATATTTAGATACATCATTATTTTAGTTTTAATAAACAAAGAAGTCGAGAACCGACGGCGTTTACATAATTTGTATAATTTATAATCAACCTGTTTAAAATAAGGAAATAAATGTGTAATTATATTAATGTAATATTTTATATCTTGTAGTATAAATCAAACAAATAACAGCTTTTATTTTATTTCCCGCGCCCTAGTGTACCATAACCCCACCCCCTGCCCATTCTTCATTTATTTTGTGGCGGTAGGTCAGCTCATCAAAAGACCCAAAACAAGAACCAAACTCAAATTTCACTTCTAACGGCCAGCAATACTAAACACACACACGCAAAGTACGTGAGAATGCATGTGCACCCATACATTAAAACAAGCTGGAAGCAAAAATCTGAAAAAGAAAAAACCATGCAATCACATATTTTTGTCGAAACATATTGCGTGTGTACTAAGACATGCAAAGATGTTCTCTCTGCGTTCTCTCTCTGATGACGCGTCAGTACCCGAACGCCAGAGCCGAAGTCTCTGGGGTGCCCCGACCAAAACCCGTGTGTGACGCTTTCGTTGTATGAACTGGCACATCTATATACTGTATGGTTAATGGTTACATAAAGCATATTGAACACGCACATTTATTTTCGTACCGTGTTGGGTCGTGTCGATAAGTATCGTGACCATGCCCATCTCTAATGTGTGCATATGTACACGGCGCAGCAACGGCCATTGCTGCCGCTTTCACATACATACATACATTCACGTACTTTACAGTTTTCGTGTGTGTGCTTGTTTGCCGGCGGCAGAGCAGAGACCAGCAACTCTGACCAGTGCTTCCATTTTAGCTAACTTCGGCTATACGTATCTAGCATTTTTAATAGTGAAATTGCTAAGAATATGGAACAATTCTTATATAACTTGATTTAGCATTTTTTAAGTACACTCCAATTGACAATATTCTGAGTGCAAAAAAAACCGACGATGTTGTGGAATGTTTGGAATATTTTCAGCTCACCGATATTGATAGCATGAGGGCTATTGAATTGCGAACAGAAAGACGACCAAACACCATTAAGTTATAATGTTATATTTGGGGTGAATTTAATTTGCCATATTTTTAGCTTATATTTTTCGGCTGTAGCCACTTTTGGAATTTTTTTCGCAACTAGCTTCATTGATTCTGAAACTCTGGCAGCACTGTTTCTGACAAGACGGGCACAGCTGCGCAGTAAGCGGCAGAGGACGTCGACTGCGGGCTGCCTAACGTATAAATACGACGACGTCAGTTGCTCCTCGTCATTGCTCTAATTTTTTTTGGCCTGTTCAGACCTACTTCTCCGTACTCTACTAAATAATAATTTATTCCTATTTCTTACTTATTCTTACTTATCGTGGCTAAACTTGGCTTCAGTGTGCCTGTATTATGTACCATTTATAAGGAAATTGTTTCTTCTTTTACATTCTTAATTGCGTTTTATTGAGCCACACTATGCACGCTAACATGGATGTTTTCGGTCGTGCAGTCGGCACGGTGCGGAGGTTCTGTCAGCATGTTGCGGGTGCTGCTACTGGCGGTTCTCCGTGTAAAAGTTGGCAATTTCGTTGGCAGCAGCGACCTGATCGATAGGAGTACTTTTTCTACAGTCAGAGTCGGCGACCATTTCTCCTTCAGTATATCCAGGCATATGAAGCCGTAACTGGTTATATTGCAGTGGTAGATTTTTGTTATAATTTTTTATAAATTTTAAAAATTAGCTATATTTTATTTGTTAACTCATGCGTTATTTGAAGCTTTATTATTTATATGTGCAGGTGCTATTATTCATTATATAATTTGAAATTTTAGAATAGTTTTTCTAAATATGAAAAGACCGAAAACTTGGGTGGCTGCAAATTATTGTATTTTTAAGGACGAAAAAAAAAAATGTTGCGTGCGTTCGGTTAGATTTTTCGACTTTTGCAATGTATTCAAACAATTTCTTCTTAGCCTAGCGATGGCAAAGCGGTACCTTTTTATTTTTTTTTTGGGTTTACATCATCTCGAGGATGACCGGATTTTGATCGTAGCACAGTAGCCACATTGATCAGATACGAAACTGAGTTTTTTTTTGGGCTCCCCTATGGAGCCCGAAACGATACTGTTCATTTTAAATTAAATTATTATATTAGTTCATTTGCGTTCTAAGGTTTGAATTCATATACCTTTAACTTCAGCTTGTTTTAATATATATCTAAAATCTAGTAGCCCGCGTAGCCGCTTCCTTTGGTTGCCATAGTCAAAGTCCTTGTTGTCGATGGCCAGGTCGAAGGATGAAAATGGCTTGTTAGGTTCGGATCTTGCAAGGGGTGCGCTTCTGTCCTGCTGGGATATGACTCGGACTGTCTAGAATACGCCTCGCTAATCCTTGGATAGGACTCCGTCTGGCGGGGCAAATCAGATACGACTCGTTTTGTTGCGAAGGAAGATATATTTTAAAATATTGTTACGTTTTTACTGTTCTAATTCCGGACTGAAAATTTGGTTGTCTTGGTGTAAAGGTTGCTCGTCGAGGATCGTTCTGCCCGCAGCTCAGATTTGATCTGCTCTGAAATTTGCTGGAGACGTTCCTCTAACTTCGAAATTCTTATTGATCATCTCCAGTGCCGCATTTGTGGTTTCCAGCTGTCTGTTCTTCGACTCCACTTCCGCCTGATAGGAGACGAGAGCTGCTGCAGTTTGCAATGCAATGAGAAAGCTGAACAGAACTGAACGAAGCGAATATCGAATCCCACCGAATCGATTCGGTTGCCCGTTCTTTCTTATAAAATAATATAAAATAAAACTTTTTTAAAACTTAACCCACTGATTGCTGACTGATTAACAATCGATTAACAATTTTTACCAATCGATTCGAAATGTTAAACCTATGACGTGTTTCGCTTACATTTTCGCTTACATTCGCTAAGTTCGCTTACATTTACATTTGATTTATCGATACATCACTAAGAAATTTACCGAAATATAGTGATAAAAAAACGATATATAAATATACCATAAATATTCTGATACGATATTCGATAGAACTGCGCGTCCAATAGAAATTGTTTGAAAGTAAATGAGCTGACAAGGTAAGAGAAAAAACGTTTATATGAAAATATGAAAATGGTCTGCACCTTGTCCACGATTTCAGACATTAAAGAGTTGAATTCATTATCATTAAAGAGATTTATTTCATTAGCTTAGCTGGAAACAGGCTTTCCGGTCCCGCATAGCAATTTTTTTTTTTTTGGGGCTGAGGCTAAGTTTGCCAAGGCCCTGGGCACTGTGGAAAGTAGGTTTCTGTTATTCCGATTAATTTGGCGGTCGTAAAGGCAACCAGCTCTGTAATTTTGAGGACACCAGTTGTCTGCGCTCGTATCACCTCCTTGCCAAGCGTCATGCAGCGTTTCCGGACTAAAGTCAGTTCGCGACTGTTGTAAAAATCAATTATCATATCTGATAAAAGAGATCTTTCAAACCGGCTCATATTTCTCTTCCTGTTTTTTACATTTTCATGTTTTATATTGTCTGATTAATTTAATTTAAAAATCACTACATTGTATTACATTTCGATTGCAAGAAATCCTTCATGCTGTCTGTGTTGGTATCGATGCTGTTGGAAGGCAAGGGATTGCGACGGCTTGGAGATCGGCTTCGGGTTGGAGCCGGGCCCCGTCTTTGGCCATCGCGTCGGCTTGCAGATCGGCTTCTGGCTCGACTTCGTCTGGCTGGACTACTGCGGCCAGATGAAGGGGTCAGGGACTTGACACTATAGTGTTCGCCTAGAAGCTGGAGGTATCCCAGCCTTTGTCCCGCCTCCAGCGTGGCCCTAGTTTCTTTAGCCTATCGCACAAGGTGGTGAACGGTGTCGTACCATCTTTTTTTGACTTCATGGGGGAAGAGTAACACGACTTCTTCCCCCAGCTCCTTACAACGTTGGCGCGTCAGCTCTAAATTTACTTGTTCGTAACGATTTATGATATCGTTACATACCGACATCCTTTGGGGCCTATTCATCGGCCTATTTCTGCTTTTAATGAGGTTCCATTGAATCCGTTTATCAGCGCTGCAGTTAAAAACCTCCTTCACAGAAGGCAATGTGATTCGGGCCGTCCCTTGCCCGAGATTTGGAATCGGAGAATATTCAGACAGCTCGTCTTCGTCTTCCATTATCGAGTCTAAGGCGAGCTGGAGATCAATATCCTGGATGGTCTCGGGACTCATTCTTTGCTGTTGCTCTGGAGAGGCGGCCAATACTACCTGTAATAACGGAGAGGAGTGTTAATAGATTCCTCTAGAGGATTAATTGAGATATAACCTACCTCCTGGATGGTCTCGGGACTCATTCTTTGCTGTTGCTCTGGAGAGGCGGCCAATACTACCTGTAATAACGGAGAGGAGTGTTAATAGATTCCTCTAGAGGATTAATTGAGATATAACCTACCTCCTGGATGGTCTCGGGACTCATACTTTGCGGCAGATGCAAGGGCGAGGACATGCTGCTTCCTCCAGAGCTGCCACCGACTCCTCTCAATAAATTGTAGATGGAATGCTTCAGTTGTTGCTGTTGAAAGAAAGATTAGAAAGTTGAATAAAAGATCAACCAAAAAAGATCAGGGACCGTAATCATTATAAGTTATATAATAGAAACCCCTTGGTAATGAAAAAGATTACTTACTATGTCATTGCCATGAGAGGCAGCAGAGGAGGAAACCACCAATTGCACGGGTTGGTTCATCGTTGATCTCCGCTTCGGCGATGGGCCATCCATGTGATTGGGCCGATGTTGGTGATGGCGTTGCAAGGAGAGATCTATGGGTTGTTCACTATTCCCATGTCCGCCATGTTGGGCATGTGACGGAGCATTGTATTGCTGCCAAAGATTTCCAGCATATCCGCCATGTTGGGCATGTGACGGAGCATTGTATTGCTGCCAAAGATTTCCGGCATATCCGCCATGTTGGGCATGTGACGGAGCATTGTATTGCTGCCAAAGATTTCCGGCATATCCGCCATGTTGGGCATGTGACGGAGCATTGTATTGCTGCCAAAGATTTCCGGCATATCCGCCATGTTGGGCATGTGACGGAGCATTGTATTGCTGCCAAAGATTTCCGGCATGTTCGGCATGTCCGGCATTTTGGGCATGTTGCCATGGAGGAGCCGGATGGGGTGTATCGTGACCGATATTAATGTAATAGTAGACATTATTCGACATTTTTAAATTTTCAATTACACACAAATTACCCACTTACACACACACAATTAAAAGAATCACACACAAAACTCACGAAAAATGTAGATGCTTGTATGTGTGCTTACGATTGGAATGAACGGAAGGAAGAACTAAACAGGAAACGAAAAAAACGAAACAAGACAAAAGTTCGAATACATGTATGAATATATTTTATTAATTCAATAATTATATTGAATTATATGCCACTGTTATATTATATATATATATTAATTATGAAAAAATAGAAAAAAAAGAAAAAAAAAAGAAAAAATTCTTTACATCCCGACGGGGATTTGAATGAACGGAACTAAACAGGAAACGAAGAAAACGAAACAAGACAAAAGTTCGAATACATGTATGAATATATTTTATTAATTCAATAATTATATTGAATTATATGCAACTGTTATATTATATATATATACCTGAAAAAATAGAAAAAAAAAATAGAAAAAATTCTTTACATCCCGACGGGGATTTGAACCACGGAATGGAACGAAGTAATAAAGAAATAAAAAGTTAGGAGAGGAAAGCGGCACATACATATGCATAGCATACATGCACATGCTATATATATATGTGCATACACATCCGCATATAAAGCGGAACAGCAAAGAATTCTTTGCAGTAATTCCTCAGCTCAGCTAAGCTTACTGTGTAAATATGGAGAGCTATATTTTACCATTTGTGCGTGAATTAAGTGAAGAACAGCTCATCAATGCTGTTCGGCATGTGACACGCTAGAGTCATTCGGAGGAGTTGGACGCTGGCATCATCAACATGATGTACAACGTTCAGCTGTACGCGGCTCAACCTTTCGTTTTGATCCTGGACGAGCTCCATGTCCCTTGGGATCAGGAGGAAGCAGGAAATATCAACAAGTGGAAAGTGCTGGCCATCGCAGGATTTAATCTGGATGGCTCTAATTTCAGCTTTCTCCACATGAAAGTGGTAAGTTTATAAATATAATATAATAATAAATATGTCATATAATTTATTAACATTTATTTTACAGGCCTTGGCAAAGCATAAGGTGATGGGAAGCGATGAGATAAACAATAGTTTATCGCAGGTGCTCGCCGAGATCCACCGACGCCGGTTGGATCGTAATCTGATGGCCGTCATCTCTGATGGATGCACCGCAAATTTGAAGAGTTGCATGACTGCTGCCCAGGAGTTCCCAGTGCTCTGGGATGTGATTCATCTCCGGAGAATTCTGTCGAAATCCCATCGATTCATGGACAGAGTGCTGGGACCCCTGTACAACAGTCATTTCAATACTACAAATTGGCAGAACTTTGTGTACCCACCGGTACATAAGGATGTGCAGGGGCGGATCGCACAGGAGGTGAAAGAGGTTAAAAAACTGGTTGAGCGTGTCTGTCGCTACCCAGTGACATCTTTCACGACGTTAAACAGACTAAATAGCAATGACCTCGAGCTATGCGGCAATGTTATTGTTGGTATGGTTGCTGACGTCATGGAAAATCTGCCGACGGAAGGTCGCCGAGACTTCCACAGAAATCCGAGCCGATTTATGGCGACAGTCGTGGGAGTCTCCGAGCTGGATACTCCAAAACCGGATGCAGCGAACCCCGGTTAGGCGCTCATCCTAACAAAATCGGTCCTTTTCAGGACCACCAACAAGTTATACAAAGAGAAACATATTTTTTCAATATATATATTTATAAACTTTCGGAAACACGTGGCCAAGTTCGCATTTAAAAAGTTTTTTCCCCATTTCCCATTTATGTGCCGGGCAACGGCGACAGCGCAGGTAGAATTTGTGTATAGCAGGCAGAATTTGTGTATACGCCCTGCAGTACCAGCAGTGAGCGATGACGAATGTCATCTACAATGTCATCTAGGCGTTGACGCCAGCCAAATCGAACCCTTTGTTTTTTCTTTTGTTTCTTTCTTTTCCGCGCGTGCCAAACGTAATTCGGTTCTGCCGACCGTGCGCAGTAGCAGAGAACTTCGTTTTATCTATTGTTTCTTTCTTTTCCGAGCGTGCCAAACGTAATTCGGTTCTGCCGACCGTGCGCAGTAGCAGAGAGCTTCGTTTTATCTTTTCGTCTCCTTTGCGCCTGCGTCGGCAGAACTCTTTTTCTTTCTTCGCTTTGCATTTGCTATTTGCAATCGACTAATTGTGCGCAAACGAAGTAAAATAAAGTGCTGTGATTATTATTATTATCAGGTAAGTGCAGTGTTTAAATAATTAATAATATGTGTTGTGCGCGTGGTAAATAAAGAAAATATCAATTGTATAAAAAGTCAAATCTGTGAAAAAACTGTGTTCAAATTATATTAATGTTTCGCTGCATTCACATTATATTTCTTTATTCTTCTCTTATGCTCGGGAATAAAAGAAGAATAAAGAAATAGAATGTAAATCCGTATTAGCGAATTAAATTGTTATAATCTGCGGTGGGCACGAAATTGCAATTTGTGAGCAGTCCAGCAGCAAAACAAACAACAAAAGAAAAGCAACAAAAAGTAACCCTTATTTGTGCGGCTTGGCTCGAGCAGGTACATTTTTTTGCGCGTGTTTTGTTTTTGTTGTTGGAGGAAATGAACATCCCACCGCTGACCTACAGTGAACATTGTTGTTTTTCTTGAACCAAATAACCGTTTTAAAAATCGAACAAATTCTTTCTTTTTATACAATTGTACCAAATTAATAGTAATTGTACATATGTATATACAGTAGCGTACAACTAAATGTGGACAGTGAAAAAAAAGATGATTTCGTTGCTTTAAAAAGTCGTATTTCTCACAAATAATTTTTGCGCTGGCATTGAACGAAAAAGAATGCGTGCGAGAGAGACAGAAAATATGTCTGAACGTGTCGTCGCAAATTGATTTGTTCCTTTTGGTTTTTTTTAGCGCCGGCGCTAAAGATATCTTTGGAAGATTCACCGGCCAGAGTCCGACAGACCAAAAACAAAAAAATAATAATATTTAGCATGAGACGTATTTTCTTTATATTTTCAGTATGGAAAATACACGAAATCCCAAAATTCGTCGATTAATCATTGATGCAGAGCGTAAGTATATAATTTTTGTGCTTGATGTATGAAATAAGTATTGACCCAATTAACATTGTTTTCACAGAACCTGTGCCAGAAGAGCAACCAATATCTCGTAAGTACATGAATTTTTAATTACTTTGTGCACAATGCGTAATAACTATAAAAATTTTTATTGCAGTTCCGGCAGAGCAACGTATATTGGCAGCAATTTCTAATTTAGAAAAAAAAGTTGATGTTCTGTCTGAAACATTGGCGGAGGCGGTGGCTCTTCTCAAGCTACAAATTAATAAAAAAGAGCCAGAGGTACAAAAGTTGAAGTTGAAGTTGAAGTAACTCCAGAGCTCACCGATTTTTATGTGAGTGGTATTTATCCTTCTATGACAGCTAGTTGTTATTTTTTCATTATTTTCTTTTATTAGATCAACCAATTAATGAACTTAATGGGGACGAGCTCATCGATGGCATCCAGTCAAAAAAATGTGCTGGATGAGAAGCTAATTTTGGACTACAACGTGGACGGAAGTTCGGGGAAAAGTTCTTTAAAAAATTTTAAAGAATTTTACAATGTCCTGGAATGTAGGTTTAAAAAAAAATTAAAAAAAAAAACATTATTATTAATTAATTAACATATCCATATTATTTCAGCGGCGGTGAAGATGAAAATACCCAACGAGCCAGCAGATAAAGTAATTAGAAAGGCTATTCACAATGTTAAGAATAGCTACTTTCAAAAGGGCGCAAGGAATAAAAAATACATAGCTCCTTAGAAAATAATTAATAATAATTTTTAAAAAATACAAAAAAAAATTGTAAAAATAACAATTGAATGTACATATTACTTTTTTATATTAAATGTATGATTTTTCGTGAAACATCATCACTTATAAAATGCATGATTTTTCGTGAAAAATCATCACCTATAAAATGCATGATTTTTCGTGAAAAATCATCACTTATTAAGTGCATGATTTTTCGGCAATGCTCGATGACAATGTCATCGATTATGCCCTAGGACATCTCCATGTTAAAGTAAGCTGCTCAGCGTATGGCCGGTCATCAATTATGTCATCGGGGGTAGTGACGCGGTCATCGACGTGTCAGCAGCTGAGTCATTGATGACCCGTACTGCAGGGGTACGTGAATGTATGTATGTATGTGAAAGCGGCAGCAATGGCCGTTGCTGCGCCGTGTACATATGCACACATTAGAGATGGGCATGGTCACGATACTTATCGACACGACCCAACACGGTACGAAAATAAATGTGCGTGTTCAATATGCTTTATGTAACCTATACAATATATTTTATGTCTTTTGGTATCGCTGTTCGCAAAAAAAATATTTAATAATAATCGGTCGAACCGTTTGGGAGATTTGTATATGCTAGATTTGATCTGTTTCCATTTTCCTTTGCAATTTTTTGTTTACATCTGTCTTTTTCTCTATTTTCACACCAACACCAGAAGTTTTATCTCGTTCCCCTCCACCAGAGCACACACACTGCACTAGGAAGAGTGTGTGAGAGAGAGAGTGAATGAGTAAGCGTATGGAAGGCGTTGTGTATCCACTGCATTTTCAATTGTTGCTTATGGCTATAGTATTGATCCGATCTGATACAGATTCCACAAGCTGCTAGATTTAGTCATTCTTAACGAATCTGCGTTTGCGTCTTTTGCGGAGGCTCTGAAGCATTTTTAGTGCCAAACGAATCAGGTGCACACCGGTGCACAAAAAAAAAAATTCCGAGTAGCGCCTCTGTATGTTAGAGTCGCAACATTGACTGTAGCACTAACCATACAGTATATAGATGTGCCAGAGTACTGACGCGTCATCATGAGAGAGAACGCAGAGAGAACATCTTTGCATGTGTTAGTACACACGCAATATGTTTCGAAAAAAATATGTGATTGTATGCTTTTTTCAGATTTTTTGAACGCTTTCAAAAAAAAACGCCTGTGCCTTTGCCTGTGCCTTTGCCTGTGCCTGTGCCTCAGCCTGGGACTCGTCCTTCCATGGGAAGTGACTGCGGGCTTTCTCGCTGCTGCGCGCCGACTTGGCCGACAGCGGGGGCTGCTGCTGTTGGTGATGCGGCGTTGTCAGTGTTGGTTGAATGATCAATGAAGTGAAGACAAAAGATTACTTACTTTGTCATTGCCATGAGAGGCGGAGTGAACAGGCGATAACAGTGCGTCTGCTGCCTCCACTTCGGGCTGGTGCAAAGGACTTGCAATCTTCGCCGAGATTTGGGGCTGCTGCTGTTCAGCTAATGGCTGTGCCGCCTGTTGCGTTGGCTGTGGTTTCTGCTGCTGTGCCTGCGCCTGAGAGAAAAGGAAGGATCATTCCATGATGAAATAACTCGATAAACACCGATATCCTTACCTGCGCCAGCTGCTCCTTTGCAACGAAACTCCAGAAATTTAACATGTCGTTAACATACTGTTCACTGACAGTCTGGGCAGTGTAGATTATATGTTGCCGATCATATGAATGAGGTGGAGGTGGAGCTGCGCTCGGCACATACGTTGGGGCCGGACCGGTAGATGGCATCCATCCGGGCCATCCAATATTTTGGCTCTGGGGGCCGCAATTAAAATTAAAGATGTTAGACATTTCTTCACAAACTTCACTTCACTTTGAATGGCACTTCCAAGAATGGCATGAAAGACAGCGTCTCTCCGGACACCGTTATGTGCACATATACATGATACGTTGCACACATACATGACAACGGCGGTACAAAAAACCAATACGTGAGGCTTAGATTTAAATGTATGTGTGCGCCGTAAAAAACTGCTGCGATCGGGAGTACGATAAGGAAAGAGACAGCAAAAGAAAAGCTCGAAAATGAATGACATATACATATGTATGTATGTATGTGTGCCTGATAAAAAGCGGAAAAGATCGTAAAAAGAGGATGCGAAGTAAGACAGGAGCAAAACAAAAGCACGAAAATCAGTGTTGTGTACTATTAGTATTTTTACAATTTTATAATTTTATAAAATTATATGAAAACATTAATAAATTAATAGATAATAAATAAACATGAAATAACCAAAAATAAAAATACATAAAATTCTTTACATGACGACGGGGAATCGAACCCCGGTCTCTATTTTAATATTTGTAATAGAAAATACAAGAAAAATATATATAAAACGAGGGGGAACGTTGTGAGTTGCTGCTGCGACCGTAACTCTACATTTATACCCGATACATAGTCAGTATGGCTATATTAAACGACAAAGAGTGCGTGCGAGAGAGACAGAAAATCAGTCAGAACGTGTCGAGGGCGCTGCGTAGCCACTGCAAATTGATTTGTTACTTTTGGCTATAATAATAATCCGATCTTATTCGGATTCGGCAAGATTCGGCAAGATTCGGCAATCTGGTAGATATGGCCATTCTCTATGATTGTGCGTTTTTAATTTTCTCCTATCTTCAAAATTGTGGTTGCCACAGATTTTCGTTGTTTATGGCTGCGGAAGGGGGTGGGGCGAAATTTTGAAACAAGCTAAGCAAAGCCGGCTATGATACGTGTGTGTTAGACAGAGACAGGGCGAGAAAAAATGAAATTGTTTTCTTCATTCTGGCTATAATAATGATACGATCCAATTCAGATTCAGCAGTCTAGAAGATATGGTCATTTTCTAAGATTCTGCGTTTTTGGTTTTCTCGTATCTTTAAAATTGTGGATGCCACAGATTTTCGTCCTTTGTGGTGGCGGAAGTGGGCGGGGCGAAGTTTTGAAATACACTTGTAACAGTGACATATTACAGAAGTCTGGATACAAAATGTCGTTGCTCTAGCTCGTATAGTCTTTGAGCACTAGGCGCTAATAGGGACGGACAGACGGACAGACGGACGGACGGACAGACAGACATGGCTCAATCGACTCGGCTATTGATGCTGATCAAGAATATATATACTTTATGGGGTCGGAAACGCTTCCTTCTGGACGTTACACACATCCACTTTTACCACAAATCTAATATACCCCAATACTCATTTTGAGTATCGGGTATAATAACAGAACAAATACAAATTATTACATCACGACGGGGATTTGAACCCCGGGAAGGCGCTGAGGGGTGGCAGTACTACCCACTGTACTGCCAAATGTATTACCAAATTGGTAGCTAAAAGTAAAACTTGTAATATAGTTTTACAAGAGGTATGAAGGAGTAAAGAAATTGTCAAGAAGAACAGTTAGGAATAGAGAAATTGGTATATATAGAGCTGAAATTTGCAAGAATTGTTACCAGTTGCTACTGAGCTTCCAGCACAGTAACATCATGTTTCACTCCTTAATGGTTCCGTTCCTCCGCGTAAGCGAGGAGAGGGTAATAAATGCAATCGGTCGTGTTACTCGAGAGGGGCATTCCCATGAAGTTGGAGTTGGTGTGGTCAACTTGATCTCCAACCTCCAGCATTATGGGAATGCTCCTTTCGTCGTGATTTACGACGAGATTCATTTGAAATGGGATGTGCGTGGCAACAAGTGGAAGGTGCTAGCGATAGCAGCCTTCAACTTGGATGGAAGGAATTTTCATTTCCTCCACCTGAAGCTGGTAATATTCATTAGAATGAATATTTTTTGTTTTTTTTCTAATAAATTATTTGCAGGCCCTCGTATCGCAGGAGGTGTTGGGTAGCCATGCCATCGACTCCGGTTTGTCCTTCGTCCTCGACAACATTCGTCGGCGAGGATATGGCCCGAGATTGATGTGCATCATATGCGATGGCTGCCCCGCCAATATACTTGCAAAGACGAACGCCGCCCAGGAGTACCCTGTGCTATGGGATGTCGTTCACCTGCGCAAACTATTCGCGAAGAAGTACGAGGTGACGGACACGGTGCTGGAGCTGCTCTATCAGCTCAAGTTCACAGCCAACCACTGGCAGGACACTGTGTATCCACCGGTCCCGAATTACCCCTATGATCCCGACAATATCTTACGGATTCGGAAGAAGAGAAATATGAGCCGGTTTGAAAGATCTCTTTTATCAGATATGATAATTGATTTTTACAACAGTCGCGAACTGACTTTAGTCCGGAAACGCTGCATGACGCTTGGCAAGGAAATGATACGGGAATTCCCTTTGGAGAGCGCAGACAACTGGTGTCCTCAAAATTACAGAGCTGGTTGCCTTTACGACCGCCAAATTAATCGGAATAACAGAAACCTACTTTCCACAGTGCCCAGGGCCCTGGCGAACTTAGCCTCAGCCCCCAAAAAAAAGAAATTGCTATGCGGGACCGGAAAGCCTGTTTCCAGCTAAGCTAATGAAATAAATCTCTTTAATGATAATGAATTCTATTTGGCGCGCAGTTCTATCGAATATCGTATCAGAATATTTATGGTATATTTATATATCGTTTTTTTATCACTATATTTCGGTAAATTTCTTAGTGATGTATCGATAAATCAAATGTAAATGTAAGCGAACTTAGCGAATGTAAGCGAAAATGTAAGCGAAACACGTCATAGGTTTAACATTTCGAATCGATTGGTAAAATTGTTAATCGATTGTTAATCAGTCAGCAATCAGTGGGTTAAGTTTTAAAAAAGTTTTATTTTATATTATTTTATAAGAAAGAACGGGCAACCGAATCGATTCGGTGGGATTCGATATTCGCTTCGTTCAGTTCTGTTCAGCTTTCTCATTGCATTGCAAACTGCAGCAGCTCTCGTCTCCTATCAGGCGGAAGTGGAGTCGAAGAACAGACAGCTGGAAACCACAAATGCGGCACTGGAGATGATCAATAAGAATTTCGAAGTTAGAGGAACGTCTCCAGCAAATTTCAGAGCAGATCAAATCTGAGCTGCGGGCAGAACGATCCTCGACGAGCAACCTTTACACCAAGACAACCAAATTTTCAGTCCGGAATTAGAACAGTAAAAACGTAACAATATTTTAAAATATATCTTCCTTCGCAACAAAACGAGTCGTATCTGATTTGCCCCCGCCAGACGGAGTCCTATCCAAGGATTAGCGAGGCGTATTCTAGACAGTCCGAGTCATATCCCAGCAGGACAGAAGCGCACCCCTTGCAAGATCCGAACCTAACAAGCCATTTTCATCCTTCGACCTGGCCATCGACAACAAGGACTTTGACTATGGCAACCAAGGAAGCGGCTACGCGGGCTACTAGATTTTAGATATATATTAAAACAAGCTGAAGTTAAAGGTATATGAATTCAAACCTTAGAACGCAAATGAACTAATATAATAATTTAATTTAAAATGAACAGTATCGTTTCGGGCTCCATAGGGGAGCCCAAAAAAAAACTCAGTTTCGTATCTGATCAATGTGGCTACTGTGCTACGATCAAAATCCGGTCATCCTCGAGATGATTTAAACCCAAAAAAAAATATAAAAGTACCGCTTTGCCATCGCTAGGCTAAGAAGAAATTGTTTGAATACATTGCAAAAAGTCGAAAAAATCTAACCGAACGCACGCAACATTTATTTTTTTCGTCCTTAAAAATACAATAATTTGCAGCCACCCAAGTTTTCGGTCTTTTCATATTTAGAAAAACTATTCTAAAATTTCAAATTATATAATGAATAATAGCACCTGCACATATAAATAATAAAGCTTCAAATAACGCATGAGTTAACAAATAAAATATAGCTAATTTTTAAAATTTATAAAAAATTATAACAAAAATCTACCACTGCAATATAACCAGTTACGGCTTCATATGCCTGGATATACTGAAGGAGAAATGGTCGCCGACTCTGACTGTAGAAAAAGTACTCCTATCGATCAGGTCGCTGCTGCCAACGAAATTGCCAACTTTTACACGGAGAACCGTCAGTAGCAGCACCCGCAACATGCCGACAGAACCTCCGCACCGTGCCGACTGCACGACCGAAAACATCCATGTTAGCGTGCATAGTGTGGCCCAATAAAACGCAATTAAGAATGTAAAAGAAGAAACAATTTCCTTATAAATGGTACATAATACAGGCAAACTGAAGCCAAGTTTAGCCACGATAAGTAAGAATAAGTAAGAAATAGGAATAAATTATTATTTAGTAGAGTACGGAGAAGTAGGTCTGAACAGGCCAAAAAAAATTAGAGCAATGACGAGGAGCAACTGACGTCGTCGTATTTATACGTTAGGCAGCCCGCAGTCGACGTCCTCTGCCGCTTACTGCGCAGCTGTGCCCGTCTTGTCAGAAACAGTGCTGCCAGAGTTTCAGAATCAATGAAGCTAGTTGCGAAAAAAATTCCAAAAGTGGCTACAGCCGAAAAATATAAGCTAAAAATATGGCAAATTAAATTCACCCCAAATATAACATTATAACTTAATGGTGTTTGGTCGTCTTTCTGTTCGCAATTCAATAGCCCTCATGCTATCAATATCGGTGAGCTGAAAATATTCCAAACATTCCACAACATCGTCGGTTTTTTTTTTGCACTCAGAATATTGTCAATTGGAGTGTACTTAAAAAATGCTAAATCAAGTTATATAAGAATTGTTCCATATTCTTAGCAATTTCACTATTAAAAATGCTAGATACGTATAGCCGAAGTTAGCTAAAATGGAAGCACTGGTCAGAGTTGCTGGTCTCTGCTCTGCCGCCGGCAAACAAGCACACACACGAAAACTGTAAAGTACGTGAATGTATGTATGTATGTGAAAGCGGCAGCAATGGCCGTTGCTGCGCCGTGTACATATGCACACATTAGAGATGGGCATGGTCACGATACTTATCGACACGACCCAACACGGTACGAAAATAAATGTGCGTGTTCAATATGCTTTATGTAACCACTAACCATACAGTATATAGATGTGCCAGTTCATACAACGAAAGCGTCACACACGGGTTTTGGTCGGGGCACCCCAGAGACTTCGGCTCTGGCGTTCGGGTACTGACGCGTCATCAGAGAGAGAACGCAGAGAGAACATCTTTGCATGTCTTAGTACACACGCAATATGTTTCGACAAAAATATGTGATTGCATGGTTTTTTCTTTTTCAGATTTTTTGCTTCCAGCTTGTTTTAATGTATGGGTGCACATGCATTCTCACGTACTTTGCGTGTGTGTGTTTAGTATTGCTGGCCGTTAGAAGTGAAATTTGAGTTTGGTTCTTGTTTTGGGTCTTTTGATGAGCTGACCTACCGCCACAAAATAAATGAAGAATGGGCAGGGGGTGGGGTTATGGTACACTAGGGCGCGGGAAATAAAATAAAAGCTGTTATTTGTTTGATTTATACTACAAGATATAAAATATTACATTAATATAATTACACATTTATTTCCTTATTTTAAACAGGTTGATTATAAATTATACAAATTATGTAAACGCCGTCGGTTCTCGACTTCTTTGTTTATTAAAACTAAAATAATGATGTATCTAAATATACGATTTAAGAAAAAATGTATATACATATACTAAAATAAATATGCATACATATGTATATATGGAATTGGTTTAACATATATTTCACATCAATTGTCAATCGCGCGCTTTCCGACGGGAATCTGCAAAGCAAAAATTTAGATGCCGGTCGCACCTTGAATACTCTCATGGACAATACCCATACATTTTCTAATTCAATTATGAAATATCTTATGTACATACATATTTACATAAATATATCAGTTTATTACATTCGTATATTGCTTGAGGGTATACAAAATTACAGTTGTCTTGATGTCTTGGTGACAAGCTTCTTTAAAAAGTTATACTGTATGGTTAGTGATAGTATCAAAAGCCAGTTGTTGGGTTCCGATTGTTCCATACTCACTTACGTTTTATTACGTTTTCCGTTGGCAACATTCAGACCAGACACATGTGCCGAGAAAAGAGCAGCACTGTCCCGCAACATGGGAACGAAATGAACGAATGTATACCCTAGAAAAAAGAATATTATAGAATTGCGGATATGTTTGCCATCTCAGGTTCCAATGAATGCAGACACTTTTTAAAAGCTATCTCATGGTCCTCTTACTGACGCCATAATAGGTATCGGGATCGAGATATACATATATATACAGGTATCTTATTAAATTCTTGAATAGTTCGAAAAGCAGCTTGGATATCATATTTTAAGGGTATACAAATGCCCATACTCATAGCTGAATCCTGTTGACTAGCAATAATGACGTATAATTCCGCACACACTTACGGTTTTTGAACACAATTAAGTAGAAGAGATTCCTTAAAATGAAGCAGTCATGTAGAAAATTGATTCATTAATCGAATAAAATTATGTGTTCAGTGCTGAGGGTCCTATTTAGCTATTAAAATTAAACCGAATATCGAAATTGGGGAATATGATTTCCGATCATGAACGAAGAACTATTAACCCATTGTTGACCAGTGGGTGTTTACAAATTTTATGAAACTTGAATAATTTTAGCGAAGTTCAAATGATCTTTCACCATTTTAATACATTTGCAAGTAACGAAGAAGGATACATCTAAAAGGAGAGTTCACAAACAGTATGATTTTCCGTGGTCTTACTCAAGTTGTTAACCTATTTTAATTGAGATTTTTAGTGGTGGATTAGTTGGTTAAGACTCAGTTCGTGGGTCCGTTGTGCGTTAGAGTGACCGAAGTGACCAAAAACCATTTACCCAGAACCCAGACGGTATTTTTCATCGATAAGTCCGCGGTCACACTGCCAACAAGTCGGCGCTGGCAGAGAAAATTCTGCCGCGAATAAAAATCCAATAAAAGCAAGTATTTAGAATAGGCCAATCAAGTAAAAAATTGATTCATCACTCCTATAAAATTATGTGGGCATGGCTAAATGTTCTATATAGCCAGTATTATTCGACGGAAGATCAAAATCGAAGAATTCGTCGTATTTTTTGAATCGGTTATGGCCCGGTTGACAGCAATGAATCCCATTCCATACGCAGTGTTGCGGGCCACATAAACTTATAAACCGTGTTTTAGTCAAAATACAATACATGAAAGTACTTAAAATTGCTTAATCTTGTAGAAAAAAGTATTCGTAAATGGGATAAAATTAAATGGGCATGGCGAAATGTTCTATCTAGCTTGTAATATTCGACGGAAGATATTTTTGGCAATACCCGGTTCACAGCAATGAGTCCCATTCCATACGCAAACATGTTGCTAATTCCATGCACACATACCCTGGGGAAAATGGATGTTATAGAACTAAGAAAATGTTTGTCATCCCAGGCTCCGATTAATGCAAAAACTAGTCAGTCTCTGTTTCAAACGATATTTTGCAGCTCATCGTCTTTCTACAGAGACCAAGAATTGATATAGGGATCAGGATTTATATACAAGAACCTAATCAAATGCATGAATAGGCCAACAAAATGCAATCTAAGACAAGGACTTTATTAATTACGTTTGAAAGCAGCTTGGAAAACAGTATCTTTATATAATATTAAAGAAATAGGGTATACAAATGCCCACACTCTGGTTGACAAGAAATGAGTCTGCAACACTGACGTCACAACACTGCGACTATTTTTGTTGTTGAACTATTTTGTTTAAGCCGTGTTTTTGACAAAATACAAAACATGCAAGTACTTAAAAGTAGTTAATCTTGAACAAAATTGATTCATTAATCATATGAAATTATGTGGGCAAGGCTGAGAGATCTATATAGCTTGAAATATTCGACGGAAGATATTTTTGGCAATACCCGGTTCACAGCAATGAGTCCCATTCCATACACAAACATGTTGCTAATTCCATGCACACATACCCTGGGGGAAATGGATGTTATAGAACTAAGAAAATGTTTGTCATCCCAGGCTCCGATTAATGCAAAAACTAGTCAGTCTCTGTTTCAAACGATATTTTGCAGCTCATCGTCTTTCTACAGATACCAAGAATTGGTACAGGGCTCAGGATTTTTATACAAGAAACTAATCAAATGCATGAATAGGCCAACAAAATGCAATCTAAGACAAGGACTTTATTGATTACGTTTGAAAGCAGGTTGGAAAACAGTATCTTCATATAATATTAACGAAATAGGGTACACAAATGCCCACACTCTGGTTAACAAGAAATGACAAAATACAAATTATGCAAGTACTTAAAAGTAGTTAATCTTGAACAAAATTGATTCATTAATCATATAAAATTATCTGGGCAAAGCTGGGAGATCTATATTCGACGGAAGATCAAAAACGAGTATTTATTGGTAATAACCGGTTGACGACAATGAGCCCCATTCCACGCATTGCTAATTCCACGCACAATGTTTCAGGGCTACCCCAGGGAAAAGGATATTATAGAATTGAGAAAATGTTTGTCATCCCAGGCTCCATCCGAGGCAAAAACAATTTAGTCTCTGTTTTAAACCTATTTCAACGATATTTGAAGCTAATTTTTTTCTTGCAGAGACCAAGAATAGGTATCGGGATCGAGATATATGTATACAAGATACCTATAATAAACATGTTTTTGTCTAAAAAATGTTAACTTGAGAAAAGGTCTTTATTAGTTACGTTTTATCTTCATATCATATTTATACTTTCATATAAAATTAACAAAATAGGGTATACAAAGGCCTATACTAGGGCTTACACGCAACATAGCGACTGTTTTTTTTGTTGAACTATTTTGTTTAAGCCTTGTTTTAGTCAAAATACAATAAAAGCAAGGACTAAAGACTACCCAATCTTAAAGACAATTTATTCATCAACAGCGTAAAATTATGTGGGCAGAACTAAGAATTTTAGTTAGCCAGAATTATTCAACGGAATCTCTAAATTGAGCAATATGAACGACTATCCTTTTTTGTTGTGACCTATTTCGCTAAAACCTTTTTTTGTTTGACCTTTTTCGCTAAAACCTTTTTTTTTTACAGGAACCAATAAAAGCAAGTATTAAGAATATGCCAGTTAAGTAAAAAATTGATTCATTACTCGTATAAAATTATGTGGGCATGGCTAAATGTCTATCTAGCTAGTAATATTCCACGGAATATCAAAATTGAACAATAGGAACGACTATCCTTTTTCGTTTTTTTTGTTTGACCATTTTCGCTAAAACCTCTTTTTACGCAAAATGCAATAAAAGCAATTGTTTAAGATAAGCCAGTCAAGTGTAAAATAGGTTAATTAATCGGATATAATTATGTGGGCATGGCTTAATGTTTTATATAGCTAGTAATATTCGACGGAAGATCAAAATCGGAATATGTAAAATAGAACTTGAATTCGTCAGTATATTTACGGTATATTTTGAAAATGAGGTGGTATATTTTGGTATATTTCTGAGGGTCGGACGGTACATTTTAACAATAAGTCCGCGGTCACACTGCCAACAAGTCGGCGCTGGCAGAGAAAATTCTGCCGCGAACCGCGAAACAACGCCGCAACCTTGTCGAATTTTTTTCTGAATTTGGGGAAAATTGGGGAAACTCGGAGCCGCGGAAAACAGAATAATGTCGGATTTTTCCTAGATTCAGAAAAGTAGTTCCGTTCCGCAGATATATGCCACTCAAAAATTTCCATATTCGAAATATCAATATCCCAAGTGCATGGAATTTTGGCCAGCGCAGTCGACAAGGCCATGCCATCAAAAAATATTCCCAAACAAATGTGTCCATGCACAGAGGATGAATAAAAGTGTAAATTAGGTGGGTGCCAAATAAAAAAAAAACCAAACAAATAGTGTAACAAAATTCAGTTGGAGCTGAGAAAAAAGTCGTGTGCGCGTATTAAAAAGAGAGCGCAAGAGAGCGAGAGAGCACAGCATTGCGTGAATAAAGCAAGCGACACAAAATTGTTGTAATTAATTCATATTTAATTGCTATTTGGTGTAATCCGACTGTGCATAGTAAAGTTTTGGGAGCGAAATGCAGCTGCCAAATAAAGTGATGTGATGTGCTGTGTGTGTGTGTTTTGTGTAGTGTAATGCGTATTGAGGTCACTTTGTACATATTATAACAGCAGTAAACCGCAGCATAGGCACGCGTTTTCCCTCTGCTTTATGATTGTATCTGTGTGTAGTAGTGCGTGCGTGTATGTGTGTGCGCGATTGCCCAATACTAATACCAACAACAGGCAAAGGCAAATCGCTTTGCTAGCCAACGGCCAACGGCTACACCACCAATTCGTTTTCATCCCACTGCCCAAGGCAAACAGCTGCTGCTTCTGCCACTGCCACTGCGACTCCCTGTTTCGTTGTTGCTTTCGTTGTTTGTCTCTGCTGTCTCTTTTGACTGCTGATCGTTGGAGCATAACCCGAGGGCAGGTGGTGTCCGCACAAATAGATACGCATTAATTATAAAATAAATGCCATGTTTTAATTTCGGTATTTAATGCACACCATACAAACTATTCTAAATCAACAACAAAGAGTACATACGAGACCAAGAGAGAGTGTGTGTGTGTGTGCGGGTGAATCGTTGTGGTCTCCCCAACACACTGCATCTACATCACACCCTTTCCATTAACCATACCATACCCCCCCCTTTGGCTGTGCCTGGCTTGGTGTGCGTCTTCATGCTCCATTCACCTACTTTTACGCGTTGTTCGCTCTTTGCTCTTCGCTCTTTGCTGCCGTTGACTGCGCCGCGACGTTCGTTTTCTGAATTCCAAATGAAGTCATGAGCAAAGCAGATTGTATAAAAAGCAATAGCAACAAACAGCGCAGCAGCTGAGGCAAAAGGCAGAAGTGGCCCCAAGGCAAAAATACAAAAGTCGTTGTCGCATTATTACAGCAAAAAAAATTTTAAAAATTGAATACCAAATAATACTACCAACAACAACAAAATACAAAAAAAAAGTGAAATTAAGTGTTTTAAGAAAAAAAAACAACAAGATACTAAATAAAACATGAACATGGCGGCCGCGTCTCGTTTACACAATAACTCAAAATTAATTTAATATGCTGGCAAATGAGCAAAACGAAAACTACGCTAAAAGGTGAGCAGATAGCAGTAATACGCGCGAGTACATGTATAAATAGGCAGAGGTGCGCCGGCAGCTGATTGCCCACGTTTATGCGGGTCCGTTTATTGCAATGTGTGAGACGTTTGCGTGTGTCCGTCCATGCGTGCGCAAGAGCATAGTAAACGCATAAAACAATCAGCTCATCTCAGGTTTACAGCTACAAAACGGCCAATTGACTTGTTCATTATTTACGCATCGTATAAACGTGCCGATTGTGTGTGTGTGTGTCATTTCTTGCCCTGTAAGTTACACACACACATACACACTAGAATAGAGGAAATCAATGCAAAGCAAATGCTAAAACGCAATTTAATACGAGGCCGGCAGTCGGGCTCTCGATTAGACACCCTATAATCGAATTAGGCCCCCCATACGAATGGGTTTTTAAAAAGATTCCAACATGATTTTGTGCTTCTTCTTCTCTTTATGTATTTAGTATCCTTCAAGAAAAAAATCTTTCATATTTTTGAGTTATTGAAAAATGTATACACCTAATTCTGTTTTTACACGGTCTTTTTTACACGATTTTGAAATAACACGGTTTGAAAATCAACAATTTTTCATTTTTTACACGGTTTTATTCCATTTAACACGGTTCAAAATAACAACACAAATATATAAAATCACACACAGCTCAAAAAAAAAAAGCTAGAAACCAAACGAAAACAAGAAAGAGCATTAAGAGAATATGTAAATATTTGTTTCTCTTTCGTTATTTTGCGTATACGATCAATGTCTTTTTTTACACGGTTTTTTTTACACGGTTCTTTCAGGAACCAATCTACCGTGTATACCGTGTATGTATACGCATATCATAGAGAAGATACATATCCCCAAGAGTTTTGAGTGATTTCTAAAACCAAACAGTCTTCAAAATCACCTTTGAAATCTTAATAAAATTTCATAAAATATTGCGGTTGTACAATAAGTTTTAAGAATTTATCAAAGATCATGGCGAATCTTTTTGAAACCCTTTTATTTTGCAGGCCCTAAACCGGAGGAGTTGCTTTTAGAAGGCTGCTGTTAGCAACATGGCTGCCACATCCGCTGGCCAACAGCAGCAGCACCAGCAGCACCAGCACAAATTGAATATGATCGGGAGTGCTGAGACAGTTGCCAGTGAGATGCATCTCCAACAGCAGCAGCAACAGCAGCAGCAGCATCAACAGATCCACATGTTTAAGCAACATCAGCAATTGTTGCCACTGCATCAGCAGCAACAGCAGCAGCAGCAGCAACAACATCATCAATTTTTCCAGCAGCAACAGACAAAATTTGTATCGCGGGTCGTTACAAATGCAGCAATGCAACAGCAGCAACAACAGCAGCAGCAGCAGCAGCATATGCAACAAATATTACCAGCTGGTTTGGTAAATGGCAATGTAAGTGGAAACATGATGCAAGCAACAAATCTGCATCACCAACAGCAGCAGCGCAACAGTCAGCAGCATATATTTGTCTGTCCAACGAGCAGCCCCCAACTACTCCTCCAACATCAGCAGCAGCAGCAACCTCCTCAACAGCAACAACAACAACAACAACAACAAACAAAGCTCCGTCAGGCGCAAATAAAGTTGCCAGTAAAGTCAACAGCGGTCGTTGCAGCAGCAGCATCGACAGCGACAGCGGCAACTGTTGCAACTAGTGCTACTGCTGCAACAATACTTGCCTCGCGTCAAATGACTCAGAACAATCAGATCTATGCCAAGAATGTTGCCAACAAAGCCAACAGCAGCAACAGCAACAACAGCAGCAGCAACATGAACAGGAAAAATGTCAGCTACAATGGAAATTTGGCTCCAGGCTGGCGTCGTTTAACCAGCAACAATGAAGTGGCCTACATCAGGTGAGTACACCTCCTGCCCCTTCCTCCCACACAGAATCTCCACAAACCAATGGGGGGAATCAAGCTACAAGAGAGTGGTGTAGTGTCGTGTCTCTTCCTGCCACTCTGCCACTCGTCGTGGCTGGTTGTGTGGTAGTTACATGACATTTACAGCACCAGAGACCGGCTAAAAGTCAATCTGGTTATTGTCTGGCGACGAAACGCATTCGAGAAACCATAAAAATGTACTATTCGTACAGGAAATGCTACTGTCCCAAATGGGGGGAAATGGAATGGAAATGGAATGAGAAAGGGTTGTCTTGTGCAGTAGTCGATGTCAGTCGATGTTTTTGCAACCAGCAGCAGCAGCAGAAGCAGCAGCCCCACGAAACGTCGCGCAGGCAAATGTTTACCTGGCATTATCTGCGAGGGGCGGCATTATCATCAAGCACACACATAATTACAAACTCAAATCAAATATTTACACAGATATGTTGAAAAGTACGAGTACGAGTACGAGTGCGAGTAGGTGTACATGTGGAGATGGATATATCCCAATCCTCTCAACGACCACGAAACTTCTGAGAACTGTGAAGGCCTTCAGGCCTTTAGCTTTTTTCGGGCTTGAGAGCAAACAGAGCCGCCCCTGGGCACTGGGCACTGGGCCCTGGGTTCTGTGATGTTGGGTAATTGTTGATTTTATAAGTGGCTCCGGCACTTCTCGAGTGGCTTGACTCTGGGCTCTGGGCTCTTGGGTCTGGGCTCGGTTTTGGTTTTAGGTCCGTGTTCTCTTCTGTTCTGTTATGTTCTACGGTATAGTTTTACCTCGCAGCTGTTGTGTGAATGGAGAGTGGAGTGTGCGAACAGGGGGATTCATCTGTTGGTTTAGGCCAACCATCGCATGCCTGGAGTAGCAGCAGCACCACCACCCCACAGATTATGGTTGAGAACTCCTGTGAAACACGGAACACACGAGTCTTTCTTTCTGTCATGTTTCTCTGTTTGTTTGTGCTTTTGGAGAGGATTTCATTATGCCCGGCAATCATTATTATTACGTATTATACTTTATAACTCTCTTCACCTACCTCTCTTCAGCGCCTGCTTTCTGTCTGTGTGTCTCCAGAAGCCACAGCTAATCCTCTGCAGTCCATTTACTTGTGGACTTGGCACCTTGCCACCACGCTCTTAAGCCAGATAAAAAGGGTGTTATATTTCTGACCAGAGGTTAGGGGCTTTAGTGAAGAAAGCCTCTAGACCTTGTGTGTGCTTGTTCTTGGAAGTTCTAAATGTTCTGTGCCTGCCTATGAAATGGCTTTTCAAAACCCATACATTTTCATTAATAAAATTGTAAAAATCAAGGGATTTCCATCGGGAACCCATAAGAATCTTGTGCGATTAAATTTAAAGTTTCGGCTATCAAAGCCAGACAACTCCTTCTTTATTTGTTACACTTATTCACTGGGCCATTACCCGGCCAGGACACTCTTTGACGGCACCGCTGGTCTGGGACCCTCCATTGCCTTCACCGCCTTTCACGGCCCGCTGGCCATGCACTCGGTATTTACTTGTGCCATTGCGACGACATGACATCGTGTGTCAAGCGTTGTCATTGTCCACCCCAGACCCAGACCCTGCCACTGCCACTGCCCCTTGGATGGGAGTACGAGTGCGAGTACTAGTAGAAGCAGCTGCTGCTCATTTCCACGTTGCGTGTTGCTAGGTTCCTGAATTTCTGCTGTTTGCCTCAAAAGTTTTGTGTGCTGTGCGGTGGCAAGCGCCGCGGAACTATCCCCTTTTTTTGAGTTTTTTTTTTTTTGCGAAAAAAGATAACCAGCTGGAAGAACAGGGAAGGGGGGGAAGTACATGAATACCACGTTTTTGTTGAGCTTCCGTCCCCGTCCACGTCCTGGCCTTGTGCAGTTTTTGCTTCAGTAGTATTTCATGTCGAGAATGTTGCAGCGGAATGTCAAGAGTGTTGGGCATTGGCGGAGGGAGGGAGGGCCGATTTGTCCACTAAATCAATAATTGTTGGGCAAGGCAAGCATTTGAATGTTTGCTCAAGTGCTAAATGGCTGTGACCAGGTCAAAGCCTAAAGCAGGAGGCCAGGCCGCCCACTGTGCCCGGGTCGTATATAATACTCGTACGTTTGTAAATCATAAATCGGAAACGGCAGCTGGCGATCGAGGATCGAACACGGAGCAGAGCGGAGTCAAGGCACCCCGCTAGGCCTCTGGCAAAAGAATGCGGAATAGTTTGCCAGTCAAAAGAGGCAAGAGAAGAGGCAGCAAGTCAGCAAACAGTTTTCCCATTTTCCTTACACCGCTCAGCACCCTATCAAGAGGTATGTACCTCTAACTGCCGCCTGCCGCCTGCCGCCTGGCGACCCGACCCAAACCCTCTTTGTCTGCCCCTGTCGGTCTTGCAGCAGCGCTCTTTCAGCGTAGGTTGCATCAGCAGTACGTCGTCTCCTGCCGTACTCTGCCGCCTGCATTGTCAGTCATTCAGACAGACAGACAGGCAGATACTCAAGGGCTCTCTCTAGCCTTTGAAATGTGTTTATTTTACTTACTTTTAGGCATTTGTTGCGAATCCATCCGCTGGCTGCTTGTTGACTTTGGTCAACGCCCACCACACAAATTTGTCGCTGGCAATATCGTGGGAAAAGTAGCTCCAGAAGGAAGTTAAGCCTGACACAAAGTTTTGACTTGTTTCATATTCCAAGCGTGGGCCATGATTCATATTTGGGTTTTTACGCCAGAAAAATAGAAAAAAGGAACGTTCTAATGGAGAGCATGGAGGGGCATTTGAGTCATCGGGAATCCCAGAAATCTATACAGATATCAGCTTGGGCTTTTTTCTGATCGGTCTGTCATCCTCTTAGATGAAATGAAATACATATTTCTGTAATCTTTCCAATGTAGAACCAGCGGCAATCTGTTTCTAAAGAACTGCAGTGCAGTCGTTTTTTCATTGCAGTATTCGGGGACCTTTTTGTGGGTTTCAATGGCTGGCCCGCCGTTTCAGGCTTTCTTTTTGCTTATCTTCTGTCAAGGACATGCCCAACAAAGACAACAAATAAACTCTTGTGAAAGGATTGGATGGAATTGCCCATGTCCTTGTCTGTCCTCCCGCCGCTCCTGGCCTTTGTGCCATAATTTTTTACAGTTTCATGCGCTGCCTCTGGGCCAAGTCTCAGGAGTTGTGGCCGCTGTTCGTTGTTTGTGCTGTGTGTTTGGGATTATTAATTTAGTAATAGGCTCTGCTCTGCTCGGGTCTGGTCTGGTCTGTCTGCAGCAGTCGGCGTCATCTCTTTTCGTGGCTCGAGGGTGCACTCAAGGTCACACGGGGCGTAAAGCTTTTCCACCTTTTCACACAGTTTCCCCAACGCCATGCCAGACCACAGACGAAGGGCCCAAAGCCAGAGACAGGGAGTGGGCGATGGCTGGCCACTCGACTTTGCCACTTGGCGTTTTGTGTGTAATTTATTAAATTATTTTAACTCGTTAGCTCGACGCCTTTTATGTGGTTACAGAGAGAGGGAAAGAGTGGAGAGAGTGGAGAGAGAGCGGGGTTATTAGCGCATTTTCAGCAAATAAGAAAGAGTAAAATAGCTCCCCAGAGTGAGGCAGAGAGAGGGAGAATCAAATTTAATGAGCTAGTCGAGCTCTTCTGCCACCTCCTGCGGCTGGTAATCGGCTGAGGCTGCTGCCTCTTAAGCTGCCTCTTGCCACGACGCCAGCTGCATACAAATTGAGCCATAAGCTTTGCTGGCGTTGATGATGATTCCCTTCGGTGCTCGGTTCTCGGTTCTCGGTCCTCGGTCCTGCTCCTTCGTGTCGTCTGGCAATCGACTTGCCATCGATTTTTCCAATCTCGGAACGAACCATGGGGCCTGCCCCCCTCTCTCTCCGTCTCTCTTAAGTAGTTAAAAATAATTAATAAAACAAACCAGAACCAGTTTTGTTGCTGCTGCTGCTGCAGCCATTGATGAAGATGATGAGGGCTCTGGTATGTCATGTGGGGTTCCGTCCGATTGAGGCTTGGGAACACAACTGCTGCTCCTCCTCCTATGATTCGGAATCGGATCTTCTGCTCTGTTCTGTTCTGTTCTGTTCTGGCGAAAGGACGGGCTAAAAGGGCTACTCAATTGACAATTCGCATACTCGTTTAACCCGTAACACGATTCTGGTTGTTGAATGTTGCTGTCGCTCAATTATATTGTTGTTGTCTCTTCTGCTGCTGCTCCCCAGCTCCTGTTGGTGCTGTTGCTCCTGCTCCTGCTCCTGCTGCTGATGCTGCCCTGCTGTCGTCGTCGTCGTCGTTTCATTTAATGCCCTTGCCGCTTTCACACTTCATGCATTATTCAGATTTCCCATACGAATACGAATACGGGGTTCGAGAGAATGGGCTCGAGTATGGGCAAGGAGTATGAGGGGAGGGATGCATGTATGACTGTAAGCCCAGCAACAAAACTTGAGCCCTGGCATCAGTCGTCTCTCTCGAGTGGCACGACTCCGTCTCCGACTCCGACTCCGATACTCCTCGAACGGCGTCATCATCAGCGCCCTTGATTCCTTCAACGTGCTCACACTTTACAATTAATAAGCAGCTACGTTTTTTCCCCTCTTCCCCCTTTCTCTCTCTTGTTTTTTTGCGTTCTTTATTCTGGTTTTTTTTTATATTTTGTTTTGCGATACCCTTTCGGCGGATCCTATGAGTTTGGGAAAATGTCTGCAAAGCAGAAATGTACTCGTAAGACCTCCTAAAACGTGTATATTCTGGATTCCGAACAATACGGCAATGTTTGTCTATCCTACCGATCTTAAAGATCTTGTAGACTGGCACGTGTGCCTCGACAAAAACGTTCCGACTGACTCCTTATGCCTTCTGGCTATTTGAGGGATCTTAAAAGCAAAATAGAGCAAGGCAGAAGGTATTTTGATACGACTGGGCTCACTTGATAAATCGAATCAAACGAAATATATAATATCTTAAAGTCTAATAAACACTAGAACTTTTTTTGTTTAATTTATTGTTCTTATTTCCCAGCGGTACAAGGATATTTTTATAAGTTAATTCACTAATCACAAATTCATTAACATAAAATGATTTCACAAGTGAATAGAATTTTTAAAGAATTACCAGTCTGAACTGGCATTTATATTAATTCTCACTAATTTTTCCACAGTTTTAAGCAATTGCAACTCGATTACAACAAATCTAATTCGAATTTAATATAATCCAAATCTTAAAGGGTATGCAAAGCTTCGTCCAAAACCAAAATGTGCTTTTCCTTCGGGTTTTTTTTTTTTTTGCAAACCCTGGCAGCGCACATGCGACAACCCATTTATGTCGGCAGATTTGCGGTCATGCGTGGCCCATGGGGAGGGGGAGAGGAGCAGCGGCAGCCGATAAGTGGAAAGGGTAACCAAAATTCAGAAAGGAAAAACCGCCCTGGACCTGGTCGTGGTCGTGGCCCTGGCCTCTCTCATCCCCTCTAACCCCTTCGGCAGCCTTTCAACTGGATTCTTTTGGGGTTTCTTTTTTTCTGTTTTTGTCGGTATTTAAATTTGAAAAAATTTAAATCAATTTTTTGCCTTTTCATAATTTTTTGATGGCGCATAGGCGCGTTTTGTGGCAACGGAATGGATGACGTAGTAGTACTCGTTTTGTTTTTGTTATTTTGCATGAGGTGCGGAGTTCTGTTCTCCTTTGTTCGCCTCGCCTCGCCTCGTCTCGTTTCGTTTTATTTAGGGAGCGTGTGCTCTCTGTACAAAGAGGGGGAATATTTTCGTTTTCATTGTTAAGATTGTATGCCAAATTGTAGCTGTTTCACATTTTGTATCTATGTATCTTAAAGGTACCCATATGGACACAAAAAAAACGCAACTGGGAACCTCTGGGAACCATATCGAAAGACTTTTGAATGAAAATCCAAGGTTTCCAGGGGGATTAAGGGATGATACTTAAAAGGCGGGCCTAGATGAGACTTTTCCCCTGCAACACAGTCTCTAAGAGGGCTCTCAAGCGAATTTTACCCCTTTCGAAATAATCATCACGCCATTCCTCAACACAACACGTGGGAGCCCTGTAACTTTAACCAAAAAATCTCATAAATTAACCATAAAACGCAAAAAAAAAAAACAAACAGAAATATAAAACCAGTTTGAATTATGCTCCGATCGAGTCGCACTTATTCAACAGACAGTCAGACGGACAGCGAGCGAGCAATTCTGATTGGTATTAATTTATGCGAGAGAGTGAGAGAGGAGATAAACAGAGAGCAGAGCAGAGTAGAGAGTCGCCTTACATTGTCATGTTAATGTCCATTATGTTAATGAGCTGTTAATCAAACACTCGCCCATTACCCTGTTCTTGTTGTTGTTGCTGTTGTTGTTGGCCTTTGCTTGGGCCCCGCCGCTGTCTGCTGTCTGTTGTCTGTTCTGTTAGTTAGTGCGGCTAATTGCACCCCAGAGGGGGTGGGTTGGCAATGGTGTAGAGGTGGCACAGGGGGTAACCTTGGGGTAATTGCATGATTTCCATAAAACTAATTGTGCGTTAAAATAGTGAATAATGGAATACTTGGAATGCTTGTACGTTTAGAGAGCACACTTACTCGTGTATCTTTCGATTCTCATATCATATGTATGTATGTCTGTATCTATTGCAGTCCCACGGGAAAAACGCTTCGCACGCAATTCCAAATCAAGGACTATCTGCTGACACAGGGTACCTGCAAGTGCGGTCTACCTTGTCCGCTGCGACCGGAATGCCTATTCGATTTCAATGCACAGGTAAGCCCCACTAATCCGTGATAATCTATTGAAAGCTGGCATGGAACGGAATGAATGAATGAATGCCGAGGATGATCATGGAAATTGAAAGTCGTGGACATTTCTTTAAACTCGGATGTACTTTTGATGTTCTGAATATCGAGCGACAGTCACTGTCACTGCGACTGGGACCATTCAGGGATGGCGCTTTCCGATTGGAGGAAAGGCAGGCGTACCGTGATTGCGCTTGATTGTGGTCACGCTGTCATCTCTATCCGGGCAGCGCTCTCAACTTGTTTGTCTCATAATTGGCTGTAAATACCGAGGAGAGCCATGAATGAGCCGAGGGAAAGCCAACGCCAAAGCTTCGGCTAAACCGAAAGCTAAAACTGAAGCCAGAGCTAAATCTAATTGAATGTGCACTGAGCTAACTAGCTGGGAAGAGCGAGAGAGGGGATGTGTGTGCACTGAGCTAACTAGCTGGAAAGAGCGCGCGCCAGAGAGACAGAGAGAAAAGGTAGAAGGCAAAGGCAGTAGTCAGTAGTCAGTGGCTGCGGGAAGGAGGGGAGAGCACAGCATTCAACGGACTTTCACTGAGCTTTGCTGCAGTATAACTGCAGCTCCAGCAGCACCCCACCCCCCTTCCAGCCCTCTCGTCAGTGGGGCTTCCAGATTAACGCAAAATATTTGTAAAACCAGTTTGACAACAAATCGACTGTGACGACGACGCCGATGGCAGCGACGTCGACGACGTTGACGTTGACGTCGACTGCATAATCACAGAGCAAACAAACTCAGAGTTGGATACTCTCCATTCCCCCTCCCTCCTCCCCCCTGGCATTGGTGACCATCTGCCGCTTGGCTCTCTGGAGCAGTTCCAATTTGTATATACTATCTGCATACATACATACATATGTATATGTATGCATGTATGAATATATAGAAGTGTATGCATGTGTGTGTGTGCAGTGTAAATCGCAGTGAAATCGCCTGCAATAAGATTAATTTTCAACAACAGCGGCAGCAGCAGCAGCAACAACAAAAAACTGTTAACGGTAAATCACACCCAGACATTGGACATGGCCATGTGCCGTTGTTCTGCTTCTGTTGCTGCTGCTGCTTTCGGCTTCTTCTTATTCGTCTTTCGTCTTTTTCTTATGATTATTTCTGCTGCTGCTGCTGCTGCTGCCGCTGCTTTGCTTTGCTTTGCTTTTGTTATTGGCTTCTGTTCTGTCTCGCCTTTCAGCATTTGTCTGTTGTCTCCCTTCCACTCTTTGCCCTCTCTCGTTTGCCCCTCTCCTCCAGCCATCAGCCGAGGTCATTAATTTGAGTTTATGGTTTCCCTTTGGTTTTTTGCGTGACGTTGATGCCCGCCGTCAAGCGCCAACGCCCGACCCCGACTTCGACTCCGACTCCCCTTCCCTCCCTCCCGTGACCTACCCATCGAGCGCCTGGCCGCCCCCGCGCGCAAATTCAATGTCCTTTTAATATGCTCCCCACCAAAGTTTGAGGAGTGTTTTGCACTCAGAAAAATTAGAGCTGAAAAAGTTCAAGCAAAATTCCATAAATACTCGGAATAAATTCCACGCAATTTTCCATCAGAAAAGTTCAATCTTGGAAAATTTTAGAGCTCTTTTTGTAAACAATTAAGGTCCCTTTTTTCCAACATTTAATACAATGAAATGTTGTTTCGCCCAAAAAGAGTTTCACTTTCATTGGGAAGCTCTCCCTCCTTCGGTGTCTCTCTTGATTTTCGCACAGTGCACACACACGCATTTTAAGTTGAATGCCTGGAACTGTGAAACTCGCGCGCCAGCGTTGATTGTCGTCTTTTGTTGGCGCTGCTTCTTCTGCTGCCCCTGCTGCTGCTGCTGCTCCGTCAATCGATATTTCGGTGCAATGCACTTACATATAACTTGGCTCCTCAACCTCCTCTTGCATTCAAGATACCTCTACTTCTTCTCTTTTTGCCATCCCTCGCGCAGCCTCCATTTTGAAGTGCGCTAAGCTGATCTAAGTTGCGTATTATCGAAAGGCAGGGGAAACCGCAATTTGTTTACTAAACACTTCATTGTGCCACCGATAGCGCTTGTCCTCTGTCTGTCTCTCTCTCTCTCTCTGTCCTGCCCCTTGCCTGTTTGTCTGTGCCACACATTTGCTTGACCACAAGAGTCGATGACTGTCTTCTGTGTGTGTGTGTGTGTTTGTGTGTGCCTGTATTCGCTCTTTTGGCTATAACTTTGAGTTACGTAGGTATTGGGGATTTTGTAGCACGTCTCATGTTTTGGGGGCACATTCAACTCGCTGCCTCATACTGCCACTCCACCTCCGCTGCCCCTTTTTGCGTTTCGTTTTGGCCATGATTGATGGCCCCACATAATGAAGTCTACGCTCGTTGATTTGTTCGCATTTCTGTTTTGATTATTGCCATTTTATGCTGTTGTCTTGACTGCTTTTAGCAGCCTTTCTTTTGTGCTTTAAGGTGTGGTAGGTTAGGGATTTCATTCTGTCTCTGTCACTGTTTCTTTGTCTCTCTCTCTCTCGCTCGCTCGCTCATTCTCTGTCTCTGTGTGCGTGTGTGTGTTTCTGTTTGGTGAAAGTCTCTTTTGGCCAGAAAGCTAGACAAAGCGGCTGTCACTCAATGGAGCTACGGAGCTGTGGAGCTGTGGAGCTGTGGAGCTGGAGTTCGGATTGAGCATTGAGCCATGGTATCGCATGGCAGCAGGCAGGCAGTCAGTTGCTTGGTTTGAGGTTGGGCCAGCCATCCAGCCAGCAAATTATGATGTCGGAGGAGACAAAGTTTCGAGTGTTTCGGCTCCGATTGGAAAGTTGAGGCTAAAACTGAAAAGGCCAAATGGAGCAGCAGCCGCCGCAGCAGCAGCAGCAGCAGAGAGCAGAGGCAGGCATGATGGCAGACAATTACAGTTGAGACATAACTAGTTTTGTGTACCCGTACTCGTATTTGATATCCAATTTGAAAAGTCTGCAAAAAAAAAGAAAATAAAGCTGTGAAAGAGAAAAGTTTTTCTCATGAGAGAAAAGACTTTGTAATCCGATTGGTGAGGCCTTTTTCCCCAATGCGATTAATGTATAATTAATGGCCATAATGGGCGTATACGTAATCCACGAACTGCGTATACGCAGTGTGTCCCTCATTAGGCATGCATCATCGCGTAATTAAATCACTCTCTGTGGCCCTTTAATCATTCTATATACATTGTATGTGCATTGTATTTCCCCTGACTCAGAAATCGGTTTATGGAATGACGCAGAATGCTTTGTTGTCTGTTCGATTCGCAGTTCTTGGTGCTCGATTCTCGGCTCTCGATCCCATTGCAATTGCCGATAATTAAACAATTATTTACAATTGAAATTCTCAATTGCTAAAAGTGCAAATGAAAAACCGAAACACAAAAACAAACAAAAAGATTGATTCGTTCTTTATCGGGTTTTTTCTATATATTTTCCGATAAGTGCGAGACAATTGAAATTGATTTTCCACAGGCAAAAAAAAAGCAGAGAGCAGCTGCCTCGTCCCCAATGGACTTCTATTTCGAGAGAATTGCACGCAGCAGCATTGTGTGGCAAGTGGCGCAGGCACTCAGGCACAGGCACAGGCCTCTGAGTCGGCGGGGGCAAGTACCAGGTCCCAGGTCCCAGGCAGGTCTCAAGCAAACAAATAAAACTTTGGCCCCAGTTCTCTACATTCAGATTCCATTCCGACAAAGGCAAACAAAACAAACAAACAGACTTGAGAAGGTCAGCGTGCGCCGTACGATGTCGGCGCTGTTCAGCATTGTTGCCACAAAATTTACAGCTTACAATAAAAATAAAAGCAATATTAATTGTTGTTGCTGTTTCTGTTTCTGTTGCTGCTGTTTACGACACACACACGCAAAAGTCAGGGAATGACGAAGTCGGATGGTTTGATTGCCCTGAATGTGCGTGAAGGTTGGCTGCCGGACAATCTGCTTTGTAGCAGTGCCCCCCGCCGTCGCCGCCGCTCCCCCTCCCTCTACTATCGGCCGTGTCAGGGCCAGAAAACGAAAGTAAACCCCCAGATTGCATCGCATCGCATCGCTCTACATTTGCATACCCTATACGCAGGGTATTGTGATTTTGTGTAGATATTTGCAATAAATAAAGCTCCTTCAGGCTTTATCAAGTCATTAAGTCAAGGCCATCAAGTCTAGACTGTTGCTCAGTTTTGATACGGCGGGTAGTACATAAGAAAAATAAGGTAAGTACAGGGAAAGCCCAAGATGTGGAAACAATCGGTCCAAAATTCTGTTATTTCACTATCATATGTATCTGATTTCATCGAATCTCGTATAGGGACCATAGAAATATTCGGTCGTGTATATCAATGATAAGCATGCTTTTTGAATTAAGGTGAAGTTCAACAACAATAACAACAAAATACAACCATTATCAGTGAGACTCGAGTCAAAGAGCGAATCGCCTCGTCATGCACACGACATGTTTTTGTTTTCCATTCTCGGTCCCATTCTCCTTAGGGGACATAACACAATCATTTTCTTTTTCTCTGGAGCCGCGTTCCCCGTGTCGGTCGCTCACACGACATGTATTTTGTTTTTGCATTCTCGGGCCTTCTCTTTGGCACTTTTTGCTTGTGGCGTTCGTCGAAGAATAAATCTCTGAGGAGGAATATTTTCCATAGAAGCAGTTGGGAGCGAGGATGTGCATGGAATGACTATATTTTAAGGCTACCATAGGAAGGGTATCAAAACAAACAGCCGCTGCTTCCTATCTTGTTTGTGCGCTGTCATTCATTCATTCAGGGCTGTCCCCGGAATCGCCTCCGAATACCATTTCCATTCCCATTCCCATTTCCATTCCCATTCGCAAATTCTGACGCACACCGAAAGGCAACCGAGCACGTCCGGAAAGTGGCGTCCATCAGCCCCAATCGGATTCTCCTGGTTTTTGCTGCTGCCGCCGCTGCTGCTGTTGCACTTTTCGGCCAATTTGCATTTATAAACATTTGCAGAGAGCGCGGGCACGAAAACTGTGGCAGACAATTTAGCATATTCATGGAACAACAACTAAAACAATTAGGCGGCGCAATGGTTGCTGGTGGCTGGTGGCAGGTGGCAGGGATGCAACAACCTTCCTGCCTCAATCTTAATCTTTCAGAGAAATACGCGAGTGCTACTCACACTCCCGCCTGGTGTAGTCGTTTGTTTCTTTCTTTCCTTTTTTCGGGGGTAATTTGCACGTCACTCGAATGTGAGCAGGAAGACCTGAGACTTGTCTTGTCTCGAGACTTGTCTCTCCCTTCCTTTGCCTCTCCTTCGTCTTGACTTGACTCCATTCCACGCCACTTGCCTCCACTGCTGCCACACCACACCACACCACAGCACAGCACAGCACACCATTCCACTCCAGTCCACTCCACTTTTAGTTTAGTGTTCACTCCACTGGTTTCCCCCTGCGCACAGTTTTTGGTGGCAAAAATTGAATTTCCGAGAGCGAGAGAAACGTTGCCGCCCGGGCCTGGGCTTTTATAGAAACTTCATTAGTCCAAATTAAATGTTGTACGCGCCATGAGCAGACAGCGTGGTGGCAGGGACCCCAGGACCTGAACCAGAAACCAGAAAAGGAACAGATGAAGGAGCAGCAGCAGCAGAGAGGTGGGAATGAACCCATGATGGGGAATGAACTGGAAGATGTGTCCTCCACAAGCGAACGTTGACGTTGACACAGTGGCAGAAAGAAACTAGGAAAAACTTTTTACTTCTTGGAATTGAATGAGTTATGGGTGGGACGGGGGGAAGGGGAGGATTTCCCTTACCCATCATTCGAAGGAAATCCAATAGAATGGGAGAATAGATTTCCGTACAGCGAAGGTCCTTTAGCCAAAGAAAAAGAAGAGAGACTTAAGGCAAGGATGGCCGCCAAAGGAGAGCTCTCACTGTATGTAAAATGCAGCGGATGATGGAGGGAGTGCTGCTACCGTTTGTATGTGGATATGTGGACTTCCAAAGAGCCGCCCAAAGAGGAAAGAAAAAGACAAAGATTGGCGACTCGATTCCACTAAGGCACACTCACATATTTGCTACTTATAGAAATTTCTCATAAGTGAACGGCCCCTTTCGATCACAAATGAAGCAAACAAAAACCATTCGCCACAAGGGATTGTGAATTATTAAAGGAATCAAGGAAATAGCTATAAAGATTGTGACTGTAAAGAGAGCCCCCACTGTAGCCCCACTTTTCATATGTGTACGAGTACAATAGCACTTTTTGTGGCCCTGAAAAGTGTTTCCTACAAATCGATATCCTGAAAACCTAAACAGTTGTGAGGCTTCGCCCCGCAGCCCCTCCCCTCCCCCAATGGATTGTGTCAATTCAATTTCTCCTAAATGTCCGTTTTGAAGCGAGAGTCCTGCCCCGCCTGCATTTTACGAGTCCTGTTGTGTGTGTGTGGGGCAGCTTTGAAGGCTTCTTGCATTTCAATTTATTGTAGTTAGAAATGGCATCGACATCGACAACGTTCAGGAGAGTAGAAATGAGGCAGGTCCATCCTGGCCGGCGACCATTAACCAGAGCGTTGCACGCGCGCTCCAAGCGAACGTTGAGCGATTTCCGTTGTGGGTTGCGTCATGCACATGGCACACACACACGCTCACACACATAGACTTTCTCCCACTCTCTTGTTTTCTTTTTTTGGGGGAAAATCTTGCTGCAGTGCTGGTCCTGGCGCTGGTCCTGGTGCAGCCAAGGACTTGCCGATGCCACGACGTGACTGAGCGATTACTCATATCCGGCAGCGCCGCAGAGTTCCTGTTCCTGTTGTTCCTGTGTGCGCGCACAATTGCCCGGAGGAGGTGCCCGTGCGCCCGTGTCCATGTCCATGTCGGTGTCCGAGAGCTCTACATCCACGTCCACATCCACATCCACTCCCACTTGCAAGACCGAGACAGTCCATCCCCTAGTCTTGGCAAAGGATTAAAGCTGTCGGGCATTATGACGTTAATGAAAACCAACACCGTTCATGCACCTGTGCATGCGCTTCACACCTGCAACCCGATTGCAACCACCAGAGACTGCCGCAGAGCCACAGCCAAGCAGAAGTCTCGCCGCCCAGCTCGTTTGCATATGGTCGGTCGGTCGGTCTATGGTCTGGCCTCAACCCACCCATCCACAGTACGACCCCTGGACAGCCACCCCGCCCCCGGACACAGGACACACACACAAGGAGGGTGGTGTGGGGTGTGCACTGCACTGCACTGCACTGTCTGGCGGCACAGTTCGTTTTAATTTCCACAATTATGCATGGAAAAGTGCAATGTTTGTTGGTATTTTCACTGGCATTTTGTTGCGTGTTACACAATTTCCACAACCCCTTTAGCACCCCCTCTAACACCCACCTGCTATGGCCATGCCCGCGGCTAAAACAGTTAATACGTCAAAAATATGCAAAATACATGTTTCACATCTATGAAGCACATTGAATATGAATATGTACGGATCTGTGTGTACTCGTATAACTATCCATTATATACAGAACACGATTATATGTACATATGTACGAGTATATCGTATAATATGGTATGTATGTTTTTTGTTGGTATTCATTAGCCGCACGCTTTGGTGGAGAGTGTCAACGCGTCGCTTCAACGCTTCGCTGGGTTCTCCAAAGGGTCACGTCACGAAAGGATATGCTCGGCTTGGTCCACAAAATGTGACAGTTTTGATGAGGGAGAGTGAATAATGAATGCATCATAATATTCCATTTAACGACGTTTTTTCGTATTAATAAAAGTTATTTTTTGTGCTCTTAAGCAGTGCAAATGCAAGCAGTACACTATAATTGAAAAGCAGTTACCATATGCCATTCAAGCAGTGCAATTAACACAACTGCTTGCGGCTTTTATTGCCTTAATCACATATCCACAACAACAGCGGTGAAAATGCAAGCAAAAACAAATAAAAGTTTCAATTTCAGATCTATCGATTGCTGAACTTTTTAATCAATTTATAATCGAAATTCTGTCATTTTTTAATCAATTTTTAATCGACTTTAATTTTTAATCGATTTTCTGTTAGTTAATTTGTATTCGGCTTTTAATTAACTTCCTAATCAATTTATAATCGATATTCTGCAGTTTTCGTGTACTTTTTAAACGATATTTTTTTAGTTTCTGTTTGCTTGTTAATCGATTGATCGATTACAAGACAATTTTGGCTTTGAGACTTAATTCCGCATTCTACACGAGCTCTTTCTATTTTGCAAGTATATAACTCTATGAAACAACGATTCACCTGTTAGATGCCTGTCAGTAGTAGTCAACATCTAGTCGATCAACCAATTCTGCTGCTGCCACTGCAATTTCTGCTGCTGCTGCTGTCAGTGGCAGTCGAGAACATGCACAGCTTTTGGTTAATTATTTTTCCATTAAATGCCAATTAAATTTGGATATTATGTTTGAATGCTCTCGCATTGAATGGCCACCCGATTTCAGGCGGGGATGGGGTTGGGGGGGCAGGCCATACAACAGATACAGCAGATACCCGAGAGCTTGGGGCCCTGGTGCCATGGCAACATTTGATTGCAGTTGCAGTTGCAGTTGCGTAGTACATACACATATTTTCTCCCTGTGATTTTTTTGTAATATTATTTTTTCATATAATTTACAAAGCCCAGAGACACGACACGATGGTGGGGGACGTGTCCCTCCACGCCCCAACGATGAGGATGACGGCGACGGCGACGGCAACGACGACCCAGTTGGCAAATGCAAATGTTCTACATACATTTGTTAGCTTTTCCTATGGCACGAGGTGGAGGTGGAGGTGGCGGTGGCGGAGGAGAACACAGGGTACAGAGGACTGTGTCTGGGGCTGTGTGGGATGAGATGCGGTTTTATTGCATTTCAAAAGTTGAAATTATGTTTGCTTTTCTGTGTGGCAACTGCCTTTGACTAAGTGGCAACCAAAGCCATGGCAACAGAGACGGAAACAGCAACAGCAAAGGCAACAGCAGCACTTGAAGCTGGGCAACAAAAGCAACACAAAACAGAAGCAAAGCTCCTCATTCTGATTTTGATTCTGATTCTGAAGAGGACAAGGAATCAAAAGCTTAGTCGTTTATGAGGCTGCCTCCTGGCTCCTGCCCGGAATGGGATTGCAAGTGGTATGGGATTCTTTGCGGGGATCAGTACCCTAATGGGTTTATTTCCTAGTCGTTGTTGAGGCGTGGGCCAATTAATAAACTTTAGAGATGAATATAAATTAATTGGCTCTCAAATCTCGGCAAAGGATGCTCCAGAGGGATAGAGCGAAGCAGAGAGAAACTACTAGTGGGAGCTGGAGCTCCCATCAAACGATTACCTTGAGAGATGCCCTCGAGATATTTCATTACTCTCCAGTTTCAGTGCCAGCACCAGCACCAGCTCGCAGTTTCACGTTTCATTATCTTCTACTTACTGGCCAATGATTCATTTAATTTCAGCACTTGAGATAGCAGATCTCCCTCTGGGGGCAGCCTCTACGCCTGCTCCTGTTACTGCTCCTGCCCCATGCCCCAGGGCTTTTATCCAGTTGGTACTTGGAGCATTTTATTGCCTTCTCCAATTGCTTTGGTCGCTCCTTTGGGTTTCTGCTGCTATAAAAAAGAAGTCAGTGAAACATTTTAATGTTTAATAACCAACTTTGGTCTGTGGAATGCCTGCTCTCGCTTAAAGTCTCCGACTGCATCGCCTAAAAGGCTCGCATCGGTACAAATTGTTGGCCCAAAATGGTTGCGACACGTCCATCCAGCGCTTGGGCAGCCAATGAAGCAATTGCCAGAGAGCCTCTCTCTCCTCTCCTGCCACTGATTCGTAGTGCCGCAAAAAGTGGCCATTCCCCAAAAGGGTCGCTTCGATGGCGCTGCCTCGTCCATCATCATCCATGACGGAACGGGGGGTTTCACGCGGAGGCGTGCAAATCGAAACCGTTTGCCGGCGATTCATTTGCATAAATTCCGTGCGTTTACGGCAGATGCGGGGGCTGCCATGGCAACCTTTGGAGCAGAGAGGGGGCGAGAGAGGGGGAGTCTTTTGATCTGCTCAACCCGATAATGAGGGATCTGCTGGTGCATTTGATTGGATTACATGAGTGTACTCTCCACTCGGATGGTGCGGCGGGGACTCCACTGCGTTCCGAAAATGGACTAATTGGACTGCGAGTGAGCCCCGGGGCCAAGGTCGAATTTCGGAGAAGTAACGCCCGGAAATAACCCTCGTCCTTTGGCAACGCAAATAAAGGGCTGAAGGAATCTCTGAAATGGCATCAGATTTCACGTGCCGCAAATTTGAAAACACTTTGAACCATAGAAAGGGGCATACGACTAATCATTGAAGAATCTGTTGGATCGAATAGAATTTAATTTAATGTAAATTACAGGAAACACATCATCGAAGGGGAGTCCTGATTAAAGGGAATACCAGAGTGGATGATACCTGCCAGAGAGAGAGAGCGAGACTTTTGGGAATAGCCCGAAAATTCAGTGTGAAATTGTATCTGATTTCAATTGTTGCAAAATAGAGAACACATTGATGACATCAGAGCCTGCCAATGGCCCACAACTAACCCTTCCATTTGAATCCCTTTTTCCAAAACCAAATTGAATAAAAATGGTCTGCAAATTGGGGAAAATTTCAATTGAAATTACATCCGATAGGTACATATGTATATGCAGTGGGTTCCACAGAAAAAACCCTTTTCCAAATCGAATTAAAATGTAAAAAAAGATGGGGACATCTAGTTTTGGGATTAAATTGAATTTTCCGACTAAATGCAATGCCAATTATCGAAAATTTAAATAACCAAATTTGGAGGTTGTTCGGTAACTAATAAATAGAATTTGTTGAGAGGAAATTATAGCCAATTATAGAATCGAATGTTAAATATTCGTACAAATAATCGTAGTGGAAAAATGTGCAAAATAAACAAGTTTTATGGAATATGTGTACGGGAAGGATGAAGGAAATTCCATTAATTAAAGTATTAAGGAAAAAAACAATTTTAATTAAATTCGGCAATGATTAAAAGTTACAAATCCTACAAAAAAGGGCTACAAATAATGAAAACTAAAGAACATATTGCAGAAATATTAGAGGCGAACAAACCGAGGCCCAGGGCTCGTCGGCGCTTGAATAATTTTTAGAAAATGCGACTCACGTTTTCTATGCAAATTAATGGGGCGCCACCCCCTTTTCCCCTCTCGCTTTCAATGTTTACGTTCTGAGTGGATGTGTGTGTGTCTGTTTGTGGCATTCCATTCAGGGAGGGGAGGAGGAATCACGGGTTTGATTAAATTCCCGATTTGACATCACAGTACTGGCGGCGGCACCTAATTCGATTGTTCCACAACATTTATACTAATTAAGGCATTTGTTTTTTTTTGCCTTTTTCAGGTGCCTAATATGCCACTGAAGCTGCCAACAGTTGCTGCAGCCACAGTCGAATCAGCAACAACGACGGCGACGACGACGACGACACCTTGCCTGCACCAGCGGCGATTTCTTGAATCTCAGCAGCACCAGCAACAGCAGCAGCAGAGTGTCAAAGATGCGACGACGACAACGACGCTGCCCGCCGCAAACGTATCTGTATCTGTATCCATATCTGGGCCAGCAGCTGTCAGTGATGTGTTCTCGACGCTGATGAGAACGACGGCGACGACGACGACAACAACGGCTGCAACGGCAGCAACAGTCCATGCAACAATAACAACCACACCTGAAATGGCCAACAAAGGTGAACAAAACACATACATACATATTTGTATGTATGAATGTAGACCAAAAGAGTACATATGTAGAACCCCTGTCCTGTCCATCGCAGGAAGGTAGTAGTTGTAACCCATACCCCACCACATTTCCAACTTAATCAATGTTAAGCGACGACAAACACAAACGTCGAAAGGCGAAGCGACAATATTTGAGGATTGCCAACAGCCAGGGTTGCCAGACGAGTTGACAGATGGGATGGCAAAGCTATGGCGAAGCTGCAAAAAGTAGATTAAATAAAATCTCACAGCGCGGCGCTGAACTCAACTCAAATGAAATGATTTGCTTGGCAATGACTTTTCCTTTTGATGGCCCTAAAGGAATGACGGACCAGACGCTTTAGTCGTTTATTTGCTGCGCCATGGCAACCCTGGGCTGTCAGAGAGCTCCCCTGCGGGCAAGCGTTTTTCCCGGCCAGCGCAAAAGTATGCTATAGAAAAGAAATGTGAGTGCGCTGCCAGCCTGCATTTTTGCGCAACTGCAAGGAGAAAATGAAAAAAAACGATGGCGCAACGACGATGAACAGGACGAAGACGACGCCAGGATGCACAAGAGGGGTGGAGGGGTTGAGGGGTAGAGGTGTAGAAGAGTGAAGGGAAGGATGGGGTCAGGGCAAAGGAAAACTAGTGTAGATACGTGCGAAAAGTGCACGGAAGGCTAGGCCAAGGAAATGCCAGCCCTAGAGCCCAAGCAAAAGCAAACGGAAAATGGATCACACACACACATGCAGAGATACATACACATTTCAGGATGTGTGTGCATGTGTGTGTGTGTGTGTGGAAGTGCAAACAGATCCAAGTGGAAAAGGTGCTCGATGTTGGCTGTGGCTGTGGCTGCTGCTGCTGCCAAGTGAAAAACGATGCCTAGACAATGATAAAGTGAAAATGCACACTGGGAAACAAACATAAGGGAAAACTAAGAGAGAGAGAGAGGGGAAAGCTGACGAGCAGGGCAGCAGCAAACAAACACAGCAGCAGCAGGAGCAGAAGCAGAAGCCAGGAGCAGCAGTAGCGAGAGTTCAACAAGCTTAAGACAGCTTTCGGGGCACTGGCAACGGGAAGTGGCAGTGGCAGTGGCACCCCCCGCAGGCGGGAAGTGCATTTCGGATGCTTCCCTTTTTGTCTCCTGGCCACCGCCCCCTAATCCTTTCTCCCCAACCTTGGGGTTCTCCTTCCCCTCCTGACTTTTTCCCTTTTCTGTTTTTCCTTTAGCCTGTTTTGATTTTCCCATACGTTGCATGGCACCAGAGACACCAGAACAAAGGATTTCGACGCGTTCCGCCAAACCAACGCGTTACTCAAAGACATTTCTCGGATGTTTGTCTCTCCCCGCCCTGCCCCGCCCCCTTTCGTCCTTTTCCTGCTGTTGTTTAAGCTGCTTTAAGCCTTGAATAAATGTTATGTTTATTAAAGACTCCGAAACATTTGCACTTGCGAAGTGCCTGAGGCAGTTTTCGGACAGTTTTTCGGGGGGGACTGCCAGGGAGTGTCGTTTGTGGCAGAGAACTAAAATTGAATTTGTTGGGGCATCGGAACGGGTGTGTACATTGCGCTACGTAAGGTGTTAGATCTAGGGAATCCCTAAGATACTTCTCTTCTCTCTCTGTTCCTGCCTCACCGCTTTGAAGGGTACTCCAAATTCGTTCAAGATTTCTATGGGATGCGATGCTCCTCGCCTTTCAATCATCCATTCAACCATTCAGAAGCTTTCACAAAAAACTTTCTATTGACACCGCTCTCTTCTGCATCCGGTGGGGGGAGCCCCGTCCTTATCGGTGGGGGCCGTACAGCATTCCTGAAAGACTTTTTCTTCCAGCAATTCAAAGCAATTTGATTTCCATTTGAGATATTTGCAGGATGAAAAAGGAAAACAACTGCAAAACTGTTGCCAATTTCGGGAAAAGGGTTGCGACACGACACCTAACACACACACACAAACACACACACACAGCCACCATTCCACCTTCTTGCCACATTTGCAACAGACAGAGGAGGCGTGGCAGTGGAGAAGAGGATGGAACGCAGAGCAGTTGGCCAAACATTCGGCAAACATTGTTAAAAACTTTCAAATGAAAAGGTTAATTGAAACAAAAGGGACTTGATGGCAAAAGTTTAGCAGAGAGCGCGTCCATTTCGAACCGCCTACCAGCCACGCCTTGCACGCCCCACAATGCCCCCACCACTATCCACAATGTATGCAGCGGGCACTTGCAGGGTCCTTCGTCCAGGGAATGGCTCATGGCTCATGGATGGTAGGGGAGCGAGGGCCAATCAGCGTCGCATTAAAAACGCCGCACAAAGCAAAAGTTTTGCACGATTTAGAAATTTTCGCGTGGCATTGCTGCAGCATTGGAGAGGGGTTTCCACAGGGGGGAGGGGGTGGTACGGGCAGGAGTTGGGTGGCGGAGTGGTTGCGGTCCGTGCGCTCCGTGGGTGTCCTCGCTGTGGGCGGGGGGTGGGAAGTATTTGCTAAAAATCATTCCCCTTCGCGAGCTTACTGCCAAATGAATTTAAATTTTCTGTGGTTCTGGCTGCTTTTCAGGGTTTAGGGTGTTTGTTTTTTTCTCTACGAGTATTTGAGGGATTTTTCTATTTTTTTGCATGCTTTGTATATCTGCAAAAGGCGGATAAAATTTTGGGCAGTGGCTGAAGTTGTCCTTATTTATATCATTTAAAACAGTAGAGAGTATAGGGTATACATCGTATAAACTGGTATTCCCAAACGGAATGATTAGTCAATGATTGAGTCCTTAATTTGAGAGAGAGAGAGAATGGAATGGAAGGAGTGTTCAATGGAGAGAGCGAATGGAAGCAATATCCAACGAAAGAGTAAGAGATCCCAAAGAGAGAGATCACGGGATGGATCCCGTTTAAGAACAAACAGGAGCTTGCGTTGGCAGTGGGAGTGAAATGAAGCAACGGTGCTTTGGGATATACAGTGTGCTCTGTCCGACTCACGGCGGAGGCCACACCTATTCATCTGTTAATAAAAGGAGGCTCTCGAGAGCTTTGCGGAAAATGCCATTAGTCGGAATCGAAGAGATTCGAACACCATATTATACATTTATATATTTTCGTAGCCTCCATGGAAAAAATCGGAAAAAAGAAACAAATTTCTACGAAAAATTTCAGTCAAATGGAATGAAAACTAGGCGTCAAACAAGACGGACGGACAGACAGACATGGCTCAATCGACTCAGTTATGGATGCTGATCAAGAATATATATACTTTATGGGGTCGGAAAACGCTTTCTTTTGGGTGTTACACACATCCATTTTCCCCACAAATCGAATATGCCCCTATACTCTGCTTGAGTATCGGGTATAAAAAGAATTCGAAAGCTCTGTTTTATATGAGAAACGTTTTCCAATCCCTTACGAGTATGTACGAGTATCTTTCAAGCGTTCGATGCATATGCCAGGGTATCAAAAGTTTCGGACTTGAAAGATAACTTTTTCCTGCGGGTTCTTCTTTGCATTTGGATGAAAGGGCACTAAATTGGGAGAGTGGCGGGTGTTCTTTTTGTTTTTGTTGTTTAATTATAAGTCCTCCATTATATCCTTACCGCTGCTTAAAAACCACTGGAGCTGCCCCACGAGGGCCCCCCACTGCCCGCTACCCCTTTACTTTCGTCTGACTCTCGCAGCTGCACGTTTTTGTGTGTTCTGATTTTATTCGGGTCGTTCTTCTGCTCCACAGCCCCACTCCCCCGTGCCATCCTTGTGCTTTGGGCGCCTCTGTAGTTGCACGACCTTTAGAGGAGAGGTGCCGTGTGGGTGGGTGGGTGGTTGGGTGGTTGGGTGGTTGTTTGTGGCCCACGCAAGGGACACGTTGCGGGCACTTTAAGGACGCGACGCGCTTTGCATAAGCAAAAAGGATGTTGTCTTGACCTTTCACTGACTTTGCCTTTTCAATTTGTTGCTCCATTTCCAGAAGCTGATTGCCACAAATACGGCAATAACAAATTACCCCCACGGACCCATGCCTATGGAACGGGCACGCCCACACCCACACCCACGCCCACGCCCACGACTGTAATGCAAACTAGTCAAGCATTAGCCGGAATAGGAATAGCAATAGGAGGATCTGGATCTGGAGCTGGAGTTGGAGTCCCGAAGCGCTCAGCCGGAGGACATGTGATAAAGCAGCCGCCAGCAGCAGCAGCAACAGCAGCACCTTCTTCCCTGCCTCTACCCGTAACGCTGCCTCCACCCGCTGCAGCGCAACTGCTGCAACAGCCCAACTTCAAGGACGATCCCGCCGGATATCTGCAACAGCAGACAGTCCTGATGCACAATACGCTGGGTGGGGGCCTAGACACGGGGGCCAAAACCGTGACGGTGTCAGCCAGAGCCCTGCCCCAGGAGCCCATTGTGCACAGTTCCCAGCAGCAGCAGCAGCAGCAACAGCAGCAGCTTCAGCAACTGCAGATGCAGCGCCAGAGGATACGACGGCTGTCGGTCTTTGGCGGCAAGTGGGAAGCGGAATCAGTGGGAACCAATGCCAATGCCTCCTCCAATGGAAATCCCGGTCAGCGCACGCTGCAGGTGGACACGCAGGCCTTTGCGCGGCCACAGAAGCCACAGATTACCAGCGTCACGGTGGTGCCACCGCCCCAGGAGTCGCCCGTCTCGAGCAGTGCGGCAGTGCTGCAGGAAGCTGTGGAGAAGCGGCCCGAGCAAGTGGGAGCCATCTCCACCAGCCACGAGAGTCCCAGGCAGAGCTTGTCCTCGCCCACGGATTCGCTGCTGGATTCGGGCAAGAGCACGCCCTCGCCATCACCAAAGCCGCAACACCAGCATCAGCAGCAGCAACAGCAGCAGCCGCAGATCCTGCAGATGCGTACCCAGGCACAGGCACAGGGACAGGTTATCGCTGCCGCTCCCCAGTTGCGTGTGATGCGCCAGCAGCAGAACCAGTCGCTTGCCGGACAGAGGCTGTCTGTGGCCAGCAGCAATGCAGTGGCCACGATGACACGCAGCATTGTGACCACCACAGCGGGCACTGGGATCACGGGGCGACCGATCACCACGCTGAGCAGCTCCCAGGCCGGAATGGCGCAGCTCCAGGCGATGGCCGGACAAATGGCCGGCGCCACGAATGGCGGGGGTCAGCTGATAATGACCTCCTCCGGCCAGCTGCTGGTCATCCCAGGGCCACAGCACAACAAGCAGGGGAATCCGCATCTGCAGCAGCACCACCATCGCGCGGGCATCATCCAGCAGCAGCACCAGGAGCTGCATCCGCAGCCGGGAGGCGGCTACATTGTGAGCCAGCCCTCGCCGGTGGGAGCAGCCACCTCGAGCAGCGGCAGCAGCAACACGGTGATACTCAACTCCGGGGGCAAGCTGTTGCACCACCAGATCATCACCTCGCAGGCGGGACAGGGTGCAGGAGGAGGCGCAGGCGGAGCAGCCGGTGGCCAGACCGTGCTGCTCAACACGCTTCCCAACGGCGGCTACATTGTCCATCAGCAGCAGCAGCATCATCATCATCATTCACATCCACAACAGCAGCAGCAGCAGCAGCACAAATGGAGCAAGTGCTGACCATGTCTCATCCAGGTGCGTTGCCGTCGCAGGGTCAGACGCTGATCATCACCTCGCCGGAGGCCAAACGGAGGCCGCGCAAGCGCAAGAGTTCCGTGTGCCATACGCCGCCACCGGCGAGTGGTGGATCCCCCGCCAAGACGCACTCCCCCCAGATCTCGCCCAGCATCCCCAGCCAGGCGCCCGCCCTGCTCCATCAACAGGCGGCGGCGGCGGCAGCAGCAGCTGCTGCACCACAGTTCCAGCAGCAGTTCCAGCTGAGTCCCGGCATCCAGGGCATCGTGGTGAACAAAGCCAATCCCTCAGCACCGCAACAGACGCAGCAGCTGCTGCTGCAGAACGGCCAGATCCTGCAGCAGGTGAACCTCATCGGGCAGCAGCTGCTGATGCCCGCGGGCCTGGTGATGGCGCCAGACGCCACCCTGCTGCAGATCCAGAACATGCCCACAACCAGCCTGATGACGCCCCAGGGGCCCGTAATGCTGCGCACTCCGTCGCCCCAGAGCAAGCCCTCCTTCATCTCGCCCGGCGGCGGCGGCCAGCAGTACATTGTGGGGGCCAACGGGCAGTTGAGTCCCATTGGACAGATCTACTCCACGCCCATGGGCCTGGTGATGCCGACGGGCCAGCAGGGTGGCGGCTCCACGTTCGTGCAGGCGAGTCCCACGACGACGACCATCCAGATCCAGCAGCAGCAGCCAGCACAGCAACAGCAGCAGCAGCAGGCACAGCAGATCAGTCTGCAGCAGGCCCAGGGGACCACCTATCTGACGACGGACTCCTCGATGGGTCGCCAGGGAACGGCTGCCAGTCCGCCGGACACCACCACATGCAGTCCACGGAGCCCGGAGCGACCTCCCAGCCATCGGAGCACTGGCAGTGATATGGTTTGTGGCTCCCGACGATCCCCTCTTGGCTCATTCTTTAACCTCGTCTTTATCCTTCTTTTCGTGGCAGGTGCAATGCGTCTCCAGCTCGGAACCGGATGCCGCTGTCTCGCCGCAGAGTGTCGAGAGTCGGCAGTCGCCATCTTCCACAGATTGTGAGCGGAGTGAGTACTGCTGATCATCCATGCAGCAAGTGGCATGTGGCAGCCATTCTCTAATCAGACTTCCTTTCAGGCTTCGGCAACAGCAGCAGCAGCAGCAATCTCTTCACGCAGCCGAGTGGGATGTACAAGCATTCGGAGCCGAAGATTCGACGGATACACATCACATCGCAGGCGGCGCCCGAGAACGGGATGAGCCTGATGGGGCAAGGTATGCGACTGGCCAACTCCAGCTCCCGTTCGAACACCACATCTGCCTCCATGCCCATGTCCATGTCCATCACATCGTCATCGTCGTCGTCGTCGTCGTCCACTGGCGCCACCCATGTGGCGGGGGGTCAGAGCCAGGGCCATCGCCCACTCATGCACCTCCGACAGCCGCCAGTCGGGCAGCACAACAACAACAGCCACCATAACAACAACAGCAACACCACCTTCCTCCATAGCCACAAAGTAGTTAACATTGATTACCAGGGTAAGGCCGTAATCGCCGTAAGCGCACCTCTAATGTCCAGCACTAACTGCATCCACCACAACACACTAACCATCCACACTGCAATGACGCGACTCAGCGCAATGACCACTGCATGACCAGCCTTGTACCGCTTGTACCGCTTGTAATTCTCGCTCTGCCTGCTTGTAATCCGCCTCCGCTGGTGCTGGTATCGCCTCTTCCATGTCCACCCATGTCCCATGTCCAAGTCTCTATGTGCCTCTGTGTGCCTTCCGTAGAGTCGCCCAGCACAACGCAGCTCCTGTCAGCGGCCGCAGCAACAGCAGCAGCATCACCAGGCGCCACATCCTCCACCACGATGCCGGAGGCCAAGACCAAGACCACACCAACGAAACGATCGCGTCGCCCACAGCGCGGCTCTGGCCGTGGCACATGCCACACTACCACTACCACTCCGTTAATGCCGCCTCGCTCGTTTGCAATTGGGGAACTGATTTGGGGTCCTGCACGGGGCCATCCCGCCTGGCCCGGGAAAATCGTCAAGATGCCCGACGGCGTGTGCACGCCCTCGCAGCAGTTCGACCACGTTTGGGTGCAGTGGTTCGGCGGCGGCGGCCGCTCCACCTCCGAACTGATTCCGGTCAACTCGTTGCAAAGCCTCTCCGAGGGTCTAGAGGCGCATCACAAGGCCCAAAAGGACACCAGAAAGTGAGCATCCATCGGGTTGAAGAGTGGGGAACACAATTCAGAAGAGATTTAGGGAGAGAAGGGGGAGAAGAATAAGGGAACACCAGAGGACCAGCACCGTAGAATAGAACATTATTAGACGTAGAATGAATATACATACATACGTATTACGTACTCGTATATTTTTGATATATATTTCCTTTATATGAATGAACATTTTTTTATAGATTTATCGTAAGAGTTTATTTTGCCATTTTCTATTTAGTTTTCTAGCAATTTTTATCCATTTTGCAGATACTTTTGTAGTTGTTTTATTTGAGAATTGATTACAACTTGAATAAGTAGATAGAATTTTGTTATTGTTAGCATTTTGAATTAATTTAACTTTGATTTACTCTTTGTATTCGATTTTTAATTTGCTAATTAATCTTCTCGTTTCTTTTTTTGATATGCGCTGAACCTGAACCAAAATTATATCCTGCCCTGCCAACCCCAACGTGTATAACTCTCTGTGCTCCATGCGTGTGTGTGTCTATATGCATAACCATCAACATGAACATCATCATCACCACTCGACACTCGCAAAAAAAAAAAAAAAAAAAAAAAAACCAACCCAAAACCCGAACTCCAAAACCACACACACACACAAAACACTCCACTCCCCAACCATCATCAAACCACAAAGGAGCCGCAAACTGAACTCGCAACTCGAGCGGGCTATACAAGAAGCAATGACTGAGTTGGATAATATTTCAGCCTCCTCGACACCCACATCCGTAGCCACAGCGGCAGCAGCATCCTCATCTTCATCCGCTGCTTCTCCTCCGGCAGCAGGACCAGCAGCAGCAGCAGCAGTAGCAGCCGCAGTAATTCAGCAATCGCCGCCACAGCCCTCTTCAACGAACAACAAAATAAATGGACTGGCGCGGAGCAAGCGCCAGCAGGCCAGCACAAGTGGAGCCAACAGCATGGTGCTGACCGCCAGCACGGCGGCCACGCTGAGTGGCCTCTTCAATCAGCAGCAGCAGCGAGCCAAGCCCATACGCATTGCGCCCGCTCCACCATCCGCTTCAGTGGGCATGGGAACAGCAGGAGCAACAGTCACGGCAGTGACTGCCAGTGGAGGATCAGAACTTGCGCCTGGGGGCAGGACGGAGATCCTGAAGCTGGCCAAATGACCTGCGCTGTCGGCGTTGTCGTCGACAGTAAGCACAGCGAACTACACGCTCGTCATTGGGCACAAGTAGGGGCCAGGCCATAAACTTAGTATATAAATACTTACCGCATATGAATGTGTATCTATGTACGAGTAGAAAATCAGTTTAGTTAGATGTCTTCCTCTGGCTCAGCTCAGAGACAGAGTGTCGCTTTGGAGTTGGTTGTTTTCTATTGTTTAACAGACCCACAGGACTCCCTGCTTAGTTGCGTCGCCAGGCGGCGCTGCCTCACATTTGAAATAGACAATAATGCATCCAGAAAATGTTAATCGAAATCGAGTTACAAAAGGAGGTTCTAACCATAAGCGAGCGACAGGTTTTGTTGCTTCTTAGACGGCGCTTCGGCGCAGAATTTAAGTTGTTTTGTATATACACATATTATATATATATAGATATCCCTAACCCTAACCCTAACATGTTAAGTATTTATTTATTGCGTATAGATTTAGGTTCTTATAGGTTCTTGTTTTCGTTGCAATTTGTAGATCTAACCATTATTTTTATAAATAGGTAGCCTAAGACGAACTTTAGCCACTAAGTTCAGCACTGGATAACCATCAATTACTCGATTATATATGTACTTTGGCTTTACTGAACAAATCCATACAAAAACAAATAACGAACGAATCAAAAGCAGCTATATTTGTGCTCGGTAAACTCAGCAAAACAACAAATTATTTATGTCGTACCGTATGCAAATGCAAACACACCATACACTGGGAAAATCGCGAAAAGAAGCAAATAAAGAGAAATTATATTTATAAATTGTTATTATTTATTTAGTTGAAACTATTGTAAAATTATAATTGTACAACAAAATGCAAGAAACGAATTCACACTTAGCGGAACCACAAAAAAAATAAATTAATAAATGGAAAAACAATAGAACTAAATGGTTAATTATTGGAATTTGGAAGACGCGCAATAGCTGGATAATACCAAGAATTTTTCGTGATCGGGTTAGTCCTGTTCCTGTCAACCGATTGGCAACATAAGGACATGAGGTATATGGTTGAAAACCAATTGACGAAGTCGCGCCAGCCAATTTTCTTCGCGAAGCACCTGCATAGACATGATAACGATTACTCATTCACATTCTACCTATTCCTCATAGCAGGCTAAGTTAAACTGCTTACTTATAATAAAAGAGTTTATGGTTTGTAAGGCATATTCATGCCCCAGCAGGCTCCGACACTCCAGTAAAGGCTGTCGTCGTCGTTACACACAATTACACACAACCAAAAAATTAAAAATCAACAATTATGCCGAAAATGAATTTTTTCCCTAACCGGAAGTAAGTGTGACTTTCATGGGCACCTTATTAGATCCTAAACCTCCTATGCTTTCAGGCTGATGACATCTGATGAACATCTGAAACTCTCGAAGCCTTCGACAAGGATGCAACTCAAATCATCATCTTCAGAATCAAGCAGCGACACTTCGTACAGCACGACGCCATCCTTGCAGTCACCGGTCATAAGTGAGAAGATCGGGGCTGAGAACGAACATTACATGTGGGAACCCAAAGATTACATGTTGGAACCAAAAGTTACCTCGCTAGAGCCATCGATTTATGGGAACATGGCCGAGCCTATTATCGAAGATTACGAGCTAGAACCTATAGAATGTTCTGAAAAGCCATCGGTCTGTAGGGAAAAGGTCGAGTTTCAAATGGATGATACTTTGTTAGATCCTCAGCCGTCGTCGTCAAAGACAGCCAGGGACTTCTGCCACAGAAGCTCCCCATGGCTTATCGGCGATTCTCAGCTGAAGGCCACTGACGACCTCCCTCACATAAAGGAGCGTAGTAGCAGAAAAAAGGGGAACACAATGGTGCAGAAGGTAGTGACGAAGACGGAAGCGAATATAATGACAAACACGGTACAGAAACGCAGAAAAGCAGCTCGCCCAGAAAATGTTCAAAAATCCTGCCACATTATCCAGCGTCTAGATAACCGGCTGGAGGCAGTCCAGTCAGCCCTTCAATCTATGGGCCGTTTCTCAGTTGATGATCAGCCCCAGCCAGCAGAGGTTCCGTGTGATACTTCTAAAAGAAATCCGGAAAATTTAGCTGAGGTCGCACCAAACGCCCTTCTCGTCTTTGTGGGAACTCTCGTCCAGGAAATTATTAACCTAGTTTCACAGCTGCTCGACGCGAATATTTTCACATGTCTCTTGGTGCTGCTCCTGATCAGTATTTTCTTGTGGTTTTACAAGGAAGAATTCTGGGGGCCCAGCACGGAGGAAGGTCGCTACCAGGCCAAGATGCGCCAGTCGGGTCCGGTACTTAAGTGCCTGTTCTTTTTGCTGCGTCAACTCAATGTCCCAATCTTCTAGGTGATCGAGAATTTCAGTTGTCTTCACATATTTTAATAATAAAATGTAACCAAAATGTACCGATCGTAGCATTATCTTGACCCTGGGAATATCGTAGAAACCGAAGACACTCACTCAAGTGTAAAACTATTTATTCTATTTATCTGCTGTCCTTCTGGTTCTTCCCACCCTCCTCTAGAAGCTGGCGTATGTTTATTGTATGTGTGTCAGTGCTATAGACATTTGATAGGTATCCCTTTATTACCAATTTATGGCACAAGCAGGCAAGGTCCCAAATCTGCACTCGATTTTTTACATTGTTATTTTTCAACTCTAGATTTCCATGCCGATCGAGAGTCTAGATCCTCAAGATACTGGAAAAGTATGTTCTCGACGAAAAGGGCCTATTTTGTACCTCTCATAATTTTTTGTATTTTTGTTCAGTTGGTTTTTGTTTTAAACTCGCTACAAATTCTGTCAGTGGATAAATAAAATAATAAATTGTTTTTTAAAGATTTATTTCAATTTGCAGTAACTTGACAATATTGGTTTTTTTATATCTTATAGGCTGGTGATCTGGTTAAATTGCAAATAATGTAATTTATAATTAATATTTATGTAATATTAAACTAACTCACAATCATTTGAATTAAGTATGTTTAGTATATGGGTATACATATACTCTCTCTAGGGTCCATACGGTATTATAGCATGTAATGGATAAATGTGTGTTGAGTTTTCGATATTCGACAATAGAACGAAAACGAACAAAACGGATTGGCGCGATAATTCTACACATCTGAAAACATCTCGTAATCTAAGAGAAATGACTCTGGGCTGCTACCGAATTTACACAAAATGCGCTGCAAAGGCAAAACGCTATAGATGCATACGGGGCGGGGCGGGGCGGCATAACAATTGCTCTTTACACTTACATATGTACATCGGTACATGAGTGGAGTGTGGTTACGAGTGGGGTACGAGTGATATAATGGCTTGCATTAGCTTACAGATCACGCTCTCGAAATGGTAAATGGTGTACATTTTGTATTAATTAATTACAACTTAGTCGAGATCCCATTGCAATGACAGGGTGGGTGCTGCTGATGGGGATGCATATGCATATGCATTTCAACTAGCGCGATTTCAATTAGCGACTGACTTCTTATTTTTTACATTTACAATTGTATCCTCGTTTCATCATTGCAGTCGGTTTTTTGCATCCATCTCGAGGTGCTCACATTTCAATGACATTTACAATTAGGTTGGTTGGTTCATTCAATCAGTGTCGGTGTCGGGGTTTGTGGGGGACGCACCGCACTATCAATATTATACACGATTTGGTTATTATTACAAAACAAACACTATAGGCGGGTATGATACAATGCACAGGCGCAATCGTGGCGCTACACAGCTCTGAATGATGCGCAGCAACATGCGCATGGTAAAATGGTATAGTATGTATGTATATGAGAAAACAATGTAGGATTTTTGTATAAAAAACATCTCTATACAAGTCAAGTTAACAAAACTAAAAAGTAAAAGACTTTTAGCACTTAAAATAGGGTTCGCCGTTGTGGTCGCTGCGCTTGCTCTCCGATTCTGCTGCTCCAGGACGTACCTGTTCCTGGACGTCTGTTGTCGCGTTGTGTTGTTGCTTTTGTGTATGTTTGCATGATTGGACGCTTGATTAACGTTGCCTGTCAACAATAACCAAATCGCTGTAATTCTCATCTGGACAGACTGTGCGATCGCTCGCGGCTGCTGCTGCCCGACGAGAGGGGCTGCTTGCTGCTCATTTCACCAACCCGCTGGTGCGGTGGCAGCCGGTCAAAGAAGGGATGGCGTAGGGCCTCACCTGAAAAATTGAATGAATGGTTTTGGTTAGCACAAAATCAAAATATATACTATGTCTAGATGTAGATCTCTATCTCACCTAACGTGATGCGGGATGATGGCTCATACTCCAGCATCTTCTTGATCAAGCCAAACAGCTCGCAGTGGTCCTCGCTGTCGCTCAGTTGGCACAGGAACAACGGCTTGCAGTGGTCGCGCACATAGCGTCCCGCACTGGACTTCTCGTCCCAATCCAACTTACCGTGGTAGAAGTACTTTGTTTTGGTTTTGCTATAAAGAGTATGGTTGCTACACATTAGACGATTTCGGTGAAGGGAACTGCGCTTTAGAATATGAAAGCATGAGCTGCATTGTATTACCGTGCCATGCGATATGGTATTTGTCCCAAGATTCGCTCCATCATGGCCAGATGCTCGCGATTGTCGTGCGTTTGGAAGAGTGTGATTCCCAGATATAGCTCAAACAAGATGCAGCTGTCAAGAATAAATGTTTAAATTGAATTAATTATGCATATGGTACAAGGTTTTAATCCACTCCTTACCCAATGGACCAGACATCACATGGCTGTGACCAGCCCAGCTCCAGTATGACCTCGGGCGCGCGATAGTGTCGCGTCGAGACAATTGTGCTGTGGTGCTCATGATCGAAGGTGGCCGAACCGAAGTCAATCAGACGAACGTCCGTGTTCTTGACACGTCGAACCTCCCGGTTCTGCTAGATAAAGAGGCGTGTGTTATAATTTATGATTGAAGTGCAAGTGCTTATCATCTTTACTTACAATCTTATGGTTATAGTGAGCCGAATAATCCGAGTCGACAAACAGTATGTTCTCCGGCTTGAGATCTGTGTGCGTTAAACGATTGTCATGTAAAAATTTCACAGAATAGCATAATTGATAGGCCATGTGGCGCACTTGGTCCAGCGGGTATGGCTCATAGTTGTTCTCTCGCTAAAGAAGAATCAGATAATGATAATCAGAACTACTCAATTACTCAATCTCTAATTTGCTTACCAAAAAATCGAAAACACTTAGACCCAACATTTCAAAAACTATGCACATATGTCCATGGTAATCAAACCAGTCAACCATTTTCACGCACAAGCTGTAGAGAGAGAGATGGAGGGAAATATAGTTGTAGAGGATTGATTAGAGAGTCAGAAATAGCAGACTCACTGATCACAATGCGGATCCTTTTGTGCAATCTTCTCCAAGGCGTTGATCTCCAGCTTGGCAGCTTCGCGATACTTTTCCACATTCTTGATAATCTTTAAGGCCATGCAGTAATCACTGAAAAGGGAGAAAGGCACGGGGTTTTGCATTAGTTAGCATTAGCTACAGATTCGAGGGCTTCGAGGAGATTCGACTTACCGCTCCATGTCTTTGACCTTGACCACACGTCCGAAAGTGCCCTCGCCGAGTGTGGCCATGATCTTATCTGAAATTTGGCAAAAGGAAGGCAGTTTTGTAGTAGTGTCTCAGCCAATTGCATCGAGAGTGGTTGGTGTTAAACGTTAGTTAGTACTGTCTGTTCTAAAGCTAGACCTGTAGTAACACTTTTATAGCAACTAAATACGATGAGGTCTGGTCTACACCCAATAACCGAATCGGAGGACTCTAGGCAAAAAGTGTGCGCAAATGAGTTTGAGTTTCAGTTTTGTTTTCATTTTCAATATTATTTCGTTAATTATTATTATGTGAGATTGTGCGGTGCGCGAGCGAAAGTTTTCCCAAATGGGGAGGGGAAAATTTAGTTCGAGGCAAAAGTTTAATTCAAAGACAAATTGTTTGGAAGGAAGTAACTGCCGAAAATTGTGTGAAAATTTGGATGAGACGTGGCGCGGCGCGACGCGATTTTTCGACCTTTCTGTTGTGTTTGTGTGTGTGCGTGTGTGTGGATAATTAACAAATAATAAAGAAAACTTTGAAAGAGTTTGAACTAATAAGAGAGTTACGAGTAGAGAAGAGAGTAGGAGAGTTGGAGTAGCAGTAGCCTTTTGTTTTGCCTTTCTCTTGTTATTTTTTCTTTGTTTTTCTTTTCTTTTTTGTTTGGCTTTGACTTTGACTTGAGTGTTTTTCTTTTTTGGTTCTTTTCTAAACATAAATATGGAAGGAAAATTAAAAACAAAAAATTGTCACGAACATCTGTGGTGGAGAATGTCTCCGGTGTGGTAAATTAAGTGACCATCAGCATCATCTTGGATGACGGGCTTGGCTGTCTGTTTGGGCAAGCGAGCATTCGAGGAGCGGAGGAGCAATCGACGACGACGACGTGTGGACGTGGGGACGTAGTTGTTGTTGTAGTTATCGTTGTTGCAGGTGGTTGGTGTTTGGTTGGTTGGTTGGTTGGTTGGTTGGTTGATGGGTGGTACATTCGTTGATCCGTTGAAAGGTAGCGAAACGACGGCGGGGCGGGGCGGAGCAGACGAGCATTTGTGAGCGAATTTGGTAGTGGGTTGTTGCAAGGCGGGGCGAGGTTGTCGTTGCAGTGGCAGATCGGTGGGTGGCAGATACAGACGCGTACACAGATAGTGCGTTGTGTGTGCGTGTGTGGCAAAAAGTATGTAATTTGAAAGAGAGAAAAAGAAAAAAAAAAAGAAAGAGAAAAAAGAAACAAAAATAGATATATATTTATATATATGCGATCCGATTGTCCAGGATAGTCCGCAGATAGTCGTCCACGGGGCCGGGCCAATCAATATAATCCACAAGGATCCAGAGACGACGACGATCCAGCGTTGGCACCACAGAGACAGCATCCATTGCAAATGTCCACAGAGACCAACCAAATCCAATCATTCCATTATCATCCATTATCATCCGTTATTATCCATTATCATCATCATCATCATGTTGAGAGCGCACATCATCATCAAAAACCCATCATCATCATCATCATCATCATCATCATTGTGATTTACATCATCATATTCAGAAAAAACACGAGAAAAATACGTTTCGTTTGTTCGATAAGAAAATTAGTTCGGACAAATTTTTTGAGATTTGTGTGTTTTACAAAAATGGTTAATATTCAACAACAAAACAAGTACAACAAAGATCATAAAATATATATGTCAAATATAAATATAACGCATATGGCATACATAACGCTTCATATATACATATGTGTATATATGTATGTCGTATATAGTGCTATATATAGACGTGTATATATAGAAGCTTTCATCTATATTCTCAGTGTGTGTGTGTGTGTGTGTGTGTATTGGGCAATAAAAAATCAATTCTAGCTTTGTATTTATTTATTTTTTTCCAAAGCATTTCCTTCGTTAAGGTTTTTGAAGAAGGTTTTCTTTTGGTAAAAGAACAAATTAAGTGCTGGAAAAAGTCGTTCGTTTCGTTTATGGGTCGTAGGTCGTATACACAAGTCATTTTTGAGGTCATAGTTCCTGTTGTGTTTCTAGCAGAACGAACTGTAATAGGCAATAGTTTTCGTAAGTTTATGAGTAGGATTATGGGGAGTGCCCTTATTATATCGATGTATAGTTGAATGTATATTGATACCGATATCAATGTCAGATTATAAAATATAAAGATTATAAAGCAACTATAGCTTGTTTCAGTTTTGGGAATGTTGGGATCATTGGAATATGTGAAAAAGGGGTGGAAATCTTGGGGAACCAAGATACATAATTCCATTGACAGCGTATAAGTCGTGTTTTTTTAGGCTTATATACCGAAAACAGATTATAGATAAGTCCAGGGTCTTAGTTCGCTTACGTTTATAGATCGGTTGGGTGTGTTGTGTTCAGGGTTACGAGTATGTATAGTTCTCTTACGTTTTCTTCCGTGTTGCGGGCTTGGTTTTAGTTTTAGTTGCATGCAAAACAAAACGATCTCTCGAGAGAGGCAGCCTCTACATTTCTCTGTTAGTTCGACATTCAACAAGAACACGATCCACTGGGATCCACTGGGATGTTAGCTGTTTGATCTGCAAGTCTGTTTGGGGGTGAGTAGTTTGGAAGGGGGGGTTCGAAATTGAGGGGTAGCAGTTGCAGTTGCAGTTGCAGTTAGGGCAGTCGGCGCCAACAAAGCTCAAGCCAACAAAGCTGCATCATCGATAAGACGATAAGACGGTATGGGGTGCTACAACGGCTGCTTACAAAGGTCGAGAGTGTCTTTGGAATGCGTGACCTCTGGAACAGCGCCGACGAGGTGGCGCTCTTCGACAGCAGGTAGTGGTCCTGCTGCTGCTGCTGCAGGTAGTGCGACGAGGCTGACGATTGCTGTTGCTGCTGCTGGTGGTAGGCCTCCAGGCGGGGCCGCTGATACAGTGAGCTGCCCGGCCCCAGGCCATTCGTCCGCCGACTGCTGCTGCTGCCGCTGCCGTACGGATCGGGAAGGTAGCTCGAACCGGAACCCGATCCAAGGCTGGGCTTGTAGCGATCGAATTCGCTTCAGCACAGCAGCGGTGCGGGAGCTGGCGCCCTGATACCTCTGCTGCTGGCGACGAGCATCCGCTGCCGCCAGTCGCGCCCCGATACCGCCAAAGGCCAGGGCCCCGGAGCTGGAGGAGTGCATCAGGAGGTTGCTTGTGGGCTTGTATTTGGACAGGTCATTGTTATTGCGATCTGAGGAGTGGAGGGGCAGAAAGCGGCTCTTGTTGGTGGTGCTGGAGCCAACTGCTGCTGCTGCTGCTGCGTGTGCTGTTGTTGCTGCTGCCGCTGCCGCTGCCGTCGTGTGTGGCAGAGAGTGGTTGTTAGAGAGTGGACCAGAAGTGCTAGTGGATGATGAGGTGGTGGCTAATGGAGGAGTAGTAGTTCTAGTGGTGCCATTGACAGAGGGAGAAGGAGGAGGAGTGTTGGCCTTGTCTGTTGTAGTGGTGGTGGCTGTGTTGCATGTTGTGTGGGTTAGTGGCACACCAGTCGCCGAATCTGTGCTGGCTTCGGTTTCTGTCTCGCCATCGACTTCGTCGGAGCTACTCTCCGACGTGCTGGAGGAGCCACTGTCACCATCATCGCTGTCGTCTGTAGTTACTTTTTTGCTGCGCGACTTCTTCTTGGGGGCCGCCTCCTCCTTTGGCGCCTCCAGGGCAGCCGCTGCTGCTGCTGCCTTTGCTGCTGTTGCTGCTGCCTCCTTTGCTTTGGCAATAGCCTCTTGCTCCAAGGCGGCCGCCGCTTCAGTCTTCTTGGCCTCCGCGGCCGCTTCCTCCTCGCGCTTGACGCGCTCCCGCAGCTCGCGGCGCTTGCGCATGCGCTCCTCAAACTTCTTGGCCTCCAGGAACTGATTGTCCTCCCGCAGGAGCAACAGAATGGCTGCATTGTCCTCCGAGGAACGATCGTCGGCCAGGATTTCACGCTCTTCGGCGGTCAGCTCGGGCGGGGGCTGCTCCCTGCGGCGGTGGGCGAAACGGTTTCTCGAATTCAGCGGACGATCCTCCATGGATGCCGCTGCCGCATGTCTCCCGCTCTCCATGATCTCGGCGGCCAGGAGATTCTCGTTGGTCTTGTTCCTGCCGTAGGCGCGGCTTGTGCGGCCCCCAAAGGGTGCTGCTGCTGCCGAAGGGTCCTCTTCGCCTCCTCCTCTGCGACCGTAGCGGCTGGAGGGGTAGCCCGTGGCCCCGCCCAGACGCAGGGCATCGTGGTAGTCATACCGACTGCTGTAGTCCACCGGGTAGTTCTCGTCCAGCAACCGGTTGCCGCTGGTCAGGTAGCCACTGTCGTTGGAGTCGGCCATGTAGCCGCCGGCGCGCTGCCGTTGCGCCCGCGTTCGGTACGGCGTTCGCTCCTTGCGATCCGCGGCATTGAAGGAGCTCGAGGAGAGCTTCGATTTGGCCAACTGGTGGGCAGTGGCCGAGCGCGTCAGCCCACTGCTGGCACCATAGTCGTCCGGCTCCAGGGTCTTGTCGCGATCCTCCTCATGGCGACGCCTGCCAGCCGCACGCTCCAGAATATCCGAATATTTATTCTCCAGGCGAGAGATGGCCGACTGCTTGCCAGTCCCCATTCCCGATGTGGTTGGCGTTTTATCTTTGTCCAGTAGCAAATCCCGATGCTGTGCGTCACACACAAAGAGAAAACCAGACGCAGAAGCGCACAAGTTGGATTTAGATACGGTTTGAACGGGGTATTAAATGGTTAATGGAGAGGGAAAGTGCTTAAGAGCGGCGCTCGTGTGAAACCAACGGTAACGACGGGCGTAAAACACTCTTTACGCTCTGTCTGCGGAGCACACGCTCCACAAAAGAAGTCCCAGACGATAGGCGGCTGTAGGCAGACCCCAGTCCCCAGACCCCAGACCCTAAACGCAGACCTAGACCCAAAACCCCGAGACCCAGAGACAAGAGTCGCGCACTCGGGGCCAAATGTTGGAACCATTTAAACGGCCTTTTCGGCAATGGCTAATTATGGTGTTTTCGGGGGGCCTTTTCATTTCGCACTGCCATTAAAGTGGGGACTTTCTTTCTTTCTGGGGTTAAGGCATTCTTGTGGCATGGAAAAGGGGCATGCACGCACGCAGAGTGCAGAGCAGCTGCAGAAAGAGGAAGAGAGAGTGTAGCTTGTGGCCGAAGGGGATACCCTTTATATTCATTTAGAATGCCTTAAGCGAAAAATCTAAACAAAAAACGTCCACGGCGCGACGACCTTCAAAGTTTATATATACAAAAATATCAGAAGAAAAAACCGTGAAAAGTATACACACATCTAAGAGATCTCAGAGATCTCAGAGATAGAGATAGAGATACACAGAATAGACCCAAAATACATGCATATATCTTCCTATATAGCAGTGGCAGAGTAAAGGCTCTTGGAATCGAAAATAAATTCGACAAACGTAAACGTAAACGCAAACGCACACGGCACAGAATGAATCTTTGAGATATAGAAAGATAGAGAATATATCGGGGAGGCATGTATGTAGGAACACGCTCGCTATAAAACGCAGACCGTGTGGGTTCCGATAGCTACACAGACTCGTATATCTGTCAGTCTATACGCGAGGGAAAACTTTCTATATGTGGCAATGGGGAATGAATGGGGATCCATGGCTGCCCCAATGCAATGCAACACTGTTCTATATAAGATAATTACTCGACAGAGGTTACAGGTTCTACAGTTGTCAAAGATTTAGGTCGGACTCTGAGTCATGGACAGGTGAGAAGATCTCTCTTCTGCAGAACAGAAATATTCCAAAATATGAAATGCCCAACAAGTGAGTCATGGGTCTGGCTGGCTGGGGTCCGTCGCATCCATTGGTTTGCACACCGCTCTGTAGCACTTTCTTGCCCTCTCTGGCGGGTGTTTATGAAAACGATACTAACATCATCCAGGTCCCGATCCCTGTCCCGCCGGCCACCCCCCAGGCCGCGTATCAGCGGCTTGTAGTAGCCGCCCACGGGACTGAGGTGGGTGCGCAGTCTGTCCAGGGCGTTCGCTGTGGTGGAGCTCTTTTGGTAGCGGCCCATGATGGCGGCGGTGCTGCTGCCACTCCCACTTCCGCTGCTGCTGCTGGGGTGGTAGCCCAGTCCGCCGCCTGGATAGTAACGTCTGTGGCGATCGCTCATGGCGTTATCTCGATCTCGTTCCGTTCCCCGTTCCCGATCGCGTTCCTTTTCCGCTTCCGGGTGTCTCCGACTGGAGGAGGTGGAGGACTTATCCGAGCTCCGGCGACGTTTGCTCTGCTTCTGTGAGGGATTTGTCTTGCTTTTGCTGCTGCTGTTGTTGTTGTTGCTGTCATTCGTGGGAGTCTTGGAGGAGCTCCTGCGTCCTGTTTTTGGATCGTTGCTGCTGCTGCTGCTATCTTTGGTATCCTCCTCGGCTATGGCGGCTGCCGCTCTATAATGCACGGAAGAGATCGATCCCAAACAGTTTTCAGATTCGGCTGGGCTTTAAGGGGGAATGGGATTTTCCTTTTGCTTTCTTTTTATTTGCTTTTCTTTCGTTTTCCACGCGACGAACGGATGGTCTCGCGACGAACGGCTCTCGGACGGGACGCGCTGCCACGACACGGACCAAAAATTAACTGAGGAAAATTTTCGGAAAATTCATGCGACGACCAAAAAGAGACCGAGAAGAAGATCAAGATGAAGGAAATGCGAGGCATTCACAAGAAGATGAAAATATTGAGGAATCGTTTTTATTTTTGGTGAAAAGTGTGAAAAAATTGCGCACTTGCGCGCCACACAGAGAGCCAGAGGAGCGGAAGAGAGAGAGAGAGACCCAGAAGAGTGGGAGAGAAGAGAGCAGGTAACATATGTGGACGAGTGGGTGGATAGTGATAGGAAGAACTGTTCTTTTGTTTGCCAGCTGCGCGCGCGGTTTAAAACGCACGCGAATCACGCATACGCTTACGCTTCATTCAGAATGCAATCCATTTCGTCTCTGTAAATTGTAAAATAAATTCGTTTCCGTCAGTTTGCGCGCGGAGCGAAACAGGGAAACGAAACGATCGTAGCGATCGAAAGTGACGCGCAAGAAGGGGGTGGGGCGGCGAGCGCTTTTCACAAGAAAAGCCTTGAACTCTTGCCGACGGAACGCAACGGGCGAGCAATAAAAGTTCTGTGTTGTTGAAGGAAAATATATTTACAAAAACAGAACAAAGCGTAATACACAATTTACGTTTTATTTTAAACGTGCGCGCTAGCATATAAATAATAAGGGAGTAATTGCAGTAAACGAAGAGAGAACACGAAAGAGCAGAGCAAATATTGAAAGAGAGAGAGAGAGAGAGCGAGCGAGAGCGGAAGCAAAGTGAATGCTTTTTCAAACGGTTATCTAAAAGTTCTACTAGAAGAGAGATCGAACGGAGGAAGCCAGAAAACGCAGACACCGAGAGGCTGCAGAAACAGGGAAGCTTCCCCGGAGCTTTTTTGGCTGCGGTGCAACGCTGTGTGTTTGGCCAAACTTTAATGCCATCAAAAGCTCAGGCAAAAAAAGGAAAGAGTATAACGAATATATTCTGCTACACCCATTAATGGGTTAAGTGGGGAATAAATACTCCCTCAACCTACTCTCTCGTAGAACACTCTTTTCGAAATTATCAATTACAATGCATAAATGTTTGCAGGACCTGCGGAATATCCGACTCTCTAGATCACTGCACTGACTCTTTGCATGATTTATGACTGTCACAATCAAAATGAGAATGATAAATCAAAATTCATCGGGAATTAGTACACTGGAATCATGTCAAACACACTTTTATGGCATTTATTGTGGAATTTGATTTATGGCAATATTTTCACACTTTTTTGCACGATTACTGGCGGTTATGTGGGGAAACTTTCCGAGAGAGAGAGAGAAGAGTGGCTTTTACACTGGAACTACTGGAAGGAAGTACAAAAAAAGGGGTTCTTTCTCTTTCACACTGGAACTACTAAAAGTTTAAAGGGCAGGGGGTGATCAGGCGGCAGGCAGCGATTGCCCCGAAGTTCAACGCGATTAAAAACGCACTCGAAACGTTTACATAATTGGCCTTCTCCGCTGCGAGGAGGAAGAGGAGGATTATTTTGGCAGAAAGAAGATTGTGGCTACTGTCTGTATCGCGATGCGAGCGAGGCGGCTGCGCTGCAACTAAAACTCGTAATTACGCGCCGACTACGACCACTCTGCCGCGAATCAACGCCGATCGGACACCGAGGAAATTCAAATGAAAATAAAATCAAGTGAAAATAGAGAAGGAGAATAAATAAATGATGATCGCCGTCGACAGAGAATTTTGACCGAGTTTTATTGTTTTTTTATATTTTTGTTTTTCGACGAAAGAAAAGCAAAAAGAAGGCAAAATTAAAAATAAATTATAAAAATCTTTTGCTTCATTTCCTTTTGCATCGATTACCGATTGCTGCTGCACCGTTTTTGCTGTTGCTGTTGTTGTTGTTGTTGTTGTGGATTCTGTTGTTTATTATCAGGTCGTTCGCTTGGATTGCGTCGAAAGCGCTGCAGCAGACTGTTGCAGCTTTCGGAGAGCAGCTGTGTGACGCTGGCAGCGGTGGCGCTTCTCATGTACCGTCGCTGCTGTCGCGGCGGCTGCTGCTGCGGCGTTGCCGTTGCCGTGGCTGTCGCCTCGCCATCAGCTGTTTTTCGATTTTCACTTGAATTTGGCAGAATCTTTTCGCTTTTCTCGCGATGAAAACGATTCAGAAATGTGGCCATATCGGCCACTTTTCGCTGTGTATTGGTTTCTGCGTGGGTCTCTCTCCCTCTCTCTCATCCGGCGGATGACGACAATCCGGATAATACTTAAAAAGCGAGAGAAGAAGAATCGATTCGATCGAGGGGGTTCGTTCTTCTGTCTATTTTATTAATTTGCTTTAATTTCTGGTATTTTGTTTTGCTGTTTATAGAGAGAGCGGGTGTTTTTCTTGTAGAAATGATGGTATTATATCGTATATAGTATATATCTAAGGTATAGACAGAACGGATCGGAGAGCGGATTTTTGTGTAAAAATAATTGAAATTGTAAGAGATTTTTGCGGCAGCTTCGACGGAAATAGCCACACAACAGAAGAAGCAGTCGCCCCCACGGATCCACTGTTCAGATCAGCGACAATTTAAAGTCTATTTAAAATTCCATTCAATTGCATTTGCACTTTAGGTTGGAATTTTGGCTTGTTTTGCATTTTTGGGGAAACACACGCACTTTGAGCCATTTATTTATCCGAGAATTTCAGGAGATTTTGAGAGAACGCAGCCGATTCCCCGAGCATTGGTTCCGAAGAAACAAACAGAAAACAAAACCGAAACCGAAATCAGCGCAACATCAACGAAAGCGCACGCCACAAATACTAATTATAAAGATTGAAAATATCGCCGATGTCAGAGTCGAAAGTGGCCGCTGCTGTCTGAGGCGAAGGCGAAAACCGTCCGTGCGGGAGAGCTGTGCGGCTGAGAACTGAGTGTATGGCTGTGGCTGTGGTTGGGGCTGAGGCTGAGGCCTCCTCTTCCCGTGGTTTCTATTATTGTTTGCTGCAGAAGAAAAGAACCGAAAAACTAGCCACAGCCACAGCCAGGAGAAGAATCATCTGCACAAGTAGTCGAGTAATACCCTTACTTTTGGAACACTTCCCTCTTCAAAGTTTTACATACAAAAGTGAGTCGTGGTGGTGCCATTCCTTAGTGAAGTTTCAGGGTAGTAAGAGCATTCAAGAGTCGTATAGAGAGAAGGAGAGAGAGCGCGGCAGATCGGGAGAGAGAGCGCTAGAGATCGCATCCACCATCTGGTGTTACATATTTTTAGATATCCCATTTTTCTCTGCTAAAAACGCGTTCCGTTCCGCGTATTGTTTAGTGTTATTTTTTTATGTTTAGTTATTAAAACAATTACATACAGTTTGGCAATATTTAAACAATAAACCAGCAGCAGCAAGAGCGGCAGCGGCAGCGGCAGAGGCAGCATCATCAAGCAGTTAAAAGATTAGCCAAAAAAAAAAATAGCAACCAAATAAACAGACAATAAATTAAGTGGCCGCCGCGCTGGCTATTTATAGAGAGCAGCCCCCAAGGAAATTGACATTGAATTTCCCCTTTTTCCTTAGTTTTCAGTCTGTCGATTGTGCAATGGTTTTGGTGCAAGAGTCTGCTGCCAAGAGCAAAGAGCCCCCAATCATCAGAAAGAGGTGTTTTTGGGGCTGTGGATGTTTCACACTTGAAAGGCCACAAAAGTACAGGAAGTACATACTCGTACAGACACTGGGGGCCACAGAAACGGCAAAGGCAAAGGCAAAGGCAAAAGCGAAGGCAAAGGGAATCATCATCAGCGTCAACATCATCATGCTCTTCGTCAGAGGCCTTTTTTTGGAGAAGCCCGAGAACCACACCGAATGACTCATCTAGTTATTTATGTGGCAAGTTCTTGATGATGGGCAAGGGGAAGGGGAGCAGCGGCAGTGGCAGGGGGGAGCAGTAGTGCTGTTAGTAGTGCAACGAAAAACACACACACAAAAAACACTAAATATGTATGATTTGTGGAATACATATAGAATCTACCTCGATAAAGTGCAATCCCAATGCGGATTTGGACATTTCATTTTGTTGTTGTTGTTGTTGTTGTTGGTGTAATTGTGGTGCCTGTTGTTGTTGCTGTTGCTGTTGCTGTAGATGATGTGGTTGCTGTTGTTGTTGATTTGAGTGATTGAATATAACAGAATTGCTTTGTTGCAACTGTTGTTGTTGTTGTTGCTGCTGCTGTTGCGGTGGCTGTTGTTGCGGTTGCATCCCAGCCGTTGACGATGACGACGGTGACGCGTAATACAATTGCGTATTTGTATTTGGATCATATTGAAGCCCAGCGGCGGCGCCCCCTCCTGTCGCTGCTCCTACCCCAACGGAAGCATTCAGAAATTGTTGCTGTTGCTGCTGCTGTTGCGTATGCGGATGCGTTGGCTGCTGTTGCTGTTGCTGGTACTTGACCGACGACTGCATCTGATTTGGCTTGGGATAGGCATACGGATCAAAGGTCTGCAGCGGCTTGCGTTCCTGCTGCTGCTGCTGCTGCTTGGGGAGATTATAGTAATTGCGACTCATCATCCCCAGCCCAAAGTTGGAATGTGGCGGATGCTGCTGCTGGTGTTGCTGCTGATGGTGGAACTGCTGTTGGTGCTGCATGGCCGTGGGTCGCTGGGCAGAACTGAACGAGACAGAGTGCGCCAGGGGGCCGCCAACCCCAGAGCGAGGATAACTTATTTTGGAGGCAGGTTGTGGTTGTGGTTGTGCCTGGTAGGCTCCATACATTTGGGGCATCATGCCAGGAGGTGGCTGGAGCGACGGCTGTTGCTGCTGCCCAAATTTATTCTCCTTGTTGGTATTCTTCTGCAGAAAGAGAGCCAGGCCGGACTTGGGCGTCTGCTTAGATGCCGCTGCCACATGGGAGGATGAGTACGATTGCTGCAGCTTGTGGGGGAGATGTTGCTGTTGCTGCTGTTGCGGGTACATATGTTGTTGTTGTTGATGCTGCATGAAGGGATCACTGGATCCATTCATGGCAGAACAGGCAAAAGTGTTCCAATTCAGGAAGGGACGTTTATGCTGTGGATATTGCTGCTGCTGCTGTTGTTGCTGCTGTTGCTGTTGCTGCAACAATCGCTGATAGCCACCCATCGGTAGCTGTGAGGTAGAATTTGACTTTCCAATGGGATAGCAGTTCCGCTGCTGCTGCTGTTGTTGCATCAACGGCTTCTGCGGGTCGTAGAGCTGCACTGGCACTGGTATCTGCGATTCGCCCCCATATTTGTTCCCGCCACAGCCGCTGCTGCTGCTGCTGGCGTTCGTGGGGCCTTCGCCAACGGTTGCCCCCGTGATCTTCGGGTCTTTGTGCTGCTGCTGCTGCTCTCCTCCTCCTGCTGCTGCTGTCAACGACTGCGACATGATGCTGCTGCTGCTGCTCTTCAACTTTAGCATGTCGTTCAGGCATTTCTCTAGCTTGTTCTCGACATCTTTCTGGCGCTTTGTGGCTGACGTTGCCGCCGCTGCTGCTGCTGTTGTTGTTGTTGGCATCTCCGAGATGATGTTGGCAGCCATCGAAGATGACGATGCCCCTGTCCCTGCTGCTGCTGCTGCGGTACTTTGTTGCGGTTGTTCAATTTGTTGCTGCTGTTGCTGTGATGTTGTTGTTGTTGACGTGGCATTTGTCGTCGTCGATGGGGCAATGTGGAACGAGGAGGTGAACTTCGAGAGCTGCGGCAGATGTGTGGTGCAGCAATTGGTGACCGTAAAGCTGCTCGTACTGATCGTACTATTGCTCTTCTCCGACTTACGTTCCAGCGATGCTGAATCATCGCCGCCTGCCGTGGACATCTCCACCTGTTGCTGAGTGGAGGAAGTGGAGGCTGCCTCTTGGGGGCGTCGAAAGAAGGCAGCCGCACAGCGTGGCGAGGGCACACAGGAGCTGCTAGAGCTTTTGGCCACAGCAGGACCAGGAGCAGGAGGTTGCGGCTTGGCCAGAGGAGGTGCCACAGGTGGCGGTGCCTCTTTCCGTTGTGCCTGCGACATCAGTATCGCCGAATTGGAGGTGCTTCTGCTCAGCGATGGCAAGTTCTTCATGTAGCAGGGTATGTGGGTGCGGCTGGCGGTGTGCTGCAGACCTGCTCCTGGGACATGGCTCATGGACACACTCTTGGGCAGAGGCTGCTGCGGTTGCGGCTGTTGCATTTGCTGCTGTTGCTGCTGTGGCATCTGCTGCTGCTGCTGCTTGACGGGTACTCGACTGACAAATGGCGTCCCATTCCCACTCGGATTCCCGTTCGTGGCGGGGGAGCGTGGCTGTTCATTGCATATGAGCTTATAGAGATCATCCTTGGTGACGGCCTGGCGCACCTTCAGATCCAGATGCGACAACGAGGCGTTCTTCTGCAGCTTGTGGGGATGTGAAGCCTGTTGTGGCCGCTGCAACTCCTTTTGGGCCGCCTCCGCCACAGTGGGATCAAAAATGGCCAACTTCTTGGCCGTCTTGGCGTCCACCTTGAAGGGCTGTCCCGCATCCCCCAGCTGTGCCCCGCAGATCTTCTCGTAGTTCCAAAAAGTCCGCTTTGGCGTCTGCCGCTTCTGAGAGGAGCCGGCGCCGCCGGTGAGGTTTTCGCTCCAGAAGTCGTTCATCAGCTGCTTGTTCAGCGACAAATTCGAGCCGCTCTGCAAGCAATTCTTTCCGGGCAGCGGACGGAAGGGATTGACATTTTGGGGGTTGGGAGTGCTCCCCAGTGGCATATTGGAGCTGGAGATGCTGCGCTGCAGCTTGGGCTCCCCTCCGTTCTGCGAAAAGATCGAGGGATACGCCAGACGGAGGGGTGGCTGCTGCTGCTGCTGTACCCTGGGATTCTGGGCAAAGTTGATGGACGACGACTTGGACAGTGGACCCATGGAGCTGGACGATCCAAAGGTGGATCCAGCTGGTGCTGGTCCCACCTGAGTGGTCTTCACCGATTGCTGCGAGTTGGACTTGGCCAGCGGCTGCTGCTGTCGCTTCAGGCGATCGTACAGATCCTCGCACTCCTGGAACTCCTGGTGCAGCTTCCTGTCCAGCTCGCTGTAGTCCGGCAGACTCTTCAGATACTTGTTCATCATCTCGATCTCCGCATCGTAGAAATTGGCATCCAGCTTAGCGCTGTTCGTGGCCGCCGCTGACTTTTCCTGCAGTTCCTGCTGCTGCTGGAGGAGCTTGTCCAGACTGATCTCCGTAGCAGCTGCAGAAGCAGCAGCAGGAAGCGGCTGCTTTTTGGGCGCTCGACATGGCACTGGTGGCGGCGGCGAGGAGGATGGCGATGAGGAGGACGACAGCGAGATGCTCGAGGGGGGACTCGAGGCAATGGTGGCCATCAGGCGCGCAGGCAGCGCCGTGCCGGAGGAGCTGATTGTCCCAGTGGCCGCATTGTAGGCCAGCGGATGATGCTTCCGTGGCAGCGGCGGCGTCGACTTGGGACTCGCCGGCAGCAGAGGCCGATTCTTGCGCAGCGCCAGCGGCGAGGAGATGGGCGACCGCACGGCGCACTTGGTCTCCGGTATGCTGGACGACAGCACCGAGGCAAACTGCGGGGAGACCACCTGCTGGAAGAACTGCTGTCCGCTCGCCGGTGGAGTCGGTGCGGGTTTCGGAGGAGCTGCTGCCTGCTGCATGCTGGCTGGAGGCAGGGATTCCCTGGAACTCTCCTCCCTGGCTCTCAGTGTAGTCGCAGTAGTCGTTGGGACTGGAATTGGGCTTGGGCTGGGCTTCGAGGGGTGGCTTTGTGGTGGCACTGCAACTGCGGAGGATGTCTGGCCAACAACATCTTCACTCATTTAGGTTCTCCTTTTAAACCGTTTTAAAGTCGCGCGGGATCTGCTTTTGTTTATGGATCGATCTGCTTTTGGCAGAATATCAATTATTATCAGCTTTTATTCCGCTTTGCTTTGATTTTATCGCGTATTCTTTGAGTTGATAATATAACAGCTTTCCACCTGTTAATTTTTGCTAGTCTATTGTATACTAGATAGAGATTGTCGAGAGAGAACTACATATCAGATTGGGCGTTTCGTAGGGGAATTGAATTTCTGTCAAAGGAACGAACCATCGCTCCATTGCCGTTACCCATATCCAGCGAATTCACATTCAACGAGTGTTACATCCTACGTTCACGCGTGAATGGCAGTCATTCCACTGGAAGCTTACATGCTAGGTTATATTCACGCGCGAATGGCAATGATGTTGATGGTTGGCAATCAAAAAATCTCATTCCTTCACTCATTACTACTATTCTGTTCTCTAATAATGCATGTACCAGGAAACAAAACCCAAATTCTATCCCATGCTCTTAATCCATACTCTTATGGAATGGGAACCAAAAATATATGCGGTTCGAAGCGGAAGAATCGTTTTTTTTAGAGAAATTCGTACAGCGAATAAACTCCTCGTCAAATAATATTGAATTAAGTGGTTCTTAGGCGAATCCTAATCCTAATCCTACTGGCTCTTCCCATCAACAACATAAATCCCATAGCTTTCCATCTACAAAGGTATATACCATTTCTGATCTTGTGTGTGTGTGTGCATGATTGTTTGAATGATCGAGAGAATAGCAACAATCGAGGTAAATTCTAATTGTAAATAGTTTTCAAACAGAACACAGAAAATAGGGGAGACACTAGACGGGAAACGGAACCACAGAGACACCGAACAGCACACCACAGAGCAATCACGACGATCACGACGAGCACCATGAGGAGGATCGGCACCAACCTGCAGATACTGCTCCGGTATCTTACTGTTCTTCGGCACAATGATCTTTTTGATTATAATGATCTTGTCGCCCTGGATCTTCGTGATGGTTATGGGCACCCCCATCTGCGGACGCTGCGGCTTGGCGGGCACTGGTTGCCTTACGGTCCGTACCACCTGTGGTCCCGTAAGGATGCCACCGGGGCTGGGCTTTGCGGCCGGTGCGGGCTTGGGCATCGGCTTCTGGGCCGGTACATGCTCCTTGTGATCGCTGCGCACAATTGAGAAGTGATACAGTGGCTTGTCATCATCCAGGATGCTCTTCTGCGGCACAATTTTCTTTTCCACTTTGCGCAGGACTACGCCCAGCATGGGTGACTCCTTAGGCTTGATTGTAACGGAGCCACTGGGTGCGGTGACCCGTTTCAGATTCACACCCAGATTGGCCCCCACGGGCGGCGGTGTCTTTCTGCGAATCATCAACCTGGGTACCTCATGCACTTCCTCTTCGGGCTGTGCCACTGGCTGTGGATTGGTGTGGAGCGAGGGCTCGGGTGCCACCAGGGGCGAGGGGCCCGGAAAGAGTGCCGTCAGGCTGCTGCGACGGCTATTCATCATGTTGGGTGCCGACACGGTCTTCGTGAGCGGAAACTTTGTTGATAAATTGGGTGTCACGAGCCTTAGAGGTGGTTCAGCAGCGGGCTCGTTGGCCGCACTGGAGGTGCTGCCCCGACGGCTGGTCGCCTTGGACACCGAGGCACTGACACTGACACTGGTTGAGTCGATGCTGCTTATGCTCGCCGAACTCTGGAGGCGATCGGGGGCAGCGCTGCGCTCGCGATTTCGCTCTTCTGGCGATGTGGAGCGCTCTCTGTTGCGAGTGGAGCGGACGTCGCGTGCCGCACGCTGCATGCGCAACAGCTCAATGGAGTCGGCCAGGTGAGAGGTGCTCTTCTCGGGGGAGGACTCCTTGGAGGTGGCCTGAGCCCCACCATCGTCCAGGACGTTGGGCAGCGAAGTGAGACGATCGCGTGGTGCGGCATTCGGGGCCAGCGACCCCTTGGCCGGATCGGGCTCATCCTCTTCCTCATCCTCATCCTCCTCCTCCTCCTGCTGGTCTCTCTCCTCTTTTTCGCGCTGTCTGCGCTTCTCGCTCTCCATGACCCGCTGCAGCTGTGCCTGCACCTCAAGGGCGGCCCGTGCCCTGGCCTTGATCTCTGCCGCATGTGCCAAACGCAGCTGTTCCTCGGCAATGGCCTGTGCCTCTGTTTCCGCCTGGGCACGGGCCTGGGCCACAGCCTCGGCAGCGGCTGCGGCCCGAAGATTGGACAAATCTGTGGCCGTCATCTGCTTGATGCTGAGACGCCGCTCCGTATTGAGGATCAGCTCATTCTGGGACGTGAGATCCGGACACCCGAGGGCGATCATTTCGCTTAGTTCGTTTGACATTCTTCTGCCTGGGCGGTGGCGCTATCTTTGCTTGATTCTTGGTCCAGTGTGCTCTGGCGGTGGCTACGTCTTCGGGTGTACAGCGAATCAAAAAAAATAATGGGAATTCTTCTGTTACCTAATCTAGCACTGGCGGTCGGTCGGGCTGTTTCCCACGGACTGCGTTGGATAGCGTTCGATCGACTACTTGGACGAGACTCGCGAGGCAGCTGGCGCTGGCCCCAAAGGAAACCTGTGGCTGCTCGACAATCGAATCGAATCGAATCGGATTGAATCGGATCTCGTACGCTCAATGTCAATGCCTCAATGGCATTTTGGCAAACGCCTTTCGACTTGACTTATTAATTGATCCAATGATCGTCGGTGATCGACCAAAAGATCGGATCGCCGTGTCCCTGCGTCCCTCTTGGCGCCCCATATATACTTCTACATCCGATGCTACATCCGATTTATTTGTATATACGTGTATAGTAGCTCTGGTTTAGCCCAATTTTCAGACAGAGAGTGAGCGAGACGTGCAGTGAATCTTCTCTCTGTAGCTTCTATATATTTATCTATAGGATGCGGCACATTGATCCTCGACTTGAAACGCACAAGCGAATGCTGCTAAAGAGAATGCCCGAGAAACAACATACATGTCGACTGCTCGACTAGAGTTTCGCTGAAAAGGATTCAACCGTTCAACTGATCTATATCCTTCTAATAGAGCTTTCACTGTACATTTGTTTGGGTATATATGTATATATATATATAGAGAGAGCATATACTCGTATGTATATATTTATATACCTTAAAATTACAATTCGTAAACAGCAATGAGCTCATTGATCGCAGCGCCGCCTTCACAGATGAGCAGACTTCCCCGCCATCCCGCTCTCCCTCTCCACCTTGCCCTGCCCTACATATATCATCCATCTACAACATCGGAGATCCCTGGAGATCTTTGGCCGATCTCGAGACCTACTAATGTGCGATATCTCGCTGGGGTTCTGTGTTCTGTTCGAAAATCGGTTCGGTTTTTATTTTTAACAAATAGACGACGACGCACGTAAATTGGCGCAGCCGCCGGACCGGACCGGACCGGCCATTATACGTAGTTCACAAGACACAGTACGTGTGACGCTAGTGGTCCCCATGTGTACAGTGAAGCCTCTTTCAGAGGTGTGAATGATCTAATGATCTCTTTATAATACCCAATTGGTGCATCTATGATCTGTGATAATTGCAGTGTTGCAAATTGATTGCATTTTTCAATTAGCTTCAGCTTTTTTTCTCCTGATCTTTGGTGATCTTTTAGCGCTTCTCTCAATCGTTTTTCACTGTACGATCACTGTTCGAATACACACACATGATCCACACTACATATACTATGTATATGGGGAAAAAAACTAAGGGAGCAACATTTCCATCCCACTGTTGACTGTTTTTTTCCATCATACGAGTACGATTATGTCCGAAAAGTATGGTACGAGTATTATTAGGTACTCGTACTCGTCCATGTTTTGTATCTTGAATATTTTTCGCTATATAAATTTTGTTGTGGCACTAAATATAAATGCAAGCATTACAAAAATAGCAATAGAGAGAAAATTATAGAAAAACCGAACGGGGGAGAAGTACAGAAGGAGGAACACAGAGGCGGCTCTGTGGCAGCACCATCCGCAAAGATCAACATGATCATGATGATGATGATGTGGCAGGCAGGCAGGCATCAGGCATCAGGCTGATGAATAATCCGCGCTGATCTGTGTGGCGCATATAGAGTATATGTATATAGAAACTATATGGTATATATATCGGGAGTACATATGTTATGTTTGTATGTGGCACACACTCATACACGTGTGTGCTCCATTTTGTGTGCCGTTTCTCATCTGATTTTTCTCTTGTGTGTGTGTGTGTGTGTTTGTTAGTTTTGAGTTTTTGTTTTGATTTGCTTGGCCGCTGCAGTTCCTCCTCCTCCTCCTCTGTCTCCTTCTTTATCCATTTCTCATTTGTTGCTATTCCTTCTGCATGCATTTCTCTCATTTGTTTCTGCCTCGTCAATCTCTATCTATCTGTATCTGTATCTCTGCAGTTGCACTAGTCTGTATCTATTTTCCCCCCCTTTTGCTCGCAGGTAAAGTATCTGCAAAAAGTTTGTTGGAAAGGTTCAAAGTTCATTTGAAATCTTTTGAAATCTGTGTGTGATTTTATACACTGCACTCCTGGGGGTTTGGTTTCCTTTCCTATACAAAAAGTGCCCTCACAATTATCACATTCGTTTGGTTTTTGCTTTTTAGTTAACACTTTTTTTTTATTTTGTTTGATGTTGTTGGTGTTTTCAATTTTATTTTTAAAACACTTAAATTTTCTTAGTTTTTTTGGGGGATTATGTCACATTGTAGCCCTCAGAAGCCCAACAATTGTTTCAATTTGCGTTGTTTCTGGCGTTCTTTATGCGTTTCTTGTTTGTTTGTACAAATCATTACAGGTATCATACATAGTATATCTTTATATGTAGATCCAATCGCGAAACACACGGATAAACAAAGTTAGCGAAAGGCAACGATAAAAAGAGATATATATATATACATATACAGATATATGTATATATTCAGATATATAGTGAGGAAAGATCCGAACCCAGTACCGTTACACGTTTTGTTAGAAAAGATAGCGACGACGCAACGAACAATGGCCAAAAGACGATCCGACAACCGACGATCCACGACGACCAGGCCACACGGTTGATGGCGGCGGCAACACGGACGACACTCTGCTGCCAACAAACGAAGATTTGAATCTGTTTCGGTTTTCTCAAATTTGAAAATTCTCAACCGACAAACCGAAAACCGAAAAAACACGCAGCGGAGAAAGAAAAAACTTTATTTATAATTTTCCAATGGCGGCGGCGCAGGGCAGCGCAGAAAACAAAAAGCAGGGAAAAAAAACTGCTTAGAAGAGAAGCTGCGCGCGCATCATCAGCTGTGTGGTGGCATGGACATGCGCAGTGGCAAGAGGCACAAAAGCCACAAAGAGAGAGACAGAGAATGACGGAGAGAAGGGACACACACAACATGTATGCATGCAACACTCAACAAAGAGACACAGACTCGGGAGACAGCGGCAGCAGCCTTTCCTTCACTCACGAGATAGTCGTCCGTGTGATCCACAAAGTACTCCTCGACTATCCAATTGTCGCCGGCATAGCGGTCCACGGGCATATCGCACAGTGCCACCAGGTCGAAGTGATTACGCTGCCGCTTGAGCATCAGGCAACGGGTGATTGCCACACAATCATCATCGTCATTGTATCCGGCATCATACCCATTGTAGTACGCATCCTCATCCTCGTCCTCGTTGAAGCCATTCTTCGCCTTCGTCGCCTTGGCCGCATGGCGGATGATCTGCTGTTGCTCCAATTGTCGAAAGAACTGAATCTTGGCGATATCTTGGCGAGTCGGAGGGGGGACCGGGTGGAAATTCTATGCGCGTCCAACCTAATTGGCGGCGGAATGGGCAACTGACAAAAGCCGACGAGGAGCAGAAGAGCAGTACGAGCAGATCGGAACAGATCAGAACAGAACAGAGCAACGAGTTAATGTCAAATGATCAATTGATCAACGAAAATATATAACTAGGACGGAGACGGAGACACAGGCGGAGAAGAGTACGGAGACGGATACGGGAGGCAGAGAAGTGTGCCGCCACAGTGAATGAAAACTATAAAGATTGTTTGCTTAATTAAGCAAATTGCTGGATAGAATAAAACATTGGATCGCACAAACAATTGCTGCTAAAATTTCATCATATTGAAAGTATTTTTCCAAGACGGTAGTATCTTATCAGCTATGTGGAATATCTCTTATTCTTATAGTAATATATACCATCATTGATATTCTTTTAGTTGGCTTCTCAAGTGGTTTTTTTTGTAGAGCAATAGGTATCTATCGTGTTGGAGTCTGGATGATTAATACCCTACAATTCCTGATCGCTGCAGCGTACTGCCGTATCTCGTACATGTTCTTCGATCTTGCTTAACTTTAACATATTCTATGGATTAGTATACCAATTTATGTGCTCTTAAGTGCTCTGCTCAAACTCATAGATCTTCTTGGATATGCAGTGCTTCGGGTTTACTATTTGAACATCCCAGTAGACCAAACGATCGGAAAATGGATCCGCAAACGATCGGAAAATAAATCATTCGTTTCGATAGTTTGTAAAATATTAATTTGCAAGCTTTTTTCGATAAAAATATCGGTTTTCTAGTCCACTGGGATACGATATATAAGATATTTAACCCTAGACACTGTTTCCTCCTCGAATAGATTCATTTTTACAGGCAGCACAGTCCAAATTGAAGATCTTCTTGCTCAATCAAGTTCCAAGTGTCGTTATCAGGTCTCTCACACACTCACACTACTCATGATGGATGGATGGATGGACGATGATCTCAAGTGCAGTCCAACTGCATCCCAGTCATCCTCCAAACACAGACTGCTGCTCCATTGGCATAGCCGCTGGGCATTGAGAGTGCATCTACTGTAGCCGCCACACAAGAGCAAGAGCAAGAGCAAGAGCAAGAGCAAGTGGCAAATCTGATGACAAATTTAGCACACACACAGAATGCCGCATAGATAAGAAAGAGCCTCCGTTCGAGCGTCTCTGCCTCTGCGAGTGTTGCAATGGCGTCCGATCGTGATAGCAATCCGAAAAGCACTCGACATGTAATCGAGAATCGAGTGTATATATGTACTCGTTTATAGTGTATTATTTCGTAAAGCAGGCAACATGTGAGGCAAGGCGAGCGATTAAGTTAGTCAACAGGCAGAGGCGGAGGCGATTGGCAAACAGTCGGAGGAGCGGGCATCGATCGATCGATCAATAACAGAACATACAGAACAGAGAACAAAAAGTATTACATTATGGAAAAGAGCTTTCGGATTCAGGGCTGGCTTAGCTTACAAGATAATCACTGTCGTGATCCGCAAAATACTCGACAACAATCCAGTCCTCGGTATACGGCAAATAACGCAATGCGGAGCTGACAAACAATAGATCACGGCAGTGATCGTTGCATGGCGGTGCCGGCAGCTCACGCATTTTGATATAACACGGTATCCGCGAGTTCTCAAAGTGATCGGCCACCTGCTGCGACTTTTCCAGATATCGTTTAAAGAACAGCATCGCGTATCGAGGGGAGAATCTTATGGTATAGCGGTGATTTATCAACTGATCAACGATCTATCATCGGGGATCGAGCAAAAAAGTTTTGCTTTTGGCAAAGAGAAGGCAGACACAAGGGTAAACCCAGGCCAATGAAATGCATTGGATGGGTAGATCGGTACGATAGAGGGGCACATATGGTGTATCTGTAGAATAGAGGGGCACATATAGTGTATCTGTAGGATAGTTTTTCAGTCAGTTGTCTTATTGTTTAAACTTAATTTGTTCTTCTACCATTTCGTTTTGGTTGTTCCTTTCTGTTGTTCTTTTCTTTAGTTTTTCTTTTGTATTTGTATGTATATATTTGTCTTTTTTGTTGCCCTGTGTCCCTACAATTTTCATTGTTGTTTCGATATGTGTGTGTGTGTGCCGTGTGATGATAAAATGAAAAGTTTTTACCTTAGCCAGCGACAACTGTCGATTGTTGCTGCGCCCGCTGTCGCGCTCATCCTTGGGCCGATCGCGATGCCGGCGACGGGAGCTCGAGTGCGAGGTCTCGTCCCTGTAGCGATATTTCTGATGCTGCCGCCGGCCCGTGGCGGGGGATTTGCGATGCGAACGCTTTGAGCGCTCCTTTCGCCGGCGGGAAGAGATGCTGTCATCGAAACTGCAAAAACGGAGAGAGGGAGATGCGATTAATATGGAGTGCGATCCAAGAATTACTTAACACTTGATGTGCGCGCGAGTGCGAGTGCGAGTGCGGATGAATGGCCGGCCGTCCTTGGAGCAACGCCCAAGCCACCAAGCCACCAAGTCAGAGAATTAGGAGAATTGGACAACCGGCAGTCAGTCGTAGCCGTCTGTCGTCTACATGGAAAGCTACTTAGCAGTGCGCTAAGCCGCTCCACGCTCTACGCTCTACGCTCGCCTTGCCACAGCCGTCGTCGCACTCCTCGCGATCGGATTCTTGGGCCCAGCTGTGAGACGTGTGTTGGCGAATAAGTTTTGCGTTACCAATCAAGTTAATCAACTTGGCCCGGATGGCTACCTGGCTCTGGCTCGCTCGCTGGCTGGCTGGCTGGCTGGCCGGCTATCTAGCGGCAGCCCACCTTTGGCTAAATGCCTTTGAGAGTACTTCATCTGGTCTGGGGAAATGACACAATCCACAAAGTACTACCACCAGAAGGTGAACCCAACAGCAGCAACGATCGAGGCCAGAAACTGTGTCAATAGCATCGGCAATAGGTAGCCAGAGCGCTGCTCTCATGTTCATGTTCATGTTCGTGTTACATCCACACCACACCCCCAGACACATCAGACACAACAAACAAAATCTCATGGTTCCAATCGGTTCGAATCGAGATGCGGGTGGGCAGCAGCAGCAGCCAGAGATCTTTGCTGGCTGATGAATCAGCTGATCGGAAGATAACTGACCTATGCAGTGGCTGTGCCGCCTCGGATATGCTCGATTCAACAACAAACAAGAAGTCTGAGACTAGAGCCCAGAGCCATATGCTAATAAGGCAACTCTCATTGGAGCGATTACGAAAGTTTTTGTCGGTTTGCGATCGCCCACGTGGCCCCCAAAAAAAATCTATCTATCTATCGGTCGGGTCTCTAAATTTGGGCACAAATTATGGTGGAAGCAGAACCGAACAGAGAGCGCACAGAGCGGAGCGGAGTGGCGGATCGGCGGCAGCCGGCAGTGAAGCTGAAAGTGACTTTGACTACAAGTACGATCCGCGATCCACATACTCGTACACACAGGCACTCAGACATGCACACTGATGCAGCTACAGATACAGATACAGCAATATACAGCAGCAGCAGCGGTCATACCAATAGGAGTGACAATATTTTTGCAAAATATTAATAACTGTCTGAAACGTGGAAACGATTGATCTACACTGTCTAAAAAATTTATAAAATGCTTTCGATGTGACGGAGACATTTTCATCTCTAAAAACTAAGCCTTTACTGTACAAATTTGGCAATAAAATAACATTTATGAATCGGTTTGTAATAACTTAGCATTTCCCTTAGATAAATAATGATAGAATACCGATAGATAGTGACTATCAACATGTTCCTATCCTACCAAATGGGAGTGAAACCATTATCTTTGTAGAATTGTAGAAGATGGTCATTTAGTTAAACTGCATTAGCAAAAATTCTCTTATAAAAGAGAATGAAGAAACAAAATACATGTCGTGTGCGTGACCGAGACTGATCGCTGTCCGACTCGAGTCTCGAGTTGTTGTTGTTGGACTGCTTCCAAAATAATGCATTAGACTATTGAAACACCTCAAAATTTTAAATATTTCGTAGTGATTCTAAACGTTATATCTCTATTATTTTGACCATAGCTGTGTGTACTGTGCCTGCCTACCAATTATTCGAACAACGCCATGACAAAAGCTCAAACGCCTGCGCACACTTCAAGAAATCAACTTGAACACACACGCAGATCGGAGCGGAGTGGAGCGGAGGGGCGAGTGTGCTGTAGGCTTGAAAGAGACTCTACCTCAACCTCTATGGTACTTCTATGCTACCTCTATGGCTGTGTCTTTGGGCCAAAAATCCAAAAAGCAGCTGACAGATAAAGTGATCTTTGACTGGCGTCTGTCGAGAAGCCCCATATGGGGCTGCTGGCTTACGGTAGTTAATAAAAGGAATATCTCTATAGGAGCGCATGCGAGCGAGCATGTTCTTTCAGCATTTTGATTAATGACACGCTGCGTGCAAATTAGAACAACTTTTATGGCCAACTATAATTGGATATTAATGATTCAGATACAGATTCAGAATCAGAATCCGATTTCGGCTTCGATTTTGGTCAGAGTGGAAAGAGTGTTCACACTTGTGCGGGAAGTAGGAAGCGAATGGCAAAGCAAGTTCATAATAGCCGCCCGATTTGGGTCGGATCATTTTTAGACAGACTGTTCTGTGTGCCTGAGCCTGTGACAGTCTGTTGGAGATAATTGGCTCAATAAAATATTACACTCAAGGCAACTGAAGAAATCGACGAAAGCCACGTTTGACCCAAAAGAACTTCCAGAAATAAAACCAAAGCAAACAGAAGGGTTATAAAAGGGCTTGCCAGGCGAGAAAAACTCCGATGTGAAATCGAAATAGATAAGATAAATATCCATGAAACATTTTCCCGACATAAGATATAGCACTATGTAGTTACTAGTTGTGTGGTTCTGGGGTGTTATGGAACACCGATTATCACGATGATCAGAAGGTGATTGTAGGAATTTGGCTGTTTTATTGCTTTGATTGGTAATAAGTTATGACGGTCCCATGGGAAAGACGATAAGATATGGCTACAAAGTGGGATAGACTTCAATAAGAGGTTCCCAGAGGTGATTGACACAGAGTTTGCTATACAAAATGAAGATTCAACGTGATCGGAAACGAAACAATCGCACCCATATTGGCGGAGCGTTTCTTCACTCAAAGGACTGCCCTTGAGGGTTCTGCCAGATTACAGATTACAGATATCGCCTTTGGTTCTACTCGTATGTTGTGTCACTTTCATTGTTAACCTTGATTTTCGCAGGCATAAAGATGATACAACATTTATATGGCCAGGCCTAGCCCCATTTCTGATTTTCTGCTGTTATCATGGCGCACATCATTTCCTTTATTGTGCCGAAGACCTTGACCGATTCTTGCTGCCAATTGCGGTTTTCTTTGTATTCAAGCAACATTTCCCTTCTCGGAATTAATGCCAAATGCAATGCAATTAAACAAAAGACAAACATCATTCAATGTCTTGACCAACTTCCTTAATGGCCGGCAATTTGTACGAACACCTTTCCAACATTTGCTGCAAATTAAAAAAAATGCACGACAAGAAATACCATATATTGTTTGCGCATGGAGATCGAGCAGGTGAGATAGGAACAAGAAAAAATTCCATTTAAACACCAGTACGAATGCCAGAAGAATACTATTAAAAAAATACCATAAAAATGGTAGTACAAATTTCAGAAGACTACTATTATAAATGCCAGAAAAATTAATAAAAATATCTGAAAAATTCCAGTGAATACTAGCATAGTACTCAAAAAAATATCATAGAATAATAGCAGAGTATGCATATGTAATTATAGAAATACGATTTAGAAGGAACGATGAAGCTCTGTTTTCAAATACCATTTGGGGACTGAGCAAATCAGAGACATGCACAGAAAATAGTATCTTATACGGGATGTGTGCTGTGTTATTGAATTATGAAATTAATCATTCGAAAACCAGTTTATTTGTTGCTGTATTTTTGTATTTTTGTCATGATTTACATAGAGCACACCGAACCGAACTGAACCGCAGCTGAGGCTGAGAGTGAGACACTTTAAACCCACCAGAGAGCTTGTGGCTGCTGCGACTGTGGAGCTGCCTGCCTGCCTGCACTGCCGACAAACATTCAGCTGCGGGTGGGGCTAGGGGGGTCTCCGGAGGAGATTTTCCCCTCTCCGATGCGCCGGCTGTGCTTTTTGTGGTGCGGTGCTGTTTGCTGTTTGACCCTGAAATTGCCATAAATACATTAAGCAAAAGCGTAGCGCACATATGTGAAATTCCCTGTCCCTGTCCCTCTGTCGATGTTTTGTGCTTATACAAATCAAACATTTAAAGCCCAAGCAAATGTACAAATGCCATAAAAAAGCGTTAACAATTGGATACCAATTTTCGCTACGATTGAAGTGAAGAAGTAATGCGTCACTTCGAAAAGTGAAATAAAGCCTCGCCACCTCGCCAGAGGTTGAATAGCCCCCGAAAAATGCCACAGAGTAATAAATAGTTCAAGGTTCAAGCCTTCGAGGGTTTATGAACCATACCGAATGACACACTGATACTAGAGCTCGATAAATTTCTATCTTTGTGATGGATTGACAGTTCATCGAGTGAGTTATCCCCGAGATATTTCCCATTTCGGATCAACAAACTCAAAACGCACACAAAGAGCGGCTGATCTTCCAAGGTCTGGTCATTGAACATGCCAAATACGTGTTACTGGCTCAATAAATATTTGGTTTGTGATTGATAGATCATCAGATGCGATTTCCTCGGTCAATTTCCTCACAAATTTTTCATTTTTCGATCAATAAAATAAAAAACCACGAGGTTTGTTCTTTAAATATTTATCTTTGAGATATTTCCAATTCACCAATATTTTCTCTATTCCTGAAATTTTCCTTATTTCTGATTAATCCTTTGCTCCAGGAAAGCGACAAGCTCGCGTACACGTAATGCAGCAGTGCCGCTCGGCACAGCCTGGACACATACTGAATTTTTTCACGTAATTTATCCCTTAATAAAACCTAAACTCCTTATAGATCCCATAAGAAAGAATCGCATGATTCTGTGGCTTTTTAAGATCTATCATTTATCTTTTTTTCCCCGTTTACTTTAGAAGACATCTTAGAAGATGTGCCATCCCTGATTTATCGAACTCGTATAACCAACTTTATACGCGATTCTTTGTCTTTGTTCGATTCTGTTTAGCCGCTCATTGATTAGGCGACAGAGGTCAGTACTATTAATACTTATACATACGTATATTGTATTTCTGCGCATATTTCTGGTGTTCAACTGAAACATAATGAGAAACCGGAATTTTCGGCTTCGATCCGATCCGATTCGAGAACAGGTATACGGAGGGGTGAGCGTAAGTGGTCTTTGGGGCATGCAAATGATTGTCGCGCGCTCCTTAACTGACAAAAGAAATGCCGTTACGTTACAAATATTGTTATAAGTTTTTATGAACAAAAAGAATGAGTAAGTGGCCAAGTATGTTAACAGCCCAACGGCCCAAACACAGCTGTGGATTATGCAAATCCATTTGGGTGGCAGCTCTCCGAATGCGAGGCACTTGTCAGTGGCAGTGGCAGTGGCAGTAGCAGGAGATCATTGGGTTGATGTTGGCCAATTGCAAGGTCATTGATTGCCACACACAGAAAACAGACAACAGGCATAAGCAGCACTTCAAACAGAGAGATGAGCACTGCAAATAAAGCAGATGATGCCTTTGTTCGAGACAGAGGAGGGAGAGACACCACTCCTATAACGAGGAGGAGCCATCCAGTGGACGGACGGACAGAGGAAGCGACTTTCCACACACAGCTGACGGTCATGTCAGGTTCAAGTAATGTCTGATGTCTCAAATGCTTGACTCAAAGTCGCTTTGGATCCGTCAGTCAACGAGAGAGAGAGATCGGGGATTGGGGTTCGTCGGATCGGGGCTCGCGGTTCAATGAACGTAATGTAATTTACCCCGAGCGAGAGAGAGAGCTACTCCTCCTCCCTCTTCTGCCACCTCCTCCTCCGGTCTGTGTGCCGGCCATTACTGTTAACGAAAACAAACAACAGTTAAAGCGAACGACAGGCCAAAAATTAAATATGCCAAAGCCCCAACCACTGTTGCCCCTCTAAGCCCCTCTTAAATACAAAAAAGGAAGCGTTGAGAATTTTTCGCTTCGATTTAAATCAAGTCTAGAAGCTCTGCTCTCCTCCTCCCTCCTTCTCTCTTGAAGTGATTTACCTGGGAGTTGATTCGGGGGTTTTGGGGGTGTACGGGTTTCGTTATTCCGAGTAGTCAATCACCTTTCGGGCTCTGACTGTTTATAGGAAGTCAATAAAATGCATTAAAATCATTTCGTATAAACATTAAACAGCATCGGAGAGAGAGACAAACAGCCACCCCAGACAGCACTACTGCTGCATCCATTATTTACTTTTGTTTTTGTTTTTTATTTTGTCGATTTATTTATGGTTTTCATTGGCACTGTCTGCTGCTGGCTGTCGGAAACTGCTCGAGAATGCTGCTGATTGCTGAATGTAAGCTCAAGATCTAAGCTTTATGGCCGGGCGCTTTTCTGATGGCGGTAGCAGCATCGATTATGATCGTATATGGGTCTGCGGCGACAGGTCCGGTTTTAGATCGTGATAAACGTCAGATAAATGAACTCGAGAGCTCCAACAAAAAAATATACAACAGAATCAAACAAAATACAAACAAAAAAAACGCGACAAATTCAAAGCCAAAAGACATTATCGGCTTAACAGAAGTCTTTCTGCGGGCCGCTCCCATGAGCGGACAGGCCCTATTAGTCTCATTTACAGAGAGAGAGAGAGAGAGAGAGGAGCATTTGGCAGCTGCTGACATAATTGCAAAAGACAACAAAAAAAAAAAAAGGGGTACTGAGGAATGTCCCCAAAGGATATTGGCAATTAAAAGATGCACAACATACTAAATACAGCAGAAAACCATAAAGACAGGTGCCGATGCTACGAATTTTAAAATACCCTTCAAGTTGGCAGTCGTCCAGTCCTGACGTCGGGAGTAGCGGCACACGTGCCGCGACACCATTCTACCTGGTACTTAGTTTGTAGATATGCAACTTTTACAGTATATTCCTGCGCTCCGTTCACCTAATGACAAATGCGAGCATAAACCTATTCATTTATTACTATGGCGACTATATAGTGATCCGATCCTGCTTCTCACTTATTGGCTTTTCTGCATAGCAACATATTAAAAAATGATTTAAAATATACAATTTATATACTTTATGATTTTATTTACAGTCGAACTTCCATATAGCGAATCTCAAGGGGAATTCGTTATACGGAAAATTCGTAAGATAGACTTCATTTTTGCAGAATATAGCATGGCAGTGATCTGGAAATAAATTCCTTATATAGAAAAGTTCGTTGTAAGGAAGTTCGTAATAGAGAAGATCGACCGTATTTTGTTTTTCATTCTCGGTCCCGAATCTCGGGCGCACACAGCTGCATCCATTTTGTTTTTGCGTTCTCGGTAGCGAGACTCGGTCGCTAACACTTTTTTCAGCTTGTGAGTTCTGTCGCCAGAATAAATCTGGTAGGAGTTGGGGTTGTAGGAGACCCTATTTTCTTGCATTACAAAGGTCTAACTAATTTTAGAATACTTTACCTATTCAAGGGTATACGAATTAGTGCAGGAAAGCTAGTTTCAAGTTTCAGAACGAGTTTTTAGATAACATAAACTCAAATTTATAACAAATTTTAATATCACAATGATTATAGATTAGATCTGATGTCGGAAAAAGTTGTTAATTGTTTGCTGAACATAAAGTTTAGTTCACTCAACCGAAAAACTGGCACTCAGACTACAGGGAGGGATACCTAGAAAGTTCTATCAAATTGAGGCCAAAACTCTTGGGGCATAAAGCCTAAGTCAACAAATGGAGTATGCCCTATAGATCGCTGCTAAAAGCTCTCGAAGCAGCAGCAGTTGCACAACCCGGCGCTTGAGTTGCCTAATGAGTCGTCGTCGTCGACGACGTCCGACTATTTGGACAGAACCGCACACAGAGCTCACACACAGACCGCTCATAAGTAGGGGCGGTGTGCTTGACCAAATTTGGGAGAGAGATCTTGAACCGAATCATAGCGGCACAGCGCCAACAAATACAAAAAACAAAACAAGATTCAATTGGAGAGGAGATGGAGGGGATTGGACTTTAAAATGAAGTGCGGACAGAACGCTTAGTCAGCAGCTGGAGAGAGAAGAGGAGTGGACGTGGACGTGGACCACTCAAGGTCTAGGCTCCAGTTTCCGCATGCCGTTTGCTGAATGCTGAAGAGACACTCACTTATACTCACACGTCGTGGACCCCAAGTGCTCGGACCGACGGCGCTGCTGTTGCTGTTGCTGTGGTTGCTGCTGCTTGTTGTGGCATGTGTTTCTGTGATTGTTGTTGTTCCCATCCGATATTCCCGATGATGGCAACAGCACGCGGTCGGGATAGAGCGGCTTGGGAGCCCACGAGGCAGCTGCCACATAGATGTCCGTCCTGGGGGTGGATGGCGTCGTCTCGGGCTCGGGAGTGCCCGCCGCATAGCTATAGTAACCATCCTCGGGCTCGTCCACCACCGAGAGGCGATGCTTCGATTGGGACACGCTCTGGTGGTCATCGCTGTAGAGATACTCGTGCATGGAGCGGGCGTACTTGTTGCTCTTGCGTCTCTGCTGGGCGGGAGTCAGCTGACAGCTGCTGCCGCTGTGCTCGGGTGATGCCCGGATCCAGGAGCTGGCCGGCACATACTGCCGCTGCTGGCGGCTCTGAACGAGCTTGGAGAAGTCCACGTAGAGCGACTCATCGGTGGCAGGCTTGCGCTGGAACTCGTCGGCATGAATGTCCTCCACATCCTCGTCGCCGTAGTCCTCGTCATCGTCGTGCGGTGTGGTGGCGGCGCCCACAGAGCTGTAGAAACTATAGTTGCTGGAGGATTGCGAGTAGGAGCGATTGCGGTTGCTGCCATAGAACTCCTCCTCGAAGGGCAGGCCCTGGGGGAACTTGTTCGAGAAGGCCTTCTTCAGTCGCGGCGAGTCGTGGGAGTCGCTGGAGCCGGTCGAGGAGCTACCGCCGCCGCCAGCTCCATTGCTGGTGGCGGTGCACCCATGACGCTGCTTGAAACTCAGCTTGGGCGTGGCCGGCAGCTGCCTACGCTGTGCCAAAGGAGTGGCAACGACTCCTCCTCCTACTCCTCCTCCTCCTGTGAGATCATTGGTGGTTTGTCTGCTACGCCCGGCTGTGGCTGTCGGTGGCTGCGGTGCCGGATAGTTTTTGCTGGAACGCTGCGTGAGGCGCGCCCCTGGGCAGTTCTCCTTGGCGGATTTTCCCGCCGTCTGGTGGGTGCGCTTCTGGCTCGTGGGTGTCCCCATCTGGCTGGGAACGGCTGCTGCTGACTGATACTGTTTTCTGGCAGTGCTCGGCGTGGGTCCAGGACGTGGCGGCTGCTGCTGGGCGCTGATCGGTGGTGCCGGCGCCCTTGCCTTGCCATGCCGCAAGGAGGCCGAGGAGGAAGAGCAGGTGGTTTCAATGCGACGAATGAGCTTCGGTGTCAGCGGCTTGAAGCTGCTGCTGTTCACTCCTAATCTTTGCTGGTGGGGATTGGTATTGTGGGACTCCTGCTGCACTTTGTGGCGGTTGTTGCTGTTGCTGCTGCAGTAGCTGCTGCGCCACGGCTGCTGGCGTATGAAGTTGCCACCTCCGCTTGCTGTGACTGTTGCTGTGGCTGCCACTGCCTGCTGGTGAATCGAGGATGACGAGGACGAGGATGAGGCTGCTGTGTTCTTGCTTCTATGTCCACCTGGAGCTCCGGCGCCTGGCGTTGATTTCACCATCACCCGTGTGTTGATGTTGGCTCCATTGCTGCTCAGGGGCTGGGTGGTTCCGGATCCTGCCCCTTGGCTATTGTTGGGACTATTGTTGTTGCTGCAACTGCCTCGCGGCACTCGAAAGGAGCTATATGGCCGAAAGCCATTGCCATATTGCTGTCCAACGATGGGCATTTTGTTAGCTTTTTTATTTGTTTTTGTTGTTTGTTATTTGTTTCGTTCGCTTCTCGGGTTAATTATTCGTAATTTCAGTTGATCTTTCCACAGTCCGATGTGAGGATGGGCGTTGAAATTTAAACTGCTCTGAAGGCATTTACTTTAAACGCGTGCGCTTTGTAGATCGTTTCTCTTTATCTTTTTTTTGCTTCTATATCTTTATCGTTATCATTTGTTTGGCATTTCCGCGGCATTCAGCTGCTTTTATTAATTGAGTTGAGATTGTGTTTTAGATCTAATTCCGAATGCTGTGCACACACTCCGACTCCGACTGTCGACTGTCGCCTGTCCCGAACATACTACAGAGACAGACCCCAGAGATCCGACGATCCCTCGGCCCGTGCCTCGCATTTTTCGCTGTTGCTGTTGCTGCTTTTAGACGCGTGTAATTAGCACGTTTTCAAAGCGCCCCTACCATACACCCCCCATTGGTGCGGCCTCCTTTGGGGGCGAGACTCTGGGCTGCATTTATGCGACTTCTTCTTGGCCGCATTTCATTTCTGTTGTCTCAGCAGTAAGCGGAGGGCCAACAATTGAATTAGCTGCTGCTCGAAAATAGCCCTGAACCTTGGCAGCGATTTTCCCCCGCGCACAAATCCAATTGGCAAGTTCATTGATAAGACCCCCAGACCGGAATCCGCATCCCCAAAAGCCCCTTGCCGAACCAGTTAATGCTTTATGCAATGCCAGCCAGCGCCAAGAGAAATACGTTAGTAGAAAGTGTCTGCAGCAGCACAAAGACCCGACCCAGCCAGCAGCCAGCAACCAGCAGCCAGCAGCTCACCGAACTGGCCAACAGGTCCTCCTCTTCCTCCTCCTTCTGCTTCCTCTCCTGCTCCGACCAGTTTTCACAATTTTTACTTTTTTAACCTGATTCAAAAAGGAAACACAAGTCTTCGTCTGCCACAGCAGCGAAATGAAAGAAAACGCTGAAGCATTGGGGATACCCTCTTGAAGAACGATTCGTTTCTATCAATATAATGGAATTTAATTTTCTTTGCGTTTCCTTTTCTATACTTCTTTTAGCAAAACAAAAAAAGGCTTCCGTGCCCTGCTTTTGTGAATGGCAAACATCTGTTCCAAACCGAAATAAACCTTCTCTCTTCAAGGGTACAAAAACAGTTGGAAGCTAATGTTGGATCAAACCCAAACAACTTGTTGCGCAGAGGCTGAGTCAAACCGCGACGCGTCGAGACCCCCACGAGCCACGGGCCATGAGTAATGACATCTATCGGAAATGCGTGCAAAATCCCTTGCAAAATAAAACAACACAATCAACACGTCCGGTCCCAGCTGCAAGTACGCTCCAACCCCCTACCCCACCCTACCCTACTGTTGGAACTTGGAACGCCTCTCCTCTCCGATAAGACGGTAGGCGTCTTGCGGCGGCGTCATAGTTACTGCGATATCTTATCGGACCTTAGTTAACCCAGAAGTAGCCGAAGTTGTTCCCCAAAATGTGTGCACAGCATTGGGGCCCACTAAATTCAATGAATGTTGCTTTTAAATTAAAAATTCCATGGGTGGAAACACTGTAATTTTTGGCCAGGATGCACAAATAATAAACCACACAAATCACACGCGGTTCGCTGGCTTCGGTTCCCCACTCAATATGCAGTGCACACTCAAAGCACTTGACAGCTGCATTTGTTAAAGATTATGAACAATATTTTAGCCGATTCTTGGTGGCTTGAGGCTTTACTTTTATATATTTTCTATAAAACACTTTTTTGTTTAGGTTGCACAGCGGCGGCGACGACCGAAGAAGGCAGCAGCAGCACCTCCATTCATTCGCTTGCAAGTTGTCGGTTCGGACTGATTTCGTTGGGGATATGTTCGCAGCGAACAAGTGTCGGTTGGGGCCCCAACTCGGGTCTCGCTGCTCGACTTCGCTGCTCACACGCACACACACACACAGACACACACACAGACACACACACAACACACATTTCCAGTTTACAGTTGATCGATCGAGCATGCTGTGACGCTGAATTCGCCACAACAGAGTCTCGCCTTCGCCGCAGTCCGATGCGTGATACAAAATTTCTTTTTGTAACAATTTACATAAAAACTGATTGAAATTGAGAATTAATCAAAGACAATCAAATGCGAAAAGCGGAAGAACATTTCAGACTATTTCCAAATTGACAGATTCTGTTGTGATTTTCATTTTTGGACTGAAGATACAACATTTTTGGGGGACTTCCGCGTTGCAGCAGGCGGCAGGCACATGAATAATGATAAAACAGAGACCAGACTTTGGCAATTAATCTGCCGACTGCCGATCTCTATCTCTCTCTCTCTCCTTGGTTCAAGAACACTTATTAAGCGTGTTTTATTGCTAAATTCAAAAGGTTAATAAACAATGTCGAATGGCGCACATGAAAAACGTCATTTTATCGCACAAAGAAAGCGGTTGCGGCTGGTGGCTGCTGCCTGCTGCTAGTGGCAGATAAATGAGACAACTCCTCGGGCGGGGGAGGAGAGACTCTTGATGCTGGATGCTGCTCTTTATCTGTGAGTGCCCCTCGTTGTGGTAATTCCTAAAAAGGCCACGCCAAGTGCATTAAACAATAATAAATGCGACAACTTCGTTGCGCCTCACTGCGTTGTCCCGTCCGTCTTTCAGTCTCTCAGTGTTTCTTTCTGCGCGTTGTTTTGAGTAATATGCAAATACGCTTTAAATACGCAGGCGCATAAATTAAGGCAAGGAAATGCAACAGCAATGGACAGGCACAGACACCCACCCCCCCAGGATCGGTACGTCCAAGCCCGACTCCGAAGGGGGTCAAACGCACAAAGAAATCGCTGAATCTGAATCTAATTTACAGTAAGCCGACTCGAGAGGATGACTCTCCCATCACACTTGGCCTCCAGCACCAGCCCGACTCTGTCCAGGAACAAGCGAAAATTTCACTTGCCTTTTATGGCCAAATGTTAATTTGTCTTTCGGGCCATGACTGCTGCTGCTTGGCCATTAAATACACGACTGCCTACAAGCCATTGAAAGAAAGCGAGTCCAAGGAGTCCCCACCACCATCAGCAACACCAACAACCAACAACAGCTGCGTGGGCAGGACACTCTGACTGGATGGTCGCTGCCACTGCCACTGACACCCTGGACATAACCATGGACTGATGGCTGCTTGGGAATACCCGTGGATCGGTAAGTAGAACCTGTTCGACCGCCGTTAAACTAACCATTTCCAGGAAACACTTTTCCCATTCATATTTTGTGTGAAACAATTTCATGCCACTCTTTTTTTAAGATTTCTTAGAGGAAGTGAAAAGATCATTTACTGGCAAGAAATGAAGAAAGAAAAACTAAAGAATATCTCTGATATTAATACAATTCCTTCATAATAAAGGAAGAACATTTAAGATACCGCCTCTAGAAAGTGAAAAAATCTAAGATTGTCATATGTAGAAAAAACACAGAGCATATTTTGGCGAACAGAGACCTAAACAGAGATCAATGTCAATACAAGCCTACACGGATCTTGCCATAATAACCAAATGTAATGTACAAATGAGCAATTTATGGGAATACACAAGGTTTTAGGGGAAAAACGCGAGCATGTTACTCAAAACTTTGGTAGAAATCCCTTTTCAAATGAAACTGCCACAAAAGAAAAGCTGATGTTTAGTCTTCTAAAAGGTCAAACATCACAAAAATCAAACAAAATAAAAACTTACGTGGGCTCCTTGGGTATGGGGATAGCGTTCTTTGCATCTAGCTCGTGCCTCCTCCGCTTGGCCGCGGACCTGGTGTGATGTGTCTTGGTAATGCGGGGCCTATTTATAAAATTTGAAAAAATAATAATTGAAATTTGCCAATGATATAGTACATGCACACAACCCAACTCAAGAGAGTGAGATAGAATAGAACTTACGGCGACGGTACTTCTGGCATGGGTGGCGAATGGTCGGCAGTGTCGAGTCGTCTCCGCTTGTCTCGTGTGCCGGCCGAGGAGCGATCCCTTGAATGGTGGCGTCTCCGTGTTCTGGGCATCTTTAAAATCGAGATTCGAATCGCATATAAATATATGAATTGTCTATGAATTATGAGGCAAATGATACTGTGATTGTGAGGCTATGTAAATCGGACAAAGTAAAAAGTGTTTGGCAGCTGCCTGCCTCCGTCTCCGCCTCCCCCCATCGACGCTCCGTGCAAAGGTGAGTAGAGTGGGAAATACAGCTGGCACGCCATTTACATGCACATATACCCCTTCACACAACACACACACACCTAAATATATTAATTGCAATGCTGTTCGTGTGGTGTGGGAAATCAGCCCACAATGCACACCATTTTAAGGGGGGTGGGGATGGGAGGCATTGCAAACATTTTGGAGAAACTTCAACTAAACGGAGGAACTACCTTTCAACTCTGGCTATTTGTTTTAGCACGCGGAGACACTCTTAGAAAGCCAGAAAAGCAGCGCGAAATTGATTTTTGTTGTATTGTCTTTGGGCCAGCAGCGCGTCTCTTTCGTCTCCAATTTACGCAGCTGCTTGTGGAAGCGTGTGTTGGGCAATATTGTTAGGCCACGGCCGGAATTTGCAACTCTACCCTCGGGGGGTTGCTTTACTATTTGGTGCACCTCAATAGCCACCGGTCACTGGGCTAATTGCAATCCTTTCTACGCAAATTGTGTTTTTTTTTCAATAATTCACGTCACTTCGTTATTAAATTCACCACGTCTGAGGCCAAGAGCTGCCATGTTGGTTTAGCGATTGCAGCAGAGCTGCCAACTCGTGGGAAAAATGTGCGCCCAAGCAATATAATTTTGTTGTTTTTGTTTTCTACATATTATAAAGCGGCATTTGTTTAAACGACTCGAATGCAGTTGCAGTTTTAGGATAGATTTTAAATATAGAAATACATTTTACTTCCACCATTTCCTATACGAAATGGCAACACTGCTGCGCGCGTGTTTGTTGCAAATCAGCCGTTCACACGCTCGTGTGTTTGTGTGTGCGTGTCTGTGCCATGGATATCGTCGGGTGCAGGTAGACAACAGCTCTTTTCCCCCAGATATCATGAATGGTTAGGCTTACTTTGCGTTGATTTTCCACTATCTTACCTCTTCCTCTTTCTGTTGATCGAACTGCGTTGTACCTGCTGGCTTTGGAGGGGGCGCTGGCAGCGCTAGAAATGGCGATCTGGGCGAATACAGGCGTTTCCACAATCCTTTCAAGACTTGGGATAGCGATTGCCAGGATAAATTTACTGGCTGTACGATGCTCGAGTACATGAGTTATCCCTTTAAATGAATGCAGCACAGGTGATGATAGCATTGGTCCGTATGCCGCGGTATTTCTATGTTTGCCCTCGGGCTTGGTTAGTTTTTTGGCGCACTTTTGTGCCAGACTATTCTGGCCGACGCGGAGTACATCTATTGCACATTAGTTTCTCGCTGACGGCCCTCATCTCGAATGCTTTTCTGGCCATGATGTTTGTTTATTTAATGCACTGTGGTGGGATACGCTCGCAAAATTATAGCAAAACAAGCAAATTGAATTTTCACGGACCGCGTCTGTGTGACCGCGGACCGAAATACGTCACAAATTTCAAAATATACCGTAAATATACTGACGAATTATTTGTGTTCAAGTTCCATCATATTCCATCGTTTTTGATATTCGGTTGAATATTACCAGCTAGCTAAGACCCTCAGCTCTGAACTCATAGTTTTATCCGATTATTAAATCAATTTCCTACAAGACTGGTTCAATTTTAGTTTTCATATTTATTGCATTGCTTATAAAATAAGGTTTAAGCAAAACCGGTTAACACCAATTTCGACTAAATTAATTTCCTTACATGGCAACTACACGCTAACTACACATTTGCTACATATTAGCTACATCTTCATGTAATTACCAAAGGCGACATCTGAACGTTTCAAATTATTTTGCCCATGGAAGCGCCAATGTGAAAAATCTCCGTTATCCACTTTTTGACATGCCTTTTTTCCATTTTTGAAAAAATTGAGATTTTGATGGCAAACGATCAGGAATTCGATTCTGATCACGAATTAGTATTCGATGTGTCCTGGGACATGGTTCTAAGTGGCACTTTTACACAGTTTCTACATTGGTGCATTGGACAACAGGGTGAGTCCATAACGCGTCTTAAAATATACTGGAAAACACTATGAAAAGTATAAAATTTGCAAGGTGTGTGAGCTAGACATGGTGGTAAGAAAATCAGAAAATCCGATAAAATATACCGTCCGACCCTCAGAAATATACCAAAATATACCGATAAGAAAACGAACTTAGCCCACTTAAACCCTATTTATTTAAACAGGATAATCACTTGAGTTATGCACGGAGATATCTCCTCAGTATGGGATAAATCTGCGGAACAGAAATGAATAAATTAATACAAAGGTAATAGAATATAAAATGCATATAATCGGCTTTCAGTCGACTTCCTCAGATTAAATTTGTCTTCATTATTGCATTCTTTTAGCCGGCTGGCACTTTGAATTTGAAATTTGAAAATAACATTAGAGCCGACATCCGATTTTGTGGTTATTTCTATTTGGCTCGAATACGAGAACCATGCCCTGTCCGAAGGCAGCATAAGGCATCTTCTCCACACACATAACATTTTTCTGGAGCTGAAACAACTGACAGCCAACGGACCTAGATTGCACCAGAAACACACAATTCTCGTGCGCGAAAAGCCTTCAAGTAAACCAATGTTTTAATGAATTACAGGTTTTGTAGAGATTTACACACCTAACATACGGATGCAGCCATCCAAAGTGCTGGAAATGTTTTTCGAATCACAGATACCGCATGGAGGCACATCGAGTATAGAACTAGTCCTGTCCAGTCAGTGCTTTCTTTAGACTTTCCCGTCTTGATGTAATCCGCTTGTTCAGTCACAGTTATCTTTTCCGATTTTTTAAGGAAAGCACACTGCACTTTGGTTAAAACGTGCCCGTCCACATTCGTGACAATAACACCGACATCTTGCAGAAAATTTTCTCTAAGATTGTTCACAATAATGGGCAAAAATTTCCTGATTAAAATTCTATTTTAACGTTCTTTTGGACGTTCCGCAAGATGGCCGCGGGATTTCAAGCTAAACGTGTGACCATCTCAACTCTACGGCACTTGGTCACACAAAATTGTTTTATCGATATTCAAAATAACAATACCAGTGCTGGTAATCGAGGCCAGGGGCTGCCATACCACTGAATAAAGAACGAAAACTAAAGCGGTAATTGTTTAAAAAAAAGTCGTTCAATTTTAACTCAAACGGTTATTTAAAAAGATGTTCATGACATTTTATCTTGAGTCTTTAAGCGTTATTATAAAGCTGATCCAAACAGCTGCTTGCTTCAAAAAGTTCTGTGCGCCTGCGCTGCTTTTTCTTTGGCGCCCAATAAAAATACTGGTCATTTCATTCAATTGCATAACAATACGCAAAAATAACGGTATCGTTATCGTATGCGTACGCTTCTCAGTCAGATTTTGATGTGCTTGCACCAAGCGTCGTGTGTGCGCGGATACTCGACTCCCCACAGTCCACACGGGGCCACGCTCCCTCCGTCGTGCTGCAAAAATCTCACTTATCAAAGATTCAGCTATAAATCGACATTCGGCCACAATCCAAATGGCTAAATAATTGATTAAGCCTGCCGCCCCAAGCAGCATGCCTCTCCTACGTCACAACAGCAACGTCAGCCGCAAAATTAGCCAGAAAATCTCTACTTCATAGCATCGGTCCGAAAACGTGTTCACTCAACCCCCTAACCCGCAATTATCGTGCTTCTTCCGCAACGCTTCCGTAGTAAAACCACATTTTCGCTGGCCAGGCAATCCTTTTTGGGGGCTAAGACAACGGCTAAGAGATTCGCATCGCATCGTACCGCATCGCAGAAACGTGTACACGCGTCGTCCAATGGCAAAAGTGAGTAAAGCTTATCGATTTTTACTGGCGCGGCGCTCTTTCCTCTCCATTTCGCCTCCTTTCGGAAGGAACGAAGCCTGTGGGAAGTGTCCGGGGGCCTAATCAAAAAAACTCGCGTGATTCACATGAAATATACACACACACATACACACTGATAGTTTTGAAACACACAGATACTCGCACAAACATACACACACACACACACACACAATAATACAGAGGAAAAGACGCAGGCCTTTTTGGGTCACGAGGCAAGCTGTGTGTTGACATTGGTCCTGGTCTCGTTTTCCCACACAGGCAAAGCACGTGCTTTTTTATTTATTTTTTTTTTGGCACAACTTTTATATACGTAACCGTTTTCCGCTTGTGTCTCTCGGCCTCTGTCTCCGTCTCTGTGCAACGTTTTTATTGCACTGCGCTCTATTTTATAATTCATGACGTTCGTTGGCTTTCCCTTTCGTTTGCCTTTCAGCTGGTGTTAGCGCCACTTTAGAGAATCAGTTGGAAGCGACATTTAACCGGAAGGAGGCATGGACACCGCTGCTGCCGCCGCCGCTGCCGTTGTTGTTGACCTTAGCTCCGAGGGCAGCGGCAAATCAAAGCTCCTGAGCAGCCCCATCCCCAGCCCCGCTACCACCGGGCCCAGCATCCCACATCCCAGCTCCACATTGAAGCCCAAGCCAGTGACGAGCTACACTCTAGCCGTTGCACCTTCCGCAGCTGCATGCAGCGATCAGGATCAGGTGGGCAGTACCGTGGAGTCCGTAGCGGCCACGCCACCGCCAACGCCGCCTTCCAGCACCGACCGCATCGGTACGCAACGGAGTCCGGGCAACGATGCTATTGGGGCTGGGGCTGCTCCCGAGCCCGTCAATGCCGCTGATGCTCATCCAATGCCTTTGAACGGAGGCCTCCTGTGCAAGGAGGCAATCGCAGTGGCCACCTCGGAGAATGGTCAATCCGGCCCAACATCAATGTCTTCCGCTAACGCTTCCACAACGCCAATGTCTGCCTTGCTAATACCAGCTGCAGCTGCAACTGCAACGGTAACCATTTCCACGGAACAACCATCAGCTGTAACGCCTGCCGGAGCAGCTCCAGGAACTCCAGCAACAACCACCACAACGACGACCACAAGTACAAGCCATGCTCCATCGGTGGGTGCCGCACCGTCATCATCTTCATCATCATCGCTGAACAGCGTCTCCAATTCCCGTTCGCGTTCGCGTTCCAGTTCGAGCTCCGTGCCGAGCACGGGTCCGCTGTTGCAGTGGCAGGACATGCCCCAGTATTTGCAGTTTAATCCGTATGTGCTCCGTGGCTACCGTCCCCTGCAAACCTTCAAGGGCTGCCTGCTGAGCCTCTTCTACTGGCACAACGAGACCATCAACATACTGACACACGGTGAGTGCACAAAGAGCTACCACTACCACTAGCACTAGCACTACCACCTCCCCTGCCCTCCCGCATGCCAAATGTCACACCACACTTGTTTCTTGCTCATTTATCGATCCGTCCGAATGCCAATACCTCTCTCTGTGGCTTTGAAAGTCGTAGCTCGTAACAATCACGGTCAAAGCCAAGTGCAGGCGGGCCACATAAATAGAATGAACCTCGGTCTAAAGCTGGAACTGGCACAGGGGCTGTGGTTACGTTGCGGTTGGGTTTGGTTTGGTTTTGCATAAGGAAGCGAAAGAAAGAATGAACATGTTCCATGGAATGTAGCTGTGGCTGTAGCGCTTTAATGGTAGACAATTAAGAATCAGAAAATCATTTAGATAAGTCTACTTTACGATACTGTAGAGTCGAATGCTAGTAGAGCATACACTTCTCGCGGGGATTCATGGGGGAGTCGACGGGACAGCTGAACTCCTTGGAGAACTCATCAAAGTTGGACAGCGGTCCGATAACCCGAAATTTACCTGGCACATGCTGGTCGGTGGACACCTGTATGGCCTTCACCCGCGGATGGGCATCGTTGCACCAGACCTGGCCATAGCTTATGAAGAACAGCTGCTTGCTGTTGTACTCCATTGTGGGGAGGGTCTCCTTGAGCAGTGCCTCGGTGCTGTTGGGCCTCGACAGAAGGGTATCGTGCCATTTGCGATAGGCGGTGTAGGCGAGACGCACTCCTCCGTTGTCCGCTATATTCTCCGACTGCGAGACGGACTTCTTGAGGGGAATACCGTCGTAGACATAGCCACCGTACTGTTTCGTGAAGCATGTCTGACGATCCAGAAAGTTGGTGGCGGACGTCTGGTCCCACCAGTCGTGGTACTGGCCATGGGCATCGAACTTCCGGCCAGAGTCGTCGAATCCGTGGATCAGCTCATGGCCAATGAGCACGGCCAGGGAGCCAAACATCACGGCGCTGGGATAGGCGTTGCCCCACAGGTAGAAGGGCTGCAGCAGGGCCACCGGCACCTTGATGGCATTCTCCACGAGAATGTTGGCCGGCGTGTAACTCAGCAGCTCACCCGCCTCCAGTGGCTTGGCCGGCTGATGCAGCTCCTCTCGCATTTTCTTAACGTCCAGGATAGTGGCCTGACGCAGATTCTCCACGTAGTCGGCGCTCTGCAGGTTCAGTCCGGCAAACTCCTCGGTGAAGTTGTAGTCCGCGTAGGAGTTCACCTGCAGCGTCATCGCCTCGAGCTTCACGATTGCCTTCTGGCGGGTGGGGCGGTCGATCCAGTCCAGCAGCTGGCTGGAGTGCAGCGACTCGTTGAAGGTGGACTTGAGTTGCATCCACATGTGCTCGATTTGCCGGGCGGTCTCGTCGTTTTTGTTGCTGCGATAGATCATGTTGTCCAGGTTCTTGGCGAAGCTCTTTTTGGTGAGACCGATGCACTTCTCCTTTTTGCTTTCCGGCGACGTGGGCGCCGTCACGGCAAAGTCCTTGATCATACTGTAGAATATGTAGTTGGCCACAACGCGCTTCGGCGTGCGCTGGATCACCTGGATAAGGTTCCGCTGATAGTCTGAGTTGTACTCGTAGATCTGGTCCGTGGTCTTGACCATGTCGCCCATGCTGACCGACACAAATCGCTCAATGTCCAGCGTGGGCGCATAGCGCTTGTGCATCTCGGCCACCGTCATCAGTTCTGTCATGGAGGCAATGTCCGCGCCATCGCTCTCATCGGCGAGGCCACGGGCCAGATCCACCTCAAAGTCCAGCAGCTCCTGGGCCGTTGCTTTGGCCAGTTCCTTCTCGACGCCCAGAAAGCGCTCCATTGTGAGCTGCATGCGGTCCCGAAGGGCCAGGCGATAGGTTAGGGTCCTGTTGTCCAGATACATGCTGCGCGACTCAAGAGGGAATTCCTGCTGGCCGACATACAGCCTGTTCAGATGATTGTTGGCATAGTCCTTGGTCACTTCGCTGCTGAGGATGGAGCCCACTCCGTAGCGGTAGTCCATGCGGGCGGCCGTATCCAGCCAGTCAAAGTCCGCCTCCTGCCAGGACGACCCCTTTAGCACGGGCATGGAGCCGAACTCGGCGATCAGATTCTTCAGCTTCTGAGCATACGTGTCTTTCAGCTCCCCCAGGCGCGTGCAGGACTCGTAGAAATGCTTCACCTGAATATCCTCGCGCGTGTCGTTCGCATTCGGCGCACTGGTGAGAATCAAAGCCAGCTTGCGGTTGAGGGCTTTGGTCAGCGTCTCGAACAGTCCGGTGGAGAACTCACTCAGACTCACGGCCGAATTGATGCGCGACCAATTGCCGCAGGCAAAGGCGTAGAAGTCGGTGCACGGATCGGCCCTCTGATTCATGAAACTCTTCATTTCGGCGGCCTTGGCAAACCGCAGCAGTTCCCTCATATACGGAGTGTCCTCGTTCAGTTGGTGCTCCTCCCCGGCCGCAGGCGCCGCCTGGCTGCAGCTCAGCAGCACGGACAGAGTGCATAGGACGTGCCCTACAAGGTAGATAGTATGAAGCGCTCGCATCTTGGGCCCGTTGCTTCTTGGTTCGATTTGTATACTCGACTAAACAACAGAGCCCCAGATGATACACACCAGTATCATCCAGAGGCCAGCGGCCAGAGCTGCGCCTCTGTTCTCGGTAAAAAGTCCGACCCCGGGGGTTATCTCCCATCTCCCACATCGCTGCCCCAGTTAGTGATGACGGCGTGAATGTTTGTTGTTTGTGCAATTGAATGAATGCCTTTCCCCCCATGGGGAATAGCCCCAGAATTTGCAATTGTACGGGCGATGTTTTGAAATCTGAAGCCACATACAGTATTACTTACCGAAAAGTTATTTCCGTTGCAAAAAGCTCGTTACTCAACTGAGATCCGATCCGTACCAAATTTTAGCATTTTTCGTTTAAAAAATTATAAAAAATAATGCAATAAAGTCACGCTTATAAAAATTAGCCAACCTTATAGAAAATTGATTAATTTATCGCATACAATTATTTTCCTTTTGAAAATCGCGATGAAAAAGCTTTTAAAACAGCAGTAAACTGAAAAGTTACTGTGCCAACACTTAAGTCCAGTGTGACCAGGTGTGCATGCCTTACGGTTACACTATTATGTGTTTTTTTACATATAAAATCAGTTAAAAATTATAATAATTGGGATAATGTATGGATAAAGCACTGCAATATTGGATAAATCCGTTCTTACAAAACAGAAATGCAATAAACATGTATTTTGTCCCCTAAATTCTTGAACAATTCCCTCAGCTCGACGCGAAGTCGGCGTTGCAAAATTCTCATAATCGCTTGTTTGGTTTCTATTTGTTGCTCTCCATTTAACGTTGTACGCGGAATACACACTACTTATTACGGTGAGAAATATATAACATAATCACGAGTTGATGCTGAAGTGTGTACACACTCGCCAATATATCTATCGCCAATATACATATGTATATCCAAATATCCAAGAAAAAAAGTAACGAATTCTAGTAAATTCACTTATTCCCTTCTAATTTTATATATGTATCTATTCATTAATTAACATATACATATGTATGTATGTTTCAACTTTTAAAGCTTAGACAAATATATAATTTTTAATTTCTGACACTGATTTGAACTATTCGTTCGAATAATCTAAAGCAAAACCGAATAAGTTTCAAATCAGTTGACAGCGAAACCGCTATGTTTTTAATATTAAAAAGGCATTTTGTTCCAAAACAAATCCAAATCAGTTTCACGAATACGCACTATATTATTGTAAGCAAAATATAGTGTGTATCCACTGTAACAGAGAGGTGTGTACATATGACGCGCACAACTTTCGAATTTCCATTCAATCGGCATTTGATCGCAACGCAATAAAATTGATATTGAGCAATTACTTTGACAAGTTTAATTGTTCGCTGAGTGATTAAGTGCCGCGGGCTTTTCTCCAAGTGTTTGCCAAGCAACGTGAACTGCGATCTAATCACGAGCTCCCCACTAGCCGCCGGAGACGATACGACTTGGGAGACCAACGACCAGCCATGGCTGATAAGATGGGAGAGAGTGAGAGCATGGGGCTTGCGCTCCCTCTCTGGCGCTCTGACTCAATCTCAGCAAAGTTTACATACGTACGGAAGTGCGTTGTGTACGGGGAGTGCTCTATTGTTGCCACTTTCAGTTGCCCGTCGAATGTTCGCCATGGAGAACGCTTCTCCTGCTGCTGCTGCTAGCCAGCTCGTGTTGTTGATTTTGATTGCTGGGATTGGGAGTGGCCAGGGTCATCTGCTGTCCCAGCCCGCGATGGAACTACGCATTCAGGCCCAGGAACAGCTCATCTCGCAGCACAACGACAGCGCCTATGTCCAGCGTCTGATGCGACTGTCCAAGTCGGCCGAGATGCGAAACTATATGCAGACGGAGCTGGAGCCCTGCGGCAATTTCTACGACTACAGCTGCGGCAACTGGCCCAAAATCAATCCTGCCAATACAGCAAGTCCGCGCGAGACCAACTACGAGCAACTGCTGGTCAAAGGCTACCACCACAAACAGCAGCGCCTGCTGCAGAGGCCGGCTGACGCTGACACCGATGCGGATGAGGTGCTGAAATTAAAGGAGTTCTATGCCAGTTGCCTGCACTTCCGCCAGACGCCGCTCCCTGTGTACCGCGAACAGTTGCTGGAGATTGTGGCCGAGTTTGGGCATATGCCCGTCCTGGCCTTGCCGGGTCAGGAGTGGCCCGCCGACGACTTCGATTGGGTAGCCACCGTGGCCCACATCAAGCGGAAGTATGGCCTGGATATCATCCTACGCCTTCAGGTGTCTCCTGCGGGCATCTATGTGGGACAGCCGCAGCAGATTCTGCCTCAGCCCAATCGGCAGGCAAGAGCTGCCACCATAGCGGAGCAGCTGGAGCGGCATTTGGGCGTGGAAGCGGAATTGGCGCAGAGCACTTCGCTGGAAATCACGAGAATGGAAGATTTGGTGGCTCAGCATATGCGGGATCTTCCAGTGGGTGTGCTGGCACGTCCACGCACACCCGAGGAGTTGGATGCCCCCTACTCTGAGGTCTTCAACCTCACCCAGTACATTGAGCTTGTCCTCGAGCGACCATTGAACTCCAACGATACTCTGTACGAGCATGTGCCCAGCTATCAGGCGCATCTGCTGGGCTTTCTGACTAACATTAGGCCCCAGATGCAAGCCAACTATATCTTCAACGAGCTGCTGCAGCACTTTTACTACGAGTGGAATGGCTCCGTGGTGGAGCATTGCATGTCCAAGACGAGGAGTCTGTTCCCCGAGCTGCTCGACAACATGGTCCTGGGGGAGTACGGCGATGCAGCCACTCTTAGCGACATAGAGGCCGTCTGGCAGCAGATCAAACGCAGCTTCCGAGACCTGCTGGAGAACGACACCGCTGATTGGTTGGCTTTGGCCACGCGCAGCAAGTTGCTGGACCAGATCAATGCCACTCGCCTGCTGATCAACGGACATGCGGATGTGAATTTCACACAGACCTATGAACGATTGGAGCTAAAGCCCCGGACTATCTGCAGAACTTGCGGGCCGTGCTCAGTCACGACAGTCTGAAGACCAAATTGTCTGCGGCTCCATTGACAGCGGCCAGCTATGATCCCGTGGAGAAGCGTGTCCTGTTGCCAGTGGCCCTGCTGCAGCCGAATTACCTGTGGTCCCGCTACTACCCACGCGCCCTGCGCTATGGGAGTTTGGGCACTCTGCTCGCCCACGAGTTGGCCCACAGCATCGAGGATGTCTCCCACTGGGATGCCCCGTCGATAAAAGATTACTACAAGCGATGGGCCTGCTTCAAGGAACAGTACGGACGCCTCCGGCTCAATGGAGAGTATTTGCCGAAGAGCGATCTGCAGGCGGAGAACATAGCCGACAATCTGGCTGTGCAGGTGTCCTACCACGCCTACTCAAAGTACTTGGCGGAGCTGGCACCATCCGCCCTGGCCTCGGAGCGGCTGCCACAGATGACCCAGAGTCCGCGGCAGCTGTTCTTCATAAGTTATGCCCAGTTCTGGTGCAACGATGCCAATGAGAGGTTCCGCGACAGGGTATCCCTACTGTTTCGTATACACCCAATGCCCTGAGGGTGCTGGGGGCACTCTCCAACCTTGGAGCCTTTCGGCGGGACTTTGGCTGCAGCAGTGGCAGTCCGATGACCTCCTCCCAGAAGTGCCAGCTCTACGGCATCGCCTTGGACTAGTTAGGAGCCCTTCGAAGGGAACATATTATCGAATGAAATATATTTTTATAAACAAAAACAAAAAAACTTTTTAATAACTAAAAAACTATACAAAATTGAGAAAATTAATTAATTGTATGCTTAATCATTGCTCTTCCGTATTATAAAGTTATCATGTCTTGGTGCCTTATCTTGGTTTATTTATGTTTGCATATATTTATGTATACATACATACATATATGGCCGCCCAAGGTGAAGTCTTCATTATATACATATGTATATAATATGACGGCGGCACGAACCTCGGCCTGGCATCCTTTCGGAGGAACTGCCGCTATCATTTAACCCCCTTTATGCCAATGATTGTGTCAAATAATATGTTTTGATACATTTTTCTTAATCCTTTTAGTGTGGCCTTGCCACATCACAGGAATAACTGATTTTTTCAAATTAGAGGCTTCCAGACTGACGTAAAAATATCAAGAAAAGTTACCAGACTGATGAAAAATATTACGAAGCAAAAAATTAATTCATCTTTACAGCGGCGATTATTTGTAACAAAAACTACTTTAAAATCAAACGGAAAAGTTAGTAATATGATTAACGCAATGGCCTACAACGCAAATAAGACGCACCTCTTGCGCGCTATCGCTAAGCGGGGCTATGCCCTCTGCTCCACGCCCCGTGGGCGATATCTCCGCCGTCAGTGTGAATGTTCTAGAGAACAAATTGGTTGTGGCCACAGCTGATGCCACCGTGCCCGTCGCTCGTGTGACGGTCGTGCTGGGAGCTGGTTCCCGTAACGAGACCTACGATACCCTGGGAGCGTCCCATCTGCTCCGCTTGGCCGGAGGACTGAGCACCCAGAACTCGTCTGCTTTCGCCATTGCCCGCAACATTCAGCAGGTCGGCGGCACCTTGACCGCCTGGGGCGATCGCGAAGTTGTCGGCTACACCGTGGAGACCACAGCCAACAATGTGGAGACCGGTCTGCGTTACCTGCAGGATCTGCTGCAGCCAGCCTTCAAGCCATGGGAGATTAAGGATAATGCCAAGACTCTGCACAACCAACTGGATGCTGTCACCCAAGAGCAACGCGCCATCGAGCTGGTCCACAAGGCCGCCTTCCGTACCGGCCTGGGCAACTCCATCTACATCCCCACGTTCCAGCTGGACAATCTTTCCTCCGAAAGCCTGCTGCAGTACGTAGCCAACACCTTTTCGGCCAGTCGCGCTGCCGTTGTTGGCGTTGGTATTGATAACAACACTCTGTCGGGCTTCGCCAAGACCCTGGAGTTCCCGAGCGGCGGGGGAAAGACTGCATCCGCCAAATACTTTGGGGGCGATGCCCGCGAGGAAACCAACGGACAACGTGCCACTGTCGCCGTTGCTGGTCTGGGCGGCTCTATTGCCAACCACAAGGAGGCTCTTGCCTTTGCCGTGCTGGAGCAGGCTGTGGGCGCAGGTGCGGCCACCAAGCGCGGAAACTCTGCGGGACTGTTTGGCGAGGCTGTCAACTGTGCTGGCGGCTCGAGCCCCAGCTCTGTTAGGGCTCTAAACACCACCTATTCGGATGCCGGACTCTTTGGCTTCGTTGTGTCCGGCGGGGCGAAGGACATTGGCAAGACCGTCGAGTTCCTGGTTCGCGGTTTGAAGTCTGGTTCGATTTCGGAAAAAGATGTGGCCCGCGGCAAGGCCTTGCTGAAGGCTCGCATCATCTCGAAGTATTCCTCCGATGGTGGTCTGATCAAGGAGATCGGCCGCCAAGCGGCGCTCAGCAGAAACGTCTTGGAGGCTGACACTTTGATTGCTGCCATTGATGGCATTACCCAGCAGCAGGTCCAGGAGGCTGCCAAGAAGGTGGCCGACTCGAAGCTATCGGTCGGAGCCATTGGCAATCTTGGGAACGTGCCCTACGCTGCTGATTTGGCTTGAGTAGAAAAACTCGCCTGTTATCCGTAAATGTAACGACTGAAAATAAACTTATTGAAAAATATGTAGGAGTATTTATATTGTGTGGGCGCCTTTACATTTTGTTCCATATTTTGTAACTTCGAAATCTCTTTTCTTTTTGCAGCCATACCCATCATCTATATACTGGCCATTGTGCCCGGTCTGATGCCCTGGGACAGTGGCTTCAAGTTTCTGTCGTTCTGCCATGTCTTCGGATCGGTGGCACCCTGGTGCGGCAGCTTCGTCTACCATCTGTTCATGAACATCGAAAAGGGCGAGAATGTGTACTATACACTGCTCAAGCTGGACATGGTCGGGATCTGGGTGAGCCAGAGCTTTGGTGAGTGTAATCGGCAGAGACTCCCCACTCGTAGTATCTCCAGACACCCAGAAGCATTATGGCGATAAAGATTAGGCAGGCGAGAGCTTGAGCAATGGCTCCCATCTTCGGTTGTTTCTCGACTGATCTGAACATTTTGGCTGGGAATCGGCGGGGTCTTATCGGTAGGCGGCCTCTCCTTTCATCACACTATCTCTCTTCTGCTGTCTCATTGCAGGTGCCTTGCCCCTGGTGACCGCCACAACGCTGTGCTTCACGCCCGTCCTCAAGTGGCTAATCATCAGCTCCTATTGCCTGCTCTCGCTGTGGGGCCTCTACAAAGTAAGAAGATCTGCTCAGTTCCTGCTCAGGAACTAATTAATGTACTATACGATTATGTATTCCTCCTCAGGCTCTGACCGCCAGTTCGCCCTGGCAGCGTCGCCTCTGTTTTGCCCTGCCCTTTGGCATGCGCTCCATTCTGACCTTTCTGCGGATCCGGGGAATGGTCGGCGGCAGTCACATGGCCCTTTCCCATGTCTATCTGCAGGTGCGTATGTCGAGGCTTTCCAATTCACTAACATGCTATTTTCTATAACTAAACGTTTTTGGCTGGCCTCTCTCTGTGCGCATAGGTTGAAGTTGTAAGTGCCACATTTTCATACATATACGTACATTCGAGTAAATGGACAATGCCGCAACCCAATTTGACCGGCAGACACCAGTATAGTACAGACACAGAGCCCCCCATCAGTGCCCCTTTTGCTAATCTCGTTTTTCCCCACTTGTGTGTGTTGCTTCCAGGACGGTGTCTCCATTCTGGGCGGAGCCATTGGTGCCATGCGTATACCGGAGAAGTGGTTCCCCGGCGTGGTCGACTTCTATCTGAATTCTCACAACATCATGCACGTGCTGGTCGTGGTGGCTGTCTACTCCATGCATAAGGTGAGACGTTCCATTGGATTCCAAGTCCCAGAGCTAATTCTAATATTTTCTGCAGGCCACCATCAAGGACTTTGAGTGGATGTCCACGCAGACATGCAATAGCTTTGCCAATGTCACCGAGCAGGCGCTCGGCCATGTGGAACTATGACCCGTTTACTGGCTGCTGCTGCTACTGCTGCTGCTGCTGCCGTTGCCATGGATGCTGTTGGCCAGGCCGCGGGCCAAGCGATCCCATGCGATTCACGCCGTGATGGCCCTGGCCTGGAGGAGGAGACGGGCACCGATCGGAGCTGGGTGAAACCGCGCGCGCCTGCGCGCGCTGACTTGATAGATGACGCATACTCGTTCATAGGACATAAAGACATAACATAAAGACAAAAGCGCTACTTGAGTATATACCGTGTATAATGTTGCAGTAACAATATACATATGTATATCTAGTTATAGGCCATACATATACATATATATATGAACTGTATAGTACATATAGTACATACTTCGACTGTGGTATTAAGCATTAAGGTTATATAAATTACTGAAATGAAAGGAAATGAGAAGCTGATTGAAAAGAACTCGAATGTGCGAAAGTTTCGTGAGATAAGCCGATCGTCGATGGATGATGATGGGTAGTAATATATTGTATGAGTAATAATGATTTGAATGATGTTGATACATGTGTACCTCATTGTGCTTACGACAAAAACATCTAATTTTCAAATATTGTATGTATAACTTTGTACCTCGTCGAGAATTCTTACAATAAGGACACACACCTATAAGCTAACCTTCTTCCTAGTTGATCTTTTTAGATATGCAAATTGTTAATTTTTGGCAAACGTAACGTGGTAGTAGTGGTAGTCTTTATAAGGACTCTCTATTAATTAATGCTCCAATCTGTGCATAGTTGTGAAATGGAACCAAACAAAACAAAACAGAACTGGAACCACGACAAAGTTGTTGCTGTTGTGTGCCAGTACCTACGAGTAGTTAGATGAAGAGGATTCCAGGATTCCATGATTCCAGGAGTCGAGGTATCGAGGAGTCAGGTGTCGAGTATTCCATGTTGGACAAGCGTGAAAGTAAAACAATGAAAACAAACAATCTTCTGGCTAAATCGCTGCTGCAACGAATCACGTACATACATACGTAGTGAATGCTATACATATAGTAAGAGTACTTAAACTTAATACGATATTGAGTTGATATCATTTATGTCAATTGATTGCGCAATATTAACCTCAAGTATTTACTGAGCTCCCCGAATATACTTAATATATTTAATATGAATTAGTAAAATTGCAATATTTATTACCCTAGAATCTTAGGCATGAATTAGGGAAGGTATTCTTACAACCAACCAAACAACCAACCAACCAACTAACAAACAAACAAACAGTGAAACAGAAAATCATACTAGATACGATAGCAAACCATTCAAAAAAGTCGGTCTACTTTTAATCCAAAATGCGAAGCAAAGCGAACAATTATGAGTAACATGTTTTAGTAGTGTCAATAATTTACACCACCCTCCAATGAGAGAGAGAGAACCGAGCAAATCTAACAAATGAAACGTAAGCTAACAAACCAAACTAATTCAACAAAGCAATAATTAATAATTAATAGGCAAACTCAATGCTTTTAAGTTACAAAAGTTGCTACTAGTTTTAAGTAACAATTATAAAAATATTGTCAAATGATTTTCTGAGAAGAGAAGGTTAACAAGTGAAAATAATAAACGATCAAAAAACAAATACGAGTTTGAATTTCAATTTGAAAATGCAGATACACAGAGTTTACTGTAGGTGGCGCTGCGTCGCTTGAAGTATGGTTTTTACATTTCCGCCAGATGACGCTAGTTGATATTCGGTTGGTCTGGCAACGCTAGCTCACTTTAAAATTACGTTTTTGAATCGTGCTTCACAACAGCAGCTAAGAAATCGCAGAAAAACTTGAATACTTTTATAATTTTTTAGGTTGTTTTAGTATTATAACCCTACATTTGTATTTACCTTGCTGCTAGCTTATGATTATTAGTGTTAATCTACAATAGTATTTACTGTGAACGTTGTAACACTTTAAAAAGTGTTAATACCCTAAAATACTGTAAGTCAAAGCAACGAACCAGAGCAAAACTCGAAATTTGTACATGTCTTTCTCACAAGATTCCGCGATTGCGTGCCCTTTAGGAGTACTAACACTTTTTAAAGAAGCTTGTCACCAAGACATCAAGACAACTGTAATTTTGAATACCCTCAAGCAATATACGAATGTAATAAACTGATATATTTATGTAAATATGTATGTACATAAGATATTTCATAATTGAATTAGAAAATGTATGGGTATTGTCCATGAGAGTATTCAAGGTGCGACCGGCATCTAAATTTTTGCTTTGCAGATTCCCGTCGGAAAGCGCGCAATTGACAATTGATGTGAAATATATGTTGTTAATGTGTGTGTGTGTGTAGGAAGCTGGGTTGCATACGGTACATAAACCGTCTACAGTTTGGTCGTCGCAACTAGAACTTGAACCAGTTGGACTGCGGAGTGGGTATCCTACGGTGCGCAAGGGAGGGTCTGAAGACACGGCGACAGCCTCTGATGATTGCGATGGAAAATGAGTGACAGGCAGTTATGGTACTGTTTCTGATACTGACTTTATTGATAAAATTGATTCTTATTTATAGGTAACAAAAGGTACAAAAGTGCTGAGTCTGTAAAATATATGTTTTGTGTATTATGGATAATTTTAGTGTCTGGTGGGCAATTGCGACATTTTGATGGTCAGCAATTGCACCACTGTCTTCGCCCTCTGCGGAGAGAGTGCATTGTCAGCAGAACTCACTGCAGTGGCTAGTGTGTTGTCGTGAGGTATTATATTACATGTGAAATATAAACTTCGTCACGGTGTTACTGTGTTATGCCGACGGGTATTATAGACTATTACTTAAGCATATTTCTGCAACTGAACATTCTCCCGGCCGTTGAAGCTGTGTTCAACCATCGTTCAAGTCGACGGCAAATCGGCGTGCAAGAGGGATAGGGGTGATGACACGGCTGGATCGGGATTTGATGGCCTTGGTTTCCATAGTTGATACTTCTTCCGGAAAATGAAGGCAATGATCAATAGAATTGATATTGCTAGGGCTGCATAAGCAGCGAGTTGATGGTGCTGCACGGTGGTGAGATGGTGTGGCAGCTCTTGATGATTGATGGCTGATAGTTGCTGGCGTAGATCATCAAGTTCTTGAAGAAAATCTGACGTCTGGTTCTTCAGTTGCCACATTGGTGGCGAGGGTGATGTCTCCGGTGGGCTCACGTCACCAAACCGAGTGTAGGTCGATTTTACTTCGCTGATTGTGGTGCTGAAGGTGCTGATGCTTACTTCAGTATTGCGAGCAGTGCAACCAGGGACATGGAGAGTAGACCAGTTCCTTCCAGTGTTATGGTTGACGGAACTCCGTTGCATACCGCTTGAAGTTTAGTTGTAGAATGCGTTGCGAAGATCCATCTATTTGGATGCTGAGTTTTTAGCCACACCATGTCAGCCTTTGTGTGTGTTACCTGACACAGTGTTTCTGTTTTATTGTTAAACAGTTGAAACTCACAGCGATTGTCCACATTGAAAATCGTTTGATGGTCAAAGCAGATGAACTCCTCGTTGTGTACTTTAAGACAACGTCGGAATTCCTCTTGGGTAGTGCCCATGAACTGGTCTCGGTGGATGTTCACAGTTACTATGGTGGTTCTGAGGTCAAATAGACTCCAGCTTGTTGAATCCCAAAACGGAATTGGGATGATGCTGAAGACTTCGAGCTGAGCTGTTGAGACCAGCGGTAGCGTTAACTTGAAGATGACGTGTGTTGCAGTCAGGGTTCCTTCGGCTCGCATGATTCTGTATAGTTGAATCACCTCGTTCGTTGTGACCGGCAGCATTTGATCTTGTGGCAAATGATCCCGTATCTGGTCTAGTTGGTCTCTTAGTTGCTCGGGAGACACCAGCGTGGGGCTTATTCTCCGATGATGAATACCGATTAGGACATCAGATATGTCGGACTGCATTCGTTGGAGAGTTGTTGTGAGCAGGGTTAATTGTGCTATTAGTCCTAAGTACGCTTGAGTCAGATGATCGCTGTGATATGACCCTCTTTCTCGGTTGATAGTAGCCACATGCTGTTCCAAACTTTTTAGGCGATTATCAGTTGTTACTTTGTCTTTTCTGACTACGTTTATTGTCGCGTCGACAATTGATGTTTGGTTTTGGAGCAGATGTAGTAGAAAGTCTTCATTGGTTTTCACTTTCTCAATTACTTGAGTCATCTCTTCTGCGTATTTTGCGTCGAGAACACCAAAAAAGACTGTTTGCTACATTTCCTATGATATCCAGCGGCGATCTGCGTTTTCGAGAGTTTTCATTAAAAACGCTTCCTGCTTGTAGCTCGTTATACACATGTTGAAAGTGTTGAACTATGGAGTTACATGCCGGAACATTTTTAGTTCAGGGCACATGTATCGTAACTCTGAAATTCCAGCAGACATTAGTTGCATGTCCTTCCAATATGGGTCCAAGTCATAGTATACGATCATGGTCCACTCAGACGTTGCTATTCTTGATGTTCCAAGTTTCTCATAGAATATTCCAGGCTTGTTTGCGAATTGTGTCACATTTATTGACTGTGACAATGCTAATGGAAGCATGAGCAACAGCACCAATAATGTTGATGTTAATGTAGGTGACAATTTTTTGTTCGCTGTGTGGGTGGCTCATCAATCTTCGTAGTGTCACTGATCACGTTGTGGGAACGTTTGATTGCCACATCTTCTGGAAATAGCGGCGCTAGACGAGTGATCGGGCGCTTGTATACGCCAGATGTTGTCTTAACGTCAACCACTCGTACGTGGTTGTCCTGTCCAGGATATGTCTTAATGATGCGACCCATTGGCCACTTCATTACTGGAAGGTTGTCTTCCTTCACCAAAACTAATAATCCTTCAGGTACGTTTGGTGAAGCGGTCTTCCATTTATGCCGAGCTTGCAATTCTTGGAGGTATTCCGTAGACCATTGTTTCCAGAATGAATGCTTTAGGCGCGATACCAATTCCCAGCGCTTTACCAATGTTCTTCCTTGATGATCAGTGTTGACGTCAGGTGGCGTTGTCAATGGTTCACCAATCAAGAAGTGTCCTGGGGTGAGCGCTGTGGTATCAGTGGGATCATTTGACATTGGAGTTATGGGTCGAGAATTGAGAATTGCTTCAATTTCGATTATCACTGTGTTTAGTTCTTCAAATGTCAATGAGGCTGTGTTGGTGGTTGTTATCAACAGCTTTTTTGCTGATTTTACCGCCGCTTCCCAGAGGCCGCCAAACGATGGAGCCCTGGGAGGAATGAATTTAAAATCCACTTGTTTTTTGTTGCAATGATTCGTGATCAGAGCACTTGCCTTTGAGCTGAATATAGAGTCTTCTAATTCTTTAAGCTGGTTGTTTGCACCCACAAAGTTCGTTGCATTGTCGCAATGAATAGTTTGGCACTTCCCACGTCTGCTTAAGAATCGACGCAGGGCGGCCAAGAATGCATCCGTGGTCAGGTCGCTTACCAGCTCCAGGTGCACTGCCTTTGTGGAAAAGCAGCAGAACACGGCGATGTATGCCTTATCTGGTCTTTTGCCTCGGATCTTATGGTGGATCGAGATTGGTCCACAGTAGTCGACGCCTGCATTAAGAAACGGGCGTGCTTGTGTGACTCGTTGTGCTGGGAGATTGCCCATGATCTGGTGCATCAGCTTTGGTCTAGCCTTGGTGCATCTAACACAGCTGTGAATGATGCTTCTAGCCATTGTCTTGTCATTGATAATCCAATATTGCTGTCTTGCGATTGCCCTTAATGCTTGAGCACCACAATGCATGTTCTCCTCATGTAGTTCCCGCAAGATCATTTTGACGATTGGGTCATTGTAAGGCAGCAAAACTGGGTGTTTTGCGTTGTATGGAAGTAGAGCTTCTTCAAGTCTACCACCAACTCGGATGAGCTCATCGTCTCCTAGGAAGGGAGATAACGATATGATTGAGCTCTTTCTATCCACAGTCTTATAGCGTTGAAACTGTTTTAACTCTGCTGTAAACTCGACTTGTTGTATGGTTCGCAGGATTATAGCACGGGCACGAGTCAGTTCTTCTGCGCAGAGCGTCGTGGTGTGCGCTCTGTTGGTTTTGTAGCAGAAGCGTAACATATATGCCACAATGCGTTGCAGTTTGTGGAACGAGTTGCTATGTCTGCATGTGTATAATTCGTCCCCAAGTGCGCTAGGTGTGATTGGCAAGCTTACATGTTTAGCTTTTCTCTCAAGATTGCTGGGTTGTATGTTGGGTGCCTTCGTCCATTTGTCTCGAGATCCGTGCAGGAATAATGGTCCATATAACCACAGATTGTGATCTGCCAGTCTGCTTGCTGCGATCCCTCTCGACAGGACATCGGCTGCGTTGTTGGCCGATGACACGTGACGCCATTGTGACTGGTTTGTTAATGCCTGGATTTTGGCTATTCGATTTGCCACAAAGGTATGGTATGTTGATGACGATGCGTTTATCCAGGATAGCACAACGGTGGAATCACTCCAAAACCATCCTGAAACCGTGTTAATGTCCATGTGCAGATCCTGTCGGACTCGGTTTGTGAGCTCGGCACCGAGGACTGCAGCACAAAGTTCTAACCGTGGTAGCGATTGTTTGGCTGTCGGCGCCACACGTGATTTCGAACAGAGCAGTCTTACTGACACTTGGTTGTTTTGTATGTAGCGCGTACATATACTGCTGCGCCATATGCTCGTTCTGATGCATCGACAAACGTATGGAGTTCTTGGGTAACGGGAATTTTACCATCGTAGATATGCCGGGGAATTTGCATTTTGTTCAATGTTTGTAAGTCGTCCCGGTATTCTTTCCATTCGGTTTGGTGTTGTAATGGTAATTCGTCATCCCAATCCAGTTTGAGCTCCCAAAGTTGTTGCATGAAGATTTTTGCCTTTACTACCACCGGTGCAAAGAGTCCTAGTGGGTCAAAGATTTGGGCCAGTTCGGAACATACCACCCGTTTGGTGATGCGTGTAGCCTGGCTTTTCTGTGTTCGTCCACACAATGTATCCTTCTTCGGCATCCAGATGAGACCCAGAGTTTTCACGCTGTAGTGCTCTAGTGTCTCTCCTAGTTTTACATCGGTTACAATATCCTCTTTGGGGATTCCTTGGAGAAGTTGCTCATTGTTGGAGCACCACTTGCGCAATTTGAATCCGGACGGTAGCAATATCTTATTTAGCTCTTGTCGAACATGAATTGCCTCTGGAATAGTATTTGCTCCAGTTAGACAGTCGTCAACGTAGAAATCGCTTTTAAAGTTGTTGATCCTACTGGTAGTCTGTCTTTGTATTGTATTGCCAAATGATCCAGACATTTCGTTGCTAGGAACGGAGCAGCTGTTGTCCCATATGTGACTGTTTTCAGGCGATAGTACCTGATCTCTTCGGACGGATTGTTTCTCCAGACTATCATCTGATGGAATTGATCCTCCGGATTCATCCATACTTGCCGGTACATCTTTTCTATGTCCGCTGTGAATACGTACTTATGAATTCGAAATCGTAGCAGAATGGACATAAGTTCGCTCTGAACTGTGGGTCCAGCCTGCAAAATGTCGTTCAAAGATTTCCCGCTTGTTGATTTGCATGAGGCATCGAATACTACCCGAAGCTTTGTGGTGGTGCTCTCAGGTTTGAGTACACAATGATGTGGAATGAAGTAGTGCCTTTTGGGAACTTTTGATGCTGGCACAATCTTCATATGTCCTAGTCCTTCATACTCTTCCATGAAGTCCACATAACTCTTCCAAGTTTCTGTTGAGCTTCGCCGCTCCAACGCCAGGAATCTTTTTGTTGCGGTTTCCAACGACTCCCCCAGGGCTGAAGGGTGTTCGGAAAATGGGAGCTTTACAATAAAACGGCCGTCTGAAGCTGTCTGAAGATTTTCTATAAAATCGGCAAATCGAATAGCCAAAATCCAGGCATTAACAAACCAGTCACAATGGCGTCACGTGTCATCGGCCAACAACGCAGCCGATGTCCTGTCGAGAGGAATCGCAGCAAGCAGACTGGCAGATCACAATCTGTGGTTATATGGACCATTATTCCTGCACGGATCTCGAGACAAATGGACGAAGGCACCCAACATACAACCCAGCAATCTTGAGAGAAAAGCTAAACATGTAAGCTTGCCAATCACACCTAGCGCACTTGGGGACGAATTATACACATGCAGACATAGCAACTCGTTCCACAAACTGCAACGCATTGTGGCATATATGTTACGCTTCTGCTACAAAACCAACAGAGCGCACACCACGACGCTCTGCGCAGAAGAACTGACTCGTGCCCGTGCTATAATCCTGCGAACCATACAACAAGTCGAGTTTACAGCAGAGTTAAAACAGTTTCAACGCTATAAGACTGTGGATAGAAAGAGCTCAATCATATCGTTATCTCCCTTCCTAGGAGACGATGAGCTCATCCGAGTTGGTGGTAGACTTGAAGAAGCTCTACTTCCATACAACGCAAAACACCCAGTTTTGCTGCCTTACAATGACCCAATCGTCAAAATGATCTTGCGGTTTCCAACGACTCCCCCAGGGCTGAAGGGTGTTCGGAAAATGGGAGCTTTACAATAAAACGGCCGTCTGAAGCTGTCTGAAGATTTTCTATAAAATGAGCATCGCACCGTGCTTCCACTGGAGTGCGTGGTTTGTCTTCCGTCTCTAGATTGTCCAGAGTCCAGAATCTTTCCATGAGCTCGTTTACTCCCGTTGCACAAATGGGTGAGGAATTGTGGGCAGATTTGACTTTTCCTGCCACAATCCATCCCAGTTTCGTGTTTTGTAGCAACGGGCCTCCAGTCCTTAGCTGCTGTTGATCTGGTAGCAGCAACGAGTAGTAATGCTCGGCTCCGATTAGCATGTCAATTTTGCCTGGCTTGTGGAAGTTTGGATCTGCCAGTGAGATCTTGCTTGGTACGTTTAAGCTCTCTGAATCGAGTACCTGAGCTGGTTGATCAGCTATTATCTGTGGTAGTACGAACGCTTCAATTCTTTGCGTAAAACCATTGTGAAGGGATTTCATGAGCACATTTACTCGTGCTCTGCTGGTCTTTGATTGACCTCCAATTCCTTCGATCCGTAATGTTGTATCTTTTTAGTTTGAGTGACAACATTGATGCCATTCGTTCAGAGATCAAGTTTATCTGTGATCCCGAATCTAGCAGTGCTCTGAAATTAGCAACCTGCCCGTTGTTGGCTTCTACTGCCACCTTTGCTGTGGCCAGTAGATTGTAACTATTGTTACTTGCTGCACCAACCGTCGGGCCTCTTGATTCTGTGGCTGCGCCTGATGCTGTTTCCAAATGTAGCATCGTGTTGTGCTTCTTGTCACACTTGAAGCAGTTTCGACCTGGGCATGCGTTTGTTTTGTGATTTGTTCTAAAACAATTAACGCACATTTTTGTTTTTGTACCCAATTTAGTCGTTCTGATGGAGATTTGGAGCGAAATTCTTCGCATCCGTAGAGCCAATGGCTTGCTTTCTTACAGAATGTGCATAAGGGTGCTCGCGCTCTCCCTGTGTTTGCTGATGCACATGTCGTGCCTTTTGGCTCTCTCCTTGATGCTGGTTGCTTCTTACTGGTTCCTAGAACTCGAATTCTTTGCTCCAAGAACTGAAGCATCGTATCCAGCGCCTGAATGTCCTTTGAGCTTCCCAATGATTGCTCATACAAGGCCTTATTTGTTACATCCAGTTTGTTTCTGATAATGGCAATCAATATCGGATCCCATGTAGATATATTGATGCCCAATCCCTTTAGTGATGCAAGGGACTCTATGGTTGTTATATACAACTCTTTTAATGACTTGGGATCGTCATTAATTGTTTGGTGATTGAGGAAGCGGTTCAGTACCGTGTTCGAAACATCTCTGGGATTGTTGTATGCGTCAACTAGTATTTCCCAAGCGGCTTCATAATTTTCTTCCTTTAGATCGATATGTCGAATCAATCTTTCTGCCTCGCCGGTAACGGTGGTTTTAAGATACCACATCTTTTTTTCACCGTGGGCATGTTGGTCTCATGCACCATGCATGAGAACAGATCGAAGAACTGGGTCCATTTTAATAGATCCCCATCAAACTTTGGGATGCTGATGCGTGGAAGCTGCACGTTATCCGTGTTTGGTGTGGCTGATTTTGCCAATGCTCTTTGGACCTTACTTTCCAGTGTTAGGTAGGATTCCATGTCATATCCTCCTTCCACTGGGTCCTCGTATTCCTCATGAATTGTGAAGTGGACTTCCTGAGCTTGAGTCCATAGTGATTTTATCAAATCACTTGATGTGCGTCCTTCCGCCTCTGAAAGTTGTTTCAGATTGCGTTTAACGGACTCTACTATGGCCTTTTGTCGGCGACATAGTGAACGCAGTTTGCTGTAATCCTTCGAGGACTGCTGGAACAGATCGCTTTGGGACCTACTGGAGGTTTCTCATGCTTTTCTTTAGGGACGATTTGACGTTCCCCACGAGCACTAGACGTCTGCGACAGTTTATCAATGCATTCGGTAAAACCGTAATGTATTGCTTACATGTTGTACGTAAGTCTTCACGGAATTTTACGTATTCATCCGTTTTGTCTGTATCGCGAAGTTTGGAATCGTTTTTGTTGAAGCGATTCCACGCATTTTCGAGTGCTGATATTTTGGCTTGAAAATAAGAGGCCGTTTGCTTTCGTTCTTGGGAATCTTTTAAAGTTCCGAATGCACCTCGATATTTCCTCACCAACCTCTTGCTGCACATCCATTGCCATTGTAGCGGCAGCTTCTGCCTCCATATGTGTATCCATTCTATCTGTTTGTACTTATTACTTTTGACCCGTTGGGAGTGTTTTATTTGCTTTGCAGCTGGATACGCTCCGAATCGCAAACCGTTGTCGGTCAGAAAGGTAATAGTACAGGTGATGTGTTGGATGGAGGGATTTGTGCTGTTTCCAATCTATGGAACGCACGAAACAACAAAAATTGATTGCCTTGGTGGTAATCGAATTCTATAGCTGTTTTTCTGTTGGCTGATAACCTGAATATGTCAGATTTGCCAAAGTGATACTTATTGGTAGGAGATGCTACCGTAAGTGTATGGCCTGATGCCAAATTTTTATTGAAGATGTCCTGTTGACTGCTTCAATCTGATGTCCAGATCGAATCCTTTCACTGTAGCTTGTCTGACAGTTTGAAAGGATGACCAAGGTCGGGGTCACCAAATGTTAATGTGTGTGTGTGTGTAGGAAGCTGGGTTGCATACGGTACATAAACCGTCTACAGTTTGGTCGTCGCAACTAGAACTTGAACCAGTTGGACTGCGGAGTGGGTATCCTACGGTGCGCAAGGGGAGGGTCTGAAGACACGGCGACAGCCTCTGATGATTGCGATGGAAAATGAGTGACAGGCAGTTATGGTACTGTTTCTGATACTGACTTTATTGATAAAATTGATTCTTATTTATAGGTAACAAAAGGTACAAAAGTGCTGAGTCTGTAAAATATATGTTTTGTGTATTATGGATAATTTTAGTGTCTGGTGGGCAATTGCGACATTTTGATGGTCAGCAATTGCACCACTGTCTTCGCCCTCTGCGGAGAGAGTGCATTGTCAGCAGAACTCACTGCAGTGGCTAGTGTGTTGTCGTGAGGTATTATATTACATGTGAAATATAAACTTCGTCACGGTGTTACTGTGTTATGCCGACGGGTATTATAGACTATTACTTAAGCATATTTCTGCAACTGAACATATGTTAAACCAATTCCATATATATGTATGCATATTTATTTTAGTATATGCATATACATTTTTTCTTAAATCGTATATTTAGATACATCATTATTTTAGTTTTAATAAACAAAGAAGTCGAGAACCGACGGCGTTTACATAATTTGTATAATTTATAATCAACCTGTTTAAAATAAGGAAATAAATGTGTAATTATATTAATGTAATATTTTATATCTTGTAGTATAAATCAAACAAATAACAGCTTTTATTTTATTTCCCGCGCCCTAGTGTACCATAACCCCACCCCCTGCCCATTCTTCATTTATTTTGTGGCGGTAGGTCAGCTCATCAAAAGACCCAAAACAAGAACCAAACTCAAATTTCAGTTCTAGCGGCCAGCAATACTAAACACACACACGCAAAGTACGTGAGAATGCATGTGCACCCATACATTAAAACATGCTGGAGCCAAAACAGAACAAGAGCTGAAAGCGTTCAAAAAATCTGAAAAAAGCATACAATCACATATTTTTGTCGAAACATATTGCGTGTGTACTAACACATGCAAAGATGTTCTCTCTGCGTTCTCTCTCATGATGACGCGTCAGTACTCTGGGGTACTCTACGCGCTAGCCAGTGTGTGACGCTTTCGTGGTATGAACTGGCACATCTATATACTGTATGGTTAGTGGTTCAAGGGCCACTTTTGCTGTATCGACAAGACGGAGAGGTTGGAGAAAAATAAAGTAAAATAATAATCTTAAAAAGTACAAAACATCCGTGGACTTTCTGCGCCAATAAATTTAAAGTTTATTAAATTCTTTAGTAAATTCTTACATTCGCGGCATGCCTTTTATAGACAATATGAACCTTTATCCCTCTTCTATACTCACTTCCTTTGTAACATGCAAGTTTCTGACTAGTTTTATTTTATAAATATGATTGGTTTAGATACGATTTTAACGCTTTTGATTAATGCGCGTTCTATAATTAGATGCGGATACACACTCATAGTACATGAAGACTTTATACATATATAGTATGTATACTTAAACGAGGGGGAACGTTGTGAGTTGCTGCTGCGACCGCAACTCTACATTTATACCCGATACATAGTCAGTATGGCTACATTAAACGACAAAGAGTGCGTGCGAGAGAGACAGAAATCAGTCAGAACGTGTCGACGGGCGCTGCGTAGCCACTGCAAATTGATTTTTTACTTTTGGCTATAATAATAATCCGATCTTACTCGGATTCGGCAAGGTTCGGCAATGTGGTAGATATGGACATTCTCTATGATTGTGCGTTTTTAATTTTCTCCTATCTTCAAAATTGACCACAATTGGCAACCATGCCACAGATTTTCGTTGTTTATGGCTGCGGAAGGGGGTGGGCCGAAATTTTGAAACACACTTGTAGCAGTGAGCTATCAACAGTGAGTTCTGCAGTGAAAAATTACAAATAGTTTTGTAGCAGTGAGAGCTCTCCAGTCAGGTCTATTAGTCTCTGAGATCTGTGGATGCTCCAGATTTTCGTCCTTTGCGGGGCCGGAAGGGGGTGTGGCGAAATTTTGAAACAAACCTGTCAAGGTCCGATATTATAGGAATGTGGATACAAGATTTGGTTGCTCTAGCTCTTATAGTCTCTGAGATATAGGCGCTAATGTTTTGCGCTAAGCAAAGCCGGCTATGATACGTGTGTGTTAGAGAGAGACAGGGCGAGAAAAAATGAAATTGTTTTCTTCATTCTGGCTATAATAATGATACGATCTGATTCAGATTCTGCAGTCTAGAAAATATGGGCATTCTCTACGATTTTGCGTTTTTGGTTTTCTCGTATCTTTAAAATTGTGGATGCCACAGATTTTCGTCTTTTGTGGGGGCGGAAGTGGGCGGGGCGATGTTTTGAAATATACTTGTAACAGTGACATATCACAGAAGTCTGGATACAAAATGTCGTTGCTCTAGCTCTTATAGTCTTTGAGCAATAGGCGCTAATAGGGACGGACGGACGGACAGACGGACAGACGGACGGACGGACAGACAGACATGGCTCAATCGACTCGGCTATTGATGCTGATCAAGAATATATATACTTTATGGGGTCGGAAACGCTTCCTTCTGGACGTTACACACATCCATTTTCACCACAAATCTAATATACCCCAATACTCATTTTGAGTATCGGGTATAATCAGTAACGCAACAGAAATACACATACAGTATGTCAAGAAACTCTTTACACACTGAAAATAAATTTAATTTTTTGACTTTGGATAAGAAAATAATGGCCTTTGATTCAAATTTATCAAATTTTTTAAATTGATACGAATTCAGTGATTAATTATAAAGTAGTTTGTGAAAAAAAAATAACAAAACTATAAATAGGTAACTTACAAAACAACAAAAACAATGATTACACATTTTTGACACTGTCAAGAAACTGTTTACACAAAATATTTTCATTTTATAAATTCAAAATTTTTACTGATTATATAATATCTTTAACTATTTTTAATATTTGCTATGTCCTCCCTTAGCATTGACTACATGCTAGAGCCGTTTTTTCATCGAATTTATCAACTTTGGTAGGTCATACTCAAAGGGGATCTTTTGACATTCTTCCAGTATGGTTTCTTTTAGTTGATTGCGGCTTTTGGGCTGCCTTTTTCCCAGCTCTCTTCAAGTAGGCCCACAAATTTTCAATGGGGTTAAGATCGGGACTCTGGGGTGGTGTATCGATAACCTTTCCACAGTTATGAAGCAGCCAAGTCCGCACATTGGACTCCTTATGTTTGGGATCATTGTCCTGATAAAACTTGAATTTTGCCTTATTGTCCGTAATGAGCCCAAATTTTTCCGCTCTGCTTTCTAAATTTTTTTTTTAAAATTTGGAGGTACTGTTTGGCATCCATCGTGTTCTCTATAAACGCTATATTTCCGACTCCTCGGCTAGAGATACACCCCCAAATCATAGCCGAAAGTTTTCCAAACATTACAGTCGGAATGATGTTTCGGTTTTCCAAAGCAGTTAATGGCTTGCGCCTTACTCTGGGTGGACAATCATCGTAGTATAACATCATTTTCTTTCATCGCAATATATGACGTCATCCCAATACTCTGCCGGCTTACTGATCATGTTTACAGCAAAAGTGAAGCGCTTTTCCACATTGACCGACGAAAGCAGCGGTTTCTTTCTTGCAACTCTTTAAGAGTACCTATGACGTAGAATGGACTGGCGTACCGTTTCGTGTGAAGTCAAGTTCTTCGTCAAGCCTTGAGTACTGACCGATATTTGCGGATTTTGACTAATTTTCCGCATGATTAGGTGGTCTGCTCGTTTGTCAACCTTCCTTTTACGGCCACCTCCACTTTTTGTTTCAAATCTCCCTTCGTTTTTCGCGCGACTTAGGACATTGTAAATAGCTTTCCTTGATATGGAAAACATATCTATCATGTCCGGAACAGATTTGCCCAACTGGTGATTATAGTAAAATCAATTGGACAACGTCAAAGCTTAGTCTTTTGCCAGGCATTTTAAAAATTTCAGAAAATTAGTCTGTAGATATGCAAAGGTCAAAATTTCGCAACCAAATCAAAGGCAATGCAAAAATAGAGCAGCACTGAGCAACGCAGAAAGCATAGTTTACGGTAAAGTCCCTTTTTTTCTACGAACGAGAGCAAAACAGAGCTCGAAAACGAAATGTGTAAAGAGTTTCTTGACAGTGTCAAAATGTGTAATCATTGTTTTTGTTGTTTTGTAAGTTACCTATTTATAGTTTTGTTATTTTTTTTTTTTTTTTTCACAAACTACTTTATAATTAATCACTGAATTGGTATGAATTTAAAAATTTGATAAATTTGAATCAAAGGCCATTATTTTCTTATCCAAAGTCAAAAAATTAAATTTATTTTCAGTGTGTAAAGAGTTTCTTGACATACTGTATATACATTCCATATAGGAAAGCTAAGGAAAAAAAAAGGTAGAAAAGACCGACAAAATGTGCAATGCAGTTTTTACTTTAACGAATTACATATTTATATAAACATATACTACCACACACTACACACTATAATACATGCGAAAAAGCAATTAGGAATTTTAAAGTGCTACTAGCTTCGGATAAGTTTAAATTTTTATACCCGATACTCAAAAAGAGTATTGGGGTATATTAGATTTGTGGTGAAAATGGATGTGTGTAACGTCCAGAAGGAAGCGTTTCCGACCCCATAAAGTATATATATTCTTGATCAGCATCAATAGCCGAGTCGATTGAGCCATGTCTGTCTGTCCGTCCGTCCGTCTGTCCGTCTGTCCGTCCGTCCATCCCTATTAGCGCCTATTGCTCAAAGACTATAAGAGCAAGAGCAACGACATTTTGTATCCAGACTTCTGTGATATGTCACTGTTACAAGTATATTTCAAAACATCGCCCCGCCCACTTCCGCCCCCACAAAAGACGAAAATCTGTGGCATCCACAATTTTAAAGATACGAGAAAACCAAAAACGCAAAATCGTAGAGAATGCCCATATTTTCTAGACTGCAGAATCTGAATCAGATCGTATCATTATTATAGCCAGAATGAAGAAAACAATTTCATTTTTTCTCGCCCTGTCTCTCTCTAACACACACGTATCATAGCCGGCTTTGCTTAGCGCAAAACATTAGCGCCTATATCTCAGAGACTATAAGAGCTAGAGCAACCAAATCTTGTATCCACATTCCTATAATATCGGACCTTGACAGGTTTGTTTCAAAATTTCGCCACACCCCCTTCCGGCCCCGCAAAGGACGGAAATTTGGAGCATCCACAGATCTCAGAGACTAATAGACCTGACTGGAGAGCTCTCACTGCTACAAAACTATTTGTAATTTTTCACTGCAGAACTCACTGTTGATAGCTCACTGCTACAAGTGTGTTTCAAAATTTCGGCCCACCCCCTTCCGCAGCCATAAACAACGAAAATCTGTGGCATGGTTGCCAATTGTGGTCAATTTTGAAGATAGGAGAAAATTAAAAAGGCACAATCATAGAGAATGGCCATATCTACCAGATTGCCGAATCTTGCCGAATCCGAAGCAGATCGGATTATTATTATAGCCAAAAGTAACAAATCAATTTGCAGTGGCTACGCAGCGCCCGTCGACACGTTCTGACTGATTTTCTGTCTCTCTCGCACGCACTCTTTGTCGTTAAATGTAGCCATACTGTATCTATGTATCGGGTATAAATGTAGAGTTGCGGTCGCAGCAGCAACTCACAACGTTCCCCCTCGTTTTTGATTAGCATTCAGTGTTTTGGTTTAAGTATTTGATTCTTTCGATATAAAACTTTGTTCATCTTTATTCTCTTATCATATTTATGCACACTCTGCGTTGTAGTAGTAACTTTAGAGACAATTCCCGTATAAATATTGCCGATTCAATACAAATAGTACAAATAATACTTAAACTTGTGATGGACCTATTTCAGGCTGAGGTAAGCTCAGTCACGTCCAGGGGTCAATCCACAAGAAATTTGTAGATTTAGATGGAACTTTAAGGGGGACGTCGAGGGTGGCCTGTCGTAGAGGGAGAGGATCGGGGTGCGGGCGATCGTTGCTAGCGGCGTATGGCGAGTGGCGTATGGCGAGTGGCGTACGGCGAGTGGCGTACGGCGAGTGGCATATGTGGACGGGCGGGGGGGTGGTGTCAAGTGAACTTACGCAGCGAAATTGTTTTTGGTGTTTAGAGTCTTGGTTTATTGTAAGCAAATTGTAATTAATTTCTCGTACTTTCTAGTTCCTAGTTTAATACGTTGACTTGCACTCGCGGTTAGACTTCTACGTAAGCGGCCTTTTTGGTTTTGGTTGGCGTCTATTTATACGCCAGCCGTTGCTGCGGGTGCTTCCGCGTAGGGCTCGCTTTTGTCGATTCATCGATCGTGGTTCGCCCTGGTTTACTTCTTGTGTTTCGGCGATTTGGCGGATTCGCCGCGGGCGTTTGCCGCAAGCTTCCGCGGTGTCATCGTTTCTTGGTTGGCGGCGCCTGATCGGCCGCTTAGCCTGGAGTGGGGGAAGTCCGCGTAACCTGATGTTTTTGGTCAGCGTCGTCGGAGTTGGTGTGCGACGATCAGCTACGTGTCGGCTGCCGCTTGGGCGGCACCTCTGGACTATCCATCATGGCTCCTCCTCAATACAATATCGAGGACTTCCTTGACCACATTGCTGCCTAATACAGATGTTTTTGATACTGCACAAATGTGAAAATACAAATAATGGATGTCAATCCCGTTACTTGAGATTGCAGCGACTGCAAGAATTTTCCATTTATAAATTGGTGCTTTTTTTGAATTTTGGTACCACGGCAGGCGATATTCGTCCATGTAAATGGCAAATTCCGAGTTGCTTAATTTCTTTAAATTTTCCGTCAAGTTTATGCGGCCATTCGTTATGTTAGTTTGTACTTTAAGATATTGTAATGCCTCCTTTACCAGATTTTCGGGGGCGTATAGTTTGGTGCAATTCATTGCTCGCTCGAAGGCGAGCATCATTATTTTGTCAATTTCGTTGACCAGATCTTCGTTCATCTCGACGATACCTGGAGGAAGAAAAATCTGGTTCACCTGCTCCAATGTAATTGCCACACTACCACACTACTGGACCAACCAGCCGGTCCAGTGGTCCAGACGGCATGGGGGGGAACAGCTGGTCGAGTGAGTCCATGTCCTCATCAGGACTCAGCAATTCTGACGGCTCGAACAGATTCAGTTCCTCTATGTCCTGATTAAGACACGACAATTCCGACGGCTCCATTAACGATTTGATGGTGTCTTCAACACACGACTCGGGCTCGAACAGATTCAGTTCCTCTATGTCCTGATCAAGACACGACAATTCAGGCATTTCATAATCCATATTTTTATATTATTTTATTATACCCGATACTCATAATGAGTATTGGGGTATATTAGATTTGTGGTAAAAGTGGATGTGTGTAACGTCCAGAAGAAAGCGTTTCCGACCCCATAAAGTATATATATTCTTGATCAGCATCAATAGCCGAGTCGATTGAGCCATGTCTGTCTGTCCGTCCGTCCGTCCGTCCGTCCGTCCGTCCGTCCGTCTGTCCGTCTGTCCGTCCCTATTAGCGCCTAGTGCTCAAAGACTATAAGAGCTTGAGCAACGACATTTTGTATACAGACTTCTGTAATATGTCACTGTTACAAGTGTATTTCAAAACTTCGCCCCGCCCACTTCCGCCCCCACAAAGGACGAAAATCTGTGGCATCCACAATTTTAAAGATACGAGAAAACCAAAAACGCAGAATCGTAGAGAATGAGTTTATCTTCTAGACTGCAGAATCTGAATTGGATCGTAGCATTATTATAGCCAGAATGCAGAAAACAATTTCATTTTTCTCGCCCTGTCTCTCTCTAACACACACGTAGCATAGCCGGCTTTGCATAGCGCAAAACATTAGCGCCTAGATCTCAGAGACTATAAGAGCTAGAGCAACCAAATTTGGTATCCGCACTCCTGAAATATCGGACCTTGACGAGTTTGTTTCAAAATTTCGCCACACCCCTTCCGGCCCCGCAAAGGACGAAAATCTGGAGCATCCACAGATCTCAGAGACTATTAGACCTGACTGTAGAGCTCTCACTGCTACAAAACTATTTTTAATTTTTCACTGCAGAACTCACTGTTGATAGCTCACTGCTACAAGTGTGTTTCAAAATTTCGCCCCACCCCCTTCCGCAGCCATAAACAACGAAAATCTGTGGCAACCACAATTTTGAAGATAGGAGATAGGAGAAAATTAAAAACGCACAATCATAGAGAATGGCCATATCTACCAGATTGCCGAACCTTGCCGAATCCGAGTAAGATCGGATTATTATTATAGCCAAAAGTAACAAATCAATTTGCAGTGGCTACGCAGCGCCCGTCGACACGTTCTGACTGATTTTCTGTCTCTCTCGCACGCACTCTTTGTCGTTTAATGTAGCCATACTGACTATGTATCGGGTATAAATGTAGAGTTGCGGTCGGAGCAGCAACTCACAACGTTCCCCCTCGTTTTTATTTTTATATATGTTGAAATCAGAATCGCAACAAAATATCGATACTTTTTGCAAAGCAACCATACATCTCCCGTTATTTAAAAGCAACGAAGAAAAATATTAGACAAAGATGTATATTAATTTGGGAGGTATTAGAGTCGACGGGGTGGACAGTGCCCTAGTAAATAATTTATGCGGGATATACTGGGACCATCTGCAAGGCCGGAAAGTAGACCACGACCCGAAACCAAACGAAATTGCCAACATGACGTTGTCGTTTGGTAAAGCACAAGTTTGTCAGATAAGTGCATCAGGAGTAATAAAATTGTACATTTATTTCTTGGACTATCAACGTAAGGGTAAGTAAATTAGTTACATTTATATTATATTATTCTAATAATGTATTCTATTCAGCGGGGACGACGCACGCGCAGGCTGCTGAGCCTGAGCCTCAACAACGCGATGCTAGTCCTGTGCAGAATATTCCTGTTGTGATGCTGCACGATGCTACGGAGGAGTCGGTGCCACACAACAATACTGACGATATTGTTTCGGATTGTATACCGCTCAATGCTACGGAGGAGTCGGTGCAACGGAATATTACTTCTGATCGAATGCACCTTGATGATTTGGTTGAGCCAGTGCAGCTGAACAATATTGACGACGAAATTAGTTATGATCCTGTGCATCATGAACCAATGAGCCTCGATGAATCGGTGCTGCAGTTCTGATTGTATACCGCTCAATCGGGAAATGGTCCCGTCAACCCCAGCCAAGCCAACGTGGCAATTAACGCCATGCAAGTCTAAAAGTGCCCCGACCGCGAAGCAAGCAAAGGTGCATATTGCTTCCCGCATCCAGCACCAAGGCATCAGTGATGACGAAGGCAACTCGAGAACAAATGTTCTCCTATATCTAACGAGATTGACAATGACGGCGATGACGACATCGAGGTCGATGAATTTGAGAAAACCCAAGAACCGGCCTCGCCAGTGAGGAAAATTAAGCCCCCTCCAATCTTCATCCCTGATATTGACAACATCAAAGGTCTGATTACTGCCGTTGCTCTAGTGGTGGATAACACGAACTTCGACTATAATTCTGGCAGGGACGGTTGTGCCAGGCAAGAAAACTTCACCGGGTTGAAAGCATCATTTCATTCAAGTGAAAATGATATCCTTTATCAGACATTTCAAGCCAAGGATGAGCGTGCCTACAGAATTGTCATCAAGGGTCTGCACCATTCCACTGACATCTTGGAAATAAAGGAAATAAAAAACAAAATTAGTCGTAGCAACAAGAAGCCGATGGCTATGTTCCTTGTCAATTTGGAAACGGCCAGCCACAACTAGGAGGTTTATGGCATTAAACGTTCATGTCGCTGTGTTATTTCCATCGAGCCACCTCACAAAAACAAGAATGTTCTGCAATGCTTCAGATGCCAAGGATTTGGACACTCCCAAAAGTATTGCAGACTCCCACCAAAATGCGTCAGTGACCACAGCTCAACTGAGTGCACCAAAGCCAAAGCGGAACCTGCCTGCTGCGTCAACTGCAAGGAAAACCACGCTGCTTCCTATAAAGGCTATAAAGGTATACCAGAAGGTCAAGGAGATCCATTCACCTAAGCCATGGCCCATTCCACAAGCTGCAAGTCGCCCTTCACCCAAAGTTGTGCCAGATATCTCATTTGCCAGCATTTCCCGCACGTGGCGGTCCTGGGGGTCGTCGGGTCGGTGTTGCGGAGTTTTAATGCACTCCGAGGTGAAGGAATGTTGCGGAGGTTTAATGCGCTCCGAGGAGAAGAAAGGTTGCGGAGGTTTAATGCGCTCCGAGGAGGATGAGAGGATTGCTGGGCGGTTGGTGTCTGCTGCTACTGCTTACCTCTCCACTGGCCGGAGCCGAACTAATGGAGCTTTTGGCTGTAGCTACCGAGGCTATGGCCCTCGACCGGCCGGCGCCGAACTGGTCCTGATCGCTCTGGCGGAGCCCCTTTTATTTCTGAAAAGCAGCTGATCCGTACGGCATGTTCCTAGCGCGTTGTGCTGATCAGCTGGTTTTCGTGCTGGTGTGTCCCTAACGCGTTTGTGCGAATCGGCTGATAGTGTGCCCGTTGGTGTTTGGGGTATGGTCACACTTGGGCTGGTCAGCTGTGGTTGGTTTTATGTTTCTTTCGATTTTTTCTTATTGTTTGTTCTTTTTCTGTTTATTTATTTTATCCTTATGTGGCAGGTCTTCATTTATTGTCTCTTATATTCTAGTGTGCTTAGTCTTCAGGGTTTCTTCTTGTTGTGGTGTTTGTGGCGCCGGTGCTTGGTCTTCCTGGCGCTGGGCGTCACACTCCCCCCCTCCTTTCCCAGTGGGGCGTTGTCGGTTGACTTTTCTTGTGTCGTTTGAAACCAGGCGCTGATGCGGACATCTCCAGCTCGGCTGGTGCCCCTCTGGCTGGGCTTCCGGGGTTCCGGTTCCGGCGTTGGCCGCTCGGGGTTGAGGTCCAGCACGTCCCTGTCCGATTCCTCTTCTTCCGTTTGTTTGGCTTGGTATGTGTCGGTATAATCTTCCGTGCTTTATGGTATCATCTCTACTTGGTTCCATTTGTTTTGATACCAATCGCCTTCTAAGATTTCTGCTATTCGGGTTTCTTCGGGTGGTAAGCGGGATAGTCCGTCCGCCACTGCGTTCAACTTGCCTTTGCTATATCGTATTTCGAATGAGAATGGTTGTAGTCCCAATGCCCATCTTGCTATTCGTCCGGATGGGCTTTCGATGGAATTTAACCCTTTGAGGGCTAGGTGACCTGTACTTACAATAAATTGATAGCCTTCTAGGTACATCCTCATTTTGTGTATACCCCCGTAGATGGCCAGGCATTCTTTTTCCGTTGCGGAGTATTTGGTTTCCTCGCTTTTGAGCTTGCGGCTTGCGTAGGAATTTACATGTTCTCCGTCCGCCTCTTCTTGTGTCAACACCGCTGCTAGGCCGCAGTCGCTTGCGTCTGTTTGGAGGATGAATGTTTTCCTGAAGTCTGGGCATGCCAATATTGGTTGGTCGTTTTGTTGGTTGTTCCATTGGCGACTTGTAACCTTGGCTCTTGGTTCTCGGGCTTTTCCCTCGTGATTGGTTATTTGCTAGTTTTTCTAGCCTCTCTCGAATCAGTGTTGGGAGGTCTGTTCTCTCCGTGAATTTTATCAGTTGTTTCTTTTGGATCTCTATTCCTTCCAGTTGTTCCAATCCGAATTTCTCGCAATAGTTTTGCAACTCTAGTTTCGTTACTTGGTTTATCCACTGTTTTGCCATCTTGACCTCTGAGATTATGCTCCTTATGCTACCACAACCTGCTCGGGCGCCACTGTGACCACGAAATTAGTTATGAACTATTAGTTATGCACCATGAACCAATAAACCTCGATGAATCGGTGCTGCAGAATATTCGTGCAAAATAACAGTATTGACTGCGATATTGTTTCGGATTGCATACCACTCAATGCTACGGAGTCGGTGCAACAGAATATTACTTCTGATCGATTGGAAATAGATGATTTGGCTGAGCCAGTGCACCACGTGGACGTGGTGGAGCAGGAGGTTGGGGAGGATTCGGTCATTTGTGAGTAAATAAGTAAAATTTAAAAATAAAACCATATAATAACTTCTTAATTCTCCAGCCATGATTATGGAAGAAATGGTAAACACTGAAAGTGAAGATTGTCGAAATGACAATTCCATAACACCTACTCCCCCTAAGGCTCCCGTACGTGCCAGCAAGTGCAAATTATGCGCCAAAATAATTGGAAATACCAACTCCTTGACCAACCACGTAATGACCCAACATTACACCGCGATAAAATCTATGGTGTCAAGGAACTCGATCGATGGCGGACGGACGGGAGAAGGCAAAGACTGAGCGACGCATTGTAGCGGGCCTGAAGCGACGTAGAAGAAGTCGATAGGTTTGGCGGGAAGGATTAATCGGTTAAGATTTGAAAGAAAAATTTAAAGTCAAGACCATGATATCGATCTCGGGGCCAGGGATACATGCTGCCACCCTTTGACAGGCACAGGGTTACTTTGACCTGTTAACAGGCGCAGGGTTACTTTGACCTGTTAACGCGCAGAGATGATTTGGACATCTGACAGGCCATGTCAAATTCCTTTTCCGGTTAAAAACTTGTTGAGACCAGTTGTGCGCGCAAACGAATCTTGTGTGAAAAGTGCCATCCTAGGAAAATTCCATTGGGGAACAACTCGACGGAAAAGACATACCTTTCGGTTGATCGCGATATTTTGGGTGAGTGCGATTGGGAAAATCCACAGAACGGGCTTTCATCTGATTTTCTGCAGCTCACGCACCCGCTGATTCCCTTGCTCGTACAAGTGGAGTAACAATCTGGAACAGTCCCAACATCCTTTGGTTCTAGTTGAGAATGAGCATGCCAGTCGCAGCACGCTAAATTCTGGCAATATTATTGGTAATTGAAGCCTCGAGTCTGGGTTGATCTGAGGGAGCAACAACTCCACCCCCAAAGCCGACGAGCTAGAGCCGGATAATTATTAGCGTGCCCAGCTCTCTCAAATCGTAACGCCCGACATGGGCATGTGCGACCACGTGTACCAGCCGGATCTCGAGCAGAACCAGAAGTCCCTGTCCCAGTACCCGTTCCAGTTCCATCTCGCTGCAACGAAGTGGGTAATGTCCGCCCAGAAGCCCTCTAAAAACTGATTCGCTGCAAAAAATGATGTCCCTCCAAACACTAAACATTCGCTGCAACCACCAAGAATAATATGATAATAAATATTATAGTGTATTGGTGGTAAGACGCCGAAAAAAAAAAAAAAAAAAAAAAAAAAAAAAAATGTAACGAATTGCTTCCGTGTTCAAAAGGAAAAAAAAGCTTACCATGATAACACTATCACGGGAAACTGGGGTGCCGGTCGAATATTTAAGGCCGATAGTAATGTGCAGCGATGGGTACAAAAAAGTTGGGACCCGCATGTGGGCCGCCAAGAGTGATGCAGAGAAGTTGGAGGATATCAACCAATAACTACGCTTTTTTTTCATTTTTTAATTTTAATATTTATATTTATTTTTAATATTTAATATTTTAATTTAAATATTGTTAATAGCTTATTATAATACCTATCTAAGGATTTGGACACTCCCAAAAGTATTGCAGACTCCCACCAAAATGCGTCAGTGACCACAGCTCAACTGAGTGCACCAAAGCCAAAGCGGAACCTGCCTGCTGCGTCAACTGCAAGGAAAACCACGCTGCTTCCTATAAAGGCTATAAAGGTATACCAGAAAATCAAGGAGATCCATTCACCTAAGCCAAGGCCCATTCCACAAGCTGCAAGTCCCAACAGTCCCAACATCCTTTGGTTCTAATTGAGAATGAGCATGGGCAATATCAAAGTAAGATAATGATCGATGCAGGTTCGATTCGAACTTGCTCGTACAAGTTCTCGGCGGGGCACGGGAGTCTCGCGACAGATCCCGCTCGGAGGAAAGACGCCACAGCTTCAAAGACCGGACGGTCTTTCGCTTATTGCGTGGGGCAGCGACCCACGCTATTTAAACGCACCCCATCGTCCAGTCGCCGGCTAAGTAAGCCGCAGAGCGCAGTCAGCCGGGGGCTGGAATAAGCAAACGCCTTCCCGCTTGGGACCCTTCGCCTGCGAGGAGCACCCTAGACAGGGTTAAACAGCAGCGCGCGCCAAGGCGCGTGAAGAAGGAGCAGGAGCAAATCAGGGATGCTGCAGTGCTAAGGCCACCTGCGGCCATCGTTCTCTTGGTTGCCCGAGCGCAGACCATGCTGCAGTGCTAAAGCCACCTGCGGCCATCGTTCTCTTGGTTGCCCGAGCGCAGACCATGCTGCAGTGTTAAAGCCACCTGCGGCCATCGTTCTCTTGGTTGCCCAAGCGCAGACCATGCTGCAGTGATAAAGCCACCGGCGGCCCTCGTCTTCCTGGATGCCAGATCGTCGGCCAAACAGAGGCAGAATTCTCCGCCTTCGGCTGTCCTCGTCGCCCCGACTCTGGGCAGGATTCCTCTTCCAGCAGCTTCAGGGAGAACAATTCACCAAATCGTAGGGTTCAGCGGATGCTAGCCTCGTCTATTACTATCATAATGGTTAAAGTTTAAAATCTCATAAAAGTTGTATATACCTGAAGAATAATTATCAGCCAACCTCATTAACGTTCAAGTTCCCACTGGGATTTCGGGAAATGTTGTTCAGAATTTGCAGTTATAAGTATTGTTAAGACATCGCTAGTTTAATTCATTTTTGTTACGCATTCGTTAAACTCATATCATGCTTAAGCAATCTTTATAAATAATCACAAGCTAGTGTTGTCAGTTAAGTTCGGATTGAATTGTCAGGGAGAAAATATTCCCAAATGTTCTGTGACTCCACATACAAGGAGTGTAGGTCAACGTTAGGAATTCTGAGTTGTAGCAAACCACCTGTAAACCACCTTTCCGAATTAACGCTTGTTTTCAGCCTACGCCGGAAGATCGATCTTTCGTCGTTGGAAATATAAACATACCTTCCAAAAGTTGAAATGTACGTAGTTTTGAAAACCAACTGATCCTTGCCCAACCTCGCGAATTTGAAACCTCTGACCCCTGCCTATTGAGGCTTTGCCTTGAGCGATCTGATCGTTGGCTAATTAGAGATGCCATCTGCATCCGGTCATCGACTGAACTCCGCATAGGAGATCACGTTTTGTCAGCCAGACCGCCTCTTTGATTTTCGACTCATTCCGAAGTTAAAAGATTTAATGATTTTTCCACATTTGTGCGAAAAGCGAAAGTAACGAACTCAAAGTATTCCATGATTTTCCTTTGCTATGAATTACAGTCTTATTATATATATACTCATTACATAATCAAACATCCTCACATACCCAACCATTACGAATCACCTATTTTTAGTAGTTATTAAGATCATTTACTATGTTGCCATATCGGATTTAATTTTTGTTTTAAGGGAATAATGTTGAAGTTTAGATAAAAGAACAATAATGGACTCAATGCTAGCTCGCGCGTTTTCGTAAAAGGTCAAAAAGGGTCTTCGAAGAACGGCTATTCCGTGAGGATGACCAAAGGCAGGGTGGGTTCAGACTCCGCATGACATCTGCGGACATATACACCGATGTCTCTCCGTTTTCCTTGGTTCTCACTTCCCTTTCCTCTTTATCCTTCTTTCCTTTCGCTTCCCTCTCTCTTCCTGTTCTCTATCCTCTTTAGCTTCGTATCTTCTTCTCGTCAAATCTACCGTTCTAGCACAAGTCGCAGCACGCTAAATTCTGGCAATATTATTGGTAATTGAAGCCTCGAGTCTGGGTTGATCTGAGGGAGCAACAACTCCACCCCCAAAGCCGACGAGCTAGAGCCGGATAATTATTAGCGTGCCCAGCTCTCTCAAATCGTAACGCCCGTTTTCGAACAGGACTCGTTGCACGTTACAGCATCGCTCGCAAGCGGAGCGCATCGTCGGCCTTCGGACGCTCGGACGCTCGGACCCCGCCGCCGACATGGGCATGTGCGACCACGTGTACCAGCCGGATCTCGAGCAGAACCAGAAGTCCCTGTCCCAGTACCCGTTCCAGTTCCATCTCGCTGCAACGAATTGGGTAATGTCCGCCCAGAAGCCCTCTAAAAAATGATTCGCTGCAAAAAATGATGTCCCTCCAAACACTAAACATTCGCTGCAACCACTAAGAATAATATGATAATAAATATTATAGTGTATTGGTGGTAAGACGCCGAAAAAAAAAAAAAAAAAAATGTAACGAATTGCTTCCGTGTTCAAAAGGAAAAAAAAGCTTACCATGATAACACTATCACGGGAAACTGGGGTGCCGGTCGAATATTTAAGGCCGATAGTAGTAATGTGCAGCGATGGGTACAAAAAAGTTGGGACCCGCATGTGGGCCGCCAAGAGTGATGCAGAGAAGCTGGAGGACATCAACCAATAACTACGCTTTTTTTTTTTTTTTAATTTTAATATTTATATTTATTTTTTTTTAATATTTAATATTTTAATTTAAATATTGTTAATAGCTTATTATAATACCTATCTAAGGATTTGGACACTCCCAAAAGTATTGCAGACTCCCACCAAAATGCGTCAGTGACCACAGCTCAACTGAGTGCACCAAAGCCAAAGCGGAACCTGCCTGCTGCGTCAACTGCAAGGAAAACCACGCTGCTTCCTATAAAGGCTATAAAGGTATACCAGAAGGTCAAGGAGATCCATTCACCTAAGCCAAGGCCCATTCCACAAGCTGCAAGTCGCCCTTCACCCAAAGTTGTGCCAGATATCTCATTTGCCAGCAACTGCCCGCCACACCCACCTCCGCACCGAGTCAAACCAACTCCAGAATGGATCGCATGGAGGCCATGATGGAGAAAGTGCTCGACCAAATTGCTGCCATGAGGCAATTGTTCTCATCACTCCTGGCGCAGCAATGCAAATAAATCTCCATACATATATGGAATGCGAACGGCCTGTGCTCAAGCAGGCCAGTGGTGGAGCAATACCTAAAAACAAACAAAGTAGACATTCTCCTCGTATCGGAAACCCACTTTTCCCACTCATCCTACTTCTCAATCAGCGGCTACGATGTCATAGCCGTAAACCACCCCAATGGCACCGCCCGCGGAGGAGCGGCCGTTATTATCAGAAGCGGTATCAAGTATATCGAACTACCACCTCATCAGGAACTTTGGGCCCAGTCAGTTAAGGTCAGAATCATCAGCCCGACCGGTGACATCACAATCGCTTCAGTGTACTGTCCACCAAGACACCTTATAGGGCAAGCCTCCTTTAACGAGCTTCTGCACAGCCTTGGACCGAGGTTTATTGCTGGAGGTGATTTCAATGCCAAATACACATGGTGGGGCTCAGGATTATCAGTCTCAGAGGCAAAGCGCTCTACAAATGTATCAGACAAAATTGACTGCCACTCTGACGGGGAACCCACCTACTGGCCCACAGACATTAACAAGCTACCAGACGTACTCAACATTGCTCTGTCCAAGGGAATCGACAGGCATAAAATCCACACTAGCAATGTGTGACGGGCTGCTAGTTAACAGGAGCTGTTAACCCTACGGTTCTGTTATAAGCTTGGCAATGACAGACGAAAAAAGAGGATCGACGCAGAGCACATAAAATTGAGAACTCTATATATATTTTCAACTCTTATTATCAATAAACACTACAATACTACTCAAAAGCCATCCCTTCACAGTTCAGAAGTGGGATCATTAGAGTTGGTTATGTGTAGAGCGGAAAAGTTTTAAGAGAAACTCAAGAAAAGCGGCAACGTGGCGCACGTGGCGGTCCTGGGGGTCGTCGGGTCGGTGTTGCGGAGTTTTAATGCACTCCGAGGTGAAGGAATGTTGCGGAGGTTTAATGCGCTCCGAGGAGAAGAAAGGTTGCGGAGGTTTAATGCGCTCCGAGGAGGATGAGAGGATTGCTGGGCGGTTGGTGTCTGCTGCTACTGCTTACCTCTCCACTGGCCGGAGCCGAACTAATGGAGCTTTTGGCTGTAGCTACCGAGGCTATGGCCCTCGACCGGCCGGCGCCGAACTGGTCCTGATCGCTCTGGCGGAGCCCCTTTTATTTCTGAAAAGCAGCTGATCCGTACGGCATGTTCCTAGCGCGTTGTGCTGATCAGCTGGTTTTCGTGCTGGTGTGTCCCTAACGCGTTTGTGCGAATCGGCTGATAGTGTGCCCGTTGGTGTTTGGGGTATGGTCACACTTGGGCTGGTCAGCTGTGGTTGGTTTTATGTTTCTTTCGATTTTTTCTTATTGTTTGTTCTTTTTCTGTTTATTTATTTTATCCTTATGTGGCAGGTCTTCATTTATTGTCTCTTATATTCTAGTGTGCTTAGTCTTCAGGGTTTCTTCTTGTTGTGGTGTTTGTGGTCCTGGCGCTTGGTCTTCCTGGCGCTGGGCGTCACACTCCCCCCTCCTTTCCCAGTGGGGCGTTGTCGGTTGACTTTTCTTGTGTCGTTTGAAACCAGGCGCTGATGCGGACATCTCCAGCTCGGCCGATCTTGACCCAACCAGCCTCCTGTTCCTCGTTCCATAGTTTGAACCGCCGTTGAGTGTGTTTCGGGCGGTCGTGGAGTTCCGCTTTGACTATTTCGATCGATGTGTTCGATAGTTCGACTTTTCGGGACGTTCCATTCGCTCGGGATGGTGCCCCTCTGGCTGGGCTTCCGGGGTTCCGGTTCCGGCGTTGGCCGCTCGGGGTTGAGGTCCAACACGTCCCTGTCCGATTCCTCTTCTTCCGTTTGTTTGGCTTGGTATGTGTCGGTATAATCTTCCGTGCTTTATGGTATCATCTCTACTTGGTTCCATTTGTTTTGATACCAATCGCCTTCTAAGATTTCTGCTATTCGGGTTTCTTCGCGTGGTAAGCGGGATAGTCCGTCCGCCACTGCGTTCAACTTGCCTTTGCTATATCGTATTTCGAATGAGAATGGTTGTAGTCCCAATGCCCATCTTGCTATTCGTCCGGATGGGCTTTCGATGGAATTTAACCCTTTGAGGGCTAGGTACCTGTACTTACAATAAATTGATAGCCTTCTAGGTACATCCTCATTTTGTGTATACCCCCGTAGATGGCCAGGCATTCTTTTTCCGTTGCGGAGTATTTGGTTTCCTCGCTTTTGAGCTTGCGGCTTGCGTAGGAATTTACATGTTCTCCGTCCGCCTCTTCTTGTGTCAACACCGCTGCTAGGCCGCAGTCGCTTGCGTCTGTTTGCAGGATGAATGTTTTCCTGAAGTCTGGGCATGCCAATATTGGTTGGTCGTTTTGTTGGTTGTTCCATTGGCGACTTGTAACCTTGGCTCTTGGTTCTCGGGCTTTTCCCTCGTGATTGGTTATTTGCTAGTTTTTCTAGCCTCTCTCGAATCAGTGTTGGGAGGTCTGTTCTCTCCGTGAATTTTATCAGTTGTTTCTTTTGGATCTCTATTCCTTCCAGTTGTTCCAATCCGAATTTCTCGCAATAGTTTTGCAACTCTAGTTTCGTTACTTGGTTTATCCACTGTTTTGCCATCTTGACCTTTGAGATTATGCTCCTTATGCTACCACAACCTGCTCGGGCGCCACTGTGACCACGAAATTAGTTATGAACTATTAGTTATGCACCATGAACCAATAAACCTCGATGAATCGGTGCTGCAGAATATTCGTGCAAATACTGCGATTGACTGCGATATTGTTTCGGATTGCATACCACTCAATGCTACGGAGTCGGTGCAACAGAATATTACTTCTGATCGATTGGAAATAGATGATTTGGCTGAGCCAGTGCACCACGTGGACGTGGTGGAGCAGGAGGTTGGGGAGGATTCGGTCATTTGTGAGTAAATAAGTAAAATTTAAAAAAAAAACCATATAATAACTTCTTAATTCTCCAGCCATGATTATGGAAGAAATGGTAAACACTGAAAGTGAAGATTGTCGAAATGACAATTCCATAACACCTACTCCCCCTAAGGCTCCCGTACGTGCCAGCAAGTGCAAATTATGCGCCAAAATAATTGGAAATACCAACTCCTTGACCAACCACGTAATGACCCAACATTACACCGCGATAAAATCTATGGTGTCAAGGAACTCGATCTGGCGATGGACGGGGAGAAGGCAAAGACTGAGCGACGCATTGTAGCGGGCCTGAAGCGACGTAGAAGAAGTCGATAGGTTTGGCGGGAAGGATTAATCGGTTAAGATTTGAAAGAAAAATTTAAAGTCAAGACCATGATATCGATCTCGGGGCCAGGGATACATGCTGCCACCCTTTGACAGGCACAGGGTTACTTTGACCTGTTAACAGGCGCAGGGTTACTTTGACCTGTTAACGCGCAGAGATGATTTGGACATCTGACAGGCCATGTCAAATTCCTTTTCCGGTTAAAAACTTGTTGAGACCAGTTGTGCGCGCAAACGAATCTTGTGTGAAAAGTGCCATCCTAGGAAAATTCCATTGGGGAACAACTCGACGGAAAAGACATACCTTTCGGTTGATCGCGATATTTTGGGTGAGTGCGATTGGGAAAATCCACAGAACGGGCTTTCATCTGATTTTCTGCAGCTCACGCACCCGCTGATTCCCTTGCTCGTACAAGTGGAGTAACAATCTGGAACAGTCCCAACATCCTTTGGTTCTAGTTGAGAATGAGCATGCCAGTCGCAGCACGCTAAATTCTGGCAATATTATTGGTAATTGAAGCCTCGAGTCTGGGTTGATCTGAGGGAGCAACAACTCCACCCCCAAAGCCGACGAGCTAGAGCCGGATAATTATTAGCGTGCCCATTAAATTAACGCCCGTTTTCGAACAGCCTCGTTGCAGCTCGCAAGCAAATCGTAACGCCCCGACATGGGCATGTGCGACCACGTGTACCAGCCGGATCTCGAGCAGAACCAGAAGTCCCTGTCCCAGTACCCGTTCCAGTTCCATCTCGCTGCAACGAAGTGGGTAATGTCCGCCCAGAAGCCCTCTAAAAACTGATTCGCTGCAAAAAATGATGTCCCTCCAAACACTAAACATTCGCTGCAACCACCAAGAATAATATGATAATAAATATTATAGTGTATTGGTGGTAAGACGCCGAAAAAAAAAAAAAAAAAAAAAAAAAAAACGAATTGCTTCCGTGTTCAAAAGGAAAAAAAAGCTTACCATGATAACACTATCACGGGAAACTGGGGTGCCGGTCGAATATTTAAGGCCGATAGTAATGTGCAGCGATGGGTACAAAAAAGTTGGGACCCGCATGTGGGCCGCCAAGAGTGATGCAGAGAAGCTGGAGGACATCAACCAATAACTACGCTTTTTTTTCATTTTTTAATTTTAATATTTATATTTATTTTTAATATTTAATATTTTAATTTAAATATTGTTAATAGCTTATTATAATACCTATCTAAGGATTTGGACACTCCCAAAAGTATTGCAGACTCCCACCAAAATGCGTCAGTGACCACAGCTCAACTGAGTGCACCAAAGCCAAAGCGGAACCTGCCTGCTGCGTCAACTGCAAGGAAAACCACGCTGCTTCCTATAAAGGCTATAAAGGTATACCAGAAAATCAAGGAGATCCATTCACCTAAGCCAAGGCCCATTCCACAAGCTGCAAGTCCCAACAGTCCCAACATCCTTTGGTTCTAATTGAGAATGAGCATGGGCAATATCAAAGTAAGATAATGATCGATGCAGGTTCGATTCGAACTTGCTCGTACAAGTGGAGTGGCGGGGCACGGGAGTCTCGCGACAGATCCCGCTCGGAGGAAAGACGCCACAGCTTCAAAGACCGGACGGTCTTTCGCTTATTGCGTGGGGCAGCGACCCACGCTATTTAAACGCACCCCATCGTCCAGTCGCCGGCTAAGTAAGCCGCAGAGCGCAGTCAGCCGGGGGCTGGAATAAGCAAACGCCTTCCCGCTTGGGACCCTTCGCCTGCGAGGAGCACCCTAGACAGGGTCAAACAGCAGCGCGCGCCAAGGCGCGTGAAGAAGGAGCAGGAGCAAATCAGGGATGCTGCAGTGCTAAGGCCACCTGCGGCCATCGTTCTCTTGGTTGCCCGAGCGCAGACCATGCTGCAGTGATAAAGCCACCGGCGGCCCTCGTCTTCCTGGATGCCAGATCGTCGGCCAAACAGAGGCAGAATTCTCCGCCTTCGGCTGTCCTCGTCGCCCCGACTCTGGGCAGGATTCCTCTTCCAGCAGCTTCAGGGAGAACAATTCACCAAATCGTAGGGTTCAGCGGATGCTAGCCTCGTCTATTACTATCATAATGGTTAAAGTTTAAAATCTCATAAAAGTTGTATATACCTGAAGAATAATTATCAGCCAACCTCATTAACGTTCAAGTTCCCACTGGGATTTCGGGAAATGTTGTTCAGAATTTGCAGTTATAAGTATTGTTAAGACATCGCTAGTTTAATTCATTTTTGTTACGCATTCGTTAAACTCATATCATGCTTAAGCAATCTTTATAAATAATCACAAGCTAGTGTTGTCAGTTAAGTTCGGATTGAATTGTCAGGGAGAAAATATTCCCAAATGTTCTGTGACTCCACATACAAGGAGTGTAGGTCAACGTTAGGAATTCTGAGTTGTAGCAAACCACCTGTAAACCACCTTTCCGAATTAACGCTTGTTTTCAGCCTACGCCGGAAGATCGATCTTTCGTCGTTGGAAATATAAACATACCTTCCAAAAGTTGAAATGTACGTAGTTTTGAAAACCAACTGATCCTTGCCCAACCTCGCGAATTTGAAACCTCTGACCCCTGCCTATTGAGGCTTTGCCTTGAGCGATCTGATCGTTGGCTAATTAGAGATGCCATCTGCATCCGGTCATCGACTGAACTCCGCATAGGAGATCACGTTTTGTCAGCCAGACCGCCTCTTTGATTTTCGACTCATTCCGAAGTTAAAAGATTTAATGATTTTTCCACATTTGTGCGAAAAGCGAAAGTAACGAACTCAAAGTATTCCATGATTTTCCTATGTTATGCGAAAAGCGAAATTTATGAATTTAATTAGAATTTAACTCGAATTACAGTCTTATTATATATATACTCATTACATAATCAAACATCCTCACATACCCAACCATTACGAATCACCTATTTTTAGTAGTTATTAAGATCATTTACTATGTTGCCATATCGGATTTAATTTTTGTTTTAAGGGAATAATGTTGAAGTTTAGATAAAAGAACAATAATGGACTCAATGCTAGCTCGCGCGTTTTCGTAAAAGGTCAAAAGGGGTCTTCGAAGAACGGCTATTCCGTGAGGATGACCAAAAGCAGGGTGGGTTCAGACTCCGCATGACATCTGCGGACATATACACCGATGTCTCTCCGTTTTCCTTGGTTCTCACTTCCCTTTCCTCTTTATCCTTCTTTCCTTTCGCTTCCCTCTCTCTTCCTGTTCTCTATCCTCTTTAGCTTCGTATCTTCTTCTCGTCAAATCTACCGTTCTAGCACAAGTCGCAGCACGCTAAATTCTGGCAATATTATTGGTAATTGAAGCCTCGAGTCTGGGTTGATCTGAGGGAGCAACAACTCCACCCCCAAAGCCGACGAGCTAGAGCCGGATAATTATTAGCGTGCCCAGCTCTCTCAAATCGTAACGCCCGTTTTCGAACAGGACTCGTTGCACGTTACAGCATCGCTCGCAAGCGGAGCGCATCGTCGGCCTTCGGACGCTCGGACGCTCGGACCCCGCCGCCGACATGGGCATGTGCGACCACGTGTACCAGCCGGATCTCGAGCAGAACCAGAAGTCCCTGTCCCAGTACCCGTTCCAGTTCCATCTCGCTGCAACGAAGTGGGTAATGTCCGCCCAGAAGCCCTCTAAAAAATGATTCGCTGCAAAAAATGATGTCCCTCCAAACACTAAACATTCGCTGCAACCACCAAGAATAATATGATAATAAATATTATAGTGTATTGGTGGTAAGACGCCGAAAAAAAAAAAAAATAAATAAAAAATGTAACGAATTGCTTCCGTGTTCAAAAGGAAAAAAAAGCTTACCATGATAACACTATCACGGGAAACTGGGGTGCCGGTCGAATATTTAAGGCCGATAGTAATGTGCAGCGATGGGTACAAAAAAGTTGGGACCCGCATGTGGGCCGCCAAGAGTGATGCAGAGAAGCTGGAGGACATCAACCAATAACTACGCTTTTTTTTAATTTTAATATTTATATTTATTTTTAATATTTAATATTTTAATTTAAATATTGTTAATAGCTTATTATAATACCTATCTAAGGATTTGGACACTCCCAAAAGTATTGCAGACTCCCACCAAAATGCGTCAGTGACCACAGCTCAACTGAGTGCACCAAAGCCAAAGCGGAACCTGTCTGGTGCGTCAACTGCAAGGAAAACCACGCTGCTTCCTATAAAGGCTATAAAGGTATACCAGAAGGTCAAGGAGATCCATTCACCTAAGCCAAGGCCCATTCCACAAGCTGCAAGTCGCCCTTCACCCAAAGTTGTGCCAGATATCTCATTTGCCAGCAACTGCCCGCCACACCCAACTCCGCACCGAGTCAAACCAACTCCAGAATGGATCGCATGGAGGCCATGATGGAGAAAGTGCTCGACCAAATTGCTGCCATGAGGCAATTGTTCTCATCTCTCCTGGCGCAGCAATGCAAATAAATCTCCATACATATATGGAATGCGAACGGCCTGTGCTCAAGCAGGCCAGTGGTGGAGCAATACCTAAAAACAAACAAAGTAGACATTCTCCTCGTATCGGAAACCCACTTTTCCCACTCATCCTACTTCTCAATCAGCGGCTACGATGTCATAGCCGTAAACCACCCCAATGGCACCGCCCGCGGAGGAGCGGCCGTTATTATCAGAAGCGGTATCAAGTATATCGAACTACCACCTCATCAGGAACTTTGGGCCCAGTCAGTTAAGGTCAGAATCATCAGCCCGACCGGTGACATCACAATCGCTTCAGTGTACTGTCCACCAAGACACCTTATAGGGCAAGCCTCCTTTAACGAGCTTCTGAACAGCCTTGGACCGAGGTTTATTGCTGGAGGTGATTTCAATGCCAAATACACATGGTGGGGCTCAGGATTATCAGTCTCAGAGGCAAAGCGCTCTACAAATGTATCAGACAAAATTGACTGCCACTCTGACGGGGAACCCACCTACTGGCCCACAGACATTAACAAGCTACCAGACGTACTCAACATTGCTCTGTCCAAGGGAATCGACAGGCATAAAATCCACACTAGCAATGTGTGACGGGCTGCTAGTTAACAGGAGCTGTTAATCCTACGGTTCTGTTATAAGCTTGGCAATGACAGACGAAAAAAGAGGATCGACGCAGAGCACATAAAATTGAGAACTCTATATATATTTTCAACTCTTATTATCAATAAACACTACAATACTACTCAAAAGCCATCCCTTCACAGTTCAGAAGTGGGATCATTAGAGTTGGTTATGTGTAGAGCGGAAAAGTTTTAAGAGAAACTCAAGAAAAGCGGCAACGTGGCGCACGTGGCGGTCCTGGGGGTCGTCGGGTCGGTGTTGCGGAGTTTTAATGCACTCCGAGGTGAAGGAATGTTGCGGAGGTTTAATGCGCTCCGAGGAGAAGAAAGGTTGCGGAGGTTTAATGCGCTCCGAGGAGGATGAGAGGATTGCTGGGCGGTTGGTGTCTGCTGCTACTGCTTACCTCTCCACTGGCCGGAGCCGAACTAATGGAGCTTTTGGCTGTAGCTACCGAGGCTATGGCCCTCGACCGGCCGGCGCCGAACTGGTCCTGATCGCTCTGGCGGAGCCCCTTTTATTTCTGAAAAGCAGCTGATCCGTACGGCATGTTCCTAGCGCGTTGTGCTGATCAGCTGGTTTTCGTGCTGGTGTGTCCCTAACGCGTTTGTGCGAATCGGCTGATAGTGTGCCCGTTGGTGTTTGGGGTATGGTCACACTTGGGCTGGTCAGCTGTGGTTGGTTTTATGTTTCTTTCGATTTTTTCTTATTGTTTGTTCTTTTTCTGTTTATTTATTTTATCCTTATGTGGCAGGTCTTCATTTATTGTCTCTTATATTCTAGTGTGCTTAGTCTTCAGGGTTTCTTCTTGTTGTGGTGTTTGTGGCGCCGGTGCTTGGTCTTCCTGGCGCTGGGCGTCACACTCCCCCCTCCTTTCCCAGTGGGGCGTTGTCGGTTGACTTTTCTTGTGTCGTTTGAAACCAGGCGCTGATGCGGACATCTCCAGCTCGGCCGATCTTGAACCGCCGTTGAGTGTGTTTCGGGCGGTCGTGGAGTTCCGCTTTGACTATTTCGATCGATGTGTTCGATAGTTCGACTTTTCGGGACGTTCCATTCGCTCGGGATGGTGCCCCTCTGGCTGGGCTTCCGGGGTTCCGGTTCCGGCGTTGGCCGCTCGGGGTTGAGGTCCAGCACGTCCCTGTCCGATTCCTCTTCTTCCGTTTGTTTGGCTTGGTATGTGTCGGTATAATCTTCCGTGCTTTATGGTATCATCTCTACTTGGTTCCATTTGTTTTGATACCAATCGCCTTCTAAGATTTCTGCTATTCGGGTTTCTTCGCGTGGTAAGCGGGATAGTCCGTCCGCCACTGCGTTCAACTTGCCTTTGCTATATCGTATTTCGAATGAGAATGGTTGTAGTCCCAATGCCCATCTTGCTATTCGTCCGGATGGGCTTTCGATGGAATTTAACCCTTTGAGGGCTAGGTGACCTGTACTTACAATAAATTGATAGCCTTCTAGGTACATCCTCATTTTGTGTATACCCCCGTAGATGGCCAGGCATTCTTTTTCCGTTGCGGAGTATTTGGTTTCCTCGCTTTTGAGCTTGCGGCTTGCGTAGGAATTTACATGTTCTCCGTCCGCCTCTTCTTGTGTCAACACCGCTGCTAGGCCGCAGTCGCTTGCGTCTGTTTGGAGGATGAATGTTTTCCTGAAGTCTGGGCATGCCAATATTGGTTGGTCGTTTTGTTGGTTGTTCCATTGGCGACTTGTAACCTTGGCTCTTGGTTCTCGGGCTTTTCCCTCGTGATTGGTTATTTGCTAGTTTTTCTAGCCTCTCTCGAATCAGTGTTGGGAGGTCTGTTCTCTCCGTGAATTTTATCAGTTGTTTCTTTTGGATCTCTATTCCTTCCAGTTGTTCCAATCCGAATTTCTCGCAATAGTTTTGCAACTCTAGTTTCGTTACTTGGTTTATCCACTGTTTTGCCATCTTGACCTTTGAGATTATGCTCCTTATGCTACCACAACCTGCTCGGGCGCCACTGTGACCACGAAATTAGTTATGAACTATTAGTTATGCACCATGAACCAATAAACCTCGATGAATCGGTGCTGCAGAATATTCGTGCAAATACTGCGATTGACTGCGATATTGTTTCGGATTGCATACCACTCAATGCTACGGAGTCGGTGCAACAGAATATTACTTCTGATCGATTGGAAATAGATGATTTGGCTGAGCCAGTGCACCACGTGGACGTGGTGGAGCAGGAGGTTGGGGAGGATTCGGTCATTTGTGAGTAAATAAGTAAAATTTAAAAAAAAACCATATAATAACTTCTTAATTCTCCAGCCATGATTATGGAAGAAATGGTAAACACTGAAAGTGAAGATTGTCGAAATGACAATTCCATAACACCTACTCCCCCTAAGGCTCCCGTACGTGCCAGCAAGTGCAAATTATGCGCCAAAATAATTGGAAATACCAACTCCTTGACCAACCACGTAATGACCCAACATTACACCGCGATAAAATCTATGGTGTCAAGGAACTCGATCTGGCGATGGACGGGGAGAAGGCAAAGACTGAGCGACGCATCGCTCGCAAGCGGAGCGCATCGTCGGCCTTCGGACGCTCGGACCCCGCCGCCGACATGGGCATGTGCGACCACGTGTACCAGCCGGATCTCGAGCAGAACCAGAAGTCCCAGTCCCAGTCCCAGTACCCGTTCCAGTTCCATCTCGCTGCAACGAAGTGGGTAATGTCCGCCCAGAAGCCCTCTAAAAACTGATTCGCTGCAAAAAATGATGTCCCTCCAAACACTAAACATTCGCTGCAACCACCAAGAATAATATGATAATAAATATTATAGTGTATTGGTGGTAAGACGCCAAAAAAAAAAAAAAAAAAAAAAAAACGAATTGCTTCCGTGTTCAAAAGGAAAAAAAAGCTTACCATGATAACACTATCACGGGAAACTGGGGTGCCGGTCGAATATTTAAGGCCGATAGTAATGTGCAGCGATGGGTACAAAAAAGTTGGGACCCGCATGTGGGCCGCCAAGAGTGATGCAGAGAAGCTGGAGGACATCAACCAATAACTACGCTTTTTTTTTTTTTTTTTTAATTTTAATATTTATATTTATTTTTAATATTTTAATTTAAATATTGTTAATAGCTTATTATAATACCTATCTACGATAATTAAATATAGTTTCTACTTTGAAAAAATTATGCTGGTTATGAATTAGTGGACTGTATAATCTTTTAATATATTGAGCTTATTTATTTAAATATATTGGTTATTTAATATGGGTGGTTATGTTACACATGTATATAGCGGGGGGTGTCTATGATGCGGCGGTATAAACTATGCGTGCAGTGGGTTTCATCTAGAAATTTCTACTAACTTCCACTCCACAAAAGAAGTCGAGCCAAAAGGGAATTGAAAGATCAGGCGATGCGACGGTCCAATGCAAAACGGTACACATCGTTGTATGCGTGTGCAGCTGCGGGCTTTAGCTATACGTGTGAGAACATTACAGCTATGTTTTGGACACAAGCAATAACAACACAGGGGATGCCGTAAAAATAGTTACTGCTAAGGGTGCAATACAATCATGAGCGTATGAATAGGGCAGTTGTAATATACATGAACATTGAACTAAAAACTACGAGGCTCATTTCTCAAAAAATGCCATTGGCAATCTTGGGAACGTGCCCTACGCTGTTGATTTGGCTTGAGTAGAAAAACTCGCCTGTTATCCGTAAATGTAACGACTGAAAATAAACCGATCTTATGTAGGATTCGGCAAATTGTGTCGGCAATTTTGTTCCATATTTTGGCCATTCTCCAATCTTTTTCTTTTTTAGCCATACCCATCATCTATATTCAAATTGTTGTGGTCTGATGCCCTGGGATTTTTTCGTCGTTTATGGCTGCGGATCGGTGGGGCACATGTTTGATACATGTGTACCTCATTGAGCTGACAAAAACATCTAATTTTCAAATGCAGTGTAAAACTTTGTTTGTTTGTTTGTGGCACATGTGATACATCGACAGTCTCATCTAATAGTCTCAAAGGATCATCTAATTTTCAAATATTTATGTATAACTTTGTACCTCGTCGGAATTCTTACAATAATTTTGAAACAAACTATAAGTCAACCTTCTTCCTATTGATCTTTTAGATATGCAAATTGTTAATTTTGGCAAACGTAACGTGGTAGTAGTGGTAGTCTCTATAAGGACTCTCTATTAATTAATGCTCCAATCTGTGCATAGTTGTGAAATGGAACCAAACAAAACAAAACAGAACTGGAACCACGACAAAGTTGTTGCTGTTGTGTGCCAGTACCTACGAGTAGTTAAATGAAATTCTTTCCATGATTCCAGCTATAAGGTATCGAGGATCAGGTTCGAGTATTCCATGTTGGACAAGCGTGAAAGAAACAATGAAAACAAACAATCTTCTTTACGAAACCGCGTTTTTAACGAATCACGTACATACATACGTAGTGGATGCCAGACATTTTCGTAAGAGTTGTGGGGGCTTAATACGATATTGAGTTGATATCATTTATGTCAATTGATTGCGCAATATTAACCTCAAGAATTTACTGAGATACCCCGAATATCGTTTAATATGAATTAGTCTATTGAATATTTATTACCCTAATAGAATCTTGGACATGAATTACAGACGGTATTCTTACAACCAACCAAACAACCAACCAACCAATCTAACAAACAAACAAACAGTGAAACAGAAAATCATACTTTATACGATAGCAAACCATTCAAAGAAGACGGTTACTTTTAATCCAAAATTTAAACAAAGCGAACAATTATGAATAACATGTTTTAGTAGTGTCAATAATTTACACCACCCTCCAATGCGCGTAAAGATAGTTAGAAGCGGTGCAATACAATCATGAGCGTATGAATAGGGCAGTTGTAATATACATGAACATTGAACTAAAAACTACGAGGCTCATTTCTCAAAAAATGCCATTGGCAATCTTGGGAACGTGCCCTACGCTGTTGATTTGGCTTGAGTAGAAAAACTCGCCTGTTATCCGTAAATGTAACGACTGAAAATAAACTTATTGAAAAATATGTAGGAGTATTTAAATTGTGTGGGCGCCTTTACATTTTGTTCCATATTTTGTAACTTCGAAATCTCTTTTCTTTTTGCAGCCATACCCATCATCTATATACTGGCCATTGTGCCCGGTCTGATGCCCTGGGACAGTGGCTTTAAGTTTCTGTCGTTCTGCCATGTCTTCGGATCGGTGGCACCGTGGTGCGGCAGCTTCGTCTACCATCTGTTCATGAACATCGAAAAGGGCGAGAATGTGTACTATACACTGCTCAAGCTGGACATGGTCGGGATCTGGGTGAGCCAGAGCTTTGGTGAGTGTAATCGGCAGAGACTCCCCACTCGTAGTATCTCCAGACACCCAGAAGCATTATGGCGATAAAGATTAGGCAGGCGAGAGCTTGAGCAATGGCTCCCATCTTCGGTTGTTTCTCGACTGATCTGAACATTTTGGCTGGGAATCGGCGGGGTCTTATCGGTAGGCGGCCTCTCGCTCTCTCATCACACTATCTCTCTTCCGCTGTCTCATTGCAGGTGCCTTGCCCCTGGTGACCGCCACAACGCTGTGCTTCACGCCCGTCCTCAAGTGGCTAATCATCAGCTCCTATTGCTTGCTCTCGCTGTGGGGCCTCTGAGTGATGACTCATACTCGTACATAGGACATAAAGACATAACATAAAGACAAAAGCGTTACTTGAGTATATACCGTGTATAATGTTGCAGTAACAATATACATATGTATATCTAGTTATAGGCCATACATATACATATATATATGAACTGTATAGTAAATATAGTACATACTTCGACTGTGGTATTAAGCATTAAGGTTATATAAATTACTGAAATGAAAGGAAATGAGAAGCTGATTGAAAAGAAGCCGATCGTCGATGGATGATGATGGGTAGTAATATATTGTATGAGTAATAATGATTTGAATGATGTTGATACATGTGTACCTCATTGTGCTTACGACAAAAACATCTAATTTTCAAATATTGTATGTATAACTTTGTACCTCGTCGAGAATTCTTACAATAAGGACACACACCTATAAGCTAACCTTCTTCCTAGTTGATCTTTTTAGATATGCAAATTGTTAATTTTTGGCAAACGTAACGTGGTAGTAGTGGTAGTCTCTATAAGGACTCTCTATTAATTAATGCTCCAATCTGTGCATAGTTGTGAAATGGAACCAAACAAAACAAAACAGAACTGGAACCACGACAAAGTTGTTGCTGTTGTGTGCCAGTACCTACGAGTAGTTATATGAAGAGGATTCCATGATTCCAGGAGTCGAGGTATCGAGGAGTCAGGTGTCGAGTATTCCATGTTGGACAAGCGTGAAAGTGAAACAATGAAAACAAACAATCTTCTGGCTAAACCGCTGCTGCAACGAATCACGTACATACATACGTAGTGCATGCTAGACATATAGTAAGAGTACTTAAACTTAATACGATATTGAGTTGATATCATTTATGTCAATTGATTGCGCAATATTAACCTCAAGTATTTACTGAGCTCCCCGAATATATTTAATATGAATTAGTAAAATTGCAATATTTATTACCCTAGAATCTTGGGCATGAATTAGGGAAGGTATTCTTACAACCAACCAAACAACCAACCAACCAACTAACAAACAAACAAACAGTGAAACAGAAAATCATACTAGATACGATAGCAAACCATTCAAAGAAGTCGGTCTACTTTTAATCCAAAATGCGAAGCAAAGCGAACAATTATGAGTAACATGTTTTAGTAGTGTCAATAATTTACACCACCCTCCAATGAGAGAGAGAGAGAACCGAGGAAATCTAACAAATGAAACGTAAGCTAACAAACCAAACTAATTCAACAAAGCAATAATTAATAATTAATAGGCAAACTCAATGCTTTTAAGTTACAAAAGTTGCTACTAGTTTTAAGTAACAATTATAAAAATATTGTCATATGATTTTCTGAGAAGAGAAGGTTAACAAGTGAAAATAATAAACGATCAAAAAACAAATACGAGTTTGAATTTCAATTTGAAAATGCAGATACACAGAGTTTACTGTAGGTGGCGCTGCGTCTCTTGAAGTATGGTTTTTACATTTCCGCCAGATAACGCTAGTTGATATTCGGTTGGTCTGGCAGCGCTAGCTCACTTTTAAATTACGTTTTTGAATCGTGGTTCACAAAAGCAGCTAAGAAATCGCAGAAAAACTTGAATAATTTTATAATTTAAAGTTTATTAAATTCTTTAGTAAATTCTTACATTCGCGGCATGCCTTTTATAGACAATATGAACCTTTATACCTCTTCTATACTCACTTCCTCTGTAACATGCAAGTGTCTGACTAGTTTTATTTTATAAATATGATTGATTTAGATACGATTTTAACGCTTTTGATTAATGCGCGTTCTATAATTAGATGCGGATACACACTCATAGTATATGAAGACTTTATACATATATAGTATGTATATTTAAAAAATTTACAAAAATGGAAAACTTATCCGAAGCTAGTAGCACTTTAAAATTCCTAATTGCTTTTTCGCATGTATTATAGTGTGTAGTGTGTGGTAGTATATGCCTATATAAATATGTAATTCGTTAAAGTAAAAACTGCATTGCACATTTTGTCGGTCTTTTCTTGTTTTTTTCATTTCCTTAGCTTTCCTATATGTAATGTATATATGTGTATTTCTGTTGCGTTACTGATTTTTGATTAGCATTCAGTGTTTTGGTTTTAGTGTTTGATTCTTTCAATATAAAACTTTGTTCATCTTTATTCTCTTATCATATTTATGCACACTCTGCGTAGTAGTAGTAACTTTAGAGACAATTCCCGTATAAATATTGCCGATACAATACAAATAGTGCAAATAATACTTAAACTAAACATTAAAACACATTTTTAAGCAACCTATTCCATTACAACATTCGTTTCAGTTGCGCTTTGGACTCGCAGCAAACATTTGGCACCAAAAAGAATTACAATAACTTAAAGGTATTTATGCTAAACACAATAAAATATAATAAATAAACGATACACACATTATAACTTAACGAAATTCAATCTCACTCTCTGTGGGTCCCCATTGACTCTCTCTTAGCGCTGTGCGTAGGAGAAGTCCGTCTGGGCCTGTGCATCCTGACTGCTCTGGGGCTGATGATGATGCTGGTGCAGATGGTGATGATGCTGGCAGCCGGAAGCCTGATCCACCTGATAGGCGAGGGTCTGCCGCTCTAGCGTGGAGAACCTCGAAGATATCATCATTTCCTGCTGATTCTGCACCACCGAGAAGCTCAGGCCACACGAGCAATGCTCAATGTGGGGCTGAGGCGTCGCCTGTCCTGGGGTGGCATGCACTAGAGCCTGCTCCGTGATGATTGTAGGTGGCGGCGATGGCGACGACATACAGTCCTGACAGTAGTGTGCCGCTGCTGCTGGTGCAGGCGAATCGGGTAGGACTATGACTGCGGCTGCTGGGTGCTGATGGAACTGGTTGAACGAGGGCGGCGGCGGTGGAGGCGGTGGAGGTGTCATCGAGTGGGTGGAGCTGGAGTCCGAGGTCTCAGTGGCCGTGTCTGTGGTGGTGCTGGTTGAAGTTGATGTGGAAGAAGATGGCTTGTGTGGCTGATGTGGCTGATCGGGTGGATGATGGCAGCGACATATTGTAACTCAAAAAGTGCCGCCATCGTGCTGGTGACTAGATGCCAATGAGGATGTCAATGCGGATGCCGGTGGGGCTGTGATTGTGCTTGCGCTTGTGCCTGTGCCTGTTGATGTAACGGCGGCCTCGACAGCAGACGACAATGGTGCTAAGGCTGAGGCCGGAGCCACTGCCACTCCGTTTACCGGCTGGTGTTGCAATGAGCTATAGCCATCGCCCTCGTCATCGCCATTCTGCTGCAGCTGCTGCCCCAGCGTTTGATGATGATAATGATGATTGTTGATGGAATGATTCTGATTCTGACTGTGATTGAGTTGTGTGTAAGCTTGTGTGTGTTGGGATTGGGTGGGTGTGCCAGTGCCAGTACCAGTGCCTCTTCGCTGGCCAGCACTCCATTGCTCGATACCCCCAACGATTTTGGCGGAATGGGCGGCGGTGGCACCGGCATATCCTCCACGTCAAACGAACTCGTCGAGCTCTCCCGCTGTGTGATATTCATCGAGGTGACCGTGGCATGCATGTCCAAGCTGCCGTTGGAGCTGATGCGGCAGTGCTCGCGATGATGCACAGTACTGGCCGCCGAAATCGAAGACGAGTCCTCGCTGAGATTATTGAGATTCATGTTGTTCAGCTCCCGCGAGCTGGTCGTAGAGATGCCCGAGTCGCGGAAATCGTTTGGGACAAAGCAGACATTCAGATGTCCACCGCCGCCGTCCTGGAAGTTGGGCGGCAACGAGTGCGGCTGCTGATCCGCCTCGGGATCGTCGAAGCTGATGTCTACTACGGCGTACTTCTGGCCATGTTGCTGCTGCTGGGATGAGTGACGACGGCCAATGCCATCGCCGCCTCCAAAATCGTTGAAAATCATCGGATTCGATGCTCGCTTGTCCGGCGTAATTCCGCGGGGAGGCAGCGGCGGAGCGTTCGGGGAGTTTACTGCCGGCTGCCGCTTGGGCGGCACCTCTGGACTGTCCATCATGGCTCCTCCTCCTCCGTTGACTATAAAGTTCTGGGATCGCGGCCGATTGGGCACTGGAGGTGCCGCAGCACTCTCGTCCAGCGGTATGGTGAGGCTTTCCTTGCTCAGAGTCTGATACGAATTAAGGGGATCGACAGGCCGCACAGTGTCGCCTGGTCTCGTGTAGATCTCATCCAGCTCGTAGACATAGTTAGCATTGGGATTGGCATTCTGGCTGGAGGAGGAGGAAGATGCTGCAGCCTGCGCTGTGCGCTGCTCTGTGGGTAGCGGCGGCAGTGGCGTGTTCACAATGCTGTCCGAATGCTGACGCTTGAGGCGACCCATGCCCGAAAGACTTTGCTTCAGCTGTGAAAATCTCTCTAGAAGGCGATTGTGCAGCGGCTGAACGCCGCTGGGAGCCAACTGTCCATGCAGCTCCAGTGCCTGCTCCAGAATTTGAATTTGTTCGAGGATCAGAGCCTTCAGGCGCTGCACATTCACCTGCTGGCCGGCACCCTGTGGCGACTTGAGGAACTGATCCGAGAAGAAGGCCTCCTGATACTTGCTGATGCCGCCCATCACATTGGCATCGATGGTACCCTGCAGGCGCATCGAGAAAGGATTGATATTCCGCTTGGGATCGCGTCTGTACTGGACAATCAGCTCGGACAGCTCCTTTCCCGCATTGCTGATGATCTCACAAGCATATTCCACGGGCGTCAGCTCCTGCACCGACTTCTGCTTGACCTCGAACCAGCGCAGAATCCCCGGAAGCGGACTGGCTATATCCAGGATCGTGCGCTCTATCCACAGCGACTTGAACTCGTTGTCCTTGTCAATGGGTCCCTTGTACATGGGTCGATCGTAGATGAATCTTGTCACATCATTCACCTCGTAGAAACGGGCTATTTTCTCCGGTACCGGCACCATGGCCGTCTTCAACGCCTGAGCATCGCCCATGGGCCGGACATTACTGATCTGTATATACTGATCGGGCGCATTGAGAATGGCGCTATCGGGTGGACTATTATTACCCAGAATCTGGGCACTGGGAAACTCCGTTTGCAGGCGCTGCGTAAAGGCACCGATGCGCTCATACTCGAGGCCGCGATACACAAACTGTTTGTTCTGTAACAAGCACAAAAAATGAGCAATAGATCTTGAAGAGATCTTGAATCAATGACTCACCCTCACAAACAGCGGCAGACCCATTCCATAGAAACCCACTCGAAAGTATTCCGGCTCTGGTCGGAGCTGCGTTAAAATATTCTGAAAGAATTTGGCCTCCTGAATGAGTATTTCGCTCAGTTTGTTGTAGTCAAAGCGGCGCGTTTCGTAGAGTTGCGCCAGCTCTTTGCACAGCGGAATGCCTTTCTCCCAGCATTTGCCCTTGTCGAAATATTTGAGGATCTGCAATGCATGAGAGTTGTTCTATAAACATATGTACATATATGGCATACATGAAGATCATATATGCTGGATTATTAGGATTATTCTCAGTGCAGTTCTTCCTCGTTTCCTTTACTTGGTTGTCCGTTATTCTTGTTCCTTTCCTATTCAATTACTGTCTATTGAAGGACTCGCTCAGAGAGGTCATCGTAGTAGCGAGATAATGAGAGCTTAGAGCTTAATTAGATAATTTTTGGCTTAGAGGGAAGGCTTTGAAATGATTGGCAGTTCGTTTTGAGAGTAAAAACAAGTGAAACCCCAACTAATATTGATCCAAGCAAAACTGGAATAACAAGAGATTATATATGTATTTGCTATGTACCTCATGGTATAGTCGCTCTTTTCGCTGCCACTCTGGTTGGCCACTATTGTCGAAGGGGGCAAAGCTCTGGGTCTCCCGATCCCAAGACAACATGGAAGCGTACAATTTGAGGGTGAAGCCAGCCTCCGTGTAGTTCTCTGCCTGCAAGTGCAGGTTGTGCAGCTTATAAATGTATCTGAAAGGACATTGCGGAATAATTAGCAAGAGATTAGCTGGAAAAATTAAAAAATACTGGTATCGGTATCGGTATACCCACCTCAGATACATCTCTTTGCGATTGATTTCGTTTTTGTAAAAGTTCAAGAGGTTCACAGTGCAGGTCATGCGCTTGTCGCGATTCTCCTCGCCCTGCATCACACTGCGATAGTCGAGCAGTCGCTCCAGGAGTCGTGTGACGGAGCCTATAAACGCAATGCCGGCATCCTTCCAGTTGGGATTCTCCACTTGGACTTTCTCCAGCAAGCTGGCAAGGGATTAAATTAGGGATTAGTTATAGGTGGGTAGAGGGAATCGGAACATCTAAAGAATATCACAGAAAGAGAGAGGCGTAAAGGGTGGTTTGCGGTTTAAACTTACACCAAGCTGAGATGTTCCCTTTTTTTGTCATGGATGGCGGATTGCAATGCGAGTGTGAAGTGAATTATATATATATTTACAGACATTTACATTGACATTTATATGTGTACATTCCAGGAGGAATCGGTGCCATAACTTACATGGTACTGAAGAGCTCCCTGTACTCGTCATCCCCTTTGTTCTCGCTGATCAACAGATCCAATTTGTCGATGAGTTCGCTCTCCACCAGGCGGAAGGAACCGCGCGCCGCCTGCTTGGGAACAGATGGTTAGAATCGTTCTTTGAATATGGATGTATTTACTCTATTTCACCCTCACCTGCTCGCACTGCATCATATCGTAAAAGACCGAAAGCGTTGCCTTTCTCAATGCAGGCTCTGGCACTAGTGTGACCTCCAGAAAGGGCCCCACCATCGAGGGTATAAAGTGGAGCTTCTGTTCGCCCAACTGTGACCACATGCTCAGGATCTGGAAGCCCATTAGGACGCGCATATCCCCATGCGAGTGGAGGATCTTCAGTCGCTTGGGCTCTCGGTACTGCTCCAGCTGCAGCGACGGCTGCGTGAGGAAGGAGACCGCGAGACTGAAGTAGCTCCACCACAGCTGCGAATCGAAGGCCTGGGCACCCAGGAAGCGATAGACCAGAGGTTTGGCAAACTCCTCGAGTGACATGCGTAGCACATCATTGGCGGCCAGCTTCATCACCAGCCAATCGTTGGGGAAGACGTGCCAGTCCTGGGTGAGCAGCTCCTCGTACACCAGCAAGGACTTGCTTAGGAACTCCTTGAGGTCACGCGGGTCCTTGTGGTTGGGACTAAGCTCGTCCCAGTAGCGTTTGTAGTGCGTCTCATCGAGCAGCTGCAGCAGCCCCAGCAGGCAGGACACAAGCTGCGGCAGCACCGCATTGGAGCCCTCCATAATGATGCTGATGGTGCGTATCAGGATCCCGAGTATGTTCTTGCACAGCGAGTCCAGATCGTGCTGCAGTGTGTTGGTGACCTTCTCCCGCTGCTCGCGCTGCAGGTCGAACAGCTGGCTAAGAATCTCCGAGAGAATTTCGGCGCAGAGGCGCAGCTCATCGCGACGACTCAGATGCATGCGGAGGTGCTTGCAGGCCACCGACAGCACCACAGTGCGGGAATCTAAACAAAGATACAAATTTGATATTAAATATAGTCCGATAGATTCAGGCGTTACAGGATTACCATCTTCGTGAAAGAGCTCTCCGGACACCAGATCCTTGACCGCATGCAGCTTGGCCTGAATCAAACGTATTGGAGCACCACGCGGTATGGCGTCCAGCATATTCCGCGCCAGCATGCCCAGCTCTGGTGCTGGCAGCGTGTCCTTCAGCTGTTCCAGGACCACACCCGTCGAGTTAAGCAGCGCCTCTTGTGTGGGTATGATGACATCGTACGAGGGCACTGCCAGCATCCCATTGAGGGCCGTGAACAGCGAATGGAGGTCCCTGCGGAACGAGTCCTCGTACTGGCCGCCAGTGGCGCGCGCGAAAAGACGCCGCGATTGGATCAGCAGCTTGAAGATGTACTCCAACGAGCCGAAGCACTTCTGGAACGGGTCCGGATGCTCTGCCTTGGTCATAAAGACGGCCATGTGCTCCACGGATGTGATGAGGCCCTTGTAGACGAGAGCGGCCGCAAAGTGATTTTCGATATACTCGTTCATCACGGGCCGAAAGTGCTGGAACTTGTTGCTCTGCAGCAGACTGAAGATGCTCACGAGGACGTGGAAAACCAGTCCCGAGTGCTGGGTGCTGTTCCCCTCCTCGTTGGAGAACATGGCAAACAGGGCGTCGAGCACGTCCTGCAGGAACTTCACGAGCTCCTCGTCGTTCAGACGCAGCACTCCCGTCAGCGAGTCCTGTATGGTGTCGGGATGCGCACGCCACTGAAGCAGCGAGAGTAGATCCGCGTTTTGGGTTAGCTTCGTGGAGCAGAGCAGGGAGCGCAGGACAAAGACTTCTTTGGAGCTGCGACTAAAGCATCCCCCGCAATCCATCTTGGCCTGCGCGTCTCTGGGGCGGCACTGGAGTCGCAGGTAGTTGGAGGCCTGCAGCTTGGCAGGATCCTCGCACTTGTACACATACAACTCGTGCTGGCCATCGCCGAGGGTGGCGCCGCCCGTCTCCATTAGCCGCGCAAAGCTGAAGGCAAACAGCTTCGGCTCTGTCTTGTCCCGCGTCGAGCAGTGCCTGAACTCGAACCGCACATGGGCGGTGGCAAACTTATCGATGGGCACACTCAGGCGCAGCATTTCGTTCCAACTGGGGGCATTCTGATGGTACAGAATCATCGAGCGGTACTGGGGCTGGGCGTCCATCCCCGAGGCACCCCACAGGCAGTCGGTGAGCACATTGCCCGCCACGTCCAGCACCACAACAGTCACGAGGATGTTCTTGCCCGTGTTTTTGCCCCCGCGCTCGAATTCCCCACGTTCCAACGAGAGGAATAGATCGTTGCGCACATCGCCAGGCATAATGACATCGGGGAATCCCATCTTCCGTGTTATAGTGGAGCCCTGGAAGAGCAGCGGCTGCTCCTGGCGCGCCTGCCCCAGTCCGCCGTGCAACAGCTTCAAGGACACCACAATGCCCTGGGTACTCTGATTTCCCGTCTGGATGGGGGAGTACTTGCCACTGGACTTCTTGATCATCAACTCTGGCAGCAGATGAAAGTCCTTCTCCTCGCTCTGGTACAGCTTGAAGTTATACTCGCGCTCCTCGGAGGCGGGGGAGGCCTGCTCCAGACTGCTGTCAAAGTGCGCAATGTCTGCCAGGGAGAGGACGCCCACGCCAAAGGGTCGCCGATAGGTGGGCCCAGTGCCGTGGTTGCCACTCTTCTCGATCTTCTTGATGGAGTCCGACTGAATGATCTTTCCCACCCGCATCACAACGGCCACCAAATGGAGATCCTCATTGAGATCGGCGGCACCTTCAAAGCGAGAGAGAGAGAGATCATTAATGGTCATACCTCTCTCTTTCCCCTCTTTCCCGTTTCCTCTTACCCAAATCCGTAAAGACCGTACAATTGCTGTGCAACTTTTCGATGTAATTGGAGAAACCATCTCTGGAGATCTTCACCAGAAATCGTTCGGACAGCGGCCGCATGCGGCTACCATCATAGAGAAAGAAATAGACCTCCGCATCATCGCCACCGATGCGATGGCCAAAGTCTCGCATGCAAAAGTACAAATGATGGGTGAGTATCTTCCGTGGGGTCTTCCGCCTCAAGGTGCCGCGACTCTGTAAAGGATTAGATGAGTGAGTGATCAAACAGGGCTTATCAATCAGTCAATCAAGAGAGACTCCTCACCGACGAGGCCTTGGCATTGTCCGCACTGCTCACGTGGACATTGTACAGCTTGACGATACCAATGCCATGCGGATCCACGGCCAGGGGACCCTCGCGCGGCACCAGATCCAGTCCCAGTTTCCTGCAAATATCAGAAAAGTATTTCTTGGTTGAGTTATGTGGATGGGTGCGAAGCAGCTAAAACAACTTTTACACTTTGTCACGTTCCAAACTGGAAAGTTTCCCCCTCTCTGATACAGGGAATATCTCTATAAATTAATGGAGGAAAACCATTTGGAGCTTTTCGTAATTAATTGTCGTTTGAGCGGAGGAGTGGAGTCGTGCGGAGCGCCAAGAATTAAATACAAATTTGGTCAGTCATCATGAACGATGATCATTAATCACAGATCCCAGATCACAGATCGATCACACGTGTGCTGTATATTCCCATAAATAGAACAAAACGAAGATGGAAGGGAAAGGTAGAAGATGGACCGTGGAGAAGTTTATTTATAAGAAAATGGGAAGTTGCTTGAACGAGAGCTGCTTAAATCGGAAGAAATTCATTTAGAATGGAATATGGAAATGGATAGTTAGCTTTAATATCAAGATACTTTGGTTGGTAGACAGCCAATCGCTCAAAAGGAATATTTATCCTATAACAGATCATCGTGGAGTAGTCTAGTCTCGATCATTTCGGTTACACAAGTCACGCGTCATGCAGCAGTGCCCCTCGGTAACAAGCTTCACTCTTGATGTCAGCTGGAACATTTCTCGGTGTTCAAAGTTCCATCTTTATTTTAGGTACATTTAAATCTATCCCTTGGAAGGGGCCACAGGCTGTCTGAGCTCCCAACTGTTCCTATTTTTTTCCTGAGTTTTTTTATCAAAACAAAGTTGCCGAATGAAATGTACAAGCAATTAACTATAATGAAAAATTTATATTTTGAACCATCTCAAAGACAGATACACTGCTTCCGGATGGCCGTCCTTACTCCTCATCGTCCGAATCGAGAAGCTTCAGCAGTTCCTGCAGATACCCCTCGTCTTTTAAGTTCAAGCATGTGTTTGAGGACGCGGCATCGACTGCTTTTTGTGTCTTTGGCGCACTTCGCTAGGCCAAGCGAAAAAGCGCACACTGCAAAAGGTAGTGTCCAAACATCCAACAGCAAAATACATGTCGTGTGTCTAACGAGGCACATTGATGTATGACTCGAGACGAGGCTCAGTCCCACGAATGAAAAAACAAAATACATGTCGGGCACTTAAGGAGGGTCGATTTAGGTCTCGCCGATAAGGGTTTATTTCCGTTTTTCGTATTGTTGGATTGCTCAAAATGCATGATAATAGCCGTATGTAGATATGTATATAATAATACATCATAACTGATAGCTCCCAACCAATACTTTGTTCCTTCGCAGTACGTACGTGTACTTCCTTCCAAAACGTTTCAATCTATGCCCTAGAAACATTACCTCTCAATAGTAGAACCTCCAGAAAGTCGTACGATCGTGCGGTAATATAAATTTCAACATATCCACATATCGTATATGGAAACAAAGATCCATTCCATCCAACGCCTTGACTAATTCGAAGCCTACTCATGCATACGATACGACTGAGTGGTGACCCCCAAGAATCGAAGAAGAATCGACGTCAAACCTGTCATGACAGCCAGTCTAGAATGGAATCAACTTTCCCAAGAAACAAACTTGTTGTCGAATCAATATCAATTCAGTTCCAGTTCTATCGACAGAGATCGTATCTAAATGGTGGATACGATCGCTCATTAGGTGTTCACACTACGAGTATGTACGAGTATGTATCTTCTATGACCCAGTACGTGGGCTATGCCACAGCCTGCTGTTTCTGTTTGGGCTGTTCTTAACGGCTACCGAGTGAAATTTACATGATGATCATGATCTTGTGGATCATGGATTCTCATCGCTTTGGCCCGCATGACGCATAAATTTCGGCTGCTTACAGCCATATTTTCTGGCCGTGTGGCACACAGAGAACGAAAGAGAGAGACACAGACACACGGCTAATGGGTTCACGGCATTCCGGTGGCGCATGCGAGAAAGAGGCATCAGAGACCAGGGGCAAACGGAGCCACAGTTAGGAGCCAGGTCTACAGGCACAGCAGCCGAAACGAACCCAACAATCCAACGTCATCAGCAATATGTTGTTGGCAGCAACGTCGCGACGTCGTTGACGATGTTGCTACCTCGGCTACGCTGTGGCTTCTACCTGGCTTACGCAGAGAGCGAGATGGCCAACAAAGACAGACAGAGAGAGAGACAAAGGCAGAGGCAGAGCGTGGAGTGCAAGGGAGATGGCAGGCATATTTTACAAGCCTCTGGAATCGTCAGAAACCAGAGCCACAGCCAGAGACCAGAGCCGCCAGAACAAGTCAACGAAGAAGCCGTTTTGTTGTTAACGAGGCCTAAACGGCTTCGCTCTGGCTTCGCTCAGGTGAAATAATGGGAGAGCAGCTGAGAGCAAGAGCGAGAGCAGGAGAGCTCAAGTAAGTCTCCATTTTGGAACCGGAACCAGTTGAGAGAGAGAGAGAGAGAGATCGTTTTGAGGTATTTTCTCTTCTCTCTTGAGGTTTCTTGTGTTTCTGTGTGTGCGTTTGAGCCACCTCTGTTACGCCTTTTGGAGCTCTGGAGCTGTGGAGTTGACGTGACCAAAAAAAAAACAGGCAACACTCGGACTTGAAAATGTATCTCATGGATACAAATATGAGTGGAGAGCGTGCGAGAACGGTAGCCATTGTGGTAATGAACACTTTAAGTCGTTTTTAATTAAGAGCCCCCTGAAAGCCGAAAGCTCAACAGGTGAAAGGTACCCCGCCAGAAAAACAACAAAATATAGATTTATGGATTGGGATTTGGCAATTAGTTAAATCCCCATCGAAAAGTGTCGAAAATCTACGGCTACACGGCTCTGGGCACTAAAGATACAGATATCACACACCACAAGATGGAGGAGAATTCTGGGAGAGAGAGAGAGACCCCAAGACTCGCGACTCGCGGCTCGCACGACTCGAAACCCAAGGAGACAAGGAGACGATACAGAAAAATTTAATTATTTACACTTCGATAAGCAGAGCTGTCAACCACAAACAAAAAGCAGATGAAGAAAAAAAATACACCAACACGTTCGTTCGAGTTGTATCTATGGGTCGCGCAGCTGAGATACAGATACACCTCTCGCCTCGTATCACAATCACACATGCCATATATTTCGTATTTAATGTCTTTATAAAAGGTGCAGCGCAAAGATACATTTCAGGCAGGCAGGCAGGCAGCTAAACCCCGCAGGGGCATGCCACAGGGCCACAAGAGAGAAGAAGCAACAGCAGGAACAGACAATAAACAAACAGTGCAGGGTGTAGGGTGTAGGGTGTAGGGTGCAGGGTGCACGGTGCCGGGCGGTGTGGAGCTTAGGACATGGAAACAGCAGCACCATTGCCGTACCACCAGCAGCCATTTCTCGAAATGCCATTTCATTATTGCAAAAAGCCCGAAGAAGACGCTACCGCAGCTGAGTCATCGTGCAACCAGCAACTTGCTGCCAAAAGGAGTCGCAGCCAGAGTTGGAGCTGTAGCTGTAGCTTTAGCTGGAGATGAGGTGGGGGTCTTCTTCTGGTGGAATGCCTGGCAACAAGTTTCAGGCGGCGGCGTTGCTTGTCTAGCTCTCAGCATGCAAATGGATCTTCGTTTTGGAGAGGGTAGCGTACAGACCCTCTCTCCCTGTCTATGTGTGGAGTGTGTACGAGTGGTAGGATCTGCAGGCGGCGTCTGTTTGTATGGCTCGACAGATCAGCGACATATTTAACCCTGGAATACAAAGACGACGGACTCCCTCCCTCCTTGCAGATCCACTTGGCTCTGGCGGACACTTCAGAGCGGCGTCTGTTGGGATTGTCCAAGTGGAGATAAATTAAATGAACAGCAAACTTAAGTTCTTTTGGGATTTAATTGGAATATGGCATTTATAATGAGTCTGGAAGATGGTGTTTCAAAATACGGATAGTGCGAGGGATTATTTCATTAATTTTATTTCCTAAAACAATCGAAGGAAGTCAGCACTTGTATGCGAATTAAAATCATTTTACTTCCATTTTAAATTTCATTGATTGATCCTTAAATCTCTTCAAAATATTTCAAGATATTTGAGGATGAGCAATCCATTATAGGCTTTGGTAAAATAACCATTAACTTTCGCATTTAATTTCATTATAATATTCTAACAATATGTCTGTTATATAACAAAGTTTTAGGGTCGTCGCTCGATATTTTAATCAAAGCATATGTGGCCAACAATTAAATTATCTGACTGCCAAATGGTTTCTGCAAGTAAATTCTTGATAAATTGGGGCCCCTCGTGGTTATTTTTTTGTTTATTAAGCAAGTGAGACGGGGGTTGGCGCACTAGCGAAGCGTTGATTAGGTTGCTTGCCACCTAGTGTATAGTATATATAATATAGAAATATATATCACTGATAGGGAGATATATAATAATTATACATATGTTCCTAAACACAATAAAAACCAAAGAATACCTTAAAAATTTTTCTATAATGTTAAGATGTTCTTATGATTACACTACTCAACAAAATTGAACTTTTTTCGACGCTGTAAACCAAACCGACTTTTTTTTTAGATTTGGGGCCTTAAAATTGTTTAAAAATGTTTTTTTTTTTCAAAGATTTGTTAATTTAAAAAAAATTTTAATCTGGTATTTCTTTACTGTTTTTTTCAGAGTTAGTTCTTTTTTTCCACATCGCTTTGTAAATTTAATTCTGAAAATAAAGCCCAAGCTTTGTAGCTTAAGCGTATTGTCTGGAAAATATTAAGCTTTCAAATTCAAAATTGAGAATTTCTTGTGGTATTTTTCCCGAAATTTTGACTTTGAAAACTCGGAAAAAATCGAAATAAATTCATTCCTTTTGGTTTTGTATTTTTGTTGTAAAGGTACATTAATTGGGCGTCGTTTAAGGTATCGTTTGTAAATCTATGGATAAACGAATAGGGTGCAGCCGTTTGACCAAAGATAAGTTGTAATGATTTATATTTTATTCCAAGTGAAATAACTTAAAAACTTAAAAAAATACAGTATTTTAAATCATCTTCGATCCCATTTCAACATTTCGTTCGTTTCTTTAGACAAGTTCTTACGGATTAAGACCTGGGTGTTCCCAGGTGTTTAGAATTCATAATTTAAATTTTACTCTAAATATAAATACAAAATATAATGTAAAAAAGGATACGTAGAGTTCCATATAATTTCTTGGGCCCATGCTGCCTAATTCGTTCATTTCCTAGGGAGTCCCATCTCTTGTCTCTTGCCTCGTTCTTTGTTTGTTCTTTCATCCACTCTACGATCAAGGCGATAGAACAGAATACCATTCTAATAAAGCAATAAATTCTCTACCTTCCAGCAAGCGACAAACTAATCAATAGATACAAATACAGATTCAGATTCAGATACAGATACAGTGCGTGCTCTAAGCCGGACAAGCAGCTAGCACCGCTCTAGATTGAGTTAATGTCAGGGTAAAGCCGAGAACCCGTAGGTGGTAGCAGAAGGTAGGACAGACAGACAGGGTAACCCGAGGAGAGGTACGGTATGCGGTATGCGGTCGTATGTCGTATGGTAGGTACAAAACAAATCCGAAATGCAAATGCAGCTTGAGCGTAAACTCTGATTGTGAACCGGAACCACCACCGATCGCCATGATCACTGGTTCAGAGAGAGAGAGAGAGGGTGAGAGTGAGAGAGAAACAGAAAGAGAGCGCGGCCTGCCTGCTCTGTGGTGGCTTGGTATCTGTATCTGTGATTCGAGGCTCTGGGCACTGGCACTGGGCTCTGTCTGAGTACTGGCGACTGCTGGCGTCGTCAGTAGGTTTTTGAACGCCGCTGAGAGCAGCTGCATTACAATTTTCGAGAATACACGGGTATGGAGATGAAACTGAACAGAAACTTTAACAGAAACATCAGAAAACATAGCTCAGGAGCAGCAGTAGCTACAGAGTGCAGAGTACAGAGTGCAGAGTGTGGTGTGGTGCATGCAACACAAACACAATCGCAGAATGCAGTTCCCACAGCTGTGGAGGAGCTTCAAAAAAGTGCATGTACTGTCTGTGTTAGTGTGTATCTGCATGGGTGTGTGTGTGTGTCAGCGTGTATCTATGTGTGTGCGTACGAGTGTGTCTGTGTGTGTGTTTGTATAATAGAAATCTTGAACAATGCAGCAGCTAAAAACAGCTTTAAAAAACAACAAAAACAACACAAACAAAAACTGCAACAATGTGCAAATGCAAAAACAAGATTTCAGCGAAAATTACAACAACAACAACCAAAAAGCAAGCAAACCCCGAGAACAAGCAAAAATTAATGGCCCGCAACGGGGCGGTGCGGGCGGAGGAGAGCGGCTGCTTGTCAAAAAAAAAGTTTTCAAAGTGTCAAAGTGGCAGCAATAAATTTGAATACAGAACCCGAGAGAACTCCAGAGAGAACACCGAGAAAGGAGCCAAAAGAATCACTTAAGTGTGCGGAAAGGGGTCGCCAGTCGTCGTTTCGGCCTGGCCAACACACACACTCCTGCCGCAGGTTGCTGTTGCCACAGAGAGAGAGAGAGAGCAAAAGCGCAACAGTGGCACAACAGATCCGATACGATACGATCTCCGCGATCCATTTCGTTTCATTCCGAAACCAAGAGATCGCTCCCTCTCTGGCTCTCCAAAAAAGAAAATACCTTAAAACCAGTTTTTTTTTTTTTTTTTTTTTTGAAAAATGTATTGAAAGCAGCGGAGAAGGCAGCAGCAAGAATTGAAGTTGAAATGAAGTGCTCTCTGTGTTATATGTGTGTGTGTGTGTGTGTGTGTGTGTGTGTGTGCGAGACACATAGATACATCTAAGTATCGCTGTGTGGATGGAAGATTGAATGTTCCACAGTGCAGAAGCTGCTGTGCAGATGCATTCAAAAAAGGAGTAGCTGCTGCAGCCGCCGCCGCTGCCGCTGCCGCTCCACAGATACAGATACTTTTTGACTTTAATTGCCATTCCCATGAGTGCAACAGAGACAACTCTATGAGCCCCTGTCGGTGTGTGTATCTTTTAGAGTTATACGTTATGGTCGTGCTGAAATGAAATACAGCCAAAACGCACACACATACACACTGGCACACAGAGAAAAGCGACAGCCGAAACCGAACTACAAATAAAAAATTTGCATATAAACAAAAGAGCCGAGAAGAAAGCAATGCCAGAACCTGATCGAAACAGAACACCCCAATCCGATCCAATCCAATCCAATCCATATTCCAATCCGAATGAAACAGGAGACGAAGTTTAGATACCCTTGAAGTTTCAGAACACGTATTTAGTTTGCCCCCAGGCATAATCATATATATATGGTATACGGTTCCTAACCGGCTAATTCCAACAAATGATCTGCCTGCTTAGAAAATAGGTCCATGTGAAATCTGTCTCTGAGATAGTTTCGAATCTGAGATGCTAGTTCAGACTAAGAATATACTTTATATACCTTCCGATCACTATTAATTCGAGCATACCCTCTCGAAGGGTACAAAACAAACCAAAGATCATACAAAACGAGAAACCAAATTGAGTTTTTGGGTTTCAAGATTCAAGTGTTGGACAAAGTGAAATTTATGCGTGGGTTGACAAAAACATAAAGAAGAAAAAACTACCATATACCGGTTCTGTAGAATACGGTTCTTGAAATGAGATGAAATATTCGTGGATTGTTGTGCCATGCTGTGGGGTGGGGTGGAAGGTTATTCAACCTATGTACATGCGAGAGACAGAGAGAGGGAGAAAGTGAGCTTAGCGAATAGATTAGATTAGATTGGATTGCACAACACAAGACACAAGCAAGACACTGCCCCGTACTCGAAGTCACATTGAGAGATGTGATGTTGTTGCTACACACACAAGACACAACATCCAACATTCCACTTACTTAATTGTAAGTGCGGCTTGTTCCATGATAACGCACACATAACGACGAGCCCAGCCCATGGGAGGAAGTGGAACTATGTGCTTGCTGAAACTAATTTCGAATATGTCATGTCTGTCTGGTCTCACTGGTCTGTCCCTGTGCCAGATAACGCGCCCAGAGTGATAGAGAGAGAGAGCTCAGAGCAAACATATACAGGGGCAGGGCACATTGATTTCATTTCATCATTCTCTCATCGGTTTTTTTCTGTTGCAGTTAGCTTTGTTGCAGCAGCACTCGTACCACCAACAACACCACAGTCATGGCTGTCTTTGGCATGGTCTCGGCCGTGTCCGGCTTCGTCAAGATACGCTATCTGCTGGACAAGGCGGTCATCGATAATATGGTATTCCGCTGCCACTACAGGATCACAACAGCCATACTCTTCACCTGTTGCATCATTGTTACGGCCAACAATCTCATCGGTAAGTTAGCACCTCTCAGCAGCCCCCGCACCCCAACCAAATTAGTGCATCTGTGCAACTGATTATCACATGTGGAGGAGAGGAGCGCTTCTACGACTACGAGTATTGGCGCTAAAAATTGCAATATGATTGCTAATGCAGCACTAAATATCGTGAATGTTGCCCCACATCGTTTCGGTACCTTTGAGTTTTGACATCCGACTCTCTGCCGCACAAAAGAACGAAACTCGTGCAAAGCTTTCACAAATTGCGACCGCAAAACACGTTCATCGGATTTCAGCATTAAGCCATTTATATGAGTCATTCCCCCGAGACGCCGCAACGGGTGGTCGGACTGGACGGGCGTGAAAATCAATGTATCCACGCCTCAAGGAGAGTCCGTCCAACAGTTTTAGTATTTTTATGGAAAATAACATTCAAGAGACAGAACGAAACAGAGTTTCGAGAGATTTGCGAGAGAACCATTGCTTAAAGAATCACTTAAAATATTCAAATTATTTTATTATAACCATAGTAATCCCTGTCCGAAATATCGTTGCGATAGGATCATTATTACATCCAGAATGGGTAATGCCTCGACAAAAACGTTTCATTTGGTATTTTTTATCCATTTGGATATTTCCAATGTAAACAAATGGAATTCATTGTATTTTAGAGTTCTTTTCTGATTGTTTTTATGGAAAAGATGATTTATTTAACAACAATAGCGCCATTATATTCACAGATACTCGTTTGTAGATGATTTATTCTGCCAAATCGCTTTTATAACCATTTCAAACAAAATTAAACCCAATCCCAAAGGCACTGCTTGTACAACGAAGCTTCAAGGCAAATATTTGTGCATTAAAAGAAGTGCTCTAAAAGCGTGGTACTGCCACAGACCAGACTCTGTGTGGCAGAGTCGCAGTCAAATATTGACTGACGGTTAGTTTCTGGGAATTCCCATTTCCCCCGCACCCACAAAAACCCTGACTTTCCTTCCTCTGTCAAAGTACGTACGTGTTTCTATCTGTTTGGCCCCAAAAACTGAAGGCAGAGACAAAGTTAATGTTGAGGTTAACGTTGTGGCGCACCCAAAAAAAAAAAGAAGGAAAAAAAAGGTTTTTCCACAGCAGTTGCAGGAGGTTCCCTTGTTGTGGTTGGGGCAGATTTGTCGACGTCTGTCGACCGCACCCACCATAAACAAATTGTGCAGCAGACGAAAGAGCGAGAGAGAGAGAGAGGGAGCGAGAGAGACAGATTGCGCTCTAATGGCACTTGACGGTTGACGAACGACATTCGAGGCCGAAGCTATAGAATGCATCAAATCCCATGCCACCCGTCCGTTGTGGATTTCCACTTGAATTGAATTTATAGCGAGGTCATATTTATATAAACAAATATCTTGTGAAATTATCTCTGGTTGCAGGCGATCCCATAAGCTGCATCAGCGATGGTGCCATACCGATGCACGTGATCAACACATTCTGCTGGATCACCTATACGTTCACGATACCCGGACAGCAGCACAGGCAGATTGGTACGGATGTCGCCGGCCCAGGATTGGGGAATGAATATGGCCAGGAGAAGCGCTATCACAGCTACTATCAGTGGGTGCCATTTGTGCTCTTCGCTCAGGTGAGTGGCGTGGAGTGATCCCCCCAAGATACACACAAAGAAAACCGACTCTAACTCTCTTGCCTTCGCTTCTCTTAAAGGGTCTCATGTTCTATATTCCCCATTGGATTTGGAAGAACATGGAGGACAATAAGATCCGCATGATTACCGATGGCTTGCGCGGAATGGTCACTGTCCCAGACGACTATCGTCGAGAGCGGCAGGATCGCATCCTCAAGTACATTGAGAGCAGTCTGAACACCCACAATGGCTACTCGTTCGCCTACTATATCTGCGAGCTGCTGAACTTTGTGAATGTGATTGTCAACATTTTCATGGTGGATAAATTTCTGGGCGGTGCTTTCATGTCCTACGGCACGGATGTGGTCAAGTTCTCAAACATGGATCAGGATAACCGCTTCGATCCGATGATTGAGATATTCCCAAGGCTAACCAAATGCACATTCCGCAAATTTGGTCCCAGCGGTTCCCTACAGAAGCACGATACGCTCTGTGTACTGGCCCTGAATATTCTCAACGAGAAGATCTACATATTTTTGTGGTAAGTAGAACGGATTGAATGCTTATATTTTGTTTGAGTTTGCTTCAAGTTTCCTTTTGTTGGTTCGTTCCAGGTTCTGGTTCATTATTTTGGCCACCATTTCGGGGGTGGCTGTGCTCTATTCGTTGATGGTGATCATGATGCCCACCACCCGAGAGACGATCATCAAGCGTTCGTATCGCTCCGGTCAGCGCAAGGAAATTGCTTGTCTTGTCCGTCGCTTGGAGGTAGGAGTCGCACTATCCATTCCCCCTGTCGTTCAAGTGCTCATCTTTTGTGTTTGCTTTACAGATTGGTGACTTCTTGATCTTGCACTTCCTTAGCCAGAATCTCAGCACGCGATCCTATTACGATATGCTGCAGCAGTTGTGCAGTCGTCTTGGTTCCTCGCGCACCCCATCGGCCCCATCGACACTGGAAATGAATCCCATCAGCCATCCCATCTATCCGCCAGTAGAGAACTTTGCCGGCGGCAAGGAGACGGAGACATAAGACGGAGGACTCTCCCAAGCAAACGGAGTGACGCTTCTGAACAATGATTTCAATGATTTCTCAATAATATTTGTAGGCAGAAGAGAGTGACAGGAGGAAGGGAGAGTCGTGTGTCGTGTCGTGTTTCCATATCTAGAACTAAGACTGTTTCGAGCTACTTTTTGGATGAATCAATTAAATAATAATTTATGCGAAATTTATATATAGCAAAATTGAATGAAAATACATTTTTAAGAGACAGGTGCAGACACACAGGTACAGATACAGATACAGATCAGATACATGATAATAGATACACAGAGAGAGACAGAGAGAAAGAGTGCAATTTGTAGGTTGAAGAACGAAGTATAATGATGGTAGATTTGATTGAGTATAAGAGATCCCATCGTTAACAATGATGCGCCATTTAAATATACATTTAAGTTTAACAATTAGATCGATTCCATACAGAAGACAGAAGACAGAGGAACAGAACAGAACAGAAGAATCAGCTACATTTATCGCTCACGCACGCTCACGAAACGTTGATCTATTCTATATACAAAATTGTAGTAATCGAACGATATATGATATATATATATGAGATATATGAGGTATATGAGTATATACATATATGCAATGCTCTCGCTATTTTGTCCTAACATTTAGTCTACAAATATATATCGTTAATTTTAAGGAATTTTGTTTATAACAAAATTATTGTGATTATTGCTAGAAAAGAACACATTTTACATAAAAAACAAAGCAAAAGAGAACCCAAGCAAGCGCTATCCCAAGTTCAAAGTTGTAATAAATATTCTATATACAATTTCAGACAAAAAACCCTCCGCAATTCTTACATACTCGTATATAAAGATGGTGTGGGAGAGCAAGAGGGCCTTGAAGCTCAAGGAAAATAGTGCGTAGTGCTTCTAATCTGTTGTGGAAAGAGTAATCAACATAAGAAAAATGTTTTATAACTATTCCGTAATGCGATCTATGTATTTCTTTATCCATTCACGACGTAAATACATTTCTCAACGTTTGTATTACGTTTTTGAAACGTTTTCAAGTATCCACAGGGATATGCTGGTCGAAAAGCATGATTCCTTTAACAGCTCATTCCATGGTTCCACGTTCACGCGTGACTGGTTTTTGCCATTCAGTTGAAAAGAAAAACAGCTGATTTTCTTAAAGTATATATATATTTTGCACAACATTTTGGAAACTTCCAATCCATATTTATCTAAAATATCTCAAATTTGCTAAATTTAAACAAATTGGAAACTGAACATTTTGGAAATTTTCAACCAATAAATCAGCTGTTTTGAGTTATTTCCCCTAATTTATGTGCAACAATTCTAATATTCCATCGTTAAAAACCCCGTATCCGTTCGCTTAGGGTACATTTTAACTGCCAATCAATGTCATTCGCATAATTTGATCATCTGACAATGAACATTAATGTTTTCTCCGAATATAATAGATAATTAAGACACGGAATTCTTCCTCCCTCAGAAGAACTTTCATTGTATTACAAATTCAAGTTACTTACCGATTTCCCCAGTCGATTTTGGAAACCACAACCATTTGCAGCTCCAGTGTCTGATCCTGGGTCATGGTGGCACTCAACAGTTCCCGACGACTCTCTAATATGGAAAACATTACTTTGCGCAGGGTCTGAAATTTGTACGCCTCGCGATCCTGCAAACAATAGGATATGCATACGAAAAATTCTAGTATCTAATTGGGGATACCGATATGCCAACACTTACCACATAGAGACGCTTCCAGATCTCGGACCATTCGCGCAGAACCTGCGTGCATTCGGCCACCACGGGATCAATCTTCGACAGATCCTTGATGTGTATGTACGTCTTGGGGAAGAGACCAACGGCACGGGATTTGCGCGGACAGGAGCCGCGATACCAGTGCGTGCATTCCTCCACAATGTCCACAGAGTCGCCCACATCCAGAGACAGGCCGAAGCGGACATCGCCATGCCAGTTGTGGATGGCTATTGGAGGGGCAACGAGATGTAGAAGATGGAAAGTTTGTCTTAGATCAAGTTTGAAGTTACAACCAGTTGCATTTTTCCCCTCTTTTTGGCCATGACATTGGCCCGGGGTGTGGCAATTAAAGTGCCCCCATGAGTGGCCACTTGAGCATGCCACGAGTGGCACAGCAACAATAAATACTTCAACTATAAATAGGCGAAATGGCTATGAAAAGAAAATACGATGCACGATGTACGATGTATATGAGTCCATTGGGGGATGGGATGGATGGAACAATGGAGGAGGAGCACTTGGCAATCAAACACTTTGAGTCCATATCGAAGCAGGAGCTGGACGATTGAAAATGGAGAATGAGCTCAAGATGGATATGAATGTCGATGTGGATATGGATACGGATACGTATAGATGCAGCGCCAAGCAATGAAAGCTGCTCCGCAATGCTGGATGTGCAGTGGCTATGGCAACCTTTACACCGACAGAATTTGTAGAGAGCTCTCTTTTAACTCCAGGAAATGAATACATATGATCTCTTGGGCAGTCAGAAACGATGCTATTATACTTTTCTGACTAAGGATGATTGTCCATCGAGTATCTACCCTTTTATATAAGACGGTTTATGTGGGAGTTTCAGTTTCAGAATTAAATATTTCTTCAAACAGAAGAATTTGGTAATATATAGATGAAGCTATTGTCGTTCCAATTTATGGTCAGAAAATATAAAAAAAAACAAGAAACATAACAAAACTCTGAAGCGTTGTTGTCGAGGAACACGTCCCAAATACTATGGCTATAATATCGTAAATTTTAATTTTAATATTTTATTCTATTATTCGATTAATTTAAGATTCTAATACACAATAGACCTCCTAAAGAGGTTCTAAAGGTACGAGAGTAGGCACAAAACTGGTTTTAATTGATTTACTTATGAAGTGATTATCCACTTCAGCATTCGAACAATTATTTTCAGAGTTCAGTAATGAGAATAAATTGCTGTTCTGCAAAGATTTATGTATGCCTCTAGAGTGCACGTCTAAATGGATAAATCCCCTTGCCTCTGCCCCTTAATCTAGTCTAAAAATGCCTCTCTTCAGTTATTTTAACTGAATTTTCTCTCAGTGTATGAATTACAAATGCACGTCACATAGTCTGTAGTCTGAGGAGGCGCCGCCAGTAGGAGGAGGAACTTGGGCCATGCTTCTAGGGTGGTGCTGATGGCAAAGGCGATGGTGGTTCTGCTGTTGCTGCTGCTGCTGCTGCTGTAGGGTGTGCTCTGTGTGCCTCTGTGTGCTGCATGTTGATGTGGCAGTGTGTGTTCCCTTCTTGTTGAAAGACAAACGAGCGAGCAACGGCATGAGCATATCAACGAAAGGAGCTAATAAAACGCACGCCCAGACAGACGGACAGACGGACAGACAGACAGACTGGGGGAGTGGGTGGCTGTTGAGGATGAGATGGAAAATGAAATGCTTCAGTGGCATGAAAATGGGCAAACTGCTTCCTGTTGTTGCCGCATGCCGCTGACGTTCCCGGCAGCTCTCTGGTGTGTCTGTTCTATGGGGTTTGTTCAAGAGCTCGTTCGCTCTCTCTCTCTTAGTCTCTCTTTCTCTCCATCCATCCTTCAACCGCCTCTAACCGGCTTCAATTTGTGATTCTGCAGCCTGATTTTAAATGAATTCTGAGAGCGAGTGATGCTAAATAGCAAAAATTGTATAATTTAAAATGCCCGTTGAAGATCCGGCGGCACTTCATCATGCTTCTCCGGGGCAGGCAAACACACTCCGGCAAATGAGAGTACATGCCGTAGAGAGGGCCGGGGCTGCTCTGCTGAGTAGGCAGAATGCCAGCCAAGCGTTTGCACTATTTGGGTCACTCACATTAGCGGAAAGGCGTCAGCCTGGCAAGCGCCCAAGTGCGCCCAGAACACAGCCCCAAGTCCACACCCAATGGCCCAACAGAAGCTCCCCATCCCACTCCAAGGCATAGCCCTGGGAGCAGCCATAACCCTATCCGTATCCCCCCCGTCCATGGCCACATCCACCCCACAACAAGGAATACTTTTAATGAGCATTTAGCTGGCTTTCAAAATTTAATATTAAATTTCATTAAATTGGATTGGTGTGGAGAGGGGGCGGGGGGGTGGTATCCCCACATTTAATTACTTTTATGATGAATGCATCATATCATATCCCAAAAGGCTTCCTCTCCACGGGAGCTTACATCATTCCCAGCCCAAAAAAAAGGCAAAAGATAGGGATATACACAGTGGTAGAAAGAGGATACAGGGGACACAGAAAGAAATAGGCAGAGGGACATTGAAAGAGAGAGAAAGAAAGAGAAATAGAGACAGAGACACACAGAGAGAGCACAATGCACACTCCACCAACAAGTTCGCAATGTCAACAAAAACCGTATTTAAATAAAAAGTCGTTAAGGCAAGTGCATGCAAAAAGGATAGAGAGGAAGGCACAAGGAGGGGAAAGAGTGAAGGGAACGACTGAACAAAAGAGAGCAAAACAAACGCAGAGAAAGAGAGCGGGGAAAGGCGGAGAGGACCCAGGTGGAGGGACGGGACAGGCGCAAATAAATTTAAATTAAATGAAAAAAGGAACTTCCGTGCACCGAATTTTATATGCCCTTTATTTTTTACAATTTAAATAAAAATTCACTGCGTCTTTTAGCAAAAAATCTTAAAAACTGAGGAGCAAGCATTCAAAGAAAACAAATCGAAATGTCGAGGCACACGTATCTCGACATTAAGACACTCTTACACAGTCTCTATATAAAAACACATGTACATAAATACAGTCGAACTTCTCTATTACGAACTTCCGTACAACGAAGTTTTCTATATAATTTCAGTTCAATTTTCAGTACGTTTTGATCTCCTTATAACGAATTTCCTTGTAGCGAATATTTCTTTACTACTATTTTGTTCTATGCCCGTAGCCCGACTGCTCATGCGCTTTCGATCTAAAAATGTATTTGGGGAAGTATAACTATAAACTATAAATGTGAAGTAGCGATCGATAAACATAATGTCACCACTAGTTGATAGCAAGCAAAAATATGAGAGAGAAGGCAAAAGAATTCGCTGTAGCATTGGGACACTTAAGAGCTTAAGGCAAGTGTGGGATGGTTGGATAAATTAAACAAATGTATTTGCTTCCCTTAACAGCCTTGAAGTTTTTGTTGACGCAAACAAAAATTACGAATTATTTGAGAGTAAATTAAACTTTATAACTATTTCTTTTTATGAATTTTATATTGAAAATTTTCCGTATAACGAATTTTTTTTGGTCCCCTTGGTATTCGCTATATGGAAGTTCGACTGTGCATACATACTATACATACTAAACATATGTACATGCCTTGAAGTGTGAAGATCTCGAAGATACAACCTCCTGACTGTTATAGGAATTTATTAAACCCCTTGTACTCCTTGAGTAACGCGCATAAATATATTTTGTTCGAAAATACTTCCTTCTCTGCGCTGCAAACATCCTCTCATAATCCTAATACCCTTTGATAAGGGTATAATGAAACAGCAGGGAAGGGGCAGGGCTTCCCTGCACTACTACAAATGGATTAAATGAGCAGGCGGATGTGCCTGCGCCGTGGGGCCCGCAAAAGGGGTCTTGTGGCAGGCGGAGAGAGATATCTTCACACTTGACCCTCCCTCCTTCTGCTCCCGACGCTCGGCACTCAAGTGGCACTCGGTACGGTAGGGGGAGGGGAGGCTCAAGAATTTAATTAATTAATTGTGTTATAACCCAACAATGCGAGGTCGCCAACAAAGTGGAACTCTCTTGGCGGCGGAAAGGGAAACCATCAGGAAATTTGGGTCAAGTGGTGTTTTTTCGTGGCTACATTTGAAATCGGTTTGGGATATTATTTAAATCATATTTTTATGAGAGGAAAAAGAGAAAAAAAAAAGATAAATCCACTCCACATATGTGGCTTTGCATTAGCAGAGCAAGGTTTCGATCCTCGGACCTCTGGGTTATGGGCCCAGCACGCTTCCACTGCGCCACTCTGCTTGCTGTCCATCCGACGGCTAGAACATCGTATTGTGCGAAATCTTATCCGAACTACGTGTTTGCATATACAGTACAGAACATATGTAAGTCTGGAATCTTATCTACTATATAAACGAATATATATATGTACAGTGCGGATAATAATTTTAGTCAAGCGAACATCCTTATCTCAAACATTAACACGTGTAAAGAAAAATTAGAATGAATAGATATATAAAAAATTCCATATATATTAAATGATATATATTTGTTATTATTACAAGGCTGTATTGCACTTCGACCTTGTATGATGTGTTAATCTCTTATACATGGCATCCCGCTCCATTCCACAGAATCTACAAGAGTCTATCTTAGCTTTTTCATATTTTATTTGACAGTGACAGATATTTTAGGTGACAGTGCTCGATTGAGATATCTTGTTTCTGAATGTCGTCCTTATTCATGTGGGGATGTTGCATAGAGAGCTTCTTCTATCAAAATACCACACAAATGAAAATTGATTTAAAATATCAATATCAGTAAATATAAATACCAAATCTATGAACAGATAACCGATTTTGCACTGAAATCACCATCACATATCAAATCGATACTGTTTCGAATTCTAAATTCGGGTACTATCCCGAATTCGAAACTCTACTCAAAATATATGAGTGCAATAACCAGTTTAATTTTGAGGTTTCTATTTTTCGCGTATCTTAATATCAAAGTGTACACAAAAATAAAGTGGATTATGAAGAGTAGTTGCCGGGAGGCTTTATAATAATTTAGAAGTACATACATATGCTTTTATGTGCATTTTTACATCTCTTTATAGCAGGAAGCCTGACCCAAATGTCAATCAGATGTCATTGTCATTGCCATTGTCGGAATAATGGAGTTGCCTGAATGTCTGATGCTGTCAAACTAGTTCTGAGGCAGTATCTATCCGAACAAAACAAATGAAAAGTTTTGCACTCCATCTACTGCCTCATCTCCCATCTCCCTCTTCAGAGAGCGGGAGAACTCTCCATTGTCAAGTGGTTTCTGTGCCCATCAGTCATATGTGGTTATACCCTAAGTATGTATCTTTACGATACGTATGTATATCTTTTAAATATATATAGTATCGGGTTGTGGATGTACGTGTAAGCATGTGGATGGGGCATGGCAATATTTGCTTATTATATGCATTTTGTTTCTGTCATTGTTGCTGGCATTATTGTAATTAAATGCATTGCATATGCCACTTAATTGAATGTTGTTCTTTTTTATGCAATTTCTGTTGGGTTTTGTATACCCTTTGAGAGAGTATTATGATGTTGACCAGATGTCTGTAGCTCAGAGAATGAACCAAGAGCAGAGTTCTTGGTATGACACCGAAATGCATGTGCAGAAGCAGATCTATCTTTAGTACAGGTTTATTTAGAGTTTTTCAGAGATTCTAAATTTTATCTTGTTTTGGGAAGATTCAATATTTACAAGATGATGTTTCATGGTCTTCACAGCGTAGAAGCGTAAAAATGGCAATAAATCTGCAAGAGTGTAAATGCTTCGGCATTTCCTTTTTGTTTATTTTAGTATTTTTGTATCGAAATGAGCATTCGAAATCCACATGGTGCACATTTGGCGCTGACCATTTGTTTGCTCATTTTGCCCCCAAATGGAGCTTGATTCAGACGAATCAATAAGCGGCAACTGTTGTCCCTCCTGTCCCATGTTTGAACGATACCTCGAAGCCGGAAGCCGCATTAAACACACACTTGTCGATTATTTTTACAATATTTACTCATCATTACGATAATTATTTAAACACTTTATCAATGGGGGTGCTGGCCCCCAGCAGGTGAGGGCGTAGTAGAAAATACTATACGGTTTTCTTATCAATAAGTGTAGCCCTAGTCGAGCCCCTCTTCAATGCCTTTCATTCATTTGACATTAACATAAATCAGACAACGGATGGGTGGGATTGGAAGTGGGTTTGGGGTTGGGGACACTTTTCCCATCCGGAAATGTGACCGATAATGCGGCTAAAATGGGGGAAATGGACAATAGATAATTTTTATCAGTGTGTGCGTGTGCTTGGGTTGTTAATCACACAATGTCCCTCCACCCAAATGGCGATTCATGAATAAATCGTTTTAGACGAATTATGGAAGTACAAATCAACTGCCGAAATGGAGATGGAAATGGAAGAGAGAATGTTTTATACGCGTACGCGCACAAGTCACACACGGAAACAGAAACAGAAACAATGTAAGAACGGTAGAGACGAGAGTGTATCGACTAAATGGATACTCCCTAAGCATTAAATATTCGTGGATTGCATTATTTTACAAATTAAACTTAGAGTAAAGGAATTCCTGGCCAAATATCACATAAATCTGTCGGTTTTAATGATCCCAATTCGTTGAGTTCTGGTGAATGGTTAATCAATTGTTATATATTTTTTTCGTTTTACTCTAATTTCTACCCTTTGATGGGTGCACGCGACCGACGTCGGTAACACGTGTCATGCGTCATGCACTAATGGCCATCGGTCGGTCGGGCGGAAGGTGATCTGCGTTACTTCCCGGGATTCGCGCGTAACGAGCTTAAATTTGGGCCATATGTTTCCTGGAACCTTTTTATTCGATAAACTAGTATGCTCTAGTGTTTAAAGCCTCGAATATGTCAAGGGACATACGGATCTAAGCTTGAGATCTACTCCAATGATCATCCTGAGCAAGGAAATATATTTTAAGGATTTATCAACGAGCGCATAGGCTCTTACATACCCTTGTACCCCACAATAACAGGGTATATAAAAAAAAGAAAGAAAAAAAACGTTGCCGCCAAGCATATTAAACAATGGAATGGAAATGAATCAATTTTATGCGCACTCATGTTCACTTGTGTGAGTCTTTTGTGAGTGTTTTGTGTGAGTGTGTGTGTTCTGGGGAAGGAAGCGCCTGCACAAATTTGTGCGCGCACAACTCAAACTCAACGCAACTCCGGACCGGGCCGCTCCATTGGCCAAATGCATAAAATGAATATTAAATTAAAGTTGAAACTGAAATTGCCGCAGCGACAGCGGAATTCACTGGAAAAGGCAGACCGACATCAGCAGCCCCAGCAGCAGCACCAGCAACATCCGGTGGATAGGCTGAGACTGAGGCTGAGGCCGAGGTAGCGGCAGGGCTTCCTTCTGTCTAAAACTTTTGCCAAAAAAAAAAAAAAAACTTTCGTAAACTAAACGCAAACGCAGCACAGATTCAGCTCCAGCTTCAGCTACAGTTTCCAGATGGAACTGACCCGCATAGGGCAGGCCGAGGGTTGGACCTGATTCTGGATTCTAGGAGAGGGTGTGACTGGGACTGGGACTCCACTGTAAAGTTGTCGCCCGCCAGTGTGTGCACTCGACTGACTGCGCAATTGAGGGACAACAACAAAAAAACGATATGCAGCACAACGGTAAGATAATTACTTCAACCACGAGAAGAAGAGGGAAAGAGACCAAATAAGGAAGGGCGTCTAGGGAAAGAGAGCAAGAGAAGGGGCGACGATTTCGGGAAAGAGACAAAGAGTGCGCTCTGGTAATGAAGTCATTGCCCAACACGTGGCTTTCCAGCAGCAGAGGAGGAGGAGGAGGATGACAACGGACAACGGGCATTGTGCAAGGTTAGGGCGTTGGCTTGACAGCGCTCCCATAGCGCCGGGACGTGCTGCGCTAATGATGTTATCATGGACTTTACCGATGCGATGTCTGATGGAGTGACTGATTGATTTGTGTAAACTTTGACCGCTCTCATGTCACTCGCTGCTGCTGGCGGGTGTTTAATGTAGAGCAAGCAATCAGGAAAAGAACACACAATGAACTGCCTTGACAGACGATCGCTTTGCGAACTGGAACAACAACATGGAAGCAAGAAAATAAAAAATAAGATATGTATTTGTTTACATAAACATGCTATATGTAGTAGATACATATATGCAACGAATGTCAGGTACCCTTGAAGAGAGGTACATATTACAAACTATTATTATTAATATTATTCCTTTAGAAATGCTTCCACTATCCGTGCCATATTTTTGTGCACAATCTGTTTAAAGTTTAGTCTTTAGTTATATTTGATTTCTGTTCAATCTTTATGATAGTCGGCACACTTTTACTCAGGGTATAACATGCAACATCATTGAGAATTGGCGCTTATCTAGACAGAAACCCATTCAAGCAGCACAATGAATGAAACTTGGCACAGAATCTTCTTTCTGCTGGGAGACAGGGGGGGAGGGGCACAGTTCTGTGCTCGCTATGTTGCCCCCTGCCACTGCCCCCTGCAGTAATTTGTTAAGCGTTGCCATTGATGCAAAAAGTGTGACGAACACGAAGATAATGTGAAAATGCAACAGAAGAGAAAACAAAAACAGTTGAATACGAGAAATGTGAACAAAGAGGGAAAGAGACAGAGAGAGAAAGATCTATTTTGTATATGCTTTCGCACTGGAGTCCAGCTTAAGGTATATTTTGATGAAGTGAGGCATTCCATTACATCTGTATCTCTCTCTCTCTATCTCTATCTCTATCTCTTCTCTCTCGCTAGTTGCGTCTACAAATGCATAAATGAGCTTTCGTAAGAGTGCTCTCAGGAAATCCTTCACCCTTCACAAATACACCTTGGTTAAGCTCTTATCAAAAGTGGATTTTCCTTCCAAGTAAATATATAGCCAACACTGGCAGCCGCAGAATTGTGGCCACCACTCCACAGCAACGTGCAACGTACAAAACTGTAATTAGAAAAGCATTTAAATTGGCAACACCTGGCACAAAGGCAATTGGCAGCGCGACAGCAACATTGTGGATGGCCGGGAGGGGGCAACGACTGTGTGGGAAACGTCGAGTGGTTGCCTGAAGAAGCGGGGGAGCGACGGCTGTGTGGGAAAAGGGAGGTACGTATAAACACATCAAATCGCTGCGCGCGGCAGCAACAAACATGCAAGAAATCTCTTTGAGCAAGACGAACAAACGGGCGGAAGGACGGATGATGATGATGCTACAGACGACTCGTGTGTATATAAAAATAAGCTGAAAAATCGCTTTTCCTCCCCTGCTGCCCAGTGAGGGGGTGGTTGGTGGTCGGTTGGTTGTCTGGATGCTGCTTTCCGGCGTTTCGCGGAAAAAACTGTGAATCAACACGAAAGGCAACAACAATAACAGAACAAAACAGAACACCAACGTAACGGTGTAAAAGCGCACGTGACGCATACCCCTCCTGCCATCACATCCCAGCCCCTCATGCTGTGCTCCCCAGTGGGTGAGGACAAGGTATATCAAGTAAAAGGTGAGCGAGCACCAAAGAGCAAGCTCTGCCTTACTGTTTGTTAGGAGGATATCCCTACACACACACATACACACCAACCCCAAATGCCTCCTCTTCCTTTGTACAATTGCAATACTAACCAACTCCGTATTTGTTGTTCGATGGTATCCACATTTGGTTGTCTTTGTTGTTGTTCCTTCTACTGCTACTGTTACTCCAGCTGCTGTTGTTGTTGTTGTTTGATGGCAAAAATCCAATTTTGCAATAATCCCAAAAACCTTCTGCCGGCCACTCCCTATGTGGTGGGGGCCCTCTTCCCTCTCAGCGATACTTTGTCAGCGGAATTCCTTTTTATATGACAATCGGATGATGGCAATCGCACATTTTGAGGCGGAAGATTTGCTTTGGATTTGCATTTATTTATTTCTCATTTCGTATCCACCATCTTTACACACACACACATGTACGCACGGCGCACGGCAACTTTCGCTTTTGTTGTTGCCTTGCCTGCAGCGCCCTCTCTCGCGCTTACACTCTTGTATTCGAAGTGGGGCTGGCTGGTCTGGTTGATTAATAAACTAACAGCTATACTACAAAAAGCATACAACAACAACGACGAGACCCACTGCCACTTGTCTACGACATTGCTGATTGGAGAGGAGGCCCAGTGCAACAGAGTTGATGATTATCCGCCACTTATGCTCTCCTCCGTACGAGAGTGTGTACGCAAGGTGCAAGCGAATGGGTGGTTGGATGGCGGTGGGGGGGATGGGACTGATGTCGTCTCAAAGTGGTTGCTTTTGTTACGTTTTTCACGGACCCGCACACAAAATCAAGAAAATCAATACGAATTTTGGGTTCTCCAGCAGATTCTTAAGTGTCGATTTTGTTTTTTTTGTTGACTTTTGACTTCTTGAATAACAATAAACTTGTTGTTGTTGTCGCCCACTCGCGTCGCGTCGGCGCTATATTTAATTTATTTGATAATTTCGCCTATAACGAACGTCCGAACAGGGATCAAGAGAAATGCGTTTAATTTATCCACTGCAGTTTTTACTTATTTATTGTCTGGACGCGCACTAGTTGGATGTTTTGGCTAATTCGCATACGCTTTGTTTTGATCAATTCCTCTTCACGTTCCCCTTCTTCGCCGTGCGACTAGCCGTTGCACGGATCTAAATTAAAGGGGGAAGTATTAACCGTTGCTTTTATCCCGCCGCTCTCCACCGAATCTCTAAAATCTCGACAAAATCAACGGAAATTCAGAAGAAATTCGACAAGATTGCGTTGTTTCGCGGTTCGCGGCAGAATTTTCTCTGCCAGCGTCAGAATTTTCTCTGCCAGCGCCGACTTGTTGGCAGTGTGACCGCGGACTTATCGATCAAATATACCCTCCGACCCTCAGAAATATACCAAAATACACCGTCTCATTTTAAAAATATACCGTAAATATACTGACGAATTCAAGTTCTATTATACATATTCCTCGTTTTTGATATTCCGTCAAATATTACTAGCTAGATAGAACCCTAAGTCCTAAACACATAATTTTATCAGATTTATGAATCAATTTTCTACTTGACTGACTTTATTAAATACTTCATTTTATTGGATTTTGTCTAAAAAAAAGGTTTTAGCGAAAAAGGTCAAACAAAAAAAACGTAAGAGAGTAATCGTTCCTATTGCTCAATTTAGATATTCCCTTGAATGCGGCCTAACTAAAACCCTCGGCCCTGCCCACATAGTTTTATCTCATTGATGAATAATTTTTCTACAAGATTAACTACTTTTAAGTACTCCCATTTATTGTATTTTGACTAAAACAAGGTTTAAACAAAAAAGGTCAACAAAAAAACAGTTGCAATGTTGTCACGTCAATGTTGCTGGTATTTGAAGACTTGTTGCTTATCACCCGGAGTATGGTTATTTGTATACACTATTTGAAGATACTGTTAATATGAAGATACTGTTTTCCAAACTGTTTTTAAAATGTAATTAATAAAGAAATTTTTTCAAATTGATATGTTTTAGACGATCCTAATACTCATTCTTGGTCTCTGTAAGAAGACAACAAAGTGCGAAATTTCGTTGTGATTGCTTTCATCAGAGAGTTTTTACCTTCATTGGAGAATGGGATGATAAACATTTTCACAATTCTATAATATCCATTTCCCCAGGGTATGCCGAACGTTGCTCTTTTTCTCATCATATGACTCTGGCCCAAGCAAATTGAATGTTGCCAGCAGCATAGGAAGTAAGAAAACGTAAGTGAGTACGGAGTGTAGGGACATTGTTGAGCTGAAAAAGGACATTGTGGACATCGCAAAATAGAGAGCAAATCCCAAAAAAAAGAGATCAAGCCCCACCAAACTTGAGCGCCAAATAGAAATTGCTTGAAAGTGAATGAGCAACAAGGATTAAAATGCAATCCATTGGAATAAATGATGCACGGATGGATTTGAGAGAGCGAAAGTTCAAAAAACCTGCGTATGGAAGTTTCTTCTTAAATATACGTTTAAAAATTTAATTTAATAGATGAAATTGATAAAATATACCTCTTGATACACCATTGAAATCTTAATTAAAACCGCTCAACAGCACTGGTCGAAAATGGGTTAATCGTAAAAGCTGACTGGGAAACAAGCTTTTTTTAAGATATGGCAGCCAAACTTTTAAAACCGAAATAAATCCATTTTCAGGTATTTCCGACAAGCGCTTCAAAATATGTGCCAAAAATTGATAAAGATAAACTCCCTGAAAGCAAAAGTACGTTCGCGCCAAGTTAGATGGACAATTTTAAATGCTCTTCTTTCGTGAGCTTTTCAATTTCGAAAATTCGAACATGTAGACGGTGGTCACACTAACCAAGGCCTCGCGCCGGGACGGGAATAGCATTATTCAACGAAATTTCAAAATTGAGCAATAGGAACGATTACTCACTTACGTTTTATTTGTTTGACCTTTTTCGCCAAAAAACCCTTTTTATTAGACAAAATCCAATAATATGAAGTATTTAAAACAATCAGTCAAGTAGAAAATTAAATAATTCGTCAGTATATTTACGGTATATTTTGAAAATGATACGTTCTATTTGGTATATTTCTGAGGGTAAGACCGTATACGATAAATCCGCGGTCACACTGTCGGGACAGGAATAGCCGAGAATTTTGGGACTTTTGAAAACAAGGAAATGCCACCGAAAAGAATAACCGCCGCTTCTGTTCAGGTAAGTGGGGGTACTGGCAATGCAAATTGTATAAATATGAAGAGTTTTACGGAAATGCCTGAAATGTTGCATAGCTCCCGGCGCCCGGCATGAAAAAAGGACAAACCCATTGCGTACTCTGCGCAGTCGTGGCGGAGCGAGTCTGTCAGCGATGTGGGGACTTTTACTGCTCGAAGGAGTGCCAGATAATGGACTGGCAGCACCACCGCTATATCTGCTTTCCGATGCCGGCTTTGGTGATGCCCAAGGCGTTTTCCGTTCTGCAATCCCAGGATGAGCTCCCGATGGACATTGCAAGTGTATCCAAGGTCGGTTCGATTAAAGTAGCTGCAGCTTCTATTCCTAGTGATACGAGCAGCAACGATAAGGTTAGCAGCACCAGTAGCTGCAGCACCACTCCAACTATAAGTGGAATTGCCACACAGATGGCTGCAGCAGATTCTAAGAACAACAACCCTATCCCGAGCAGCAGCAGCATTAAAACGAAAAACAAAATCACGTTCCTGCCGACTGTGGTAATACCACCCAGCAATAGTGTGGTCATCATCAGTGGATTCCGTTCTGCGAATCGCTGCTTTGTCCGCAGCGAATCTGCTGACCAAGCATATTCCCAAGTGTGCGAGAAGGTTCGTTGATGGTTACATTACCTCCCAAAATAATAGCATTGTGTGCTTTTAGGTCAATGCGCTGGGTAACGAGATGCCAAAAGTAAAGATTCCTCGATTCCAGAGCTTCGTGTTAGCCCTCCATAATGGCGCATTCCAGCGGGCCAAGGTTCTGCAGACGCACCCGGATAAATCCGCCAAGCTTCTGTTCGTGGATCAGGGTATAACCAAGATACGCAATTTGGATTCCATGCGCGAAATAAGCGACGAGTTGCTGGCTCTCCCGAGCTTCTGTTTTCTGGTGCAACTCAAGGACGTGCTCAACTATACCATAACCAACGATATCCTTGCCTTTCTCTCACAATTCGATGGTGAAAAATTCATCATGCACCACGACTCTGTCAGCAAAAATAACACCATCTCTGTAGAGCTTGTGAATGTAAAAACGCAAAAGTCACTGAATGAGACGGTGCGTGAATATTGCTCCGCAAAGAAGGTGTACAATAGCAAGAATGTAAACCCAAATGTGGAGAAGATGGAGAGTAGTGTTTCAGCTGCGGTGAAGCCTCTGGAGGAAGGCCCGAATGTGGCAACAAAGGTTGATGCCCCTCCTCCAACAGTGGCGCCGCCTCAAGAACCATTGAAACAGCCAGAGACAAAGAGCGAGCCGATCAAAGATACAGTACCAACTGAGGCATCTGTATCGCCGCCTCAAGAACCATTGAAGCAGCCAGAGACAAAGAGCGAGCCGATCAAAGATACAATACCAACTGAGGTATCTGTATCGCCTGCAAAGGAAGAGCCAAAAGAGCAGCCAACATCAGTCAAAGAATTCCTATTAGAATTGAAGGCTGCAGAACTAACTGCTACAACAACAGCCACAAGAATTGATGTACTCCCTGTGGAAAAAATCGAACTGGAGACAGTCGACAAAACCATTTCATCCAAGCTGAACGAGATGCCACTCGAACCTAAAGTCAATGGAGCTGAAGGGTCCAACAATGGACCGATTCTAGAGCCGGTGAGTATTATTCGTTGGTTGATTTCCATTCTACTCTTTCTTTTTATCTCCACCTGCAGCCCTTTGAGATGAAACGTTTGAGTGTCAGTGACAAGGCGGGCATCGACTTATACATTGTGGATAATTCGAAAATCTCTCGTGGCATGTTTGGCGCCTTTGATCGTGTCTTTGCCAGCGAATTTGGACTTTTGAATACAGCCATATCTAAAATTAGCCCATCGAAACCATATACGCCAGTGTAGGTGATCAAAATACATTATACATATACTTAATCATATATATCTGAATGATGGATGTTGCTCTGTTCGCACACACAGTCTAAAGGAATATGTTTTGGCCAAATTTGAGAACATCTTGTATCGTGCCAAAGTGGAGCAGATCAAGCAGACGCCACAGACACAGCAGACAGTGTACCGCATGACATACCTGGACTACACAAACATCGAAGAAGTAACCGAGGAGGATATATGCCGATATCCGGTGGATATGGATTTTCCTTGTATTACCAGCATTTGCATGATTGAAGGTTTGGTTTGCATATGTCTGTAAAGTCTTTGAAAGTGTGTGATCTAATTTTCTTTTTCTCACAGATTTCCCGCATAAACCGAATGCCGAGCAGATTGCTTACTTGTCTGAGGTCCTAAAAGTGCACGAAATCATTCACGTTGATGCCGTTTCCTATATGAAGAATGTGGCTTGGATCAAATGCAATGAATTGATCAAGAAACTAGAAACAATGTAGGGGATTCCCCTACAATTTCAAATACCAAATTTCTCAGACTAAGCGAATGCATGTTCAGAATCATTTTAAAAAACATTTATATATAAATAAAATTGCATTAAATAACAACATTAAAAGCTGTTAATACATTCATCTGTTTCATCTGTTTTTCTTAGCGTTTAGCTATCGTTGATTAAAGTTTTTTACATTAGAAATTACACACGAAATAAGGGGCGGGGTTACAAAGAGCAGGACATGCTGTTAGGATGTTAGACGTAGACAAAAACGGAGAAAGACTACAACGACATAAGGCACTGTTTTGGTGTGGATTGGCATGCAGCAGCCCCATGATTTTACTGGACTGGATTTAGACGTTCTTTTTCATTGTCATCTCGTGGGAAGTGCGGAGGCGGCGCCGCAGCTCGTTCGGGAAGCGTTCGTAGCACTTTTTGCACACGGGCTTCTCGTCGTATTCATAGAACTTGGATTTCTGAGTCATTTTCGTGTCGCACACAGAGCAGGCAAAATGATGCACACACCAGGCTTTATTGAGGGCCGTGAACACTGTTGAAGGATAAGAAATTAAAAAGGATTAAAAGGAAATCGTTTAGGAAAGTTAATTTGCTGACCATCGCCGCCAATGACCTGGTTGCAGACAAAGCAAAGATTGCCAAAGAGCTGATGGTAATGCGTCTCGCAGTAGGCCAGGCCACGCTTCTCGTAGTGCCGATGCCCCAGAAAAGGCTTCTCGCACTTGGCGCACACAAAATGCTCCACATGCCAGTGCTTGCCCAATGCAGTGACCACACGCTCCTCAATCGGTCGACGGCAGGCTCCACAAATGGGTATCCCCATCTTATCATGGCAGCGTAGACAATATAATTCATTCTGTGCGAGAGATTAGGTGCAGCGTTAGGGAATCAATCAATTGGAGAGACAGTAATTAGAGGACACACCATATCGTTGGCCGCCAGACCCGGGCGGCTCTTCACCTCTCTTGCCGTGGAATCGAGTTCGGTGCCGCAGGCCGTGCAACTGAAGTGATAGCCATGATAGACCTCGCCCCGGAAACGCAGTGGCTCCTCGTCAATAAGGCCGCTGCGGAGATTCATTCGAAATTAGATTAAAAAGTAACAAAAAGTATCCAAGACTGGGCCGGAACTTACTGGCATTTTTGGCATACATAGCGACCTGTGATTTCTGCCTTCACCTTGGCATTGCACTCGTGGCATAAAGCGCGATTCTGATTCTTGATAAAACCGCTGTCGGCCAGCTCCTTGGCACACAATTGGCAGCGGAAACATTGCGGATGCCAGCTTGCGGACATCGCCTTGATAACGCGTCCGATGACAAATTCCCCGCACCTGTTGCAGCAGGGTGCGAAGAGTACATGGAAGTCACGTTCGCAATACTTGCGGCCCTCGAACTCGTAGAAGATCCCATCCTGGAATGGTCGGAAGCACTGAGCGCAGCTGAAAACAGACCGCAGGAAAGCGTGAATACAGAAAGGAATACAAAACGAGGAGATCTGCGACTCACACAAAACACTGCGTATGCCAGAGCTCGCCATTGGAGTTGACAATCTTCTCGGTGGGCTCGAAGCCGTCGGCGCAACGCGTGCAATGCATTGCACCCAGCGACATGTTCACGGCCTGGACTCTGCAATATCAAAAAAGTAGATGAGATCAGCATAAGTTGCCATCATTTCATGGCTCTAAAGTGCAGGATTGGTTACGTTTCAGCTTTTGAGTACATCATGGTTGGGCTTTATGGTTTTTAGAGTTGAGACACAAATGAGCACAACTTTAGGGCTGGGCATGAAACGAGTAAATGGAGAGAATGCGGCCGGCCTTATCAGCCAATGTTGACTGACGCTTGATGAATCATATTTCAGACAAGAGGGGCCCAATCCAAGTAATTTAAGGCTTGGGCGGCCATTTAGATACCCTTGCAGTTCGATTTTTCTATGAAAGAACACCTGAAACTGAGGAATATTTTGCATAGAAACGGACATACGGATGGAGTCATTGTATTTCCTTTATGGTTGTTAGAGATGTTGCCTTTTTTAGGTTTCTAAAATCTGTCAAAAATGGTGATACCCTCTCTGCAAGGGTATTCAAAAGCTACGCCATTCCTTTTGCTTGGGCTCACTGGAGCTTTCGGAATGTCAGTTGAAGTGCAAGCGTTAAAATGTTCGGATGGGTAGTTTCTCGGTTTTAAAATGGTTTCTTTGATAAATTAAATTGAATTTGGATTTGCCGCCAACACGCACACACACAATCCCACTCATCGCCACACGGACACTCACACATACACAAGCAAATAGTAAACAACAGCAGCGGCGGCAGGGGTCTATTAATAAATTTGAATGTGTCCATGACGTCATCGATGGAGTAAACATCTGGCGCATTAACAACACCAAAAGTGCATCTTTTGGGGTCTAAGGCGTGCCGCAGTTGGCACATTGGATGAATGCTGGCCAAAAGCATAGTTAATTTGCATATTAGGTAGCATTAAAAGCTGTGAAATTATAATGTTGACGAGTCTTTGGGAAAAGATGAATGAATGAAGCAATCAAGTGGGTCACTGCTGGGACTGAGGTCGTGTGCTAGTGATGTAATTGCAGGACACAGCGAGTCGATGCCAAGGACGTTAATACATTTTTGGGGTGGACGGAATATTCAGCTTACTGCACGGGTGGCATTCTATCTGTTTAACTGGCTTTCACTTGTTGCACTTGCCCACGGCTCGCCAATTGGATTGCGATTGCGTACGTACAACGTTTTTAGATCACGGCAAAGAAACACTCTGCAAAACAAAATTTTCATATAAAAAGTGTGTGTGTTTCTGGCTGAAAGTGCTGGCCAATTGGCCTGTTTCGGGCTAGATCCGGTTGTTTCACAGATTTATCTCACTTTCTGCCCACGATCGGCCGTTTTAGCAAGCCAAATTGACCAGTACAGGCTGAGAGGCACAGCACCAACAACAACAACAACGGGTCTTGCCAAATTGAGAGTCAAGAATTTCACTGATCTCAATGGCAATTTTGACACTTTTAGCTCCTTCAAAACATTGGTAGGGGTTTTCTTATTACCAATAAAGTAAATTCCAAGCAAAAATTGACGATTTATAACGCAACAACACTAAAAAAAATTATAGATTTAACAGGTGCGTCTAACAGCCATCGATACAGCCATTTTCGATAAGATATACGGTCTGACCCTCAGAAATATACCGAAATACGTCACATATTTTAAAATATACCGTAATTATACTGACGAATAATTTGTATTCAAATTGCATCATATTCCTCGTTTTGGATATTCCGTGGAATATAACTAGCTAGCTAAGACTTGAAGGTCTGAACTAATAATTTAATCCGATGTTTACATCAATTTTCTACAAGACTAAAAAGCTTTAAGCTCTCATCTTTATTGGATTATTTATAAAATAAGGTTTAAGCAAAACCAGTCAGCAAAAATGTTCTACTAAATTAATTTCCGTACATGGTAACTATACGCTAACTTCACATTTGCTACATATTAACTACATTTTCATGTAATTACAAAAGGCGACACCTGAAGGGGAAATTAAATTTTTGCCCGTTTTTTTCATATAAGCCCCATGGAAGCGCCAGTGTGAAAAACCTCCGTTATCCACTTTTTGACATGCCTTTTTTCCGACATTTTTGAAAAAATTGAGATTTTGATGTCAAACGATCAGGAATCCGATTCTGATCACGAATTAGTATTCGATGTGGCCTGGGACATGGCTCTAAGTGGCATTTCTACACGGTTTCTACTTTGGTGCATTAGTAAAGAGGGTGAGTCCATAACGCGTCTTAAAACATACTGGAAAATACTAGAAAAAACTATAAAAAGTATAAAAATTGCGAGGAGTGTGAGCTAGACGTGGTGGCAAGAAAATAGAAAATACGATAAAGTATACTGTCTGACCCTCAGAAATATACCAAAATATACCATCTCATTTCAAAAATATACCGTAAATATACTGACGAATCTAAGTTCTATTATACATTTTCTTCGTTTTTGATATTCCGTGGAATATTACTAGCTAGATAGAACATTTTGCCATGCCCACATAATTTTATACGATTTATGAATCAATTTTTTACTTAACTGGTTTATTCTAAATACTTGCTTTTATTGGATCTTGTCTTAAATAAGGTTTTAGCGAAATAGGTCAAACATAACAAGGTTTTAGCGAAATAGGTCAAAACAAAAAAAACCGAAAGAGGATAGTCGTTCATATTGCTCAATTTAGAGATTCCGTTGAAATATTCTGGCTAACTAAAACCCTTAGTTCTGCCCACATAATTTACGGCCACTGATGAATAAATTTTCTACAAGATTGGTTAGTTTTTAGTCCTTGCTTTTATTGTATTTTGACTAAAACAAGGCTTAAAAAAAAAGTTCAACAAAAGAAATAGTCGCAATGTTGCTGGTATTTGAACACATGATGCGTGTATTGACCTTTGTATACCCTATTTCGTTAATTTAATATGAAGACATATGAAGATAAAACGAAATTAACAAGGACCCTTGATCAGATTGTTATGTTTTAGACATATTCATAACAGAGACTAAATTGTTTTTGCCTTCTTTGGAGCCTGGGATGATAAACATTTTCTCTATTCTATAATATCCATTTCCCCAGGGTATGAGTGTGCGTGGAATTAGCAATTATGGAATGGGACTCATTGCTGTGAACCGGGTATTGCCATATTTTTCTTCCGTCGAATATTACAAGCTAGATAGAACATTTCGCCATACCTATTTAATTTTATCCCATTTATGAATACATTTTCTACAAGATTATCTACTTTAAGGTACTCATATTTATTGTATTTTGACTAAAACACGGTTTACAAGTTAATGTTGCCGCAACACTGTGTATGGAATTAGCAAATGGTCTCTGTAAGAAGACATAAGCGAAATAGCTTTAAAACAGAGAGAGAAATTAGCCTCGTAGTTTTAGTTCAATGTCCATTTATATTACAACTGCCCTATTCATCTGCTCATGATTGTATTGCACCGCTTAAGTAACTATTTTTACGTGCATAGCTGTGTTGTTATTGCTTGCGTCCAAAACATAGCTGTAATTTTCTCACACGTATAGCCAAAGCCCGCAGCTGCACACGCATACATCGATGTGTACCGTTTTGCATCGGACCGTCGCATCGCATGATCTTTCAATTCCCTTTTGGCTCGACTTCTTTTGTGGAGTGGAAGTCAGTCGAAATCTCTAGATGAAACCACCGCCGCATCATCGACACCCCCGCTATTCATGTACATACATATAAAATAAATAAAATATATTAAATAACCAATATAAATAAATAAGCTCAATTTCAAAAGATTATACAGTCCACTAATTCATAACCAGTTGTATTAAAATGTTGGTTTAAAATTTTAGCTGTTGTGTTTTACGAGAACCCCAATCTGTTGTAAGGAAGCGATTCTGGGCTGGGGTACATATCTCAGTCTACTCCAGGGTCGAAATTACAGGAATATTTATAATTTGCCGGGACTCCGAGTTCTGGGCCGTCGATGGGGGGACAGGGAGACAATCTTCAGACGGGAGCGACCGAGATGAAAGGGAACAGTGCGGGGCGTGGCGGTCAATCCCGCTGAGAGCGTTTAGGCAATCGGCGGATAGCGTTTACGGGGCCCTGTCGGACTGGGAATTACTACGAGGGTCGGAGATATCGACGGACACCGCCGAGAGGGCTTAGGCATAGCGCTCTCGGGATCCCGTCGAACTAAGAACTACTACGGAGGTCTGTGCCATGCGGGGATACCAACAAGTATCACTGAGAGTGTCTAGGCTATCGCCGGATAACACTTACGGGACCTTGTCGGACTAAGAATTACTACGAAGGTCTTTGCTATGCGGGGATACCGACAAATGCCACCGCGAGTACCTAGGCTATCGCCGGACAGCACTCACGGGGGGGGGCCCTGTCGGACTAAGAATTACTACGAGGGTCGGAGACATCGGCAAGCATCGCCGAGAGAGCTTAGGCAATCGCCGGATAGCGCTCCCGGGATACTGTCGAACTAAGAACTACTACGAAGGGCTTTGCGATGCAGGGATACCAATAAGTATCGCCGAGAGTGTCTAGGCTATCGCCGGATAACACTTACGGGACCTTGTCGGACTAGAAATTACTACGAAGGCCTTTGCTATGCGGGGATACCGACAAGTATCACCGCGAGTGTCTAGGCTATCGCCGGATAACACTGACGGGACCTTGTCGGACTAAAAATTACTACGAAGGTCTTTGCCATGCGGGGATACCGACAAATGCCACCGCGAGTACCTAGGCTATCGCCGGACAGCACCTACGGGGGGGCCCTGTCGGACTAAGAATTACTACGAGGGTCGGAGACATCGGCAAGCATCGCCGAGAGGGCTTAGGCAATCGCCGGATAGCGCTCCCGGGATACTGTCGAACTAAGAATTACTACGGGGGGAGTCGGGGACATCGACGAGCATCGCCGGGAACGCCTAGGCAATCGCCGGATAGCACTCACGGGATACTGTCGAACAGAGAATTGCTACGGGGGTCGGAGACATCGACAAGCATCGCCGGGAATGCCTAGGCAATCGCCGGATAGCACTTACGGGACGCCGTCGAACTAAGAATTGCTACGAGGTTCAGGGATATTGACAAGCATCGCCGAGAGTGCCTAGGCAATCGCCGGATAGCACTTACGGGATACTGTCGAACTAAGAATTACTACGAATACGGGAACACCGACGCATGTCGCCGAGAGTGCCTAGGCAATCGCCGGATACCACTCACGGGACACTATCGGGCTAAACATTACTGCGAAAGTTTTTATCATGCAGGGCAGGGACCGCCGAGAGGGCTTAGGCAATCGCCGGACAGCACCCTCGGGACCCTGGGAACTACTGGGATCAGACGAGACACCAACAGGCGTCACCGGGGGCGCTTAGACGATCGTCGGATAGCGGCCTCGGGACCCTGCGGAGTCACAAACTACTAGAGGGAATCATGCGGGAGGAACGCCGACAGATGTCACCGAGAACGCCTAGGCAATCGCCGGACAGCGGCCTCAGGATCCCGTTGGACTACGAACTACTGGAGGGAACCACGCGGGGCCCCGACGGGCATCCGGGTTGAATACGGATCACCACGTGGGTGCAGACAAAGAGGGAGACTCGGGCAAGAGGCGTGAGGAAGGGCAGAGAAGATGAAGCCCCGGGCATCCCGGTTCCCTGGTGTATGGATTGGTGGTGGTCAGGCTATGTTTTGGTTATATTCGTTATATTTCATTTTCTTCTTTGGTTCCCTACCTATCGCACCGCTCAGCAGCCCGTATGCACGTCTTGAGACTCGCTTACCCCTGAACTCCCACGCTTGTGACTGTCGAAAGCCTCCTCTTTCCCGGGATTGCAGCGCCGGTGCAGGATCCCCTCTCCGTAAGCGTAGTATCGATGCCGGATCCTTCGCGCACTGCTGATCGCGTTCTCTCGAAGTAGTCCGCCACGTGTGTTCTTTTTCTTTTCGCGAGCCACTCGGATTTTTACCCGTCAACGCGTCCGATTCCTCTGACTGCCTCTAATCTAACTGACTTCCTTTCCAGGTTTCCCAGCTTCAGAGCCGGCGTTCTGCTGGCTCTGCCGATCCAGCGTCGGCGTGGGCGGCTAGCGTCGTTATTTCCCCTCTCTTTTGGCGTCTGTAGCTGCGCCGGTGACTTTCGCCTCTCTTTTCCACTGCTGGGGCGTCGTTGCTGGATTCGATTGCTGTTCTCAGCGGTGCTCTTCTGCCGCTGCTGCGTTGATGCTGTCGGCTTATCTTGTCAGCGCTTCTCCTCGGCCGCTGCTGCGTCGATGCTGTTGGCTTATCTTGTCAGCGCTTTCCTCTCTGCCGTGGCTGCGTCGATGCCGGCGGCTCGCTGGATCCCGTTGTTTTCCTCGTCTCTCTTTGGCCGCTGCTGCGTCGTTGTTGTTGGGTTATGGTTCTGGAAAGCCAGTGGCGTCCGCCGTGATCGCGACTTGCCCCCTTTTTAAGAAAATAGTAAGCTACGTGGGGCTTAGAGACCCCTCGGGCCGTATAATATAAAATTAATAACAAGTGGCCTTCGTGGCCTTCCCCCCTCCCCCTTAACCTAAAACTGAACAGTCAATGCTTAAACCTAGAAAATAAAAAGTCAAAATCTTAATTCTAATGAAATAAGTTCGGGTCCCTCAATGGGAAAATGCCGGCAAGATGATGGGTGGAAAAATGTGGGTGGAGCGTACGCTCCTCACACTGTTTTTGTTCCTCGGGGAATAAAGTTATAATTTCCTCAAGAAGTGCTCATGACTTGCTCAGACATAATTTTAAATTTCGATTAACGAAAAATTCGTTATTAATTTTCTTAGAGTATTTCTCTCGCTGTTTATCAATGGAGCTTTGCTCTTAATTTTATTGAGCGAAATTCTGCTGCCGGCTCAATGATAATCCCATATATATTAATTATAAGTGTCGGCTTAGTTGTGGACACGCTTTCTTTCCTTAGCGTCACTTGCCCATTCCAGGGTTCCATTACACTTTCCGATTCTAGCCGGGATTCTGGTGGTGGTGAAGGAGTGGCAGGAGTAGGTGGGCGAGGCGGCATTGGTGGTGTAATTGGCCGTTCTGGCGGTTTTGGCGGTGAACCTGGGGAGTTTGAGCTTGTTTTTGTAATTGTGCTCGTGGCCACCTCCCCATCAAGCCACTCCCACGTTGTAGTTGTTGTTGTTGTTGTTGTGGTTGTTACTTTTCTCATTATTAATTCTCAATTATCCTCAAACGCAACGGGCTGAGCAACAGGTGGATAGTGACGACAATTTACACGATAGTTGTAAGCTACATTTTATCGTATTTTATCGATATATTTTCATCCCACTTTTCACTGTTTTTTCCCCCATAAACGCAATTATCCCCTCTAAAAACAACAAGGAACACCAATAATTATAGTTTTAGTAATTATAGTCGCGTTACAGAGCTTAAGGCCATTAAAAAGTATATTATTTTATTCAAGATCGATAGTACAAGTATCGATACAAAAAAATATCGCCTATCGGTCCATCTGTTTTTCTTGCACAAACACACACACACTTTCAAAAGAGGCCGCCAGCTATTTGCAACTGCGATTTTGGATAAATACGCAAATCAACTCTATCCACAACCTGCGAGAAGACATGCCTCCTTACCTGCTTTTCAATTGTGCCGTTAGCCTATCGAAGTGAGTGTTCTTTAATAATTAATTTAAAATCTAACTTGGGACGCGCACCAATACTAAAAGATTGTCCCGTTAACGGCTGTTTCTGGACACTTATGTGTATGTGTCCCGTCCGTTTGTGTTTTTTTTATATTCCTAGTGATCCCTGGATAATGTGAATATCTGTGCGCGGTAAAGCCGCAAAGCATTTCCTCCCACGCTGTCGCTGGTGGCTAGCTCTTTCTCCAGCTCGCGCCCATCGTACTCGAAACGATGGCACTCGAAGAAGACGTGATGGGCGTCCTTCCCCACCCATATAGCTCACTACCTTTGTCGCTTTGCTTTGGACCTCATTGGGGCAGGGCAGCATACAATTTTCACCTAGCTTGGTTTTTGGTATTCAGCACGATTCGCGATAGTGCTCGACAAGTCTGAGCGGCCTTTGTATTGGCGTACTCCATATGCTCCCAGAATACTGTCTGGTGTCCAGCATAACCCCTAAGTACTTCAGCGCCCTTTCCGATGTGATTTCGTGGCCGCCGACCGACACTCGAGCTGCCACCACCTTCTTCCTGCTGCTGATCAGAACAGCCTCGGTTTTGTAAGACGCAAGCTGAAGTCTCGCTATGGCGACACACGTCTCCACGGCGCGGATTGCCCTGTTTGCCGCTGCTTCCGCCGTTTCAAAGTCCTTGGCCACCACTTCGATGCACACGTCATGGATCAACGTGTCCTCGGCCAGGTTTAGCCTTTACTGTTTTTGTATCTTTTAAATAAAATTTTTAGTGCACAAGGGCGTGCTAAGTGCAAACAGGGGCGTAGATAGCCCGACAACGGAGACTTTTGCGAGCCGGAAGTTATATTAAAATAGACTATTAATTCTATTTATTTATATTTTATACAGTATAATTAAGCAGGGTCTCCTCTCCGTAAGTGCAGCGTCGATGCCGGATCCTTCTCGTACCACTGATCGCGTTAGCGTGGATCTAGTCCGCCACGTGTTTCGCTTTTCACGAGCCGCTCGGATTTTATCCGCCAACACGTCCGACTCTTACGACTGCCTCCAATCTAACTGAACTCCTTTCCACGTTTTTCCAGCTTCCGAGCCGGCGTTCTGCTGGCTCTGCCGATCCATCGTCAGCGTGGGCGTCGTTGTTTCCCCTCTCTTTCGGCGTCTGTAGCTGCGCCGGTGACTTTCGCCTCTCTTTTCCGCTGCTGGCGCGTCGTTGCTGGATTAGATTGCTGTTCTCGGCGGTCCTCTTCTGCCGTTGCTGCGTTGATGCCCTTATTTTGTCTTTTCCTCGCTTCTCCTCTGCCGCTGCGGCGTCGATGCTGTTGGCTTATCTTTTCAGCGCTTTACTCTGCCGTTGCTGCGTCGATGCCGACGGCTCGGTATTCTCGGCGTTTCTCTTCGGCCGCTGCCGCGTCGATGCTGTCGGCTTATCTTTTCAGCGCTTTACTCTGCCGTTGCTGCGTCGATGCCGGCGGCTCGCTGGATCCCGTTGTTTTCCTCGTCTCTCTTTGGCCGCTGCTGCGTCGTTGTTGTTGGGTTATGGTTCTGGAAAGCCAGTGGCGTCCGCCGTGATCGCGACTTGCCCCCTTTTTAAGAAAATAGTAAGCTACGTGGGGCTTAGAGACCCCTCGGGCCGTATAATATAAAATTAATAACAAGTGGCCTTCGTGGCCTTCCCCCCTCCCCCTTAACCTAAAACTGAACAGTCAATGCTTAAACCTAGAAAATAAAAAAGTCAAAATCTTAATTCTAATGAAATAAGTTCGGGTCCCTCCAATGGGAAAATGCCGGCAAGATGATGGGTGGAAAAAATGTGGGTGGAGCGTACGCTGTACGTGTTTTTCTTGCACAAACACACACACACTTTCAAAAGAGGCCGCCAGCTATTTGCAACTGCGATTTTGGATAAATACGCAAATCAACTCTATCCACAACCTGCGAGAAGACATGCCTCCTTACCTGCTTTTCAATTGTGCCGTTAGCCTATCGAAGTGAGTGTTCTTTAATAATTAATTTAAAATCTAACTTGGGACGCGCACCAATACTAAAAGATTGTCCCGTTAACGGCTGTTTCTGGACACTTATGTGTGTGTGTCCCGTCCCGTTTGTGTTTTTTATATTCCTAGTGATCCCTGGATAATGTGAATATCTGTGCGCGGTAAAGCCGCAAAGCATTTCCTCCACGCTGTCGCTGGTGGCTAGCTCTTTCTCCAGCTCGCGCCCATCGTACTCGAAACGATGGCACTCGAAGAAGACGTGATGGGCGTCCTTCCCCACCCATATAGCTCACTACCTTTGTCGCTTTGCTTTGGACCTCATTGGGGCAGGGCAGCATACAATTTTCACCTAGCTTGGTTTTTGGTATTCAGCACGATTCGCGATAGTGCTCGACAAGTCTGAGCGGCCTTTGTATTGGCGTACTCCATATGCTCCCAGAATACTGTCTGGTGTCCAGCATAACCCTAAGTACTTCAGCGCCCTTTCCGATGTGATTTCGTGGCCGCCGACCGACACTCGAGCTGCCACCACCTTCTTCCTGCTGCTGATCAGAACAGCCTCGGTTTTGTAAGACGCAAGCTGAAGTCTCGCTATGGCGACACACGTCTCCACGGCGCGGATTGCCCTGTTTGCCGCTGCTTCCGCCGTTTCAAAGTCCTTGGCCACCACTTCGATGCACACGTCATGGATCAACGTGTCCTCGGCCAGGTTTAGCCTTTACTGTTTTTTTGTATCTTTTAAATAAAATTTTAGTGCACAAGGGCGTGCTAAGTGCAAACAGGGGCGTAGATAGCCCGACAACGGAGACTTTTGCGAGCCGGAAGTTATATTAAAATAGACTATTAATTCTATTTATTTATATTTTATACAGTATAATTAAGCAGGGTCTCCTCTCCGTAAGTGCAGCGTCGATGCCGGATCCTTCTCATTACCACTGATCGCGTTAGCGTGGATCTAGTCCGCCACGTGTTTCGCTTTTCACGAGCCGCTCAGATTTTATCCGCCAACACGTCCGACTCTTACGACTGCCTCCAATCTAACTGAACTCCTTTCCACGTTTTTCCAGCTTCCGAGCCGGCGTTCTGCTGGCTCTGCCGATCCATCGTCAGCGTGGGCGTCGTTGTTTCCCCTCTCTTTCGGCGTCTGTAGCTGCGCCGGTGACTTTCGCCTCTCTTTTCCGCTGCTGGCGCGTCGTTGCTGGATTAGATTGCTGTTCTCGGCGGTCCTCTTCTGCCGTTGCTGCGTTGATGCCCTTATTTTGTCTTTTCCTCGCTTCTCCTCTGCCGCTGCGGCGTCGATGCTGTTGGCTTATCTTTTCAGCGCTTTACTCTGCCGTTGCTGCGTCGATGCCGACGGCTCGGTATTCTCGGCGTTTCTCTTCGGCCGCTGCCGCGTCGATGCTGTCGGCTTATCTTTTCAGCGCTTTACTCTGCCGTTGCTGCGTCGATGCCGGCGGCTCGCTGGATCCCGTTGTTTTCCTCGTCTCTCTTTGGCCGCTGCTGCGTCGTTTGTTGTTGGGTTATGGTTCTGGAAAGCCAGTGGCGTCCGCCGTGATCGCGACTTGCCCCCTTTTAAGAAAATAGTAAGTACGTGGGGCTTAGAGACCCCTCGGGCCGTATAATATAAAATTAATAACAAGTGGCCTTCGTGGCCTTCCCCCTCCCATAACCTAAAACTGAACAGTCAATGCTTAAACCTAGAAAATAAAAGTCAAAAATCTTAATTCTAATGAAATAAGTTCGGGTCCCTCAATGGGAAAATGCCGGCAAGATGATGGGTGGAAAAATGTGGGTGGAGCGTACGCTCCCACACTGTTTTGTTCCTCGGGGAATAAAGTTATAATTTCCTCAAGAAGTGCTCGTGACTTGCTCAGACATAATTTTAAATTTCGATTAACGAAAAATTCGTTATTAATTTTCTTAGAGTATTTCTCTCGCTGTTTATCAATGGAGCTTTGCTCTTAATTTTATTGAGCGAAATTCTGCTGCCGGCTCCAATGATAATCCCATATATATTAATTATAAGTGTCGGCTTAGTTGTGGACACGCTTTCTTTCCTTGGCGTCACTTGCCCATTCCAGGGTTCCATTACACTTTCCGATTCTAGCCGGGATTCTGGTGGTGGTGAAGGAGTGGCAGGGGGCAGTAGGTGGGCGAGGCGGCATTGGTGGTGTAATTGGCCGTTCTGGCGGTTTTGGCGGTGAACCTGGGGAGTTTGAGCTTGTTTTGTAATTGTGCTCGTGGCCACCTCCCCATCAAGCCACTCCCACGTTGTAGTTGTTGTTGTTGTTGTTGTGGTTGTTACTTTTCTCATTATTAATTCTCAATTATCCTCAAACGCAACGGGCTGAGCAACAGGTGGATAGTGACGACAATTTACACGATAGTTGTAAGCTACATTTTATCGTATTTTATCGATATATTTTCATCCCACTTTTCACTGTTTTTCCCCATAAACGCAATTATCCCCTCTAAAAACAACAAGGAACACCAATAATTATAGTTTTAGTAATTATAGTCGCGTTACAGAGCTTAAGGCCATTAAAAGTATATTATTTTATTCAAGATCGATAGTACAAGTATCGATACAAAAAATATCGCCTATCGGTCCATCTGTTTTCTTGCACAAACACACACACACACTTTCAAAAGAGGCCGCCAGCTATTTGCAACTGCGATTTTGGATAAATACGCAAATCAACTCTATCCACAACCTGCGAGAAGACATGCCTCCTTACCTGCTTTTCAATTGTGCCGTTAGCCTATCGAAGTGAGTGTTCTTTAATAATTAATTTAAAATCTAACTTGGGACGCGCACCAATACTAAAAGATTGTCCCGTTAACGGCTGTTTCTGGACACTTATGTGTATGTGTCCCGTCCCGTTTGTGTTTTTTTTATATTCCTAGTGATCCCTGGATAATGTGAATATCTGTGCGCGGTAAAGCCGCAAAGCATTTCCTCCCACGCTGTCGCTGGTGGCTAGCTCTTTCTCCAGCTCGCGCCCATCGTACTCGAAACGATGGCACTCGAAGAAGACGTGATGGGCGTCCTTCCCCACCCATATAGCTCACTACCTTTGTCGCTTTGCTTTGGACCTCATTGGGGCAGGGCAGCATACAATTTTCACCTAGCTTGGTTTTTGGTATTCAGCACGATTCGCGATAGTGCTCGACAAGTCTGAGCGGCCTTTGTATTGGCGTACTCCATATGCTCCCAGAATACTGTCTGGTGTCCAGCATAACCCCTAAGTACTTCAGCGCCCTTTCCGATGTGATTTCGTGGCCGCCGACCGACACTCGAGCTGCCACCACCTTCTTCCTGCTGCTGATCAGAACAGCCTCGGTTTTGTAAGACGCAAGCTGAAGTCTCGCTATGGCGACACACGTCTCCACGGCGCGGATTGCCCTGTTTGCCGCTGCTTCCGCCGTTTCAAAGTCCTTGGCCACCACTTCGATGCACACGTCATGGATCAACGTGTCCTCGGCCAGGTTTAGCCTTTACTGTTTTTTTGTATCTTTTAAATAAAATTTTAGTGCACAAGGGCGTGCTAAGTGCAAACAGGGGCGTAGATAGCCCGACAACGGAGACTTTTGCGAGCCGGAAGTTATATTAAAATAGACTATTAATTCTATTTATTTATATTTTATACAGTATAATTAAGCAGGGTCTCCTCTCCGTAAGTGCAGCGTCGATGCCGGATCCTTCTCGTACCACTGATCGCGTTAGCGTGGATCTAGTCCGCCACGTGTTTCGCTTTTCACGAGCCGCTCGGATTTTATCCGCCAACACGTCCGACTCTTACGACTGCCTCCAATCTAACTGAACTCCTTTCCACGTTTTTCCAGCTTCCGAGCCGGCGTTCTGCTGGCTCTGCCGATCCATCGTCAGCGTGGGCGTCGTTGTTTCCCCTCTCTTTCGGCGTCTGTAGCTGCGCCGGTGACTTTCGCCTCTCTTTTCCGCTGCTGGCGCGTCGTTGCTGGATTAGATTGCTGTTCTCGGCGGTCCTCTTCTGCCGTTGCTGCGTTGATGCCCTTATTTTGTCTTTTCCTCGCTTCTCCTCTGCCGCTGCGGCGTCGATGCTGTTGGCTTATCTTTTCAGCGCTTTACTCTGCCGTTGCTGCGTCGATGCCGACGGCTCGGTATTCTCGGCGTTTCTCTTCGGCCGCTGCCGCGTCGATGCTGTCGGTTTATCTTTTCAGCGCTTTACTCTGCCGTTGCTGCGTCGATGCCGGCGGCTCGCTGGATCCCGTTGTTTTCCTCGTCTCTCTTTTGGCCGCTGCTGCGTCGTTTGTTGTTGGGTTATGGTTCTGGAAAGCCAGTGGCGTCCGCCGTGATCGCGACTTGCCCCCTTTTTAAGAAAATAGTAAGCTACGTGGGGCTTAGAGACCCCTCGGGCCGTATAATATAAAATTAATAACAAGTGGCCTTCGTGGCCTTCCCCCCTCCCCCTTAACCTAAAACTGAACAGTCAATGCTTAAACCTAGAAAATAAAAAGTCAAAAATCTTAATTCTAATGAAATAAGTTCGGGTCCCTCCAATGGGAAAATGCCGGCAAGATGATGGGTGGAAAAAATGTGGGTGGAGCGTACGCTCCCTCACACTGTTTTTGTTCCTCGGGGAATAAAGTTATAATTTCCTCAAGAAGTGCTCGTGACTTGCTCAGACATAATTTTAAATTTCGATTAACGAAAAAATTCGTTATTAATTTTCTTAGAGTATTTCTCTCGCTGTTTATCAATGGAGCTTTGCTCTTAATTTTATTGAGCGAAATTCTGCTGCCGGCTCCAATGATAATCCCATATATATTTGAAATTTTAGAATAGTTTTTCTAAATGAATAGACCGAAAAAACTTGGGTGACTGCAATTATTGTATTTAACGACGACGAAAAAAAGGAGTGCGTGCGTTCGGTTTAACAGATTATTCTCGACTTCTTTATATACATTCAAACAATTTCTCCTTACCCTATCTTACCTACGGTGGCAAAGCGGGGCGAATTCGCCAAGAGCGAGAGAGCGAGCTTTTATTGCGCTCCCGCTTTGCCCTAGCCTAACTTACACTAGACTTCATGAAATTCGATCCTAATAACCCTTATTATACGCCAAATGGCGCTACACCGGCCCCGTTGAAGGCCTGGAAGGCTTCAAACCAGTGGCAGAAGCGCCAACTTGTGGATTGGCCTCCTGAACGTGGCTCCGCTGCTCGTCCTTAGGTCGACCACTCTGAACCTTCCGTCCTGCCCGGCGGTTGTTCCGACCACCCTTCCGAGGAGCCACTGTTGAGGGGGCAGGTTGTCTTCGGCGACGATTACGAGGTCGCCTTCCTTGATGTTGGGTTCCTCCTGGTGCCACTTGCATCTTATTTGCAATCCCAGCACATACTCCCGGGACCATCGCTGCCAGAACATTTGCCTGGCTGACGAGACAAGCCGCCATCGCTTTAAGCAGCTCAGACCCTCCTGGTCCGGGGTCCTGGGTGCTGGGGGTGCGATGAGCGGCCCGCCTGTCAGCAGGTGCCGGGAGTCAGCGCGTCTCCGTCGCTTGGGTCTGGGCTTAGGGGTCCCTAGCGGGCGCGAGTTGAGTACTGCCTCGATCCCGACCAGCACGGTCTCCAGCTCCTCTGCGGTGAGGAGAGCGCTTCCGACTGCCCGTAGGAGTAGGCCCTTGGCAGACTTCACACCGGCCTCCCAAAGTCCGCCCATGTGCGGTGCTCGAGGCGGTATGAAGGCAAACTCGCACCCGCTTCTTGACGCGAATTCGCGTATCGCGTCCGCTTCCGCCTCTATCTTCCTCCGCAGTTCGCTGAAGTGGCGACTTGCTCCGACGAAATTTGTCGCGTTGTCGCAGTTCACGCGTTGCGGACATCCTCGACGACCGACGAACCTTTGGAATGCCAACAAGAAGGAATTAGTCGTCAAATCGGAGACAATTTCTAAATGAACCGCCTTGGACGCAAAACAGACAAATAACGCTATGTAGGACTTATAAGGGGGCCTTCCACGAATTTTCAGAGTCGTATAGACTGGGCCACAAAAATCAACGCCACATACTGAAAATGGGCGGAGAGCACGGAGCCGGTCTGCGGGTAAGTTGCCCATCATTTGGGTCTGGAGTAGAGGCTTGCATTTAAAGCAACGAATACACGACCTAACTGTCGCCCTGCAGACCGCCTGAGCATTCACTATCCAAATGCGCTGTCTAAGGATACTCACGAGTGCTCGTGGGCCGGCATGAAAATTCGTTTGATGCAGATAGCGAACGTATGTCTGCACAAACTGCGAGCGTTTTGTCAATAAAAGGGGAAACTTGGCATTGTATGACATAGGGCGTTAACTAGTCGCCCCCCAACTCGCAACAACGAAAAGGAGCACCAAGTCCCAGACTCTTCATGGATGAAGGGATTCAACCGCTGAAGACTGGGGCCTAACTTGGTGCCTTTACGAACCCTTTCAATATCTTCTTGAGACTCATTTTTCTGTGTTATTTCGACTATTTTTAGAAACGCCTCATCGTATTCTACGGATGACGGAATTTTTCAAAGTTGAGACTTTTGTCTTTGCATTTTCGGATGAAGCGGAACACGAAAACGAACACTCTTAGCAGTTTGAGGTGTGACGAGTATCCCTCGATTACATCCACTAAATAATTTGGCTTGGCCGCGACGGTCAGTCCGACCGATTTCTTTCGACTTTCCATCTGTAGCTCTTCTTCGGAAAGCTCGAAGTGTGGATTTCTGGGCCAGCTCTCTTCTTCAAACTTTAAGAACGCTGGTCCACCAAACCAGATCGACTGCACGATTTCCTCTACGTCACAACCTCTCGAAACTATGTCTGCTGGGTTCTGTTTTGTTGGCACATGCCGCCACGTAGCTTCACTTGACCACTCTTGAATCTCCGCTACTCGGTTCGCAACGAATGTTGACAACGACGAAGGGTGGGATCTGATCAATGAAGAGTAACTTCTGAATCTGACCAGTATATTATTTTCTCAATTGGAACCTTGAGCAGCGATTTGATTCGGTGACAAAGGTCTGCGAGAAGGTGAGCGGCACATAACTCAAGCCTTGGGAGCGTTTTCGTCTTGAGCGGCGCTACTTTCGACTTTGCAGTCAACAAAGGAGACCTCGTAACCTTCTGCAGTCTTTCTACGGATATAGACGCAGGCTCCATAAACTCTCATGGATGCGTCGGCAAAGGCATGTACTTGAATCGGTGACATGGGATCAGTATGCACAAATCGAGGTATGGTTATCTTCTCCAACTGACCCAAGGATTCTTTTAATAAGTTCCATGCTGTTTCCAAGTTCATTGGAATTGACTCATCCCAATCTAGCTTGTTAAGCCAAAGCTCCTGCAGTAGGATCTTTCCCTTAATTACTAAAGGACTTAACAAGCCAAGGGGTCAAACAGCTTTGATGTCACCGATAATATGTTCCGTTTTTGTCGCTCGGAGACCCATAACTGACGTGTCAATTTGGAACTTAAAGACGTCTTCGTGTGGCAGCCACGATATTCCTAACGCCTTAGTTGACTCTGAGTCGAGATCGTTATCGGTTTAACTGTGCTCTCGGATGCGGTGACCTCAGGTGAGTTCGAAAACCATTTAGTCAATTCAAACCCAGCGGTTTGAAGAACCTGAAACCACATCAGACTTAATTGTCTTTAACTCCTCTACGCAACCAGCACCAGTCAACATGTCATCGACATAGAAGTCGGAGTCAATAACTTCAGCAGCTTTTAGGGAATGAGAGTTTTGCAGACTCACTCAACCTCTTCAAACACCGAATAGCCAAAAATGGGGCTGGTCCAGTCCCATATGTTACGGTGTTGAGCTGGTATATTCTCAAGGACTCAGACGGGTCTCTTCTCCACACTATGAGCTGGAATTGTCTATCCGCATCAGCGACCAAGACTTGGCGATACATCTTCTTGACATCGGCTGTCAAGGCGTACCTGTGTAGTCTGAATCGGAGTAATGTCGAATACAGCTCATCCTGTATCGTAGGACCGACCATCAATATGTCGTTTAAGGCCACCTGAGAGGACGTTTTACAAGACGCATCGAAAACGACACGGAGCTTGGTCGACGTGCTTTGGGGCCTCAACACACACTGATGTGGAATGAAATAATGTGGAGTTTTGGGGATTGTGTTGTCTGTGGTAGACATGTGACCCAAGGAGAGGTACTCTTCCATGAACTCCAAGTACATTTTCCGCAACTCGGGGTCACGAGACAATCTTTTTCAAGCGATAAAACCGCCGTTTAGCCACTTCAAAGGAGTTGCCTAAGATACTGGGATCTGATTTGAACGGCAGTTTTACTTCAAACCGACCTGAAGGCACGACCTGAGTAGTCCTTCTATAATGCTCTTCACATAACTTGTGTTCAGGAGACAAAGACTTTTTTAGAAGACTGCAATTCTTCCAGTGACCAAAACTTTTGTAATGTGTTGTCGATGTGTATCACTGACTCTTCTCGACAACTCAAACAATTCCTCGCTTCTTGGGTGGCAGTCACCTTTGGAGTGTATCTGCCCGACACAATCCAGCCGAGAAGCGTTTTCTGCAGAGTTGGATAGTCAGGACCTTGTCGAATCTGACCAACAGATAAAAGTTCGAAAAATGTTTCTGCACCTATCAGCATATCTATCTTCTGTGGCTTGAAGAAATATGGGTCTGCAAGTGGTAAGTTCTTCGGGATTTTCCAGTCACTCACGTTAAGTGTTTGATCAGGGTGATACCCCGAAATGGACCTTAAAAATCCAGAAATCAACCGAAAACTCACTACCAGTAATTCGCGACTTCACCACCGTGTGTATCTTTTTCTTGACTTGTGAATTGGATTCACCAATACCAAGCAAGTTGATACACGACTCCTCCCTACGGATCTGTAAGCGCTGTGCTAAGTCCTCAGTTATAAAATTGGTTTGAGACCCCGAGTCAAGCAGAGCTCGGGCCAAAACATGTTCACCATTATTTGTTCGGACGCTTACGATCGACGTAGCCAGAATCACTCTATCCATAGCTGTCGCATGGAGAGCATGCGAAGTGGAAGGTTGATTCTGATTGGGAGGAGGGAGAAGAATTCTCTGGGGGTGATGGTAACGCCAGACTTTTATTCGCCACTGTGTACCTATGCAATAAGGTATGGTGTGAGCAGCCACACACTCGACACTTCTTAGCTTTGCATCGTACTACAGAGTGGCCTTGTTGCAGACAATTGATGCACAGGGATGCAGTTTTGCGAATTCGAACCTTTGCATTACTGCCAGCCGACCAAATGGACTGCAATCTGTCAACAAATGGCCTTTCGCATTGCAGTAGCTGCATTGTTGGTTTTGGTATTCGCGGTAGAACACGCGAATGAGCTCCGATTATGCGGCTTGCTTGGCACAGCTTTCTGCTCCTGCTTTGGTTTGTCCGAATTTTCGGCCGAAAGATGCTGATGTCTGCGATTAAGCAATTTTTCACAGTCAGCCCAAAGTGGCAGCTTCTCATAATCGAGCTGTTCTTCCCATTTCTCTTTGGTCACCGGATCGACTCTGCTCAAGACGAGATGAATAATCATCGCATTCGAGATCTTTTATCATCGCCTATCGACAACAATGAACCATATATGGATGAGGCGGTATCGATAAGGTTCCTTAAGGACGATGCTGATTGCTGGGTCATTTTGGGAAGACTAAATAGGGCGTCAATGTGATTTTTAAAGATCAGACAATCATTATCGTAGACCCGTTTTAAGCTATCCATTGCTTTCTCGTAGTTGGTCTCGGTTACTTGAAAGCCCTAACTGTTCCCAACGCTTCACCGGAGAGACACGAAAGCAAATGGTTGAACTTTTCGATAATTGGAATGCTTTCGTCATTGTGAACTAGAGTCTCAAATAAACCTATGAAGTTTTAAAGTCCGAAAAGTTGCCGCTGAACTGCGGCAGAGCTAACTTCGGAAGACGAGCACGAGTTGGGCCACCATAAGCTGGTACTGCCGGTTTTGTCTCATCAGCTGTCTTCAAAGCGCAAATGAGAGACAATAATTTTGCCTTTGTAACAATTGAGAGTTCTTCCAACTCGACTCCAAATTCATCGTCAATGTCTATATCTTCAATCTTCTCTTGAAGTTCGCGTGCCGTGTCAATGCTACGCATCAGCGTTTCGAGTCTGAACTCGAGCTCCGTCAATACCAGCGGAATATCCCCGCTTCTAAACGGTCCGCTAATAAACGAATGCCTTTGACACGGCAACTGCGCTTTTCTTCAGCTCTTCAAGGACGATATTGTTGGCTTTTGAGGTCATATTGATTCTCAATACAAGCAACTGAAGGCGAAAGGTCGTTTCTAATAATCGTATTCAATGCCGAGGCACTCAATGAAATAATGGGTAATTGTACCCAAACGAGGTGAAAAACAATATACCCGACAAATTTAGGGTATTGCGTCGCGTAGCTCAAGTGCTTACGTATCTCGTTCGTGGTTGTACCCAAACGAGGTGAAAATCAATATACCCGAAAATTTTAGGGTAGAGCACCGCTTGGCTGGCGCGTAAACGAAAACCACACAAGAATAGCAACGAACAGCAATGGTGACAAGCGAAAACGAAAAAATTCACCGCTGTAGTTCTGAATGGATATTGTGTATGCGTATGCACCGACGACGATCGACGCTAAATTGATTTGCGAAGCACGACTTTGTCTAATTTGATAGTTGGATCCTACTGACACCAAACGAATATACCCGACGAAAACAGGGTATCGCGTCACTTGAATTTGGTTTGGATCAAGCGCGCCAAACAAAGAGAACAACGATAAGCAACGGTGAAGAGCGAAAGCGAGACGAAAAATTCACCGCTGCAGCTGCGTATTGGTATGCGTGCTTGGCCAACGACCCAACTATATATTTGACACAACGAAAACGAGAGAGGGAAGGGGTGACAGTGATTGCAGTTAAAATGAGTTATATGTGCAGTTATTGCGTCCAAGAGGGTTAGATGTATGTATATATGTATTAATATATATGCTCAACTCTAACTACAGCATGCAAATCTAGCTCTACTATGTCATACGTATGTGCCAAGAATTGAAAGCGAGGTGCAATTGTTTCAGCACAAGACAATAATTGCGAGTTTTTAATCTTTTCGTCTTCACTCGAGCTTTCAATTTTTTTGCACAAATACCTCTTTGATAAGTTTGGAAATTCCAGGTGCTGTACTCTCCTCTTCTCTGCTGGATGCTCCACTTGGCTCTCCTTTGGTAGATAGCTGCAGACAGGGTATTTCACGACCGACGCGGTGATTTTCAGTTTTTTTTGTTTGTATTATTTGCACACACGTCGCGGTTTTTGGCAATTTAGCTTTAGCACATATGCATGTACATAGGTGCATGTACATAGATTTTGGATATTAATCTATTCTCCACTCGTGTCACTGTCACTTTTGCCTTCCACTTTTAATTAATACGTTTAATTGCAAGTCCACCCGGGGGCGCCATGAAATTTTAGAATAGTTTTTCTAAATGAATAGACCGAAAAAACTTGGGTGACTGCAATTATTGTATTTAACGACGACGAAAAAAAGGAGTGCGTGCGTTCGGTTTAACAGATTATTCTCGACTTCTTTATATACATTCAAACAATTTCTCCTTACCCTATCTTACCTACGGTGGCAAAGCGGGGCGAATTCGCCAAGAGCGAGAGAGCGAGCTTTTATTGCGCTCCCGCTTTGCCCTAGCCTAACTTACACTAGACTTCATGAAATTCGATCCTAATAACCCTTATTATACGCCAAATGGCGCTACAATATTAATTATAAGTGTCGGCTTAGTTGTGGACACGCTTTCTTTCCTTGGCGTCACTTGCCCATTCCAGGGTTCCATTACACTTTCCGATTCTAGCCGGGATTCTGGTGGTGGTGAAGGAGTGGCAGGAGTAGGTGGGCGAGGCGGCATTGGTGGTGTAATTGGCCGTTCTGGCGGTTTTGGCGGTGAACCTGGGGAGTTTGAGCTTGTTTTTGTAATTGTGCTCGTGGCCACCTCCCCATCAAGCCACTCCCACGTTGTAGTTGTTGTTGTTGTTGTTGTGGTTGTTACTTTTCTCATTATTAATTCTCAATTATCCTCAAACGCAACGGGCTGAGCAACAGGTGGATAGTGACGACAATTTACACGATAGTTGTAAGCTACATTTTATCGTATTTTATCGATATATTTTCATCCCACTTTTCACTGTTTTTTCCCCATAAACGCAATTATCCTCTAAAAACAACAAGGAACACCAATAATTATAGTTTTAGTAATTATAGTCGCGTTACAGAGCTTAAGGCCATTAAAAAGTATATTATTTTATTCAAGATCGATAGTACAAGTATCGATACAAAAAAATATCGCCTATCGGTCCATCTGTTTTTCTTGCACAAACACACACACACTTTCAAAAGAGGCCGCCAGCTATTTGCAACTGCGATTTTGGATAAATACGCAAATCAACTCTATCCACAACCTGCGAGAAGACATGCCTCCTTACCTGCTTTTCAATTGTGCCGTTAGCCTATCGAAGTGAGTGTTCTTTAATAATTAATTTAAAATCTAACTTGGGACGCGCACCAATACTAAAAAGATTGTCCCGTTAACGGCTGTTTCTGGACACTTATGTGTATGTGTCCCGTCCCGTTTGTGTTTTTTTTTATATTCCTAGTGATCCCTGGATAATGTGAATATCTGTGCGCGGTAAAGCCGCAAAGCATTTCCTCCCACGCTGTCGCTGGTGGCTAGCTCTTTCTCCAGCTCGCGCCCATCGTACTCGAAACGATGGCACTCGAAGAAGACGTGATGGGCGTCCTTCCCCACCCATATAGCTCACTACCTTTGTCGCTTTGCTTTGGACCTCATTGGGGCAGGGCAGCATACAATTTTCACCTAGCTTGGTTTTGGTATTCAGCACGATTCGCGATAGTGCTCGACAAGTCTGAGCGGCCTTTGTATTGGCGTACTCCATATGCTCCCAGAATACTGTCTGGTGTCCAGCATAACCCTAAGTACTTCAGCGCCCTTTCCGATGTGATTTCGTGGCCGCCGACCGACACTCGAGCTGCCACCACCTTCTTCCTGCTGCTGATCAGAACAGCCTCGGTTTTGTAAGACGCAAGCTGAAGTCTCGCTATGGCGACACACGTCTCCACGGCGCGGATTGCCCTGTTTGCCGCTGCTTCCGCCGTTTCAAAGTCCTTGGCCACCACTTCGATGCACACGTCATGGATCAACGTGTCCTCGGCCAGGTTTAGCCTTTACTGTTTTTGTATCTTTTAAATAAAATTTTAGTGCACAAGGGCGTGCTAAGTGCAAACAGGGGCGTAGATAGCCCGACAACGGAGACTTTTGCGAGCCGGAAGTTATATTAAAATAGACTATTAATTCTATTTATTTATATTTTATACAGTATAATTAAGCAGGGTCTCCTCTCCGTAAGTGCAGCGTCGATGCCGGATCCTTCTCGTACCACTGATCGCGTTAGCGTGGATCTAGTCCGCCACGTGTTTCGCTTTTCACGAGCCGCTCGGATTTTATCCGCCAACACGTCCGACTCTTACGACTGCCTCAATCTAACTGAACTCCTTTCCACGTTTTCCAGCTTCCGAGCCGGCGTTCTGCTGGCTCTGCCGATCCATCGTCAGCGTGGGCGTCGTTGTTTCCCCTCTCTTTCGGCGTCTGTAGCTGCGCCGGTGACTTTCGCCTCTCTTTTCCGCTGCTGGCGCGTCGTTGCTGGATTAGATTGCTGTTCTCGGCGGTCCTCTTCTGCCGTTGCTGCGTTGATGCCCTTATTTTGTCTTTTCCTCGCTTCTCCTCTGCCGCTGCGGCGTCGATGCTGTTGGCTTATCTTTTCAGCGCTTTACTCTGCCGTTGCTGCGTCGATGCCGACGGCTCGGTATTCTCGGCGTTTCTCTTCGGCCGCTGCCGCGTCGATGCTGTCGGCTTATCTTTTCAGCGCTTTACTCTGCCGTTGCTGCGTCGATGCCGGCGGCTCGCTGGATCCCGTTGTTTTCCTCGTCTCTCTTTGGCCGCTGCTGCGTCGTTTGTTGTTGGGTTATGGTTCTGGAAAGCCAGTGGCGTCCGCCGTGATCGCGACTTGCCCCTTTTTAAGAAAATAGTAAGCTACGTGGGGCTTAGAGACCCCTCGGGCCGTATAATATAAAATTAATAACAAGTGGCCTTCGTGGCCTTCCCCCTCCCCTTAACCTAAAACTGAACAGTCAATGCTTAAACCTAGAAAATAAAAAGTCAAAAATCTTAATTCTAATGAAATAAGTTCGGGTCCCTCCAATGGGAAAATGCCGGCAAGATGATGGGTGGAAAAAATGTGGGTGGAGCGTACGCTCCCTCACACTGTTTTGTTCCTCGGGGAATAAAGTTATAATTTCCTCAAGAAGTGCTCGTGACTTGCTCAGACATAATTTTAAATTTCGATTAACGAAAAAATTCGTTATTAATTTTCTTAGAGTATTTCTCTCGCTGTTTATCAATGGAGCTTTGCTCTTAATTTTATTGAGCGAAATTCTGCTGCCGGCTCAATGATAATCCCATATATATTAATTATAAGTGTCGGCTTAGTTGTGGACACGCTTTCTTTCCTTGGCGTCACTTGCCCATTCCAGGGTTCCATTACACTTTCCGATTCTAGCCGGGATTCTGGTGGTGGTGAAGGAGTGGCAGGAGTAGGTGGGCGAGGCGGCATTGGTGGTGTAATTGGCCGTTCTGGCGGTTTTGGCGGTGAACCTGGGGAGTTTGAGCTTGTTTTGTAATTGTGCTCGTGGCCACCTCCCCATCAAGCCACTCCCACGTTGTAGTTGTTGTTGTTGTTGTTGTGGTTGTTACTTTTCTCATTATTAATTCTCAATTATCCTCAAACGCAACGGGCTGAGCAACAGGTGGATAGTGACGACAATTTACACGATAGTTGTAAGCTACATTTTATCGTATTTTATCGATATATTTTCATCCCACTTTTCACTGTTTTTCCCCCATAAACGCAATTATCCCCTAAAAAACAACAAGGAACACCAATAATTATAGTTTTAGTAATTATAGTCGCGTTACAGAGCTTAAGGCCATTAAAAAGTATATTATTTTTATTCAAGATCGATAGTACAAGTATCGATACAAAAAATATCGCCTATCGGTCCATCTGTTTTTCTTGCACAAACACACACACACTTTCAAAAGAGGCCGCCAGCTATTTGCAACTGCGATTTTTGGATAAATACGCAAATCAACTCTATCCACAACCTGCGAGAAGACATGCCTCCTTACCTGCTTTTCAATTGTGCCGTTAGCCTATCGAAGTGAGTGTTCTTTAATAATTAATTTAAAATCTAACTTGGGACGCGCACCAATACTAAAAGATTGTCCCGTTAACGGCTGTTTCTGGACACTTATGTGTATGTGTCCCGTCCCGTTTGTGTTTTTTTATATTCCTAGTGATCCCTGGATAATGTGAATATCTGTGCGCGGTAAAGCCGCAAAGCATTTCCTCCACGCTGTCGCTGGTGGCTAGCTCTTTCTCCAGCTCGCGCCCATCATTACTCGAAACGATGGCACTCGAAGAAGACGTGATGGGCGTCCTTCCCCACCCATATAGCTCACTACCTTTGTCGCTTTGCTTTGGACCTCATTGGGGCAGGACAGCATACAATTTTCACCTAGCTTGGTTTTGGTATTCAGCACGATTCGCGATAGTGCTCGACAAGTCTGAGCGGCCTTTGTATTGGCGTACTCCATATGCTCCCAGAATACTGTCTGGTGTCCAGCATAACCCTAAGTACTTCAGCGCCCTTTCCGATGTGATTTCGTGGCCGCCGACCGACACTCGAGCTGCCACCACCTTCTTCCTGCTGCTGATCAGAACAGCCTCGGTTTTGTAAGACGCAAGCTGAAGTCTCGCTATGGCGACACACGTCTCCACGGCGCGGATTGCCCTGTTTGCCGCTGCTTCCGCCGTTTCAAAGTCCTTGGCCACCACTTCGATGCACACGTCATGGATCAACGTGTCCTCGGCCAGGTTTAGCCTTTACTGTTTTTTGTATCTTTTAAATAAAATTTTAGTGCACAAGGGCGTGCTAAGTGCAAACAGGGGCGTAGATAGCCCGACAACGGAGACTTTTGCGAGCCGGAAGTTATATTAAAATAGACTATTAATTCTATTTATTTATATTTTATACAGTATAATTAAGCAGGGTCTCCTCTCCGTAAGTGCAGCGTCGATGCCGGATCCTTCTCGTACCACTGATCGCGTTAGCGTGGATCTAGTCCGCCACGTGTTTCGCTTTTCACGAGCCGCTCGGATTTTATCCGCCAACACGTCCGACTCTTACGACTGCCTCCAATCTAACTGAACTCCTTTCCACGTTTTTCCAGCTTCCGAGCCGGCGTTCTGCTGGCTCTGCCGATCCATCGTCAGCGTGGGCGTCGTTGTTTCCCCTCTCTTTCGGCGTCTGTAGCTGCGCCGGTGACTTTCGCCTCTCTTTTCCGCTGCTGGCGCGTCGTTGCTGGATTAGATTGCTGTTCTCGGCGGTCCTCTTCTGCCGTTGCTGCGTTGATGCCCTTATTTTGTCTTTTCCTCGCTTCTCCTCTGCCGCTGCGGCGTCGATGCTGTTGGCTTATCTTTTCAGCGCTTTACTCTGCCGTTGCTGCGTCGATGCCGACGGCTCGGTATTCTCGGCGTTTCTCTTCGGCCGCTGCCGCGTCGATGCTGTCGGCTTATCTTTTCAGCGCTTTACTCTGCCGTTGCTGCGTCGATGCCGGCGGCTCGCTGGATCCCGTTGTTTTCCTCGTCTCTCTTTGGCCGCTGCTGCGTCGTTGTTGTTGGGTTATGGTTCTGGAAAGCCAGTGGCGTCCGCCGTGATCGCGACTTGCCCCCTTTTTAAGAAAATAGTAAGCTACGTGGGGCTTAGAGACCCCTCGGGCCGTATAATATAAAATTAATAACAAGTGGCCTTCGTGGCCTTCCCCCCTCCCCCTTAACCTAAAACTGAACAGTCAATGCTTAAACCTAGAAAATAAAAAGTCAAAAATCTTAATTCTAATGAAATAAGTTCGGGTCCCTCCAATGGGAAAATGCCGGCAAGATGATGGGTGGAAAAAATGTGGGTGGAGCGTACGCTCCCTCACACTGTTTTTGTTCCTCGGGGAATAAAGTTATAATTTCCTCAAGAAGTGCTCGTGACTTGCTCAGACATAATTTTAAATTTCGATTAACGAAAAAATTCGTTATTAATTTTCTTAGAGTATTTCTCTCGCTGTTTATCAATGGAGCTTTGCTCTTAATTTTATTGAGCGAAATTCTGCTGCCGGCTCCAATGATAATCCCATATATATTAATTATAAGTGTCGGCTTAGTTGTGGACACGCTTTCTTTCCTTGGCGTCACTTGCCCATTCCAGGGTTCCATTACACTTTCCGATTCTAGCCGGGATTCTGGTGGTGGTGAAGGAGTGGCAGGAGTAGGTGGGCGAGGCGGCATTGGTGGTGTAATTGGCCGTTCTGGCGGTTTTGGCGGTGAACCTGGGGAGTTTGAGCTTGTTTTTGTAATTGTGCTCGTGGCCACCTCCCCCATCAAGCCACCCCACGTTGTAGTTGTTGTTGTTGTTGTTGTGGTTGTTACTTTTCTCATTATTAATTCTCAATTATCCTCAAACGCAACGGGCTGAGCAACAGGTGGATAGTGACGACAATTTACACGATAGTTGTAAGCTACATTTTATCGTATTTTATCGATATATTTTCATCCCACTTTTCACTGTTTTTTCCCCATAAACGCAATTATCCCTCTAAAAACAACAAGGAACACCAATAATTATAGTTTTAGTAATTATAGTCGCGTTACAGAGCTTAAGGCCATTAAAAGTATATTATTTTATTCAAGATCGATAGTACAAGTATCGATACAAAAAATATCGCCTATCGGTCCATCTGTTTTCTTGCACAAACACACACACTTTTTCAAAAGAGGCCGCCAGCTATTTGCAACTGCGATTTTTGGATAAATACGCAAATCAACTCTATCCACAACCTGCGAGAAGACATGCCTCCTTACCTGCTTTTCAATTGTGCCGTTAGCCTATCGAAGTGAGTGTTCTTTAATAATTAATTTAAAATCTAACTTGGGACGCGCACCAATACTAAAAGATTGTCCCGTTAACGGCTGTTTCTGGACACTTATGTGTATGTGTCCCGTCCCGTTTGTGTTTTTTTTATATTCCTAGTGATCCCTGGATAATGTGAATATCTGTGCGCGGTAAAGCCGCAAAGCATTTCCTCCACGCTGTCGCTGGTGGCTAGCTCTTTCTCCAGCTCGCGCCCATCGTACTCGAAACGATGGCACTCGAAGAAGACGTGATGGGCGTCCTTCCCCACCCATATAGCTCACTACCTTTGTCGCTTTGCTTTGGACCTCATTGGGGCAGGGCAGCATACAATTTTCACCTAGCTTGGTTTTGGTATTCAGCACGATTCGCGATAGTGCTCGACAAGTCTGAGCGGCCTTTGTATTGGCGTACTCCATATGCTCCCAGAATACTGTCTGGTGTCCAGCATAACCCCTAAGTACTTCAGCGCCCTTTCCGATGTGATTTCGTGGCCGCCGACCGACACTCGAGCTGCCACCACCTTCTTCCTGCTGCTGATCAGAACAGCCTCGGTTTTGTAAGACGCAAGCTGAAGTCTCGCTATGGCGACACACGTCTCCACGGCGCGGATTGCCCTGTTTGCCGCTGCTTCCGCCGTTTCAAAGTCCTTGGCCACCACTTCGATGCACACGTCATGGATCAACGTGTCCTCGGCCAGGTTTAGCCTTTACTGTTTTTGTATCTTTTAAATAAAATTTTTTAGTGCACAAGGGCGTGCTAAGTGCAAACAGGGGCGTAGATAGCCCGACAACGGAGACTTTTGCGAGCCGGAAGTTATATTAAAATAGACTATTAATTCTATTTATTTATATTTTATACAGTATAATTAAGCAGGGTCTCCTCTCCGTAAGTGCAGCGTCGATGCCGGATCCTTCTCGTACCACTGATCGCGTTAGCGTGGATCTAGTCCGCCACGTGTTTCGCTTTTCACGAGCCGCTCGGATTTTATCCGCCAACACGTCCGACTCTTACGACTGCCTCCAATCTAACTGAACTCCTTTCCACGTTTTTCCAGCTTCCGAGCCGGCGTTCTGCTGGCTCTGCCGATCCATCGTCAGCGTGGGCGTCGTTGTTTCCCCTCTCTTTCGGCGTCTGTAGCTGCGCCGGTGACTTTCGCCTCTCTTTTCCGCTGCTGGCGCGTCGTTGCTGGATTAGATTGCTGTTCTCGGCGGTCCTCTTCTGCCGTTGCTGCGTTGATGCCCTTATTTTGTCTTTTCCTCGCTTCTCCTCTGCCGCTGCGGCGTCGATGCTGTTGGCTTATCTTTTCAGCGCTTTACTCTGCCGTTGCTGCGTCGATGCCGACGGCTCGGTATTCTCGGCGTTTCTCTTCGGCCGCTGCCGCGTCGATGCTGTCGGTTTATCTTTTCAGCGCTTTACTCTGCCGTTGCTGCGTCGATGCCGGCGGCTCGCTGGATCCCGTTGTTTTCCTCGTCTCTCTTTGGCCGCTGCTGCGTCGTTGTTGTTGGGTTATGGTTCTGGAAAGCCAGTGGCGTCCGCCGTGATCGCGACTTGCCCCTTTTAAGAAAATAGTAAGCTACGTGGGGCTTAGAGACCCCTCGGGCCGTATAATATAAAATTAATAACAAGTGGCCTTCGTGGCCTTCCCCTTTAACCTAAAACTGAACAGTCAATGCTTAAACCTAGAAAATAAAAAGTCAAAAATCTTAATTCTAATGAAATAAGTTCGGGTCCCTCCAATGGGAAAATGCCGGCAAGATGATGGGTGGAAAAAATGTGGGTGGAGCGTACGCTCCTCACACTGTTTTGTTCCTCGGGGAATAAAGTTATAATTTCCTCAAGAAGTGCTCATGACTTGCTCAGACATAATTTTAAATTTCGATTAACGAAAAAAATTCGTTATTAATTTTCTTAGAGTATTTCTCTCGCTGTTTATCAATGGAGCTTTGCTCTTAATTTTATTGAGCGAAATTCTGCTGCCGGCTCCAATGATAATCCCATATATATTAATTATAAGTGTCGGCTTAGTTGTGGACACGCTTTCTTTCCTTGGCGTCACTTGCCCATTCCAGGGTTCCATTACACTTTCCGATTCTAGCCGGGATTCTGGTGGTGGTGAAGGAGTGGCAGGAGTAGGTGGGCGAGGCGGCATTGGTGGTGTAATTGGCCGTTCTGGCGGTTTTGGCGGTGAACCTGGGGAGTTTGAGCTTGTTTTTGTAATTGTGCTCGTGGCCACCTCCCCATCAAGCCACTCCCACGTTGTAGTTGTTGTTGTTGTTGTTGTGGTTGTTACTTTTCTCATTATTAATTCTCAATTATCCTCAAACGCAACGGGCTGAGCAACAGGTGGATAGTGACGACAATTTACACGATAGTTGTAAGCTACATTTTATCGTATTTTATCGATATATTTTCATCCCACTTTTCACTGTTTTTTCCCCATAAACGCAATTATCCCTCTAAAAACAACAAGGAACACCAATAATTATAGTTTTAGTAATTATAGTCGCGTTACAGAGCTTAAGGCCATTAAAAAGTATATTATTTTATTCAAGATCGATAGTACAAGTATCGATACAAAAAAATATCGCCTATCGGTCCATCTGTTTTTCTTGCACAAACACACACACACTTTCAAAAGAGGCCGCCAGCTATTTGCAACTGCGATTTTGGATAAATACGCAAATCAACTCTATCCACAACCTGCGAGAAGACATGCCTCCTTACCTGCTTTTCAATTGTGCCGTTAGCCTATCGAAGTGAGTGTTCTTTAATAATTAATTTAAAATCTAACTTGGGACGCGCACCAATACTAAAAGATTGTCCCGTTAACGGCTGTTTCTGGACACTTATGTGTATGTGTCCCGTCCCGTTTGTGTTTTTTTTTATATTCCTAGTGATCCCTGGATAATGTGAATATCTGTGCGCGGTAAAGCCGCAAAGCATTTCCTCCCACGCTGTCGCTGGTGGCTAGCTCTTTCTCCAGCTCGCGCGCCCATCGTACTCGAAACGATGGCACTCGAAGAAGACGTGATGGGCGTCCTTCCCCACCCATATAGCTCACTACCTTTGTCGCTTTGCTTTGGACCTCATTGGGGCAGGGCAGCATACAATTTTCACCTAGCTTGGTTTTTGGTATTCAGCACGATTCGCGATAGTGCTCGACAAGTCTGAGCGGCCTTTGTATTGGCGTACTCCATATGCTCCCAGAATACTGTCTGGTGTCCAGCATAACCCCTAAGTACTTCAGCGCCCTTTCCGATGTGATTTCGTGGCCGCCGACCGACACTCGAGCTGCCACCACCTTCTTCCTGCTGCTGATCAGAACAGCCTCGGTTTTGTAAGACGCAAGCTGAAGTCTCGCTATGGCGACACACGTCTCCACGGCGCGGATTGCCCTGTTTGCCGCTGCTTCCGCCGTTTCAAAGTCCTTGGCCACCACTTCGATGCACACGTCATGGATCAACGTGTCCTCGGCCAGGTTTAGCCTTTACTGTTTTTTTGTATCTTTTAAATAAAATTTTAGTGCACAAGGGCGTGCTAAGTGCAAACAGGGGCGTAGATAGCCCGACAACGGAGACTTTTGCGAGCCGGAAGTTATATTAAAATAGACTATTAATTCTATTTATTTATATTTTATACAGTATAATTAAGCAGGGTCTCCTCTCCGTAAGTGCAGCGTCGATGCCGGATCCTTCTCGTACCACTGATCGCGTTAGCGTGGATCTAGTCCGCCACGTGTTTCGCTTTTCACGAGCCGCTCGGATTTTATCCGCCAACACGTCCGACTCTTACGACTGCCTCCAATCTAACTGAACTCCTTTCCACGTTTTTCCAGCTTCCGAGCCGGCGTTCTGCTGGCTCTGCCGATCCATCGTCAGCGTGGGCGTCGTTGTTTCCCCTCTCTTTCGGCGTCTGTAGCTGCGCCGGTGACTTTCGCCTCTCTTTTCCGCTGCTGGCGCGTCGTTGCTGGATTAGATTGCTGTTCTCGGCGGTCCTCTTCTGCCGTTGCTGCGTTGATGCCCTTATTTTGTCTTTTCCTCGCTTCTCCTCTGCCGCTGCGGCGTCGATGCTGTTGGCTTATCTTTTCAGCGCTTTACTCTGCCGTTGCTGCGTCGATGCCGACGGCTCGGTATTCTCGGCGTTTCTCTTCGGCCGCTGCCGCGTCGATGCTGTCGGCTTATCTTTTCAGCGCTTTACTCTGCCGTTGTTGCGTCGATGCCGGCGGCTCGCTGGATCCCGTTGTTTTCCTCGTCTCTCTTTGGCCGCTGCTGCGTCGTTGTTGTTGGGTTATGGTTCTGGAAAGCCAGTGGCGTCCGCCGTGATCGCGACTTGCCCCCTTTTAAAAAAATAGTAAGCTACGGGGGCTTAGAGACCCTCGGGCCGTATAATATAAAATTAATAACAAGTGGCCTTCGTGGCCTTCCCCTCCCCTTAACCTAAAACTGAACAGTCAATGCTTAAACCTAGAAAATAAAAAGTCAAAAATCTTAATTCTAATGAAATAAGTTCGGGTCCCTCCAATGGGAAAATGCCGGCAAGATGATGGGTGGAAAAAATGTGGGTGGAGCGTACGCTCCCTCACACTGTTTTTGTTCCTCGGGGAATAAAGTTATAATTTCCTCAAGAAGTGCTCGTGACTTGCTCAGACATAATTTTAAATTTCGATTAACGAAAAAATTCGTTATTAATTTTCTTAGAGTATTTCTCTCGCTGTTTATCAATGGAGCTTTGCTCTTAATTTTATTGAGCGAAATTCTGCTGCCGGCTCCAATGATAATCCCATATATATTAATTATAAGTGTCGGCTTAGTTGTGGACACGCTTTCTTTCCTTTGGCGTCACTTGCCCATTCCAGGGTTCCATTACACTTTCCGATTCTAGCCGGGATTCTGGTGGTGGTGAAGGAGTGGCAGGAGTAGGTGGGCGAGGCGGCATTGGTGGTGTAATTGGCCGTTCTGGCGGTTTTGGCGGTGAACCTGGGGAGTTTGAGCTTGTTTTTGTAATTGTGCTCGTGGCCACCTCCCCATCAAGCCACTCCCACGTTGTAGTTGTTGTTGTGGTTGTTACTTTTCTCATTATTAATTCTCAATTATCCTCAAACGCAACGGGCTGAGCAACAGGTGGATAGTGACGACAATTTACACGATAGTTGTAAGCTACTTTTTATCGTATTTTATCGATATATTTTCATCCCACTTTTCACTGTTTTTTCCCCATAAACGCAATTATCCTCTAAAAACAACAAGGAACACCAATAATTATAGTTTTAGTAATTATAGTCGCGTTACAGAGCTTAAGGCCATTAAAAAGTATATTATTTTATTCAAGATCGATAGTACAAGTATCGATACAAAAAAATCGCCTATCGGTCCATCTGTTTTTCTTGCACAAACACACACACACTTTCAAAAGAGGCCGCCAGCTATTTGCAACTGCGATTTTGGATAAATACGCAAATCAACTCTATTCACAACCTGCGAGAAGACCTGCCTCCTTACCTGCTTTTCAATTGTGCCGTTAGCCTATCGAAGTGAGTGTTCTTTAATAATTAATTTAAAATCTAACTTGGGACGCGCACCAATACTAAAAGATTGTCCCGTTAACGGCTGTTTCTGGACACTTATGTGTATGTGTCCCGTCCCGTTTGTGTTTTTTTTATATTCCTAGTGATCCCTGGATAATGTGAATATCTGTGCGCGGTAAAGCCGCAAAGCATTTCCTCCCACGCTGTCGCTGGTGGCTAGCTCTTTCTCCAGCTCGCGCCCATCGTACTCGAAACGATGGCACTCGAAGAAGACGTGATGGGCGTCCTTCCCCACCCATATAGCTCACTACCTTTGTCGCTTTGCTTTGGACCTCATTGGGGCAGGGCAGCATACAATTTTCACCTAGCTTGGTTTTTGGTATTCAGCACGATTCGCGATAGTGCTCGACAAGTCTGAGCGGCCTTTGTATTGGCGTACTCCATATGCTCCCAGAATACTGTCTGGTGTCCAGCATAACCCCTAAGTACTTCAGCGCCCTTTCCGATGTGATTTCGTGGCCGCCGACCGACACTCGAGCTGCCACCACCTTCTTCCTGCTGCTGATCAGAACAGCCTCGGTTTTGTAAGACGCAAGCTGAAGTCTCGCTATGGCGACACACGTCTCCACGGCGCGGATTGCCCTGTTTGCCGCTGCTTCCGCCGTTTCAAAGTCCTTGGCCACCACTTCGATGCACACGTCATGGATCAACGTGTCCTCGGCCAGGTTTAGCCTTTACTGTTTTGTATCTTTTAAATAAAATTTTAGTGCACAAGGGCGTGCTAAGTGCAAACAGGGGCGTAGATAGCCCGACAACGGAGACTTTTGCGAGCCGGAAGTTATATTAAAATAGACTATTAATTCTATTTATTTATATTTTATACAGTATAATTAAGCAGGGTCTCCTCTCCGTAAGTGCAGCGTCGATGCCGGATCCTTCTCGTACCACTGATCGCGTTAGCGTGGATCTAGTCCGCCACGTGTTTCGCTTTTTTCACGAGCCGCTCGGATTTTATCCGCCAACACGTCCGACTCTTACGACTGCCTCCAATCTAACTGAACTCCTTTCCACGTTTTTCCAGCTTCCGAGCCGGCGTTCTGCTGGCTCTGCCGATCCATCGTCAGCGTGGGCGTCGTTGTTTCCCCTCTCTTTCGGCGTCTGTAGCTGCGCCGGTGACTTTCGCCTCTCTTTTCCGCTGCTGGCGCGTCGTTGCTGGATTAGATTGCTGTTCTCGGCGGTCCTCTTCTGCCGTTGCTGCGTTGATGCCCTTATTTTGTCTTTTCCTCGCTTCTCCTCTGCCGCTGCGGCGTCGATGCTGTTGGCTTATCTTTTCAGCGCTTTACTCTGCCGTTGCTGCGTCGATGCCGACGGCTCGGTATTCTCGGCGTTTCTCTTCGGCCGCTGCCGCGTCGATGCTGTCGGCTTATCTTTTCAGCGCTTTACTCTGCCGTTGCTGCGTCGATGCCGGCGGCTCGCTGGATCCCGTTGTTTTCCTCGTCTCTCTTTGGCCGCTGCTGCGTCGTTGTTGTTGGGTTATGGTTCTGGAAAGCCAGTGGCGTCCGCCGTGATCGCGACTTGCCCCCTTTTTAAGAAAATAGTAAGCTACGTGGGGCTTAGAGACCCCTCGGGCCGTATAATATAAAATTAATAACAAGTGGCCTTCGTGGCCTTCCCCCCTCCCCCTTAACCTAAAACTGAACAGTCAATGCTTAAACCTAGAAAATAAAAAGTCAAAAATCTTAATTCTAATGAAATAAGTTCGGGTCCCTCCAATGGGAAAATGCCGGCAAGATGATGGGTGGAAAAAATGTGGGTGGAGCGTACGCCCCCCTCACACTTTTTTGTTCCTCGGGGAATAAAGTTATAATTTCCTCAAGAAGTGCTCGTGACTTGCTCAGACATAATTTTAAATTTCGATTAACGAAAAAATTCGTTATTAATTTTCTTAGAGTATTTCTCTCGCTGTTTATCAATGGAGCTTTGCTCTTAATTTTATTGAGCGAAATTCTGCTGCCGGCTCCAATGATAATCCCATATATATTAATTATAAGTGTCGGCTTAGTTGTGGACACGCTTTCTTTCCTTGGCGTCACTTGCCCATTCCAGGGTTCCATTACACTTTCCGATTCTAGCCGGGATTCTGGTGGTGGTGAAGGAGTGGCAGGAGTAGGTGGGCGAGGCGGCATTGGTGGTGTAATTGGCCGTTCTGGCGGTTTTGGCGGTGAACCTGGGGAGTTTGAGCTTGTTTTTGTAATTGTGCTCGTGGCCACCTCCCCATCAAGCCACTCCCACGTTGTAGTTGTTGTTGTTGTTGTTGTGGTTGTTACTTTTCTCATTATTAATTCTCAATTATCCTCAAACGCAACGGGCTGAGCAACAGGTGGATAGTGACGACAATTTACACGATAGTTGTAAGCTACATTTTATCGTATTTTATCGATATATTTTCATCCCACTTTTCACTGTTTTTTCCCCCATAAACGCAATTATCCCCTCTAAAAACAACAAGGAACACCAATAATTATAGTTTTAGTAATTATAGTCGCGTTACAGAGCTTAAGGCCATTAAAAAGTATATTATTTTATTCAAGATCGATAGTACAAGTATCGATACAAAAAAATATCGCCTATCGGTCCATCTGTTTTCTTGCACAAACACACACACACACTTTCAAAAAGAGGCCGCCAGCTATTTGCAACTGCGATTTTGGATAAATACGCAAATCAACTCTATCCACAACCTGCGAGAAGACATGCCTCCTTACCTGCTTTTCAATTGTGCCGTTAGCCTATCGAAGTGAGTGTTCTTTAATAATTAATTTAAAATCTAACTTGGGACGCGCACCAATACTAAAAGATTGTCCCGTTAACGGCTGTTTCTGGACACTTATGTGTATGTGTCCCGTCCCGTTTGTGTTTTTTTTTATATTCCTAGTGATCCCTGGATAATGTGAATATCTGTGCGCGGTAAAGCCGCAAAGCATTTCCTCCACGCTGTCGCTGGTGGCTAGCTCTTTCTCCAGCTCGCGCCCATCGTACTCGAAAACGATGGCACTCGAAGAAGACGTGATGGGCGTCCTTCCCCACCCATATAGCTCACTACCTTTGTCGCTTTGCTTTGGACCTCATTGGGGCAGGGCAGCATACAATTTTCACCTAGCTTGGTTTTGGTATTCAGCACGATTCGCGATAGTGCTCGACAAGTCTGAGCGGCCTTTGTATTGGCGTACTCCATATGCTCCCAGAATACTGTCTGGTGTCCAGCATAACCCCTAAGTACTTCAGCGCCCTTTCCGATGTGATTTCGTGGCCGCCGACCGACACTCGAGCTGCCACCACCTTCTTCCTGCTGCTGATCAGAACAGCCTCGGTTTTGTAAGACGCAAGCTGAAGTCTCGCTATGGCGACACACGTCTCCACGGCGCGGATTGCCCTGTTTGCCGCTGCTTCCGCCGTTTCAAAGTCCTTGGCCACCACTTCGATGCAATAATGTCATGGATCAACGTGTCCTCGGCCAGGTTTAGCCTTTACTGTTTTTTTGTATCTTTTAAATAAAATTTTAGTGCACAAGGGCGTGCTAAGTGCAAACAGGGGCGTAGATAGCCCGACAACGGAGACTTTTTGCGAGCCGGAAGTTATATTAAAATAGACTATTAATTCTATTTATTTATATTTTATACAGTATAATTAAGCAGGGTCTCCTCTCCGTAAGTGCAGCGTCGATGCCGGATCCTTCTCGTACCACTGATCGCGTTAGCGTGGATCTAGTCCGCCACGTGTTTCGCTTTTCACGAGCCGCTCGGATTTTATCCGCCAACACGTCCGACTCTTACGACTGCCTCCAATCTAACTGAACTCCTTTCCACGTTTTTCCAGCTTCCGAGCCGGCGTTCTGCTGGCTCTGCCGATCCATCGTCAGCGTGGGCGTCGTTGTTTCCCCTCTCTTTCGGCGTCTGTAGCTGCGCCGGTGACTTTCGCCTCTCTTTTCCGCTGCTGGCGCGTCGTTGCTGGATTAGATTGCTGTTCTCGGCGGTCCTCTTCTGCCGTTGCTGCGTTGATGCCCTTTATTTTGTCTTTTCCTCGCTTCTCCTCTGCCGCTGCGGCGTCGATGCTGTTGGCTTATCTTTTCAGCGCTTTACTCTGCCGTTGCTGCGTCGATGCCGACGGCTCGGTATTCTCGGCGTTTCTCTTCGGCCGCTGCCGCGTCGATGCTGTCGGCTTATCTTTTCAGCGCTTTACTCTGCCGTTGCTGCGTCGATGCCGGCGGCTCGCTGGATCCCGTTGTTTTCCTCGTCTCTCTTTGGCCGCTGCTGCGTCGTTGTTGTTGGGTTATGGTTCTGGAAAGCCAGTGGCGTCCGCCGTGATCGCGACTTGCCCCCTTTTTAAGAAAATAGTAAGCTACGTGGGGCTTAGAGACCCCTCGGGCCGTATAATATAAAATTAATAACAAGTGGCCTTCGTGGCCTTCCCCCCTCCCCCTTAACCTAAAACTGAACAGTCAATGCTTAAACCTAGAAAATAAAAAGTCAAAAATCTTAATTCTAATGAAATAAGTTCGGGTCCCTCCAATGGGAAAATGCCGGCAAGATGATGGGTGGAAAAAATGTGGGTGGAGCGTACGCTCCCTCACACTGTTTTTGTTCCTCGGGGAATAAAGTTATAATTTCCTCAAGAAGTGCTCGTGACTTGCTCAGACATAATTTTAAATTTCGATTAACGAAAAATTCGTTATTAATTTTCTTAGAGTATTTCTCTCGCTGTTTATCAATGGAGCTTTGCTCTTAATTTTATTGAGCGAAATTCTGCTGCCGGCTCCAATGATAATCCCATATATATTAATTATAAGTGTCGGCTTAGTTGTGGACACGCTTTCTTTCCTTGGCGTCACTTGCCCATTCCAGGGTTCCATTACACTTTCCGATTCTAGCCGGGATTCTGGTGGTGGTGAAGGAGTGGCAGGAGTAGGTGGGCGAGGCGGCATTGGTGGTGTAATTGGCCGTTCTGGCGGTTTTGGCGGTGAACCTGGGGAGTTTGAGCTTGTTTTTGTAATTGTGCTCGTGGCCACCTCCCATCAAGCCACCCCACGTTGTAGTTGTTGTTGTTGTTGTTGTGGTTGTTACTTTTCTCATTATTAATTCTCAATTATCCTCAAACGCAACGGGCTGAGCAACAGGTGGATAGTGACGACAATTTACACGATAGTTGTAAGCTACATTTTATCGTATTTTATCGATATATTTTCATCCCACTTTTCACTGTTTTTTCCCCCATAAACGCAATTATCCCTCTAAAAACAACAAGGAACACCAATAATTATAGTTTTAGTAATTATAGTCGCGTTACAGAGCTTAAGGCCATTAAAAGTATATTATTTTATTCAAGATCGATAGTACAAGTATCGATACAAAAAATATCGCCTATCGGTCCATCTGTTTTTCTTGCACAAACACACACACACTTTCAAAAGAGGCCGCCAGCTATTTGCAACTGCGATTTTGGATAAATACGCAAATCAACTCTATCCACAACCTGCGAGAAGACATGCCTCCTTACCTGCTTTTCAATTGTGCCGTTAGCCTATCGAAGTGAGTGTTCTTTAATAATTAATTTAAAATCTAACTTGGGACGCGCACCAATACTAAAAGATTGTCCCGTTAACGGCTGTTTCTGGACACTTATGTGTATGTGTCCCGTCCCGTTTTTTTTTTTTTTTTATATTCCTAGTGATCCCTGGATAATGTGAATATCTGTGCGCGGTAAAGCCGCAAAGCATTTCCTCCCACGCTGTCGCTGGTGGCTAGCTCTTTCTCCAGCTCGCGCCCATCGTACTCGAAACGATGGCACTCGAAGAAGACGTGATGGGCGTCCTTCCCCACCCATATAGCTCACTACCTTTGTCGCTTTGCTTTGGACCTCATTGGGGCAGGGCAGCATACAATTTTCACCTAGCTTGGTTTTTGGTATTCAGCACGATTCGCGATAGTGCTCGACAAGTCTGAGCGGCCTTTGTATTGGCGTACTCCATATGCTCCCAGAATACTGTCTGGTGTCCAGCATAACCCCTAAGTACTTCAGCGCCCTTTCCGATGTGATTTCGTGGCCGCCGACCGACACTCGAGCTGCCACCACCTTCTTCCTGCTGCTGATCAGAACAGCCTCGGTTTTGTAAGACGCAAGCTGAAGTCTCGCTATGGCGACACACGTCTCCACGGCGCGGATTGCCCTGTTTGCCGCTGCTTCCGCCGTTTCAAAGTCCTTTTGGCCACCACTTCGATGCACACGTCATGGATCAACGTGTCCTCGGCCAGGTTTAGCCTTTTTACTGTTTTTTGTATCTTTTAAATAAAATTTTAGTGCACAAGGGCGTGCTAAGTGCAAACAGGGGCGTAGATAGCCCGACAACGGAGACTTTTGCGAGCCGGAAGTTATATTAAAATAGACTATTAATTCTATTTATTTATATTTTATACAGTATAATTAAGCAGGGTCTCCTCTCCGTAAGTGCAGCGTCGATGCCGGATCCTTCTCGTACCACTGATCGCGTTAGCGTGGATCTAGTCCGCCACGTGTTTCGCTTTTCACGAGCCGCTCGGATTTTATCCGCCAACACGTCCGACTCTTACGACTGCCTCCAATCTAACTGAACTCCTTTCCACGTTTTTCCAGCTTCCGAGCCGGCGTTCTGCTGGCTCTGCCGATCCATCGTCAGCGTGGGCGTCGTTGTTTCCCTCTCTTTCGGCGTCTGTAGCTGCGCCGGTGACTTTCGCCTCTCTTTTCCGCTGCTGGCGCGTCGTTGCTGGATTAGATTGCTGTTCTCGGCGGTCCTCTTCTGCCGTTGCTGCGTTGATGCCCTTTATTTTGTCTTTTCCTCGCTTCTCCTCTGCCGCTGCGGCGTCGATGCTGTTGGCTTATCTTTTCAGCGCTTTACTCTGCCGTTGTTCCGTCGATGCCGACGGCTCGGTATTCTCGGCGTTTCTCTTCGGCCGCTGCCGCGTCGATGCTGTCGGCTTATCTTTTCAGCGCTTTACTCTGCCGTTGCTGCGTCGACGCCGGCGGCTCGCTGGATCCCGTTGTTTTCCTCGTCTCTCTTTGGCCGCTGCTGCGTCGTTGTTGTTGGGTTATGGTTCTGGAAAGCCAGTGGCGTCCGCCGTGATCGCGACTTTGCCCCTTTTAAGAAAATAGTAAGCTACGTGGGGCTTAGAGACCCTCGGGCCGTATAATATAAAATTAATAACAAGTGGCCTTCGTGGCCTTCCTCCCCTTAACCTAAAACTGAACAGTCAATGCTTAAACCTAGAAAATAAAAAGTCAAAAATCTTAATTTAATGAAATAAGTTCGGGTCCCTCCAATGGGAAAATGCCGGCAAGATGATGGGTGGAAAATGTGGGTGGAGCGTACGCCCTCACACTGTTTTTGTTCCTCGGGGAATAAAGTTATAATTTCAAGAAGTGCTCGTGACTTGCTCAGACATAATTTTAAATTTCGATTAACGAAAAAAATTCGTTATTAATTTTCTTAGAGTATTTCTCTCGCTGTTTATCAATGGAGCTTTGCTCTTAATTTTATTGAGCGAAATTCTGCTGCCGGCTCCAATGATAATCCCATATATATTTATTATAAGTGTCGGCTTAGTTGTGGACACGCTTTCTTTCCTTGGCGTCACTTGCCCATTCCAGGGTTCCATTACACTTTCCGATTCTAGCCGGGATTCTGGTGGTGGTGAAGGAGTGGCAGGAGTAGGTGGGCGAGGCGGCATTGGTGGTGTAATTGGCCGTTCTGGCGGTTTTGGCGGTGAACCTGGGGAGTTTGAGCTTGTTTTGTAATTGTGCTCGTGGCCCACCTCCCCATCAAGCCACTCCCACGTTGTAGTTGTTGTTGTTGTTGTTGTGGTTGTTACTTTTCTCATTATTAATTCTCAATTATCCTCAAAACGCAACGGGCTGAGCAACAGGTGGATAGTGACGACAATTTACACGATAGTTGTAAGCTACATTTTATCGTATTTTATCGATATATTTTCATCCCACTTTTCACTGTTTTTTTCCCATAAACGCAATTATCCCTCTAAAACAACAAGGAACACCAATAATTATAGTTTTAGTAATTATAGTCGCGTTACAGAGCTTAAGGCCATTAAAAAGTATATTATTTTATTCAAGATCGATAGTACAAGTATCGATACAAAAAAATATCGCCTATCGGTCCATCTGTTTTTCTTGCACAAACACACACACACTTTCAAAAAAGAGGCCGCCAGCTATTTGCAACTGCGATTTTGGATAAATACGCAAATCAACTCTATCCACAACCTGCGAGAAGACATGCCTCCTTACCTGCTTTTCAATTGTGCCGTTAGCCTATCGAAGTGAGTGTTCTTTAATAATTAATTTAAAATCTAACTTGGGACGCGCACCAATACTAAAAGATTGTCCCGTTAACGGCTGTTTCTGGACACTTATGTGTATGTGTCCCGTCCCGTTTGTGTTTTTTTTTTTATATTCCTAGTGATCCCTGGATAATGTGAATATCTGTGCGCGGTAAAGCCGCAAAGCATTTCCTCCCACGCTGTCGCTGGTGGCTAGCTCTTTCTCCAGCTCGCGCCCATCGTACTCGAAACGATGGCACTCGAAGAAGACGTGATGGGCGTCCTTCCCCACCCATATAGCTCACTACCTTTGTCGCTTTGCTTTGGACCTCATTGGGGCAGGGCAGCATACAATTTTCACCTAGCTTGGTTTTTGGTATTCAGCACGATTCGCGATAGTGCTCGACAAGTCTGAGCGGCCTTTGTATTGGCGTACTCCATATGCTCCCAGAATACTGTCTGGTGTCCAGCATAACCCCTAAGTACTTCAGCGCCCTTTCCGATGTGATTTCGTGGCCGCCGACCGACACTCGAGCTGCCACCACCTTCTTCCTGCTGCTGATCAGAACAGCCTCGGTTTTGTAAGACGCAAGCTGAAGTCTCGCTATGGCGACACACGTCCCACGGCGCGGATTGCCCTGTTTGCCGCTGCTTCCGCCGTTTCAAAGTCCTTGGCCACCACTTCGATGCACACGTCATGGATCAACGTGTCCTCGGCCAGGTTTAGCCTTTTACTGTTTTTGTATCTTTTAAATAAAATTTTAGTGCACAAGGGCGTGCTAAGTGCAAACAGGGGCGTAGATAGCCCGACAACGGAGACTTTTATGAGCCGGAAGTTATATTAAAATAGACTATTAATTCTATTTATTTATATTTTATACAGTATAATTAAGCAGGGTCTCCTCTCCGTAAGTGCAGCGTCGATGCCGGATCCTTCTCGTACCACTGATCGCGTTAGCGTGGATCTAGTCCGCCACGTGTTTCGCTTTTCACGAGCCGCTCGGATTTTATCCGCCAACACGTCCGACTCTTACGACTGCCTCCAATCTAACTGAACTCCTTTCCACGTTTTTCCAGCTTCCGAGCCGGCGTTCTGCTGGCTCTGCCGATCCATCGTCAGCGTGGGCGTCGTTGTTTCCTCTTTTTCGGCGTCTGTAGCTGCGCCGGTGACTTTCGCCTCTTTTCCGCTGCTGGCGCGTCGTTGCTGGATTAGATTGCTGTTCTCGGCGGTCCTCTTCTGCCGTTGCTGCGTTGATGCCCTTATTTTGTCTTTTCCTCGCTTCTCCTCTGCCGCTGCGGCGTCGATGCTGTTGGCTTATCTTTTCAGCGCTTTACTCTGCCGTTGCTGCGTCGATGCCGACGGCTCGGTATTCTCGGCGTTTCTCTTCGGCCGCTGCCGCGTCGATGCTGTCGGCTTTATCTTTTCAGCGCTTTACTCTGCCGTTGCTGCGTCGACGCCGGCGGCTCGCTGGATCCCGTTGTTTTCCTCGTCTCTCTTTGGCCGCTGCTGCGTCGTTGTTGTTGGGTTATGGTTCTGAAAGCCAGTGGCGTCCGCCGTGATCGCGACTTGCCCCTTTTAAGAAAATAGTAAGCTACGTGGGGCTTAGAGACCCCTCGGGCCGTATAATATAAAATTAATAACAAGTGGCCTTCGTGGCCTTCCCCCCTCCCCCTTAACCTAAAACTGAACAGTCAATGCTTAAACCTAGAAAATAAAAAAGTCAAAAATCTTAATTTAATGAAATAAGTTCGGGTCCCTCCAATGGGAAAAAATGCCGGCAAGATGATGGGTGGAAAATGTGGGTGGAGCGTACGCCCCTCACACTGTTTTTGTTCCTCGGGGAATAAAGTTATAATTTCCTCAAGAAGTGCTCGTGACTTGCTCAGACATAATTTTAAATTTCGATTAACGAAAAATCTGTTATTAATTTTCTTAGAGTATTTCTCTCGCTGTTTATCAATGGAGCTTTGCTCTTTAATTTTATTGAGCGAAATTTTGCTGCCGGCTCCAATGATAATCCCATATATATTAATTATAAGTGTCGGCTTAGTTGTGGACACGCTTTCTTTCCTTGGCGTCACTTGCCCATTCCAGGTTCCATTACACTTCCGATTCTAGCCGGGATTCTGGTGGTGGTGAAGGAGTGGCAGGAGTAGGTGGGCGAGGCGGCATTGGTGGTGTAATTGGCCGTTCTGGCGGTTTTGGCGGTGAACCTGGGGAGTTTGAGCTTGTTTTTGTAATTGTGCTCGTGGCCACCTCCCCATCAAGCCACCCCACGTTGTAGTTGTTGCTGTTGTTGTTGTGGTTGTTACTTTTCTCATTATTAATTCTCAATTATCCTCAAACGCAACGGGCTGAGCAACAGGTGGATAGTGACGACAATTTACACGATAGTTGTAAGCAATTTTATCGTATTTTTATCGATATATTTTCATCCCACTTTTCACTGTTTTTTCCCCATAAACGCAATTATCCCCTCTAAAACAACAAGGAACACCAATAATTATAGTTTTAGTAATTATAGTCGCGTTACAGAGCTTAAGGCCATTAAAAGTATATTATTTTATTCAAGATCGATAGTACAAGTATCGAAAAAAAAATATCGCCTTATCGGTCCATCTGTTTTTCTTGCACAAAACACACACACACTTTCAAAAGAGGCCGCCAGCTATTTGCAACTGCGATTTTGATAAATACGCAAATCAACTCTGTCCACAACCTGCGAGAAGACATGCCTCCTTACCTGCTTTTCAATTGTCCGTTAGCCTATCGAAGTGAGTGTTCTTTAATAATTAATTTAAAATCTAACTTGGGACGCGCACCAATACTAAAAGATTGTCCCGTTAACGGCTGTTTCTGGACACTTATGTGTATGTGTCCCGTCCCGTTTGTGTTTTTTTATATTCCTAGTGATCCCTGGATAATGTGAATATCTGTGCGCGGTAAAGCCGCAAAGCATTTCTCCCACGCTGTCGCTGGTGGCTGGTTTTTCTCCAGCTCGCGCCCATCGTACTCGAAACGATGGCACTCCGAAGAAGACGTGATGGGCGTCCTTCCCACCCATATAGCTCACTACCTTTGTCGCTTTGCTTTCGACCTCATTGGGGCAGGGCAGCATACAATTTTCACCTAGCTTGGTTTTGGTATTCAGCACGATTCGCGATAGTGCTCGACAAGTCTGAGCGGCCTTTGTATTGGCGTACTCCATATGCTCCCAGAATACTGTCTGGTGTCCAGCATAACCCCTAAGTACTTCAGCGCCCTTCCGATGTGATTTCATTGTGGCCGCCGACCGACACTCGATCTGCCACCACCTTCTTCCTGCTGCTGATCAGAACAGCCTCGGTTTTGTAAGACGCAAGCTGAAGTCTCGCTATGGCGACACACGTCTCCACGGCGCGGATTGCCCTGTTTGCCGCTGCTTCCGCCGTTTCAAAGTCCTTGGCCACCACTTCGATGCAATACGTCATGGATCAACGTGTCCTCGGCCAGGTTTAGCCTTTACTGTTTTTTGTATCTTTTAAATAAAATTTTAGTGCACAAGGGCGTGCTAAGTGCAAACAGGGGCGTAGATAGCCCGACAACGGAGACTTTTGCGAGCCGGAAGTTATATTAAAATAGACTATTAATTCTATTTATTTATATTTTATACAGTATAATTAAGCAGGGTCTCCTCTCCGTAAGTGCAGCGTCGATGCCGGATCCTTCTCGTACCACTGATCGCGTTAGCGTGGATCTAGTCCGCCACGTGTTTCGCTTTTCACGAGCTGCTCGGATTTTATCCGCCAACACGTCCGACTCTTACGACTGCCTCCAATCTAACTGAACTCCTTTCCACGTTTTTCCAGCTTCCGAGCCGGCGTTCTGCTGGCTCTGCCGATCCATCGTCAGCGTGGGCGTCGTTGTTTCCCCTCTTTCGGCGCGTCTGTAGCTGCGCCGGTGACTTTCGCCTCTCTTTTCCATGCTGGCGCGTCGTTGCTGGATTAGATTGCTGTTCTCGGCGGTCCTCTTCTGCCGTTGCTGCGTTGATGCCCTTATTTTGTCTTTTCCTCGCTTCTCCTCTGCCGCTGCGGCGTCGATGCTGTTGGCTTATCTTTTCAGCGCTTTACTCTGCCGTTGCTTCCGGATGCCGACGGCTCGGTATTCTCGGCGTTTCTCTTCGCCGCTGCCGCGTCGATGCTGTCGGCTTATCTTTTCAGCGCTTTACTCCAAGCCGTTGGTTGCTGCGTCGACGCCGGCGGCTCGCTGATCCCGTTGTTTTCCTCGTCTCTTTTGCCGCTGCTGCGTCGTTGTTGTTAAGTTATGGTTCTGAAAGCCAGTGGCGTCCGCCGTGATCGCGACTTGCCCCTTTTTAAGAAAAATAGTATAGTTACGGGGGCTTAGAGACCCTCGGGCCGTATAATATAAAATTAATAACAAGTGGTTTCGTGGCCTTCCCCCCCTTAACCTAAAACTGAACAGTCAATGCTTAAACCTAGAAAATAAAAAGTCAAAAATCTTAATTCTAATGAAATAAGTTCGGGTCCCTCCAATGGGAAAATGCCGGCAAGATGATGGGTGGAAAATGTGGAGCGTACGCCCCTCACACTGTTTTGTTCCTCGGGGAATAAAGTTATAATTTCTCAAGAAGTGCTCTCGGACTTGCTCAGACATAATTTTAAATTTCGATTAACGAAAAAATCTGTTATTAATTTTCTTAGAGTATTTCTCTGCTGTTTATCAATGGAGCTTTGCTCTTAATTTTATTGAGCGAAATTCTGCTGCCGGCTCCAATGATAATCCCATATATATTATAAGTGTCGGCTTTAGTTGTGGACACGCTTTCTTTCCTTGGCGTCACTTGCCCATTCCAGGGTTCCATTACACTTTCCGATTCTAGCCGGGATTCTGGTGGTGGTGAAGGAGTGGCAGGAGTAGGTGGGCGAGGCGGCATTGGTGGTGTAATTGGCCGTTCTGGCGGTTTTGGCGGTGAACCGGGGAGTTTGAGCTTGTTTTTGTAATTGTGCTCGTGGCCACCTCCCCATCAAGCCACTCCCACGCTAGTTGTTGTTGTTGTTGTTGTGGTTGTTACTTTTCATTATTAATTCTCAATTATCCTCAAACGCAACGGGTAATTTAAAATCTAACTTGGGACGCGCACCAATACTAAAAAGATTGTCCCGTTAACGGCTGTTTCTGGACACATATGTATGTATGTGTCCCGTCCCGTTTGTGTTTTTTTTTTTATATTCCTAGTGATCTCTGATAATGGTGAATATCTGTGCGCGGTAAAGCCGCAAAGCATTTCATCCCACGCTGTCGCTGGTGGCTAGCTCTTTCTCCAGCTCGCGCCCATCGTACTCGAAACGATGGCACTCGAAGAAGACGTGATGGCGTCCTTTCCCACCCTAGCTTGGTTCCTGGTATTCAGCACGATTCGCGATAGTGCTCGACAAGTCTGAGCGGCCTTTGTTTTGGCGTACTCCATGTGCTCCCAGTATACTGTCTGGTGTCCAGCATAACCCCTAAGTACTTCAGCGCCCTTTTCGATGGGATTTCGTGGCCGCCGACCGACACTCGAGCTGCCACCACCTTCTTCCTGCTGCTGATCAGAACAGCCTCGGTTTTGTAAGACGCAAGCTGAAGTCTCGCTATGGCGACACACGTCTCCACGGCGCGGATTGCCCTATTTGCCGCGGCTTCCGCCGTTTCAAAGTCCTTGGCCACCACTTCGATGCACACGTCATGGATCAACGTGTCCTCGGCCAGGTTTAGCCTTTACTGTTTTTTTGTATCTTTTAAATAAAATTTTAGTGCACAAGGGCGTGCTAAGTGCAAACAGGGGCGTAGATAGCCCGACAACGGGGACTTTTGCGAGCCGGAAGTTATATTAAAATAGACTATTAATTCTATTTATTTATATTTTATACAGTATAATTAAACATAAAAATACAAATTTAATTTCCTTAGAAAATCTTTCTTGAAATAACAAATAATATGTTATGTTTATAATATTATAATGCACGCATAATTTAAATTTAATTTAATATTACTACGTAATTACTTCGGATTGCTAGGTTAAGCCGCAAGTTCCAACTTATTGGCCTCTGTGCTACGCCAAGAGCACAGCACTGTCATGCTGCCGGTTGCAGCTCAATGCTCAATGCATTTTCTATAAAAAAATTTTATTTTAAAAATCAAGACACGAATGAGTTTGGGAAACAATTTTTTTTTATATTCAAGATACCATTCTTTAAAAAAAAAATTAAAAAGGTTTTTTTTAAATATTTTGTTTTGTTTTTGAACCTAAATAAGTTGACAAAGTTTTCAGAATCTTCATATTAAATTGTAATTTTATGATGTTTAAAGTCTGTTAAATAATGAATGTAGCCACCTTTATTAGAAAGACTTCGTAAATTCGATTTGGCATTGAATCATACAGGGACTTCAGATATCTCGCTCCAGGCGTTTTTGATGGCATGTTTCAATGATTCAACATCTTCAAATTGTGTTTCGGATACACTTTACGCAGCCATCCCCATACGTTCTCTATATTATTTAGATCTGGAGAGTAGCCACTCCATTAATGCAACATTTTGGACTTCAATCCACTTCTTGGAAAAGTAGGGAAATGACATTTGGAGTAGCTCTTTGTAGCGAATGGCATTCATGACGAAACCAACTGGATTTCAAATGTGCCATAAAAAGAGATGGCATCCCACACAATTGTACCCCCCTCACGACTATGGTGACGGGTCATGCCGGTTTCTTAAATCATGAAAGTAATAATTAAACCCATCTGGTCCATCCAAATTAAAGCGTTTTTCGGTACCATTCAGTTTTCCATGTCATATGATCGCTAAAGGAGAGCGAGCTTTTTTTCGAACGTCAGTAAGTGGTGCTTTTTATACCCGATACTCAAAATGAGTATTGGGGTAGGGTATATTAGATTTGTTTTAAAAATGGATGTGTGTAACGTCCAGAAGAAGCGTTTTCGACCCCATAAAGTATATATATTCTTGATCAGCATCAATAGCCGAGTCGATTGAGCCATGCCTGTCTGTCCGTCTGTCCGTCCCTATTAGCGCCTAGTGCTCAAAGACTATAAGAGCTAGAGCAACGACATTTTGTATCCAGACTTCTGTGATATGTCACTGTCACAAGTGTATTTCAAAACTTCGCCCCGCCCACTTTCGCCCATACAAAGGACGAAAATCTGGAGCATCTACAGATCTCAGAGACTATTAGACCTGACTGTAGAGCTCTCACTGTTACAAAACTATTTGTAATTTTTCACTGCAGAACTCACGGTTACAAGTGTATTTCATATTGCTCACTGTAGAGAGCTCACTGCTACAACTGTGTTTCAAAACCCCCTTCCGCAGCCATAAACAACGAAAATCTGTGGCAACCACAATTTTGAAGATAGGAGAAAATTAAAAACGCACAATCATAGAGAATGGCCATATCTACCAGATTGCCAAATCTTGCCGAATCCGAATCGGATCGGATTATTATTATAGCCAAAAGTAACAAATCAATTTGCAGTGGCTACGCAGCGCCCGTCAACACGTTCTGACTGATTTTCTGTCTCTCTCGCACGCACTCCTTGTCGTTAAATGTAGCCATACTGACTATGTATCGGGTATAAATGTAGAGTTGCGGTCGCAGCAGCAACTCACAACGTTCCCCCTCGTTTTTTGTATTTTTAATCTTTTTAGATGTTTTGAATACAAATTTCGTCGAAAGCTTAATTCATAAATGAGAGAATTATCTATTCTATTGATCGGGGCAGTTTATTAGAACTTTACGGCGTTATGCCGGGCCGCACTTTGGCATTGCTCGTTTTTAAGTCCGTCTGCGAGCATTTAGCGAGACTTCACTCAACGCTCTCGGATTTTTATAATTATACCCGGTCGCAGCAACGTTCCCCCTCGTCTCTAAGTGCGTTTACGACCGTTCCGTGATACTATCGTTTTATATTAAATTTACCGGATTTTCTTTTAAGATCCTGCTATTTCAATGCTTTTAAATCCGTTGTCACAGCACTATGTCTTACTGTAGCCTTGAACAAATTGTGATTTCCTTCAACGAGGTAAAACCGTTGAACCATTCCCTTGTAGAGATTAAAAGAGCCATTCGGCATATCGAGCGACCAGGGCACGTCGAAGAGCTCAAACGTGGAAAAATAGACCTATTGTCGAACCTTATGGTTTTTACTGGTCAGCCATTTGTACTCATCTTCGATGAGTACCACATCCCATTGCTCTCGACCGTATCACCACCACGCTGGAAGGTGCTAGCAATAGCTGGCTTCAAAATGGGCGGCACTAGCTTCCGTTTCATTTACTTGCGTGTGGTGCCCATAGCTCAAGCAAATCCGATTGATGATGCCCGTTCCAAACTGGGCTTAAAAATAATAAACGCGGCCTTAAGTATCGTCCTGCAAAGGACTGTGGATATGGGCCTAGCAGACAACCTAATGGCTATTGTCTGCGATGGTTGCCCAGCCAATGGGCTAGCCGCTTCAAATGCCAATTGGCATTTTCCAGCTTTATGGGATTTCAACCATCTGGATAAGATTTTTTACGACAGCAAAAAAGCGCCCTTCTTCGATGTTATTCTGAGAAAATTATACAATTCGAGCTTCACGCCAACGAATTGGAGGGACGTCTTTGATAATTTGCCTGATTATCACCCAATAGTCCCCGAAGAATATCATGATTATTATCCACCAGAGCTATTCAACATCAAAAAGATGGTTGAAAAATTTTTTTCGTTTCCGCGCGCAACCCCATTGGAGCTAAAGGAAGTAAATTCCAATAAGCTCGAAACAATGGGTTTCATTATTAAAAGGCTTGCGGCGGACATTGTAACTTATGCATCCCACATTAGCCTAATGGACTTCAAAAGGATGCTCTTTATTATATAGCCCGCTTAGTCGGCGCTCTAGCTCTATTAACTGAAGAAACCGCGTAGAATATCTCTTTTCAAAGTTTTACTTCCCTGCAATTTGCTAGAGTACAGTCTGTTACATAAGGATTTATAAAGATTTTATAGGCAGCGATGGCGGCTGTTGATGGGGCGACTCGTCCATGATGTTCCACCAGAGCGGCCCCTGCGGAAGGTTTGCTGGAAGCACTAGGTCCAGCGATGCGAACGACGAATACCTGGAAAAAGGGAAGTACAAATTCGACGATTAATGTTACATTTATTGTTAATGACTTGATACTTTCAGACACCCAGACGGAACCTTTATATGAGACGGTTGTTGCACATGTTCGCAAGGTGCTTTGGGCCCCCCCCCTGAAAGTAAATATGGTGGATTAGGCCTATTGGGGACACCACTTTAAAAAAAACGCACCAAAAACTCGACCTCTTGGGTGGTATGGAATGAGTTTATTTCCATAAATAAATAAATCTTAAATACATGTTTCCGCAAGATCTGGGCCACTCGCAGCTCGTTCTTGCTGAAAGCCTTGGCCAGCTCAACCTTTAACTCAGCTGTTCAGTTTCCTCGCGGCTGGATATGCAAGTTGGCGAGCTGGCTCGACGTACACGGATCCCGATGCCTCTCGAGCGTTTGGACTGTTTGACCGGACTATACTCCGCTAAAAACTTGACTGCTGTTTCATCAACGGGATAGCCAGATGCTAGCAACTTCGCCATAAGAGCCATAAGGACTTTCGCTTTTCCAAAACCATGTAGAAGGCGTTTCAGTGTTGTAAGGAAGCGATCCTGGGCTGGGGTACATATCTCAGTCTACTCCAGGGTCGAAATTACAGCAATATTTATAATTTGCCGGGACTCCGAGTTCTGGGCCGTCGATGGGGGGACAGGGAGACAATCTCCAGACGGGAGCGACCGAGATGAAAGGGAGCAGTGCGGGGCGTGGCAGTCAATCCCGCTGAGAGCGTGTAGGCAATCGCCGGACAGCGCTTACGGGGCCCTGTCAGACTAGGAATTACTACGAGGGTCGGAGATATCGACGGACACCGCCGCGAGGGCTTAGGCCATCGCCGGATAGCACCCTCGGGATCCCGTCGAACTAAGAACTACTACGGAGGTCTGTGCCATGCGGGGATACCAACAAGTATCACCGAGAGTGCCTAGGCTATCGCCGGATGACACTTACGGGACCTTGTCGGACTAAAAATTACTACGAAGGTCTTTGCTATGCGGGGATACCGACAAATGCCACCGCGAGTGCCTAGGCTATCGCCGGACAGCACTCACGGGGGCCCCGTCGGACTAAGGATTACCACGAAGGTCTTTGCTATGCGGGGATACCGACAAATACCACCGCGAGTACCTAGGCTATCGCCGGACAGCACTCACGGGAGGCCCTGTCGGACTAAGAATTACTACGAGGGTCGGAGATATCGGCAAGCATCACCGAGAGGGCTTAGGCAATCGCCGGATAGCGCCCCGATACTGTCGAACTAGGAACTACTACGAAGGTCTTTGCGATGCGGGGATACCAACAATGTATCGCCGAGAGGTCTAAAGCTATCGCCGGATGACACTTACGGACCTTGTCGGACTAAAATTACTACGACTCGGAGATATCGACAAGCATCGCCGGGAATGCCTAGGCCATCGCCGGATAGCACTCACGGGATACTGTCCAACTAAGAATTGCTACGGGGGTCGGAGATTCTCGAAAGCATCGCCGAGGGTGCCTAGGCAATCGCCGGATAGCACTTACGGACGCTGTCGAACTAAGAATTACTACGGGGCATATGGAGATATCGACAAGCATCGCCGGAATGCCTAGGCCATCGCCGGATAGCACTCACGGGATACTGTCAACTAAGAATTGCTACGGGGGTCGGAGATGACAAGCATCGCCGAGGGTGCATAGGCAATCGCCGGATAGCACTTCCGGGACGCTGTCGAACTAAGAATTACTACGGGGGTCGGAGATATCGACAAGCATCGCCGGGAATGCCTAGGCCATCGCCGGATAGCACTCACGGGATACTGTCGAACTAGGAACTACTACGAAGGTCTTTGCGATGCGGGGATACCAACAAGTATCGCCGAGGTGTCCAGGCTATCGCCGGATGACACTTTACGGACCTTGTCGGACTAAAATTACTACGGGGGTCGGAGATATCGACAAGCATCGCCGGGAATGCCTAGGCCATCGCCGGATAGCACTCACGGGATACTGTCCAACTAAGAATTGCTACGGGGTCGGAGACATCGACAAGCATCGCCGAGGGTGCCCAGGCAATCGCCGGATAGCACTTACGGGACGCTGTCGAACTAAGAATTACTACGGGGTCGGAGATATCGACAAGCATCGCCGGAATGCCTAGGCCATCGCCGGATAGCACTCACGGGATACTGTCGAACTAGGAACTACTACGAAGGTCTTTGCGATGCGGGATACCAACAAGTATCGCCGAGTGTCTAGGCTATCGCCGGATAACACTCACGGGACCCTGTCGGACTAAGAATTACTACGAGGGTCGAGAATATCGGCAAGCATCGCCGAGAGGGCTTAGGCAATCGCCGGATAGCGCTCCCGGAATACTGTCGAACTAAGAACTACTACGAAGGTCTTTACGATGCGGGGATACCAACAAGTATCGCCGAGGGTGTCTAGGCTATCGCCGGATAACACTCACGGGACCTTGTCGGACTAAGAATTACTACGAGGGTCGAGAATTGCTACGGGGGTCGGGGACATCGACAAGCGTCGCCGAGGGTGTCTAGGCTATCGCCGGATAACACTCACGGGACCCTGTCGGACTAAGAGTTACTACGAGGGTCGAGAATACCGGCAAGCATCGCCGAGAGGGCTTAGGCAATCGCCGGATAGCGCTCCCGGAATACTGTCGAACTAAGAACTACTACGAAGGTCTTTACGATGCGGGGATACCAACAAGTATCGCCGAGGGTGTCTAGGCTATCGCCGGATAACACTCACGGGACCTTGTCGGGCTAAACATTACTGCGCAAGTCTTTATCATACAGGGCAGGTATCGCCGAGAGGGCTTAGGCAATCGCCGGACAGCGCCTTCGGGACCCTGGGAACTACTGGGGTACTGTGGGGTCACAAACTACTGGAGGGAATCATGCGGGGGGAACGCCAACAGTTGTCACCGAGAACGCCTAGGCAATCGCCGGACTGCGGCCTCAGGACCCTGCTGGGCTACGAACTACTGGGGGGGATCATGCGGGGCCCCGACGGGCATCTGGTGGGAATACGGATCACCACGTGGGTGCGGCCAAAGAGGGAGACTCGGGCAAGAGGAGTGAGGAAGGGCAGAGAAGATGAAGCCCCGGGCACCCAGGTTCCCTAGTGTATAGATTGTTGGTGGCCAGGCTATGTTTTCGTTATATTCGTTACATTTCACTTTATTCTTTCTTGGTTCCCTACCTATCGCACCGCTCAGCAGCCCATACACACGTCTAGAGACTCGCTTACCCCTGAACTCCCACGCTTGTACTTGTCGAAAGCCACCTCTTCCCCGTGAGTGCAGCGCCGGTGCAGGATCCCCTCTCCGTAAGTGTGGTATCGATGCAGGGTCTCCTCTCCGTAAGTGCAGCGTCGATGCCGGATCCTTCTCGTACCACTGATCGCGTTAGTGTCGATCTAGTCCGCCACGTGTTTTACTTATCGCGAGCCACTCGGAGTTTATCCGCAAACGCGTCCGATTCCTACGACTGCCTCCAATCTAACTGAACTCCTTTCCACGTTTTCCCAGCTACCGAGCCGGCGTTCTGCTGGCTCTGCCGATCCATCGTCAGCGTGGGCGTCGTTGTTTCCCCTCTCTTTCGGCGTCTGTAGCTGCGCCGGTGACTTTCGCCTCTCTTTTCCGCTGCTGGCGCGTCGTTGCTGGATTAGATTGCTGTCCTCGGCGGTCCTCTTCTGCCGTTGCTGCGTTGATGCTGTTATTTTGTCTTTTAGTCGCTTCTCCTCTGCCGCTGCGGCGTCGATGCTGTTGGCTTATCTTTTCAGCGCTTTACTCTGCCGTTGCTGCGTCGATGCCGACGGCTCGGTGTTCTCGGCGTTTCTCTTCGGCCGCTGCCGCGTCGATGCTGTCGGCTTACCTTTTCAGCGCTTTACTCTGCCGTTGCTGCGTCGATGCCGGCGGCTCGCTGGATCCCGTTGTTTTCCTCGTCTCTCTTTGGCCGCTGCTGCGTCGTTGTTGTTGGGGTCTGGTTCTCGGCGTATTCCTCGTCTCTCCTTGGCCGCTGCTGCGTCGTTGTTGTTGGGTTTGGTTCTCGGTGTTCTCCTCGTTTTGGTTCTGGAAAGCCAGTGGCGCCCGCCGTGATCGCGACTTGCCCCCTTTTAAAGAAGATAATAAGCTACGTGGGGCTTAGAGACCCCTCGGGCAGTATAATATATAAAAACACGGATAACAAGTAGCCTTCGTGGCCTTCCCCCCTCCCCCTTAACCTAAAACTGAAAAGTCAATGCTTAAACCTAGAAAATAAAAAGTCAAAAATCTTAATTCTAATAAAGTAAGTTCGGGTCCCTCCAATGGGAAAATGCCGGCGATGATGGGCGGAAAAAATGTGGGTGGAGCGTACGCTCCCTCACAGTGTTGCCATCGGGCTTGACTTCAGCCGTGCTTATTTGTTTGGGTTTCGTTTCCTTGTCCGCGTACTTTGCAAAGGCGTATAAGGTTACCTGAAAAAAGAACTTTCCCATTCTCTCAATGGTCGAGAATTAGCCAAAAATGTGTCATACATTTGGCGGTACTTATACTTACTTTGCCTATTCATGCTGAAACTCTTCGGGCGAATAATCCTCTTCCGCTTTTGGCATACTGAGCAACTTATCCTTCGTTCTTTGGGGACAAGCGCGTACCTTAAACTGCTGTCGCCTTCAGGCCTGGGGTCCTTGTAGAAGGCATTGTGGTAGTGTCAACCTGGCACACTCGTCCAGAGTCTTTTCGCTCCATCTTCATCCGCAGCTTGGTCGCGTTGCACCTCAAATGCAATATCCGGCAGGTTCTCTACTGCATTTTTAAAGTCTTTAAAAGGGAGTGCTTGACTGCGTGCTTCCCTGCGAGGAGAATATCAGTATGCAGTGATTTTCAATTATTTTTGGCTATGCTTACTGCTTCTGCCTTATTTAATTTCTTCGATGGAGCCATTAGAGCTCGTTTCGGTGTGCGAGGCAGGGCCATGCGCCGCCATGCAAAATAAATATCGAACGAATCGTTCGCACCATCGGCACAGTTCCCCGCCATCGCAGAGCAGGGCGGCATATATGAAAGGTGTAGAACGGGGAAGTAGGACATGTTAGTTTAAGAATTTAAGCAGATATCGCGTTTTTCCACTCACCTTGTTGATGGGACACTAAAACTCCCCTGATGCAGGGCACGTCCTTGGCGACATCTGCGTGATTGGCCAGGGCAGCGCCGTCTCCACCGAAACCAGGCACCACATTGACTGCTCGGCTGGCTTTAGGACGATGGTGTTGCCGGTAGCTAGTGTGGGTCCCAGTTTCCAGGCCAGTTTCAGCGGTGGTCTGCTCAGTGGTCGGATTAATGGTTTGAAATGTTTTGCCCGATTTGCTCTTGTGCCACTTACTTGTTGATGAACACTCCGTGTAGAGCACCTCCGGGGTGGTCTGGGGGCTGAGGCAGGGCGGAAGATAATCGTCGCAGCTATTAGATTAACATCCTCGCATCAATCGTTCGCCCAATTATCCCCATATGTACATACGCGATAAGTTGGTTTACATATGCAAATAAATTGTGAATTATATACAACCTCTCGACTTTCATTAAATTCAAAATTGCAACAGTTATTAAAAACGCTAATTCAACAACATTTCAGCATTTCAACAACAGTTTTTTCTGCTCTTTAAGTGTAAGTATAAGTAAGTAAGTATACCTCAGTATACCTCATGTACATTTACACTCGTGTAGTCTTACGACAGTAAAATGTCAACATTAAAACGATTTTCTTGAGTTGTTGTTTAACTGCTGATAAAAGCCAGCGCAGGCCGGCCGGCAAAATTACTCAGTTCTGGAGCCCCTGTCTGTCATGTTGAATGTTTTGTGGCGTATTAGGGGGCGACACTGTTGTGTTTTTTTAATGTTGGGGATAACAAAACTTCCATTCGGAACTGTTTTCTGTTAAATGTTAACTATATTTATCATGTATTCCATCAAACATCTACAAACATTACAAATCATGTAAACGCCGTCGGTGGAAAATATGTATCTCTCTTTATAAATTGTTGGTGGTCCTGAAAACGACCGATTTGTAAGGATAGTTTGCAAGTCTATCCTGGGTTTGGAGTATCCATCACCGATATTGCTACGACAATAGCAACAAACCTGTATGGGTTAGCTGTGAACAGCTGGCGTCCTTCCTCCGGCAAATCCTCCATGACGTCTTGGATCATAGCCATAATGGCTATGCCTGACATCTCGAGGTCCCCGCTGTTCAGCCTGTCCAGTGTTCTGACATGTGTTCCCGGATGGGAGTATACTCGGCTAATGAGCAACTTTAGCTGTGCCAGCTCCGTTGCGATCCAGCCCTTGTAATCCGTTGTAACGGGTGGGTACTCCGTGTCCCGCCAATTTGCTGCCGTGAATTCCAAGCGATATATTGGGGTTAGAACATTGTCTACGACGCGGTGTTTGGCTAGGATCTTGCGGAGATGTTCTATGTCCCAGAGAACTGGGACTTCCCTGTTCGCTAGAAATTTCGCCAGCGAATTGGCGGGGCACCCGTCCGATATGACGCACATCAGACGGTTGGAGTACCCAAGTCGGTTGATCTCGATGTTCCCCATGACTTTGTCCCTGACCATGCTCTGTGGGAAAATGGTAAATAAAATGTATTAATATATATATAAAAAATATATTAAAAAAAATATATATAAAATTTATAGAACACTTACCAATTTAATATGGAGGTAATGGAAATTACTCCCATCCATATTAAACCCTGCGACTGCCAGCACCTTCCATACTCCGTGCCAACCCCAACGCATATGGAATTCGTCAAAAATGACTGCGAAAGGATCAGTCGCGAAGAAATGGAGGTTATGCAGCATGTTCACTTCGCCGGAATTCAATTCTGCGGAGCGACTCTCCCGCGTTACGTGTTCTATCGCGTTCAGAAGCTGCTCCTCGGACAGCGTCCGGACAAACGGCAAAAGAAATTGATCCATGATACGATTTTTGGATAGGAACACAGGACAGACACAGTAAGCTCAAGCTTTGAGGATTTACTGCAGTTTCCAGTTCTGCTCTACCCAGTGGACCAAAGAGCGATAGTAAAACGGAACTATCATAAAATGTCCGGAAACGGACTTAGAAATGATAAAAATCCGGGAGCGATGAGTGAAGTCTCGCAAATTTCTCGCAGACGGACTCAGAAAAGAGCATTTACCGGACAAAAACCGAGTGACGACAAAGTCTCGCAAAACTTAAAAACGGGTGAAAAATGGACAGAAAAGTGAAACATAACGGAAAAAATAGCTAGGTACGGGTGAAGTCTCACAAAATGCTCGCAGACGGACTCAGAAAAGAGCATTTACCGGACGAAAAAATGCGACGACCAAAGTCTCGCAAAACTATCACAAACGGACTTAAAAACGGGCACAATACGCAAGAAACGCCGGATCACGTAATAGAACATGAACGAACATGTCAAACTGCGGCCCGGCACAACGCCGCCGTTTTTCGTTTTGTGTTATTTTGTGATTGAAAACCGCAGCAGAAGGAAGTAAACGGGGAGTAAAATCGTAAAAATAGTGCAAAAACGAGGGGAACGTTGTGAGTTGCTGCTGCGACCGCAACTCTACATTTATACCCGATACATAGTCAGTATGGGTTCATTTAACGACAAAGAGTGCGTGCGAGAGAGACAGAAAATCAGTCAGAACGTGTCAACGGGCGCTGCGTATTAAAAAATTATTTGTTACTTTTAGCTATAATAATAATCCGATCTGATTCGGATTAGGCAAGATTCGGCAATCTGGTAGATATGGCTATTCTCTATGATTGTGCGTTTTAATTTTCTCCGATCTTCAAAATTGTGGTTGCCACAGATTTTCGTTGTTTATGGCTGCGGAAGGGGTGGGGCGAAATTTTGAAACACACTTGTAGCAGTGAGCTCTCTGAGCAAAAAGAAATACACTTGTAACAGTGAGTTCTGCAGTGAAAAATTACAAATAGTTTTGTAGCAGTGAGAGCTCGACAGTCAGGTCTAATAGTCTCTGAGATCTGTGGATGCTCCAGATTTTCGTCCTTTGCGGGGCGGAAGGGGCGAGGCGAAATTTTAATAACAACTCGTCAAGGTCCGATATTTCAGGAGTGTGGATACCAAATTTGGTTGCTGTAGCTCTTATAGTCTCTGAGATCTAGGAACTCATATTTAGCAATAGGCAAAAACCGGCTATGATACGTGTGTGTTAGAGAGAGACAGGGCGAGAAAACATGAAATTGTTTTCTTCATTCTGGCTATAATAATGATGCGATCCAATTCAGATTCTGCAGTCTAGAAGATAAATTTATTCTCTACGATTCTGCGTTTTTGATTTTCTCGTATCTTTAAAATTGTGGATGCCACAGATTTTCGTCCTTTGTGGGGGCGCAAGTGGGCGGGGCGATGTTTTGAAATAAACTTGTAACAGTGACATATTACAGTAGTCTGGATACAAAATGTCGTTGCTCTAGCTCTTATAGTCTTTGAGCACTAGGCGCTAATAGGGACGGACAGACGGACGGACGGACGGACGGACAGACAGACATGGCTCAATCGACTCGGCTATTGATGCTGATCAAGAATATATATACTTTATGGGGTCGGAAACGCTTCCTTCTGGACGTTACACACATCCACTTTTACCACAAATCTAATATACCCCAATACTCATTTTGAGTATCGGGTATAAAAATATACCCCAATACTCATTTTGAGTATCGGGTATAATTATAAAAAACAAAAAAAAATTGTGCGTCCCTTTTCATATTACTTTCGGCTCGCAAAAGATATCATAAAGGGCTCGCAAACGATATTGCAAAAGGCTCGCAAACGATATTGCAAAAGTCTTGCAAAAGATATCATAAACGGCTCGCAAAAGTCTCGCAAAAGATATCATAAACGGCTCGCAAAATGTTCACAAAAAATATCATAAAAGGCTCGCAAAAGATCCGTTTTTGAGCTACCGAAAATGAAACTTTCACTGCCACAAACTGAGCGACTAGTGATTCATTTTCTTATCGTTTTTTGGATCTTAATTCGATAGTTTTACACGGCTGAGTTTCGCTTAACTCTCGTTTGCGATATCGTTTACGAAGTTTTGGTCCACTGGGTATATATGCATACATGTATATACAAATACATATAAATGCACATACAGTCAGCACAACATTTATTCGGACACCCATCTACTTTTTTTATAAATAACTTGAAAACAATTTAATTTTAACAAACAAATTTTATTCCATTATGAAGATCCATGTTACTAATACTAATTTTAAACATAAAAACAAAAAAAACCTTCTTTGGCATATCAAAAAAACTTAAAAGTATAAAAAAGGCACTTTTCTACGAACAACAATTATTCGGACACATTGTAGTTTGTACGAAAAAAAATTGTTTTCCCCCAGTTTTATTTGTGTTTTTCCCAATTATAAAGAAATAAACGGGTGTCCGAATAAATGTTGTGCTGACTGTATGTGCACGTACGCAAAGTAAACATAACTGTTCTTTTCATCCTCTTTTTACGATCTTGTCCGCTTTTTGGCAGACACACATACAATGAAAGCCTCAGCCGCTATTGCCGACTTCAGTGCTGTTCAGAGTTTTTGTATAATTGAAATGACAAATAATATTAATTATTATTCTTGTTGCGGACATACGCACGCACCGTCGCACCACCCTACACCGGGAGCCGATGAAATTAGTCCCCAACAAGTGCCCAGCGGAGGATATGCAAGACGAATGATGGAGTTATGGACTTCTATTGTGGAAACTGAGGAGCAGCAAAAAAAACAAGAGCAGCAGCTGTTGGACAAAGTAAGCAATCACTAAAAATCTCCTTTAATTAGACTTTCTAATCAATTTGCATCCCATCAGGGTCCATTCAACAGTTCGGCGAACTCGGAAGCGTCACCTAACCTCAATTTACCTCCGCAGACGTTGTCCCCGTTAAAATGCAAAATTCCCCGTCTTCAGATGCATCAAATTCATTCCAGTTAATATAGTTCCGAAAAAAATCGATGCAAAAAATCCATTGGACAAGATCATTTCGATCACTCCAAAAACCCAGCAGCCGGGAGGCGCTCCGAGTCCATTAATGGAGCTCCTCATGGAGCAGAAGGTGACTACCGGTATTGTCCAGGCCCAGAACACCAACAGCTCGGTAACGGTGCAACAGGGAACGTTGGCCAGAATCAGCGCCAGACCGTGCAGGTAGGTTACCCATCAAAGAATTCCTCTAGTGGAATCAATTAACACTCCTCTACGCTCTTGCAGGTGCCCTGTCCGTCCCCGGCCTCTGACCGTTCTGCCACTCCCGTTCGGATCGAGGCACAAGATCTTCTCCAGGCCTCCCTAGACACGGTTCTGGGGGATGCTGATGCCATCATTTCTCCTGTCCCACAACTCGGGGGCTTAGGCCGACAGACAATGCCGGGAATACTGGAAGTTTTCAATGCAAACGCAGACCTCCGATCACAGTGGGAAAAGCTGAGACGTGGCTCTGCAAAACTTAAACGCATGCAAAGAAGTCGCATTGCGGATATAGTTATTGATTACTATGAAACTTTGAACTTGGAATTGAACCGCAAACGCTGCAAGCTCCTTGCCGAGGAGATCGTGAGACGACTCGAGCACGAGGAAACTGAAGATTGGACTACTAAAGACTACGAACGGATGCGAACTCGGAAACGTACCGTAAGTTTTTTAGGAATACAAAATAAAATGAATATATATTTATTTGTCTCCTTTTTTTTGCAAAGCAATATGAAGAAAGAGAGTAAAAGAGTAAGGATGGATTGCCTCCGGGCAATAACATAACAATCATGTTAATTTATCGCTATGAAGTTTCTTTTAGTAATTTTTATTTCCTTTTTGAAGTTTCCTCTTTGTTTCCTTAATAAAAATAATATATATAGAATATCCATTTTTTGACATGCCGTTTTGATCAGGCACGATGATTAGTATTAGTATTAGTAATGTATTAACTAACATGTATTATGTAGTCTACATGTCCACATTTATACACGGTTTCTACATTGGTGTAGATGTATGTAAATAGTGTAGTTAATAACACTATAAACACTAGTGTTTAACACGTTTGTCAAGGTCAAGTTCACCGCGATAGAAACTATGGAAATTTCAATAAAAATTTAAATGTTGAGCATTGTACAATGTCTACAATCTGACAATCCCAATGACAATGCAGGGCGGAGTAGTGGGCCACAGCTGCGGCAAAGGGCGCCGCCGGTCTTCAAAACGGTCGTCCACGGGAAAATCTCCCCCACAAATCTAATATAAAGATTAATTTGTTTTGTTCCGCAATTGAGATGGCAGTGCTTCGATCAATAATCGATGCAAAGTATCGATGCCGATAACGAACAGGCTTCGATAGGCATTTCTAAAGACTATCGATAGCTTATTTGAGCGCTAGTTTTTGAATTTTTAATATTCCACAATGCTGATATACTTAGGTAAGGTGACCTAGCTTTATCTTGGTACGAATTTGTGTGTATTTATGGCGCCAGGCCCAACAATGTTGATAATTTAATGATAAGCTACAGTTTCAGTTTCTTTGTTACGCTCTCTTATCAGTCTAGGTCCAGGCCGAGCAAGTGGTGTTCTTTTTAGAAATCGTTTCATAACGTGCCTTATCAGAAAGAATACCTATGCATATATAGTTTTTATTGTTATTTGTTTATAAACAAGTTTTCTATGCTAATATAAACTGTACGGGGGGAGGAGTCATATTAGTAGGAAACCCCTTGACATTGAAACTGATGGAGAAACTGGCCAGAGAAAAGAAGAACAAGATCTATATGAAATTGCATGTATTTGAACAGAGATACATAAGTACAGGGAGTATATGGTTTTTAATTGTTAAGAAATTTCTCTGAATTCAATTTAGATGTTTGTGCGCACTGCAAACTTCCGCCTGACGAGTGAGGGTCATATTTTCGTAACACCCCACTTCCGCAATGTGAGAAGAGATAAAAGTTTCAGCTGCAGTTCAGTCTGGTCTGGTCCGCTTTATTTGTATCGTATCGTGGCTCTTGTCTATCAATATATCTTTTGTCTCTTTTTTTATAATTATTATTAAGTTGTTTTTCTCTTTTAACACACAAACAAACAAAAGCGCCCTCGCCGCAAGGCCGCGGAATGTGGGAGAGAGAAAGAAGAACAACAGAACGACCCGAACCAGAATCCACTGGAATGGAATCCACTGTCACCACCGACCACAAGTTGTAGGGTCGCGGGGCAGGGCTAGCTGGGTGCTGCGAGACAAACGGCACGTAGCAACAGCGACGCCGATCGGGAAGAGGCCGACTGTCTGTCGGGGGGCGGGGCGCTGTAATCAAATTACGTTTTATGTTGTTTACCAAAAATGTGTGTTTTTTGGCAAGTCAAGGCAGCACTGATGGGACCTATTGTAGCCTTTTGAGAAGATTTTAGGCCAGTATGAATCAAGCGATAAATGCTTTTCCCGCTCGTACGAGTGTGTGCAGGCGGATGCAGATGCAGTTGCAGTTGCAGTGGGTGTCTAAAAATAAAGTCAATTATGCTATTTGTTATTGCAGCTGGTCCCCAAAGCCGGCAAACCAGATGAACAACTCATTTTTGTAGCCGTGTGTATGTATGTATCTGTGGGTTTTCAGTGGAGTTCGTTGTTACAAACTGACGAGTTGTGCTTGCAGGCACACTCATTCATTTCATTCATTTTTTGTTAGAGCTTTGCATAAAAATTCCAAAAATGTGGCCCCATTGCATAAAAGCGCAATTATAGAGCTGACCGCGTCCGCATTGCATCTGGTTTTTGGAAACCTTATCTTTTCGTTTTTGGTTTTTTATATTTTACTTATCGTTATTGCTTCTGTGGGCTGCTTATCGAGCAATTTCGAAACAAAAAATCCACCTTGCAAGCGGGAACGTTTTACCTGAACACTTACCTCGGCTCGGCCACTTTTTTGAACCGGCACGTGAATACAATCGAAAAATGCCGTTGCCTTCTCGGTGAATGGTGGTACAGTAAAACTCCACTAATTCGACCAACCATTGGGAACAGAAAAACTCCACTGACAGCTGGCCTTCGATCTATGTAGGAATTGTATACACCTTGTTGAGACCTAGAGAGTTCCCACTGTAATTCAATTAAAAGTGCGTGGGCGACGTAAAAGAGAGAACAAGAGAGAGAGAGAGTGCAACAATCAATGCAAGTCCACGTCCGAGACAGTTAACCGGTCGCCGGATGGCGTTGTGGGGGCCGTGGGCATTCAATTTGGAGCGTTGGCGCTGAGTAATTTCCCCTCCCCTTTGGGTGAGCAGGGTTTTGCCGTCTGACAATGTCTGCATTTGGTATGTACTCGTGCATATGTATGTAAATATGCAAGTCGATTCCGCCGCCAATGGCAAATAATTTCAGTTGTTGGCAACGCGTCACTTTTTTTGCGCCTGGCAACAGCAAAACAAAGGCAAAGGCAGACAACGAAAATGTTCGACAATTAAAACGGAAAGCAAACAAAATCTACATATGTATGTACGTATGAATATGTATGTACTTGCGTACTTGAGTGCACTACTAGCGACCTGTTGGCGGCGAGGTGCGATCGTAAAGTTGCATTATTACAATGCATTTTATGACGGGTATTACTCCAGATGCTGCATTTATTTCCTTTGTGTATTTTTGGCACCTGAAAATCTCCCATACAGACACATTTATTAATTTCCCAAACTCTCCCCCTACCGGCGCTCACGTGAGTGAGTGATAACGCGTGCACAGCTGTCCATATGTTTGCACTCTGGGCAATGTCATTAGCTTAGCTTAGCTCTCAAAAAGCCAGAGAATCAGCAACAAAGCAAAACAGCAGATAACTTGCGGGTTCAGCCAGAACAACAAAATAGTGTATTACACACACACAACCTATTGTAGTGTAGTATATGTATTTAGTTAAAAATAAATCTGTTTAACCTTAGAGATGTCGTTGCCATAGTGACGTTGATTCGCCATGGAATGAAAAGAGCAAAATAAAAATTTAGAAAACTGCAATCTCTGTACATAACAAGAAGAATGCGCAACAGTATTAGAGATTAGGTTAGAGATTCATATGCATTTGGGTGTGTGTATGTGCAGGGAGAAAGAGATAGAGACAGAAAACAAGTGTGAGATCGGTCAGCTGTGAGAGCACTCATGGAATGCTAATTGATAACGGCAACAACAAACGTTGATTCTGGTTCTTCTTGTTATACCCTTTCAGAGGGTATTACGATTATGATCTGATCTGCTAGTTGCTATGCAAAAATGAAAGGATTGTATCTTTGATCAGCATCAACATCCAAATCACTTTATTACTAACCAGCCACACGAAAAATGGTAAGGTATGGGTACTTCTTTATTCGGCTTCCAACAGTTCTATTCATTCTTTCTTTTCTTGTTTTGCTGCTGCTGCTGTTGGTTCTGTCAGTCAGGTGCAGCGGAATCCAGCTAAATCAACAACCTCCTCACACAACTCTCGACTCTGACGTATATTATACAATACTTAATTGAATGATAGAATAAAAGATTAAGTAAATATGCAAAATGAAAACATTGATAACCGGTTAAAGGCAGTCACGATCTGGAAGGGGGGTTTGCCCAACCCCAACCCCAACCCAAACCCTTTGGGGTGTGGGGAGAGCTTATCAAATCACATGACCCCCTTCTCCGGAATATTTTAAAGGTGTGATCCGATGTGGAATGCTCTAGATGTTTACATGAACGAATGTCCAATTCTAGATATTCCTTGGGTCAGCTGTTTCATGCAGAGTTGCAACTGGAATAGAATTGAATTGTAGCGAAATAGAGCTTTGATTTGTGTGTTTCGATTAAAAATTGCTTTTATTCTTTGTTTATATTTTATATAGATGTATAAATTTCTTATTCTCTTATTAATCATACTGATTAATCTAATGCGCAAGTATAGTACTTGAATTTCGATTCTCATGTGTAGGCAAATTTTGAGCACTTTGGAAACCAATAAATAAATAACAGATCAAAGACAAATGAATTCAAATACAAAACACTAACTGATTTACAAAGTATAAATGATAGTTCCAATATATCTTTATGCTTAAAGTCTTGGGGTAACATTTTTGCCGATTACAAAATGCATAAGCATTTGCATAGACCTTCCAAACAGAAGGCCAAACCATATCTGTGTCAAGCAGGGTATACTTTAGCTATACTACTCAACCTTATGGTTGGTATCTATGCGTGTGCACGGATAGCTTTTTATAGCTTTCCCATTAACTGCGCTCTTATCTAGAGTTATATATATATACACATGGATGATTATTTCACTTACAAGCAGGCAGAAGGCACTTGAACAAAGAAACAAACAAACAAACAAACAAGCGACGTGTACGCCCAAGTTACTACCCTATATGTATGTATATAGTATGTACCTATACCATATGCCCCTGCCGGTGCATCTGTGTGTTTTGTGGCTATGGTCTAAACTTTGAAACGTGACAAGAGCTCTCCTCTCACTTGACGAGCTGTTGCTGGTGTGGCACTCGCCTGCCTGCAATCGCCGTCTTATGTACAACTTACACGGGAACTATAGCCTACAGAGCCTACATTCATAGTATTTACATATCATATTATCGTAGCAGCCTATCAATTCAACTAAACACAATGGCATACATAAATAGAGTCTAACTAATGACGCAACTAAGCATAGGTCAACTTATTAATCTCCCCTCGCAGGCGGCAGCACTCAGACTCGACACTCAGTTGCTCATTTGCAGTCCCCCGCTACTGCGGCTGCCCGACGATGAGGAGCCCGTCAGTCCGAACTGTGAGACGAGCTTATCGTAATCCTCTAGCGATGTCTCGAACTGCTCCAGCTGCCGCGACAGATCGTCCAGGGCACTGGCATCGGCTGCACTGGTGGCCACCGCTGCGGCGGCTGCTGTGGGTCCGCAGGCGGCCACCGAGCTGCTCGACGCGGGCGTTGTGGAGCTGGACGAGCTGGAAATTTCCGCCTGCAGCTCGTTGAGGCCTCGAAGGGGCGGGGCGTGATAGCACTCTCGATAGAATTTGGCCAAATCGTTGACATGCGATGTGGGCGAGGCGAAGGGAAAGTGTAGCTCCTTCAGAAGATTGTCGTCGTCTGGGGGGGGCTCTAGCGCTGGCTCCGAATGGTGGCGATAGGCGGTGGCGGGTATTAGCAGGCTCTTGATGGGTGAAAATGAGTTGGCTTCCCCATTTGTTGCCTGCTGCTTCTCGAAGCTCTTGAAGCCCGTCGAGTTGTTGTTGAGATTGTGGCTGTGGTTGAAATTGTTCGCCGTATGGTTATTGTTGTTGTTGTTCATGTTGTTGCTCACGACACTGGCCACATTGTCGAGGCGGTTCAGCGACTCCATGGAGCAGCCGCTGCCAGTGCTCTCGTGTCGCTGTCGGCCCCGCAGCAGCCACTCAAACGGCGGCGTCTCCGGCAACACAAAGTCATCCTCGGTGTACTGCCGCAGCTTGCCCATGTCCGTGAAGGCGCCCGGACGCAGCGGTTTCTCTATATCAATGCATCGCCTCTCCCCAGATCCCAGAGCTGCGTTGAGCCCGCCCAATCCCAGCTTCTTCGCGACGGCCGTGGCGTGAGTCTGCATCTGCTGGGTGTTTGGCGAGCTGGCATCGGTGGCTGGGCGAAAATGATCCGATTTGAGCATAATGATGTTGTTCTCCGTTTGGTGGGCCTGGGCCGTCGTCGGGGATATGGTCATCTTTGTGCGATACGCCACAGACATGACCAGAGAGCCCACAATCGTGTGCAGCTGTCCAATCTTCACATTCTTGTGGCCCTCGCCGAGCGTATGGACCTGCGGGCGATCCACATAGATGCGGTAGAAAATGCCATACGAGTCCGGGCACTGGCGGCGCGACAGCTTGTAGGCGGGCGTGGTCCGGGTGAGGGAGATGAGGGACTTTAGCATTATGCCCATGCGGCTGTAGATGGCGTGGGAGGCCTTTAGCGTCTGGCTCTCGCCATTTATGCCATTCATGTCCGCCTTGGAGTCGTCGCGCGCGTTGGTCGCGCCCCCATTAGCGGTTGCTTGCAGCAGATCCAGAGACCACACTTCCAGAACCATCTGGTCGCCCTCCGTTGTCTTCAGCGATATCTCCACACACAGGGGCAGACGCTGCAGAATGCTCTCGCCAGGCTTCAGGGCCAACGCCCGTTTCGTCTCCTCCATAACTTCGGGGTGGTCCTGTACCACAATGTTGAACCAGTCATTGCCCGCCAACGGATTGCATTGCGTTTGGATCTTCTCGCCCAGACGCGACTGCACCACCACCTGGGTGGACTTCAGCGCCAGAAATTTGATGAACTTCTCCAGGTCTTTCTCCGCGGCATTCAAACGCTGTGCAGCAGACATTTTTGCGTTTTTCTTTGTTTTCGACTCGTTTTTCTTATTTTCGTGGTTTTACTGTGTGTATTTTCAGTCTGTTCTCACTTGCACTCGGGTTCGGCTCGCACACTGCAACAGCGTACAAAGTTCGCCGTTGCCTCGTATTTTATTTCTTTTCTATTATTCACGCTTCCGCGTATTGTCTGCGTGTTCATGAGAATTTTCCGTTTTGTTGCGCACGTCGCGTTTTAGGCAATGCACCGCATTATTAACACTTGGTCGAGCATTTTGCCGAAACACTATAATTGGTGCAACGCCCCTTCAATTTAAGAATTGTACAATTTCAGCGTTGTTTAGACGCACAAACAACAAAGATCACTCCCACTTTTTACGGTCCGCCATTAACTAGTGTGACCTAATAAGATATACGGTCTGACCCTCAGAAATATACCGTCTCATTTTTAAAATATACCGTAAATATACTGATGACAAAAATAAACTTAGCCCACTAAACCCCCTATTAAAACAGGTGAACCGCGGAAAAAATTATTGTTTGTAAAATGTTTCCTTTAGAATCATCCTATCCTTCCTGAAGATATCTTCTAAGATATCTTTCAGCGCTAAAATTCTTCAAAATTCATTATTTTCTTGGAACGTATTTTAATGACCACTGGTCGACACTGGTCGGTTATTCGTTCATTCTCTATGGTCGGAAGTCAAATTCCTTGATTTTGATATTCGGTGTAATATTGCTAGCTAGCTAAGAAACTCAGCACTGAACACATATTTTTATCCGATTGATGAATCAATTGTATACAAGATATGTTTATTTGAATTACTTTATTTTATTGGATTGTGTCAAAAATAAGGTTTAAGCAAATAAAGTCAAAGCAACAGCTATCCGCTATGAGTGTGGACATATTTATACCCTATATCAGTTAATTTATGTTAAAGTCCTTTTTTCCAAGCTGCTTTGAAACGTAATAAATAATGACTCTTTCTCAGATTGAAATATTTTTACCTGTTCATTCATTTGATTAGTTTCCTATCTACATATATCTCGATCCCAAAACACATTCTTAGTTTCGTTAAGAAGACCATAAACTGCACAATTTCCGTCGAGATAGCTTTAAAAGAGACTTACTAGTTTCTGCATTCATTGGTGTCTGGATGACAAACATTTCCTCAATTCTATAATATCCTTTTTTCCCAAGGTATGCGGAATGTTGCCATGTTGCGGGACAATGCTGCTCGATTTCTCGGCCATAGTCTGGCCCATAGTTGTCAACGGTGAGAACCGTCTGGAATGAGTCAAAAAGAGAGGAAAGAGAGCCAATAACCGATTCGAAGAGAGCCAAATAAATACCGAAATAAATAAAATATCTGGATATCTTTTTGATCTTTTAGCTGCACCATCATCAACATTTGAACTAAACCGAACTAAAAGGCAAAGCATGCATTCAAATTTAAATATAGAGAAAGTGTTAGTATTTTAAGAAGAGGAAGGGAACTAATCGTAGATATACAATGGTAGAGGAAACTATAACCCGAGCATAAGACCATGAACGGTTCATGCAAGGAATAATTCGATCTACAAAGCAGAAGGAACAAAGGTGTATAGTTTCTATAGGATCTAATAGGAATCGGGAATTTTATGCGGCTCAACACATCTACGTCACCCCTGATCAAGTTTTGTAAAAAAATCACATCAAGCATTTTTCTACGATTAACTAAGGACAGGATTTATTATTATTATTTTGATTATGTTGTGCTTTGTGGTTTATTTATTGTTTTTGAATAAATTATTTAATTATAAAGAGAAACTAAGCGATATATTTATAATTTCTAGCCTTTGATAAATCGCTCTATAAATTCTGGTACACGTCACGTACGCAGTGGTCGTGCGGGTGGTTACATTTAAAATTATATATATTAATTCAATTATGCGTCGTATAAATAACACTGCCCCTGTAGGATTACAATTTGGATTTGCGCCAAAATTATCAACCAATCGCAATCTAGCAATCTCCACTTCCCAGCCGGCGCTGTTGCTGCTCATTTGATAGGCCAAAATACTCGTGCTCTGCCTTGGACAAGACATTTTTGGGCAGATAGGGAAGGACTGTTTTCGGCACGGCGGACAGCATACGGAGACGCTCGCTCTCCTCAAAGGCCTGCCGTTCTGCGTCTGACTTCTTTTTCAGATTAAAGTATTGAAGATGTTCGGCAGTGGCCTCGGCCCTCCTCACATGGTTGTCCTCAATCATCGAGAGGAGCATGGCACCGTGCGCCTTTCGCTTTCGGTACGCCTCCAGCTGTTCCTCTCTTTCGGTCTCCTCATTCTGATTGGGAAGTTCCTGTCTGCGGGCGGAAATTTCATCCCGCTTCATCTGCAGCTCGTCCATTTTCCGTTGTTGCATTTCCATGCGGTACAAATCCATTTCCTGTTTCGTACGATCCCGCGACATTGTCTTCTCCTGTACCTCTTGGCGAAAGCGTAGGTCCGCCTTGGCCTTGTACTCGGCCTCTAGTAAATCCAGTAGCTGGTGGTCTCTAATTTGTTTTGCGTTCTACGAGAACAAAAAAGTAATCTTAATGTGTGTGAGAAGCTGGAGTGAAGACTTGGAACACTTACCTCCACTTGGAAGAGCTGCTGACCAATGCGCGTACTAATCTCCTCCTGCTTGCGCATAAGGTGCATTCTCTCCTCTTCGAGTTTGTTCTTTCTGTCCTCAACTTCGGACTGCGTCTCGAGCAGCTTTTGCAGTTCTTCCCTGGCCCGGGCCTTTTCCATATCTCTGTATTCCTTTTTTTCTTGCATAAACTGAAGAGTTTTCAGGCGATCCAAAGACTTCTGACGATTCCTCTCCTCTTGCTCGACTCGGTCCTCCTCCTCGATTTGCTTCTGCCTGGCATTGATAAGCTCACGCTGGGAAAATTTCTCTGCGGCCTCCTGCTGACGGCGCAGTCGGTTCTCTTCTATTTGGCGAGCGAGTGACTCGCGAAGCTTTCGCTGCTCCTCCTTCTGGACCAATATTTTGTCGTCCTCTTGGGCCAACTCCATGAGCTCCAAGACGGCTCTCTCCTGTCCCATGGCTTTGGATCTCACTGCCAGAGCGCGTGTCCGGCACTGCTCCGACATGCGCTCTGACAGATCTTTAGCAATGGCAGCCGATCGCAGCTGCTCCTCCAGCATGCGCAATGCCTCGCTATCATTGCGGAGCTGTTGGCGACGCTTCATCTCCACAAACTCGGCTCGCTTCATTTCCATCAGCTCCTGCGAAATGGCCCTCTTTTCATAGTTATCGCGGTGCATCGGATTCTCCTTGGACAGAGCGACGCTTCTCTTCAAATCCGCCAGATCGGCCATCATATTGCGTGCATAAATTTGGCTGTGAAAGTCGTGAGCCTGCGGTACCTCGCCAGGAACAATAAATTTAGGTTTTCCGCATATGAAAATGGCCGGCAACTCATCGTTAGCCGAAGTCGGTTGTTGGTCACCTGTGCCGGTCGTCATGGTTGACGGTAACGATAATAACAAACGCGAGAAAGAGAAACAACAATCAATTATAAATACAAAATATAAGTGAAGGCGTCGAGCCAGCTGAGATCAACGATCGCTTACTTAGATTTGTGATCCGCTGTGTGGCTATCGTGCACGAGTAATATAAGCTGATTTGTTTTGTTTATATTTTCAATCGCGGCAGGTCCTTGTATGCGCTTCGGGCTGAATGACAGGCTTCGATTTAATCCCACCTTTTCCTAGTCATACCCCTTGCAGAAGAACGCCAGAAATTCGTCAATTCTTTTCCACCTCATGACGCTTTAAATTCGCAATAAGCTGGCCAATGCCAGTCCTCACGGCCTTTTCCTTCTACAGTATCCACTCCTGAAGCATGACGCTCTTATGGGCTTCCGTCCTGATCATCGGGCGGCTCCACCTGTCAACTCCAAACTGTCGGATTTGTGTCCCTCGCGAGCTTTCCCACTAGTTACTAAATAATAAAAACACTTCTTCAAGTCATCAAATAACTAAATATTTAATTGGTTTCTTCGAAATACTCAAAGTTGGTGAATTTATAATATTAACGATCGATCAAATGATAAATTTCCTATTTTGAAAATGCAGTTGGAAAGTATTGTTTGTCCTGCTCAACAATTTGGTCCAACAGATCGTCAACGTCCGTGGTAGGGTAACGCTCTACCCAAGACTGAATGTAGCCCTCGTGGCTGGCCTCGTACGTCTTCAGCTCCACCTTCTTGTCTTTGACCTCCGTATTGGCTTGGACGAGGATCATGCGTGGCTTCTTGTGGGCCAGACATATATCGCGCCACTGGGCCCAAGGATGCGATCCACTGTCGTTCACCTCCGAGTAGTGTTCGTACATTTTCGTGGCCGCTTCAATGTCGGCCGTGGACTTGTACACCTGGAGTTTGGTGAGGAAATCGCCCAGGGCCTTCTTGCCGACGGTTTCGATCTTGCTGCGGTCCACCGTGAGCAACAGATCCTTGCCCTTTTCCGTTTCTTCGACGGTTACCAGACCCTCGCCCGCCTCGAGTAGAACTTTCATAATGACAAAACGAGCACGAGAATGGGCTTGCAGCCACTGCTTAGATTTGGGATTGTACATTTCCAGAGCCACACCCATGCCATTCCAGATGAGACTCAGCCAGTTGATGTAGATAATGTTGTCCTGCTCGACGGCATCCTTGAAGCCGAATATCTCCAAGATGTCCCGCTGCAGGGACAGATAGAGACCCACAGCCTCCGCACGGCACTCCTCGTATGAGGAACCGATGGCACCGAACTTCGTGTCGTATGTTTCACCCGGCAGATACCACTTGGCGATGGGTTCGCCCGTGATAAGGTTCTTTGTGCTCTCCTTGTCGAAGTTGTAGGCCCCGTTCTCATCGATGCGGAACAGCTTGCCACTGCCATGGCCCAGCAGCTCGTGAAGGCCCACTTGCACTTCAAAGGCCTTCACTTTGTACTCCTTCATCAACGTTTGGTCGTCCTCGGTGAGGAATGGAATGGGATCCTTGCGATTGATGTTGGCTAGCACATTTCCCAAGGAGACATTCTTAAATCCCTCATCCTGGCGGATCTCATCATCTATAAGGGAGGAAATGGCAACGTGGTTTATGATGATATGGTTTTAGTGGTTGGGATGTATAAAATCCTTACAGTTTGGTATGTTGATGCCAGCTGGCACTCCGCTGCCAGCAAAGGTGAGAACATCTAGCGAGGTAAAGTCGGGCTTCAGATACGAGTCCTTCTCGTATGGCTCTGTCCAGGGAAGGTACTCCAACAGCTGCTCGGCACGATCGACCAGCTCGGTGAACTTTGCCGAACTCTCCTTATTGACCATGGCGACAAAACCCTCGAATTCGGCGCGACCACCTGCCGGATCCCTGTACGTCTCAATGAAACCAATGTAGGTCTCAATGACGGGTCCCTTGTCCTTGATCCACCACCTGGAACCGTCCTTATGCTCGTCCAGAGAGCCCTCCTCAAAGGATTTGATATAGTGCTCGATCATCTTGGCTTCATTCTCATTAGCCGCGTACTTCTGGGCCTCCAGCAGATTTTGGTTAACGCGCTGTAGAAGCTTCCGGTAGTCGCCGCGGGTGACACGGAAATTGTTGCCCTTGTACTCCTCAAGCGGCAGCGTAATGCCATCCTTAATAGAGTCGGCCACCGATCCGAGCTTGATATCGTAGATAGTCTTGCCCTCCTCCACGATCTTGAAGGTGCGGCACATGTACGGCTCGATGCGCTTCGATGTCAGCCAGGAGTTGACTATTTCCGAGTCCTCCTTGGTGCAGTTGTCCGACCAGTAGGTTGTAATGCCATTCGGTGCGAATCCAAGGATTTCATTACGCGATTCCAATGCATAAATTAAACCCTTGACCTTCTCGTAGATCTTGGCCACCCGCTGATTGGCCTCGTAGGCACCCGAGGCGCGCACGACTGCCTCAAACTTCTCTGGGGACAGATTTGGCAAGATCTTGCTATCGCCCATGCCCTTGTAGTTGCCGGCATTGGCGAACACGCCGCAAGCGTAGACTAGAAAGCCCTGAAATTTCCAACATAGAATATTGAGTCTCCTTTTGTTAGTTTTTGTTTGCTTTTCCTACCGTAAACTCATCCTCAGTGACACCAGCTGCCAAGGCCTTGGCTTTCAGTTGTTCCGGCTTCTCGGCCACAAAGATGCGATGCAGCAGGGAGAAGATCAATGGCGCCTCGGGACTGGATTGGATGAGAGCAATGAGTCCGCCATCCCACGACGCCTTGCTGAAGTAGTGGGCATAGAGCTTCTCCTTGTCTGTCAGATTCTCAAAGGCATTCTTGCACTCCAAATCGGCAATAGGCTGCGTATTTGGCAACACAAAGTGCGACGTTTTGCTTGGCATCTCTGCGGGTTGTGGAATATTTGCACTCGAACTGTAAAGATAGGAAATCACAATGACATTTATCTAGATCTGATAATATACCATTAAACCTGCGGAATACCTGTAGCGAATCAACTGTGTCGCGACTCTAACAATGTTTCTGGGGTCTGCACCGGCACCTCTGACGATGCTGGGGGCGTTTAGCGTAAGGCTGAGACTGCTGCCGGCACGGATACGTATGTTGCAAAGTCTGTTCAGTTGTTGACGAGACCTCTGAATTCTTTGCAGCAAGAACATGACTTTGAATTTCAGAACTTTGCGAATTTGGAAGATTCGGTCGAGTGGAGAGCGGAATCTACGTATGTACAGGACGTGGCATGGGTATGGCTTACTGCTGTAAAATTTAAAATGCTACTTTAATTTCGATATTAAGCCAAATAGTACAAAGAACATGAAAACTTGATGATCGTGCACTTTTCTCTTGGGATCTTGCGGGGGTCCCACATATCTGCAGTTGTGGCATTCATGCGGAGACCTGACACACATGAATTATTTAACAGTATTCACGTACATCTACACCGAAAATTTCCACAAATTTAGCCCGAAAACATGTGGAGCAAATGGGGGCTCCTGCATGGAAAATGAGGATGGATACCATGGACTGGAGGCCACTCAATGCCGAAACTACTTGGTTTGTCAATTGCAAAGCAGTACTGAGGCTTTCAGCCAACAAAAAAGAACAAAAGCCAAACAAAATTCCCCAAATGGAGTGCGTACTAACCTTGTAAATGTATAAAAACTTAAAACTTGAATAAAATAAATGAAAGCCGACAAAAGTGCAAGTTGTTAAACAATAGTATCGATACTATCGATTGGAGAAATAAGTGCTGTCAATGGGAAAAAGCGCTACAGCAGAGTCCGGATTTAAATTCGCGCCCCGCCCAATCCCTTATCCAAACGGAGTCCTTAAAATTAGTCAAGTTAGCCCGAAAACATGTGGAGCAAATGGGGGCTCCTGCATGGAAAATGAGGATGGATACCATGGACTGGAGGCCACTCAATGCCGAAACTACTTGGTTTGTCAATTGCAAAGCAGTACTGAGGCTTTCAGCCAACAAAAAAGAACAAAAGCCAAACAAAATTCCCCAAATGGAGTGCGTACTAACCTTGTAAATGTATAAAAACTTAAAACTTGAATAAAAATAAATGAAAGCCGACAAAAGTGCAAGTTGTTAAACAATAGTATCGATACTATCGATTGGAGAAATAAGTGCTGTCAATGGGAAAAAGCGCTACAGCAGAGTCCGGACTTAAATTCGCACCCCGCCCAATCCCTTATCCAAACGAAGTCCTTAAAATTAGCCAATCTTATCAATCGGATAAAATTATGCATTTTCAGCGGCTTAACTTAAGTTGTTCACCTGTTTAAATGACGTGGGTTAAGTGGGTAAGATTCATTTCTTTCATCAGTATATTTACGGTATATTTTGAAAATGAGACGGTATGTTTCGGTATATATCTGAGGATCACTGATTTTAGACACCCTGTCTAGGTCACATACCTTGCGTATCCTTATACTTTTCTAATGCACCAATGTATAGAACATGTAGAAATGCCATGTCCCAGGCCACATCGAATACTAATTCGTGATCAGCATAGAACTCCTGATCGTTTGCCATAAAAATCTCAATTTTAAAAAAAAATTCGGAAAAAGGCATGTCAAAAAGTGGATAACGGAGGTTTTTCACACTGGCGCTTCCATGGGGCTTATATGAAAAAAAAACGGCCAAATTATTTTTGAAACGTACACATTTCCCCTTCAGGTGTCGCCTTTAGTAATTACATGAAAATGTAGTTAATATGTAGCAAATGTGTAGTTAGCGTGTAGTTACCATGTAAGGAAATTAATTTAGTGGAAATTGTTGCTGACCGGGTTTTTTTAAACCTTATTTTATAAGCAATGCAATAAAGATGAAAACTTAAATTGAACCAGTCTTGTAGGGAATTAATTTAATAATAAGATAAAATTATGAGTTCAGCCCTGAGAGTCTTAGCTAGCTAGTTATATTCCACGCAATATCCAAAACGAGGAATATGATGGAATTTGAATACAAAACAATTCGTCAGTATATATACGGAATATTTTGAAATTTGTGACGTATGTTCGGTATATTTCTGAGGGTCACACTGTTGACAACTCTGATTCGTAGGTACGTACGTGTAATTACGATGTTTGCGGACATCGATGTTTTCGATGTTTGGAGAGCAAAAGTACATATATGTACTTATTTTATATACCGCCTAGAAACTATGTACCGTTGTCCCTGCATTTAGGGTCTTACGCTCGGTTTTTGATTCCCTATACCACAATATATCCACCACTATTTCCCCTATTTCTTCCCGTATTTAGTAATTGTATTTGTACTTGTATTTTGAATGCATGCTTAGTTCTTTTAGTAAGTTTAGTTCTAATTTCCTCGAATATTAGTCTAACAGCTATCATTCCTGCATGTTCCTGTTTGGTTCGGTTAACGCGCCGCGCGTCATGCAGCATCACCCCTTGGTCGGTTGGGCGGGAGTTGGGCAGCGTTTTTGCCTGAAATGCGCGCGTAACAGCCTTCTGCTGGTGTCGTAATTACAGCCAGAGGGGGGGGCTCTCTGAAGAAATGAACAAAACGAAGGTTACATTTTTCAAATCAATGTTCTCTAAATAGTACACAAAAACAGAAATACGACAGCTTGCGAAAATGGTTTTTCTAGTTTCACGCATAACTTAACATTAAGCAACAAAATAAATGGACGACAAGCAAGCAAAATACTTATAAATGAATGTATAATAAAAGTGCATAATACAAATAAATGAAATATTTATAATTAGTAGAAAATAATATTGGGAAATTCAAATTCAACGGCGGGTGTGGAACTTTCAAATTTAGCTCAGTAATTCACAGGGTGACCGTTTACAAAATTGAACCGACGTATATTTTCGGTATTTTAAAATATATTTTATCGATAAGAGGTAAAAAATTTTATTTTGAAATCGATAAAATGAAAAAAGTTGTATCGATACACAAATTTAAAATTTCTTGAAATTTTCACGTTTTGCTTTGTACAGCTTTCTTACTTACTCATACATACACATATGAGCTCATATGTGGCGGCGCATGGCCTGCCTCGGATATTCTCGCACACCGTGGACATCCGTACTCAATACATACGCATATGAGCTTGAGCAAGACAAACGGAATAAGTTTGTTTACGTTTGAAGGAAGAATGGAAAAGAAAAAGGAAATAATACTCAAAAATTTTTTTATTATTAATTGTAATAATAATTATTATTATTATTTCTTAAAATTTTACGTTTTTCTTTGTACTTTGTATGTCATACATACGTTTGAAGGAAGAATGGAAAAGAAAAGGAAAAAAATGCTAAAATATTTGTTTTATTAATTGTATTGTATTTTTATTTTTTACTGTTCCCAATTACAAATATAAATAAAATACAAGGAATTTAATTTTTGTTCTACATGTTTATTGAGTCCGCCGTACAATAGTCTGTACGAATAGTATCGTATTGTATAGTCTGTATACAATAGTCAACCCAAACATCGATGACATCGATGTTAACATCGTTGTTTCTCCAGCTCTAGTACGTACGTGTAATTATTAGTAGTTAAAAATAAAAATATAAATAAATACGCTTACTAAGGCACAACCACTCACAATTCCAGAATAGAAAAATTAGATGGCAAAGCAACCGAGTTCGTTAGGCTAATAAACCCAACTAAATTCCAGCGTCAAATAGAGAGACCTTTTCAATCGTGTCGTGCCTGTGACCGAGTCGAGTCTCTGTGACCAGCCTGAACACAGTCAGCCCCTCGAAAGACACTGGAGGGGAGACCAGAGCTCCATACATGTAGAATAGGAGCGAAAAATCCGAACAGCAATAACCCGCGGCAGCCAAAATTAATATCTTCCTCGAAACAATCAGCCAGCTGGCTGCCTTTGCGACCAACAGCGAGAACATGCAGCTGCTAATATCATCGGTCTGCATGGCGCTGACCAGCGCCGTAATTGGCAATGCATATTTCCAGAAGCAGCAGTTCTATCCCGCTGTTGTCTACATCACCAAATCCAACGCATCCATGGCAGTGAGTAAAGCGCCCTTATCCGCCAGTTCTCCGTTCTCAAGTCTCCATCCATTTCAGGTGATTTACATCCAGTTCTTTGTGATTGTTTTTATGTTCGGTAAACTGCTGCGCAAGGTGAGTGTTGTGATGAGGGGTTGGGAGGGGCGCGACCATCAGTCATAATAAATTAAAAAATTTAATTTGCAGATATTCCTGGGAACCCTGCGTGCGGCCGAGTTTGAGCATTTGCTGGAGCGCTTCTGGTATGCACTCACCGAGACCTGTTTGGCGTTCACCGTGTTCCGAGATGACTTCAATCCGCGATTTGTGGCCCTGTTTACGGTGCTACTGTTTCTCAAATCATTCCATTGGCTGGCCGAGGAGCGCGTGGACTATGTAAGCTAAATCACTAGGCAAAGGATACCTCAAATTTTACCCTCTAATTTCGTTTCGCTTTCAGATGGAGCGCTCCCCAGTACTCGGTTGGCTGTTTCACATACGCGTTGGCAGCCTGTTGACCATGCTTGGTATTCTCGACTATCTGCTGCTCATACACGCCTACAATTCAACCCTGGTTCGGGGGCCCACAGTGCAGCTGGTCTTTGGCTTTGAATACGCGATCCTCCTGACGGTCATCGCCAGCACGGCCATTAAATATGTGCTGCATGCGGCGGAGATGCGCACGGACACGCCCTGGGAGAACAAGGCAGTTTTCCTGCTGTACACGGAGCTTGTGATTGGCCTCATCAAAGTGGTGCTCTATCTGCTGTTCGTGGTTATCATGGCCAAGATCTATGCCCTGCCGATGTTCGTTTTCCGGCCCATGTTCTTCACCATACGCAACTTCCGGAAGGCTCTGAACGATGTGATCATGTCCCGCCGGGCCATACGCAACATGAACACACTGTATCCGGATGCCACGCCCGAGGAGCTGCGCCTGTCCGACAACATTTGCATCATCTGTCGCGAGGACATGGTCAATCACTCCAAGAAGCTGCCCTGTGGCCACATCTTCCACACCACCTGCCTGCGCTCGTGGTTCCAGCGCCAGCAGACCTGTCCCACATGTCGTCTTAACATTTTGCGCACACCGGCCGTCAACTCTGTGGCCATGCCCCGAGCAGCCGATGATGCTGCTGGTGCTGGTGCTGGTGCAGCCGGGGCAAATGCTGCCGCAGGAGCTGGCGGCGCACAGCCTGCAGGAAACGATGATCCTAATGCTGTGGCAGCTGCTGCGGCTGCAGCTGCGGCCGCTGGGCTTGATCTTGATGGCAATATGGGACGAGCCAGGAGGCCAGTTGGAGTCAACGGGCCTGCAAGTTTCTCTGAACTGTTCGCCGAAGCCAGTGAGTATTTGAATTGCGCCTGCCCTCCACCTCGTTAGATTCACTAAAAAACGTCTCCCTTAGATCGCTTGCCGAATGGATTGCCGAACCTTGGCATACCTCGACCGCCGATTCCACCCATGCCCATGCTATCGCCATTCATGATGCCGCCGCACTTTGCCTACTTCACTCCACCACCACTACCGCCGCCGCCCATGCCCCAGGATCTATCCAGACTCAGCGATGATGAGCTGCGCGCCATGGAGGGAGACCAGCGCAAGCATATCGAGCAGCGTCTCAAGGTAAGCTGTCTGGCTGTCTTGCTATATGCTTCATTGGGATTGACGCACTCTTGTTTTAGTTGCTGGGAAACATACATCTAATGCTGGATTCGGTGGGGATCATGATGAACCAGTACCAGACTCTGACGGCACGCTTGCAGCTAGCTGCAGGGCCCTCAACATCCACCCCAGCTGCACCTCCAGCGACAGGTGACGCAACAGAAAGTCCTGCTGCTACAGCTGAGTCTGCTGCTTCAGCTGCCGAGTCGGCTTCTCCTTCAGTGTATGACCTGCCCAGTACCTCGGCGGCAGCTAGGAACCAGCAGGAAGATGCTCGCCAGCTTAAGACTGCTGCTGGACTGGGATCAGGAGTGGCTGTAGTCGCTGCTGGCAATGGTGCAGAGAGAGTGACTATTGAGGATTTGGGCGCAGACGAGGATGATGTACCCTCCACGGCCACAAAGACCCTGAGCCTAGGGAATTCCGAGGCAGAGGTCGATGACAACTCCTCCAAATTAAATGAGCTACGAGAGCGGCGCTTGAAGTTCTTGCAGGATAACAACAAATCGGCAAACGGCAGCGAAAAGACTACATCTGAATAGAGGATTCCCAGGGGAACTGAACTCAAAATGAACAGCAACAGCAGCAAGTAGCAGCAGCAGCGACGATATGCAGATCAGATCACAGCACCTCCAGTCTGCATCCAATGCCATCCACCAAAAGAAACTTATTTTATATTCTATCGGATGGGATATATTGATTTTGTTTTTAGTCCGCTCTGCCCTTTTCTGTGTGCTCTTCTTCCTTGGAACCTGTTTGACTCTGTTATTTTGTATGGCTTGCGATTTTGAAATATAAATATAATGACTACGACGACTATGATGCCCCCCAAACACCCCCAAAATCCTACCCCTACCCCCGCAGTCAGTTGTGGAAGGAGAAGGAAGGAAATATTGGATAAGATCTTATTGAAGCGAGGCGCGGCGTCAAAATTCAATATGTAGCCAATATATATTGTGTAAAAACTATTTTAGAGATGGGGAAAACTGATGATTTGTATTTAATATTACTATATGTGTATAATTAATGTGAAATATAATTAAAACGAAACGTGAATTAATGATGGCGTTACCGATAAATATATACTATAACTACTATTTACGTACAAGCTAAGTGCAAAAATAAATTAAATGACACGCACACGCACTACACACTACACATAGATAACAACAGTCGACCGTCTGGTGGTCCCGCGGGTGTGAAAGATCTGCATTTGTACGTTGCCGCATCAAATTCTCGACTCCAGCTCCCGGAACTCCCCAGGATCGGTGAAACGCACGGTCAGGATGTAGAACAGCGTTGGAAACGGCACAAGACACAGGAATGCATAGTGATAGTTGAGCGAGGAAATCCCATAAGCCAACAAAAGCCAATGGACAGCTGCAAGTACAATATAAATGGAAAATTTAAATAGTTTTACTTTGAGTACCGCTTCTCTTGCTTACATATGATGACCACATTCTTCAATTCCCACACTGAGGAGCAGACGAGTGCCTTAAGTGTTTGGTCCAGTTTAAGGGAATAGTGTATGGCATTGGCCACCATCGAAATGGCCACGCTAAGATACGGAAAGGAGTAGTCTGTAAAACAATGATATTCAGTCTGGTTTTCTTCGCTCAAACTAATCTATGCACTCACAAATCAGGCCACAGCCTAGGGCATGGACAAAGGTGAGCAAAGGTAGGAAGTAGAGCGCGGAGTAAATGGGCGCCTTGCTTTTACCCCTCACATCCAAAAGTTTGCAGACTGCGGGGCGTATAAGAAACATGTTCACCAGACACAGAAAGTAAAATACCAGCACAATAGTTTGCCTGCACGATGAAACGGAAACATATATAGGATGAATGTGTATAGCTTTTACAGATTGCGTACATACAGCGGATAGACAGCCTCTTGAGTGCAATAGACGCGGGCCTCGTAGTTGGGACTGGGATTGTAGAACAGTGTGTACCAGTCGGTGAGCTTCCGCACCTCGCACGCGTACAATCGGAGCTCCCACATTGGCTCCATGAACAATGTGGCCAAAATGGCAGAGAGAGCTATTTCTACAAACGCGCTGGCTGTTAAGATTAGCTGCTTCCGCGAAAACCTGAAATTGCCATGGATTATAGCTTCTGCAAAGGCCCATCCGTAATGGTGTGCTGTGCTCACTTGCGGTCCTTGGCGTCCATGTCAATGAAGAAGCAGTGCATCATGAGCGGCAGCATCGTCATAAAGCCCAGATAGAGCCACGAATATGTGCTCAATTCGTCGCGACATGGCGAACAGGCATAGCTCTCGTTCACCTGAAAGGGGCAAAAAGATCAAATACCTCCAGGAATCTCAGCGCTACGAGACAGAAAACATACCCGGGATCCTCGGGGACAGACACCGCAGTTGCTCCAAGTGTCATTATCAAGCAGCAGCGACCGTCCACAGTAGGCGCCCGGGCATCGTTCTAAAGCGTCGTACATTTTATAGAACCACGGCCATTTAGTTAGTTAGTTTATTATGTTTAGTATCTTCTGGTCAGTGTGACCGCGGATTTATTGTTAAGATGTACCGTCCGACCCTCAGAAATATACCAAAATATACCGTCTTATTTTAAAAATATACCGTAAACATACTGACGAATTCAAATTCTATTATACATACTCCTCGATTTTGATATTCCGTGGAATATTATTAGCTAGATAAAACATTTTGCCATGCCCACATTAATTTTATACGATTTATGAATCAATTTTTTACTTAACGGGCTTATTCTAAATACTTGCTTTTATTGGATCTCGTCTAAAAAAAGGTTTTAACGAAATAGGTCAAACAAAAACAAGGTTGTAGCGAAATAGGTCAAACAAAACAAACGAAAGAGGATAGTCGTTCATATTGCTCAATTTAGAGATTCCGTTGAATAATTCTGCCTAACTAAAATCCTTAGTTCTACCCACATAATTTTAGGCGATTGATGAATAAATTTTCTACAAGATTGGTTAGTTTTTAGTCCTTGCTTTTTCTGTATTTTGACTAAAACAAGGCTTAAACAAAATAGTTCAACAAAAAAAAACAGTCGCAGTGTTGCTGGTATTTGAAGACATGATGCGTGTAAAGATCTTTGTATACCCTATTTCGTTGATTTTATATGAAGATATAAAGATAAAACGAAATTAATAAGGACCCTTGATCAGATTGATATGTTTTAGACATATTCATAACAGAGACTAAATGGTTTTTGCCTGGGATGACAAACATTTTCTCAATTCTATAATATCCTTACCTAGGGTATTCATGTTGCAGCAACATGGAACGCGATTTTTGCTCTCGGCCAATGAAAATCGTTCAAAATGAAGTGCAAAACATGCTGCAGCATTATGTTTTGCAGAATATTTTTGTCGAAAAATGCAACATGTTTTGCATTTCATTTTTAACGATTTTCATTGGCCGAAAGCAAAAATCGCGTCGTTCCCGTTTTAACCGGTTCGTAATGGCGGTATATTTGAGCAGAAAATACCGAAAAGTTTTAAAAATACCGTAAACGGTCACCCTGCTTCTGGTACTAGTTCGATAAACGCAAACTTACTGCGAGGCGGCTACCAACACTGCTGAAAAGCACTAATTGAACTTGTTCAGTTCAAACTAGTTCAGACCTGAACTGCACAACTCTAGCAAAGAAAATAAATAAAATATAGTAATCTAACGAAATATTGCACTTGCAATGCAATTAAACTAGTTGTGGGAGGAGCCCATGCCCATCAACTAACGCAAAGCACATCCAGAGCACTGGCAAGTACTCTCGAATAAAACAACACCAAAGCAGACGCCATTTTGTCTATTGGCCGGCTGATTTGTAAGCTTAGAGGCCAGAAAAAAATTCGCAAAAAATAGTTTCTAAACATTTCGAGTGTGCAACTATGAAATTCTAAAACCCAAATTTAACTGTAAGATATATACGCTCGAACTGTGCAAGAGTAGTAACAATTAGGACGCAAAGTGATAATTTTTTTTGGGTGGATAGGAAAAATGGGTGAGTTGTGTGACTGTTCGCTCGCTCGATTCGCAAATAAATATGTGGCCTGTGTGTGTATATTGTGAATGTGAAAAACGAAAAAACGACTGAAAAACAATCGAAAGCCGCTCTGCCACATATCTTTCAGTGATTCCCGTCAGTGTCCTGATCTCCAAAAGTGAAATAATGATATATTTATTGGGATTGCATGTATGGTGCCTCCGCCCCAGCAACGTTCTGCCACCAGCAACCCCCACCATCGTCGGTCCGATGGGCAGCGGAACATATTCATTTTATTTTGTATCTTTACACAGTTGTCTTGAAGCCTAGAACCAACAAATGGTGCGGCTGAGGGGTACGAAAACTTGCGAAATCTTTATGCGTAGTTATTTTCACCACCCCCCACCCGACGACCGACATTCCTCATAAGGATGTAGCCGGGTGAGAGTGGTGTAGTGTACGTGGAGGGGAGTGTGCGGGTAGGGAGTGTGGAATAGGACAGCGACGTGATGTAATTTTCGGGAGAAAAAATGTTCTTTGTTTGCCTAAAAACACACAAAAAACAATAAATAAATAAGAACCAGAGAGGAAGACAGGGAGAAGAGGGAGAGCAGCGTAAAACAAAAACAACATAAAATTAAATTCACTCACACACCCGTACACATTTCCGCAGCGGCTGATTCGGCGGTGCGTGAGTGTGTGTGTGGCTGAGCGGTGAGCGACCGACACCGACACCGACGAAGCGAGCGAGCTGCCTATAGAGAGGGAGAGCATTATTTGTGTGCTTTTGGAGCATTATTTGGCGCTTGCTGCTCGCTCCTCGCTCCCGTCTATTAAATAATATTGATTTTTCATATTCCAACCCAAAAGGCTCTCGTGCCAAGTCGCTACCCATACATACACACTGCACTCACACACACACAACACACACTAACATCCATGTGCACATATACACATACACGCTGGTGCGTGCGCGAGTGTTGATTGCATGTGTGTGTTTGTTGTGTGCGTGTGTGCTTTTTCGGTCTCCCTTGTGCGCCTGTATTTATTTGCTTCTTTCTTCTTTTTTTCTTACTTCGTTGCAGTTTATAGATTTTTGCAAATTGTGACCGCTGCTGTGAAGGAATATGTAAACTAAACGCAACGCGCCGCGAAAAGCAGTGCAAACCACACGAACACGAGCGTGCACGGGGCAATAGCTCTTATTGGAGCAGGACAATAAGGAAAGACGAGCCTATCCGCCCGCAGCCGGGACCGATCCCGGGAGTCGCCCCAAATTGTCTCGACCAACAGTGCCTCAAATAGCTAACCAGACAACAGGCAACACAGAAAAGGAAACGGAACCAGAACCAGAACCCAGGACTGCCATAGCCAATCAAAAGCCAAATAGCCGCCCAGTGCAGACTGCAGTAGGATTACAAACACACCACTAGGACTAGAGCTCTCCCCAGTTCCCCTCCACTCAACTCCGTTACACGTCCACCCCACCCACGACGACGGCAACGAAGGCGCTGCTAAGGCAGCCACAACGCTTCAAGAACAACCACAATGACGTTCGATACGCGCAGGCAAACCACTGGACAGCCGACCAGCAGCACCAGCACCGCAACTACAACAGCCACAACCACCACGAGTCCAGCTCAGAGTTCCATGTCGGGAATGGGGACAACAGGAGGAGCTGGAACGGGAACTGTCACTAGCGCTGGCTCAGGGACTGTCACAGTCACGACATCGAGCATGCCGAGCAGTGCGGGAAGCAGTGCTGGGGGAGGTAGCTCTGCCGGAGGTGGCATAGACACCAGCAGCAGCAGCAGCGGCGGCGGCGGCGGCGGCAACAATCAGGAGCAAACGCCGGCCAGCACAAGTGCAGACGCTGACAATGTGCTCGGATCGTCGTCGGTCAGCAGTGTGGATAGCATCGTCACAATAGTGTAAGTGGGCGTGTCCGGAGGAGCTTTGCATGATTGCTCCCAATTAGCGGGAAAAGGAAGGAACATCAAATGAACGAACGAGCGAGAAGAGGTTTAGTGCGTAGTTTATTGCACTTAATTAGAGCAGAAGGAGAAGCAGCAGCAGTACTTTTAGTCTTTCGCGTATTTGCCATTTGGGCCCTTCCCATTCCCCCCCTTCAGGCCTCGTTCTCTGTTTACTTTTGCGCAGCATTCCCATCCCATCCCCCTTGTGCATTTGCTATTTGTCTAGGGTTGGGTCCGCACCAAAAACCCTTTGAATAATAAATTCATTAAAATGTGCTCTCGCGAGTCAATTAATAGCTGAATGCTAAACGGAATGTCCCTTATTGTCGTCATCCGATCTAAACAAACACCTTCTAAAGCAAACAAATGTTTCCGGTCGTGCTCGCAGAACTCGTGTCGGTGCCTGCGAATACATCCATGCAATGTTATCTCGAATCATAAGCAAAGGGCAAAGAACAACAATAATTGTGTTTGCGCAAAAAGAAAAGCCTCTACTTTTCCATTACGATACTCAGAAACTATTTTTAAACTGCTCCAATCGTTCGTTTTGAGAGATATTCAATCTTATCAGCTGTCTTTTGTTGATTAGCCTCCCTCCATCTCTAACACACACACACACACACTCTCACACACATAATTTGTTTGTTGTCTCTCTCCAGGCCACCAGAGAAGCTGATATCATCGTTTCCCACAACCAAATTGCGATCGCTGACCCAAAAGATATCCAATCCCCGATGGGTGGTGCCCGTTTTGCCCGAGCAGGAACTAGAGGTGCTCCTAAATGCAGCCATTGAGCTGACCCTAGCCGGTAAGTCATATATCACATGCGAAGAGGATATGGGACTCTTTAATCCATAATATATTCTCGATTTTCGTTCGATTCCCAGGTGTGGATCATGACTGCGAGCCGTGTGTGGAATTCTATCGGAATGGGCTAAGCACTTCGTTTGCAAAGATCTTAACGGATGAGGCTGTCAACTCGTGGAAGTACAACATCCATCATTGCATCCTGGTGTCCTGCGGCAAGCTGTTGCATCTCATTGCCATACACATGCAGCGTGACAATCCCTACCTGCTCGATCTGCTGGCCATTGTCTTCGATCCGGAGAATAAGTTCAATGCGTTCAATGCGGCCCGCCAGCCAGAATGCTTTGCGACGCCCGACTGCATCTGGGGACAGCTGGACAGCAACAAGATGTATGCGAGGCCGCCGCCAGAGCCCAAGAGTGCACGCGGCTGGCTTGTGGATCTCATAAATCGCTTCGGACAGCTGGGTGGCTTCGACAATCTGCTTGAGCGATTCAACAAGGGGCTGGAGCTGTTGAAGCGTAACCAAAATAAGGTACCGACCATCAAGAGTGGCGGATCCTCCTCCAGCGAGGGCGGCGAGGAAGGCGGACAGGACAATCGTTTGACTCTGGCGTTGATACACAGCCTTTTGCGGCCGTTTGGCCAGTGTCACGAGCTCCTAACGCCCGCCACCATTGCCAAGTACTTTATGCCCACTTGGAATGTGGTCCTCGATCTGCTGGACAGCTTCACCGACGAGGAACTGAAGCGCGAGGTGAAGCCCGAGGGGCGCAACGACTACATTAATGGCATTGTAAAGTCTGCGCGTTTCCTGGCGAGCCGCCTGTCCGGCCAGGAGGAGCTGATACGCGACCTGGAGATGTTCCGCCTGAAGATGATCCTTCGCCTGCTGCAGGTCTCCAGCTTCAATGGCAAAATGAATGCTCTGAACGAGATCAACAAGGTTCTGTCCTCTGTGGCCTACTACTCGCATCGCTCTCAACCACTGCCACACTCCCTGCCCGAGGACGAGATGGATTGGCTGACGGCGGAGCGCATGGCCCAGTGGATCAAGGCATCCGATGTGCTGGGCATTGTACTCAAAGACTCGCTGCATCAGCCGCAGTATGTGGAAAAGCTGGAGAAAATCATACGCTTCCTGATCAAAGAGCAGGCCCTAACACTGGACGATCTGGATGCCGTGTGGCGTGCCCAGGCGGGCAAGCACGAGGCCATCGTAAAGAATGTGCACGATCTGTTGGCCAAACTGGCCTGGGATTTCACGCCCGAACAGTTGGATCATCTCTTCGAGGCGTTTCAGGTGAGACTCAAGCGAAATATCAAACGGGATTCGCATTTCTTATTCTGTATGTGTTTATTGTAGGCCAGCATGACGACGGCCAACAAGCGTCAGCGGGAGCGTCTGCTGGAGCTTATCCGGCGCTTGGCCGAGGACGATAAGAACGGTGTGATGGCCCAGAAGGTGCTCAAGCTGTTCTGGACGCTAGCCCACAGCAAGGAAGTGCCGCCGGAGGTGCTCGACCAGGCCTTGGGGGCGCACGTCAAGATCCTCGACTACAGCTGCTCGCAGGAGCGCGACGCCCAGAAAACCATTTGGCTGGACAAGTGTGTGGGCGAGCTAAAGGCCGGCGATTCGTGGGTGCTGCCCGCCCTGCGGCTGATCCGTGACATCTGTTGCCTGTACGACACAACGCCCAATCATGCGCCGCGCACGCAGACGTCCACCAATCGCCAGCAGGTGATCGAACGGCTGCAGAACGACTACTCTTTGGTCATCCTGGTCACCAACAGCCTCACCGCCTACATGGAGAAGGTGCGCCAGCTGGTGGCCGAGACGCCAGGCCTGGAGCCCGCCGCGATACTGATCGATAATCGGTTTCCCCATCAGGCGCAGATCTCCGAGCGCCTCGAGTTTCTCAAGTTCCTGCTGAAGGACGGGCAGCTCTGGCTGTGCGCCGATCAGGCGAAACAGATCTGGCACTGTCTGGCGGTGAGCGCGGTGTTTCCGTCGGATCGCGAGGAGTGTTTCCGCTGGTTCGGTAAACTGATGGGCGAGGAGCCGGATCTTGATCCGGGCATCAACAAGGACTTCTTCGAGAACAACATCCTGCAGCTGGATCCGCATTTGCTCACGGAGAGTGGCATCAAGTGCTTCGAGCGGTTCTTCAAGGCCGTCAACTCGAAGGAGGACAAGCTGAAGGCCATCCATCGGGGCTATATACTGGACAACGAAGATCTCATAGGCAAGGACTATCTGTGGCGCGTGATAACCACCGGCGGGGAGGAGATTGCCAGCAAAGCAATCGATCTCCTGAAGGAAGTGTCCACCGCACTGGGGCCTCGACTGTTGGAGAACATTTCCGAGTTCCACGAGATGTTCATCGGCGAATGCTGCTCGCGTCTGCGCACCCACTATGGCAACATTGTGATCCTGGGCAACACGCAGCTGCAGGAGGAGGCGGACGACCCCAACAACCAGGCGGACAATTCGAACGACTCGAAGGACACAAAGATGCGGTTCATCGAGGCGGAGAAGATGTGCCGCATCATCAAGGTGCTGCAGGAGTATATTAAGGAATGCGATCGCTCGTTCAGCGGCGATCGCATCCACCTGCCCCTCAGTCGCGTGACGCGTGGCAAGAACACTAGTCTGTACATCCGGTTCCAGAATCCCGGACGACCCATCGATGACCTTGAGATTGTGACGCACAGCAACGAGACGGTGGCGGCCTTCAAGCGGAATCTACTGAAGCGCATCAAGGGCACCTCCACCACCAACATCAAGGTGGATCTGTTCTACACCAACGGGGAGATGATCGAGGTCTCCGACGAGATCAATCCCCTCTACCAGTACACAATACGCGACAAGATGATCCTCACCGCCAAACTCACGCCCGTGGGCACTGGCCTCGCCAGCAGCCCGGACTCCTCCAGCGACTCGAGCACCGGCTCCCCGCCACGGCCCTGCCCCGATATGCAGCGCGTGGAGTCTGAGAGCACCCTGCCCGGGGTGATTATCTCTCAGAACTATCAGTACACGGAGTTCTTTCTAAAGCTCTATCAACTGGGAAGCGAACTGGAGCACGGTCGCCTGCGGGACAGTGCCAAGGTGTTGCTGCATCTGCTACCCTGCGACAGGCAGACCATGCGGCAGCTACAGCTGATGTGTCGCGTGCCCAAGGGAGCCCAAGAGAAGGCAGTCGTCAAGGATGGGGAGGCGGCAGATGAGACGGCAGGCGAGACTGATGGGGTAAGTGCTCAAAGATTGATCTCCTGCATACGACAGCCTTTTCATGGGGAATCTTTCCAGCAGGAGAGCTGCACCCCCGAACAGATGTTCCTGCATCCGACGCCCGCCCAAGTGCTTTACAACCTTAGTGTGCTGCATGGCCTGCTGATACCCGCCCTGGAGCCGCTGGGAGAGTCGGCGCTGCAGGTGCAATCTGCCTGGATGCACTCGGGGTGCGCCCACTTTGTGCTGGAGCTGTTGACCAAGAACAACTTTCTGCCCAGCGCCGATATGCACACGAAGCGTGCCTCCTTCCAGTGCGTGCTGCGGCTAGCCAAACTGTTCCTTTACATTGTCGGGAGCGTGCTGTCGCGCGTGGGCGATGAGCCGATGATCTGCGACTATGATAATGGAGCCCGCTCCCAGGTGGACATACTGAAGCAGAACTTTTCGACCACCCCGAACAGTTCGCAGGGCACGCTGCGGGCCATTTCGGCCAAGCTGGCGGTGATGCTGGCCCGGGAGATGCTCTCCGCTAGCCAGGAGGGCGAACGCTGTCGCGCGCTCTTCAGCTCCACGCTGCAGTGGTCCTGTCCGGACATCTCTACCATCAAGGCGGTGGTGCAGCTGGCCTGGGCCTCCTCCTGCGGCAATCTGCAGGCTTTGGGCAGCAGCAATGGCTGCGATTTTGAGGATGAGGTGATCGTGCCGGACAGCCAGGACTTTAGCATGTGCAAGGAGGCCCTCGAAGTGCTCACCATCTCGTTCATTCTCAATCCGAGCGCCAATGAAGCGCTCAGCGGCGATGCCAATTGGGCGAAATTCATCACCTCCATTGTGCTGAAGAATCCCCTGCGGCACGTGCGACAGGTGGCCTCCGAGCAGCTGTTCCTCGCCTCCACCTACTGTGCCGGCGATCGCCGTCCGTTCATTTACATGGTTAATCTGCTGGTGAGCGCCTTGAAGACGCTGGTGCCCCAGTACGAGGCCACCTGCGCCGAGTTCTTTTCGGTTCTGTGCCGCACTTTGTCCTACGGTTGCATCTACAACTGGCCCCTGCAGATTGGCGAAGATCTGCTGGGGGACGAGATCAAGTGGCTGCAGAAGATACGCGAGAATGTTAAGGCCACGGGGGACACCCAAGTGCACGAGGAGCTGCTCGAGGGACATCTGTGTTTGGCCAAGGAGCTGATGTTCTTTCTGGTGCCCGATTCGAAGGCCCAGCTCAACGAACTGATACACGAGCTCATCGATGACTTTCTCTTTACTGCATCGCGTGAATATCTGCATTTACGACGACACGGCACCCTCAGGCAGGACACCGTACCACCGCCCGTCTGCCGTAGTCCACATACAATAGCAGCCGCTTGCGATCTCCTCATAGCCTTGTGCCAGCTCTGTGTTCCTAATATGAAGCTACTCACCAATACACTCATTGATTTCGTCTGCACGGGTGAGTACAGCAAAGGTCTGAGATGGGATTTACCCCTCTTTACTCACTTCACTTTTTGCTGTACCTTAATTTTGTTTTGTGCAGACACCGATCCGCTGCGCGAATGGGACTATCTGCCGCCGGTGGGCGCCAGGCCCAGCAAAGGTTTCTGTGGTCTGAAAAACGCTGGGGCCACCTGCTACATGAACTCGGTGCTGCAGCAGCTCTATATGGTGCCGGCAGTGCGCGTGGGCATACTGAAAGCCCATGGGGCGGCCACCAACGATGGCGAGGATTTCAGCGGTGATTCAGAGATGACAACTGCCAGCCTGGGGGCGGCCCTTTTTTCGGGCCCCTCTGCGGCGATTGTATCGTTTTCGGCTGCCCTCGCTGGGGAGGATGAGTCCACGTCCATGCGCAAGAATTACCATGTGGTAATCCTGAAGCATGTCCAGGCCATATTCGCCCATCTCGGTCACAGTGCACTGCAGTTCTATGTGCCACGCGGTCTCTGGACGCATTTCAAGTGAGAAAGGAATATGCCTATGTCTGGTGTATGTTTATAAACTGAATCTCTGTCGTTTGTAGGTTGCAAGGCGAGCCAGTGAATCTACGCGAACAGCAGGATGCCGTGGAGTTCTTCATGTCACTGTTCGAGAGCCTCGACGAGGGCCTCAAGGCATTGGGGCAGCCGCAGCTGATGAATGCCACGCTGGGTGGATCGTTCAGCGATCAGAAGATCTGTCAAGAGTGCCCGCATCGCTACTCCAAAGAGGAACCATTTAGTGTATTTAGTGTCGATATTAGGAATCATAGCTCATTAACCGAATCTCTGGAGCAGTACGTCAAGGGGGAGCTGCTCGAGGGAGCCGATGCATACCATTGTGATAAATGTGATAAAAAAGTAAAGAAAACGATTCTATTCTTCTGTGCCATATGTTCTACATATATCTCCTTCTCTCTCTTTCTCTGTGTGCCCCAAACAGGTAGTTACCGTTAAGCGGCTATGTGTGAAGAAGCTGCCACCCGTGTTAGCCATACAATTGAAGCGCTTTGAATACGACTACGAGCGCGTTTGTGCGATTAAGTTTAATGATTATTTTGAATTTCCTCGTATCCTGGATATGGAGCCCTACACAGGTGAGTCCTCAAAGAGCCTCTGGGACCACAGGACTCTATCTAATCTATTGCTCTGTTTCTCTCTTGTATCCAGTTTCTGGCCTAGCTAAGCTCGAGGGCGAAGTGGTGGAGGTGGGTGATAATTGTCAAACAAATGTTGAAACAACAAAATACGAACTGACGGGCATCGTGGTGCACAGCGGCCAGGCATCCGGCGGCCATTACTTCAGCTACATACTCTCCAAGTGAGTGCCGGCAGTCTCTACCCTGCATCCATAGAATCCATTCCTAATACTCCAATCCTTTACAGAAACCCAGCGAATGGCAAATGCCAATGGTACAAGTTTGACGATGGCGAGGTGACCGAATGCAAAATGCACGAGGATGAGGAAATGAAGGCTCAATGCTTTGGCGGCGACTACATGGGCGAGATCTATGATAACAATCTAAAGCGTATGCAGTATCGCCGGCAGAAGCGCTGGTGGAATGCCTACATGCTGTTCTACACCCGCTGCGATCAGACGCCCGTGCCGTTCGAACCGAGCGTCGAACAATTGTCGCTCACCGAAAGCCGAAATATGGTACTGCCACTGCCCAAGCCCATCGAGAGGAGCGTTAGGTGAGTGTTAGAGCTCCATATATGTCTCATTTCAATAATCCTTCATCTAATCCCTTTCGTAGACACCAAAACATACGGTTTCTGCATTCACGTAGCATTTTCTCCGTAGAGTTTTTCAATTTTATCAAAAAGCTTGTCAGTTGTAGTATACCCTCGGCGAGGAGCGATAAGATTGTGAGTTCTCTGAACATCCAAATCGGATCTAATCACTTCCACTAAATATTTATATTCTTTTCTGGCCAGACACCCGCTGCCGAGGAGCTGTCCCTGTTAGGCGTCCAATTGGCATCGCAGTTTCTGTTCCACACAGGTTTCCGCACGAAGAAGTCGCTACGTGGCCCCGTCATTGAATGGTAAGTGAATGAGAGTAGTTTTTGCTTACAGGATTCATTGGAATGCATGCATTTTGTGCGTTACAGGTACGATACGCTTTCACATCACATACGTTCCTCGGCGCTGGTGCGCAAATGGTTTGCCAATCATGCCCTGCTTTCCCCACCATCGCGTCTCGGGGAATACATACTGATGGCCCCGTCGCCGGAGGTGCGAGCCGTGTTTGTCAAGTTGGTTGTGTTCTTCTGCCATTTCGCCATTAACGATGACCCACTGATCGGATACGAGGGCACCAATCTCTGCGAACAGGTGCTCATCAGTGTGCTGCGCCTGCTTAAGTCCGAGGCGGCCGACTACGGCAAGCACTTGCCCCACTATTTCAGTTTGTTCAGCATGTACGTGGGTCTGGGGACGCGCGAGAAGCAGCAGCTACTGAAGGTGCATGTTTACAATGGTTTTCAATGGTACATTCATCTTTAATGGTTTCCGTGGTATCCCCACAGCTCAATGTGCCGCTGCAGTTCATGCTGGTGGCGCTGGACGATGGGCCTGGTCCGTCCATTAAGTACCAGTATCCGGAGTTCAGCAAGCTCCATCAGGTGGTCTCGCATCTGGTGCGATGCAGCGATGTGAGCGACAAGTGCCAGAGCTCTAATCAGACGGGCAGTCCTCAGGCCAATCCCCTGCCCAATCCCTTCAAGGACTCCAGTGTGGCCCACGAAGAGCTAACGCCGCTGTCCAGCGAGTGCATGGACCTTCTCTTCAACAGAACAGGGTAAGATCTAAGATCTTTGGCAGCTTGAATCCACAATTGCAATTCATTAATTTTCGTTCCGACTCTCAGATACATCAAGAAGGTCATCGAGGACACGAACGTGGGCGATGAGGGGCTGAAGCTGCTCCAGTACTGCAGTTGGGAGAATCCGCACTTCTCACGGGCCGTCCTCACCGAACTGCTGTGGCAGTGTGGTTTCGCCTACTGCCACGATATGCGCCACCACACGGATCTGCTGCTGAACATTCTGCTGATCGACGACTCCTGGCAGCACCATCGCATCCACAACGCCCTTAATGGCGTCGCCGAGGAGCGGGAGGGTCTACTGGACACGATACAGCGGGCCAAGACGCACTACCAGAAGCGCGCGTATCAGATCATCAAATGCCTGACGCAGCTCTTCCACAAGTCCCCGATTGCCCTGCAGATGTTGAACACAAATCCGACCATCACGCGCCACTGGAGCATTGCAGTAGAGTGGCTGCAAGACGAGCTGGAGCGGCAGCGCGGCATCGGATGTCAGTACAACTCGTACTCGTGGTCGCCACCAGCACAGAGCAACGACAACACCAATGGCTACATGCTGGAGCGATCGCAGTCGGCAAAGAACACCTGGAACCAGGCCTACGAGCTCTGTCCGGAGGAGGTTAGCGAGAAGACGGTGATTATTCCATGAAATTGTATGCCTCCTTAACCATTTTTGCTAACGAGTTCGCTCTTTGTCAGGATCAGGATGAGAATAACGAATCCGATTTGGACTCCAATCTGGATGAGAACAAGCAGGAGGCGGGACAGCAGCAGCAGCAGCCCACGGCTGCGCAGACGGAGACCGGTACGTCCGGCTCTGATCCGACGCCAGAGAACAAGCCGAACGCCATAATCAATAGTGACCCATCGACATGGCCGACTCGCATCGAGACCAATCCCATTCCGCGTCTGTCACGCCAGCTCTTTGGGGCATACACATCGACGGGAGGCAGCAGCCCCTTCGGAACAGTGGCACCCACTGTCATCAGCTCCGCCGCCACCACTGGAGGAACCACTGGAGGTGGCACGACGACTGGCAGCGGGGCCAACAGCGAGACGGAGAGCAGTGCCCAAGAGACGACCACAGTGGAGACCACGGCGAACATAAACGGGCTGACCAACAGCCTGGATCACATGGAGATATCTTCAGTGAAAAAGGTACGAGTAACTGGCGGAGAGGATGGCTAGAGGTAGCCAAGTAGTGCGTCCCCTCCTTTCATTCCAAGGATTGTCTCCTGCCAAGCAGCTGCCCCACCAGAAACAGAAACACCAAAACATACACAGGACACAAAGGATACACTCTACACTCTACCCAGCAGCTCCTTTATCTCTCTCTCACTATCTCCCCTCCTTTCTAACTCTCTCTCTCTCCCTATGTTTCTCCACACACATGGTAACTTTCTTCTAATTCTTCTCTATATATTTTTGCCACCCTTTTGCGGTGTTTCGTTGTTTGATTTGTGGTTGTTCCCTTTCGCCCCTCAAAAAAACAAAAAAAAAACCCGTATACGGTAACTGCAGGGCTTGCGCAATCGCACCGCAGCCACGAAGGGGGGAAAGCTGCCGCCGGTGATGTTCCCACATCATCATCATCAGCAGGTGACGACCGCGGAGCTGCCACAACATCCGCAACATTCGCAACAACAACAGCAACATCCGCAACAGAAACTGAAACTACAGTCACATCAACTACAACAACAACCACAACTCCAACTACAGCTACAACCCAAACAACAACAACAACTATTGCAACAACAACAACTACAACAGCAACAACAACAACAGCAGCAACAACAACTACGTGGTGATATTAGCAAGAGTTCCTCCAGCCGCTTAATTTAATTTGCCGCCAAGTTAGTTAGATTCGTTTGTTAGTTTGTGTTTAATCGAAACCCCCCGAATCGAACCACCCCACCCCCCACACATTTTATGTTTTAATGTTCTGCTGGGGACGGTGTCGGACTGGTGCCCGTGACCGTAGCCGTGGCCGTGCCCACACAATGTGCTTTTCTTTTATGTTCTGCAACTGCAACTGCAAGCTTCCTCAAATCACCTCCCACACGCACACAAACACACAACAACAACTCCACAGCCACAATCCACAGCCACACAGATACTACACTCAAATAGGTCCAATATATAGATAATATCAAAGATTATAGACCACACAGAGATGATGCGAACGATTCCTTTAGTACCAGAGATGGCAATTTTCACAAAAAATAAGTAATTAACTACTTACAAAGTAACCAGAAGGGTAATCCTTATTGAACTAGTTACGAGCTAGTTTCTAGCTATCCGGTAAGCGAACGCCGAACAGTCAAAACGCGGTTACTTGATAATTTAATAGCCAATTGGTGTCTACTGACTTTGACTATCGTGTGTTCAATTCAAGTAGGAAATACGCCGGGAAGTAGTTACGGTTTCCAAGTACTTATTCCAAGTATTTAAATAGCAGAACGGCTTTTACGATTGGTAGATTGCTTCTCGTCCCATGTGTGTTCTATAAGCTTTGATGCTATACTAATCCTGTATCCTGTATTATTACCTGTTTGCTAACACACTCTAGAGTGAAGTGAATGCAATAATTACTGCTTACCTGGCACGCGCAGACACGCTGATGACGTAGCACCCCAGTAGAAAGTAGTGAATGCCTATTATTCTGTCTGGTTAATCGCCATTGCTAATACTTTAATTCTTCTTTGATTTCCACAGAAGTATCGCAAGAAAGAAAGGAGAAGAAAGCCAGAGGAAAATAATTATGAGACGGCTGAAGAGTCGTCGGCGCCTGAGACAGCAGCAGTCGCAGTCCCAGTAACCACAACTACAGAGGTCACAAAACCCAAGGCTGCAGCCGTCACTGGAGCAGCGGATGCGGCAGTCACAATCAACAGCAGCAGCAGCACGCCCACAATAGCGATAACAGCGCCCACGAGCAGCGGTGGCACAACGTCAGAGACGGGAGCGGGGATAGAGAAAAACTATATATGAAAACCAGAGATTTAAAAACGATAGGAAATGAAAGAATTGAAACCCAAGAAAACCGAAGAGTTCTTTGCAATAAAACACATGTAATCGCATTAATAACAAGAAAGTAGCATGAGAGCATCAACTTAGGAGGAGCATCCGTAGCGTTAAGTGAACCAAAAGCAGCCTGACAATTCAAACGGTGCGGGTGTGTTTTATTAATGGAGCTCCCGCCGTTGAAAACGAGACTTAAGTGGGGTTAATATATATATACGATTACACACACACACATACACACACAATTATAAAGCGAAATCCGTAGATATTAACAGAACAGAAGGGCAGAAGAAGCAATGCATATATTACTCGTACTCGTGTGATCGAGGCGAGAGTCCAGGCACGAAGCGAAACGTAGTGCAGCTCGGAAGGAAGGTGTTTACTAGTTATCAAACTTTATAATTACCTTTCACCACAACAGATACACACAGGCTACACAACAGATATAGATATACAGATACTGCAGATACGATACAGACAGACACACACACTTTGAACACACACACGCGAGACATATAACAAAGAAACAAACAAACACCCCACAACACACTCATAAATACTAAGATGCGTTAAGTTGCACGTTTACAGTACCATATAATTGTATTTATATAGTATATAAAATGATGTATTACGTATTGAAGCCGAGGCAACCTTAACCTTAATACTAATCGAAAACAAAACAAAAGAAAAGAGAAATCAAAAACAAAATAATAATGAATACATATAATAATAATAATAATAATAATTAAATTACAATACAATCTAGGGGAAACAAACAAAACAAAACACCACGGAATCGGCGGATTGTAAGAAGAATTAGGGCATGAAACCAAATTGCATCCATCGTACTCTCATACTCTCACTCTCGCCTGAAACTGAAACTCTGTTTCCATAATCATATTTGAATCGCGTAACTCAAGTAAATGGGATGCTACTCGTAAAATAAATCAAAAATGAAACAAAACAAAACAAAAAATCAGTATAAACTCAAGAGCAAAATGGACTAAAGCGAAACGAGCGTAAAGAAACAAAATAAACAAAAAAAAACTTGATTCTGTTTATACTAAGTATAATATACATATATATTTTTAATTGATTAGTGTTTTGTATTAAGTGAAATTTGTTAAACATTTATTAAATTATTATGTTTTAAGTTGCAAAATAAAAGCGAAATGTAAGCAGACACACATCGCATTTTCTCAGTTCTCGTCTTCGTGTCTTTGTTTTTCGTATTCATATTCGTATTCGTTTACCCAACACAACAGAACAAAATCCCATAAATCGCAAAATTATGTACGGAACTCAATTTTTAATTATGTATTCATAAAAAAAAAATGCTAAAGCACATTTAAGAAATGTGTGTGTTCGAGAAAACTGAATAAAACCTTATACATCCATTAAACTTCAACAACAACAAAATTGACGAAACAAATAAAACAATTTTTTAAAACCAATCCCAAAGCCTTAGTTCTTAATTTTTGAAAAAGCGGTGGGCACGTCCTTGCTTCCACACGAAGCAAGACTATAGCCGCTATAGTCGAACCCACAGCCAAATTTAGGTCAGAGAAAACCAATAGCTTAACAATTTAAGATTCAAATTAATTCAATTAAATTATTCATTAGAGAAATTTTCACTTTAATTTAACCTATATTTACCTATATAACTAACTGTCAAAGGAAAACAAATGGGCAGAGATGAATATGAAGCGGAAAGTAATAATGACAGCAATACTAATAAGACTGATGAGGGACTGGATTCAATCTCACCAGAGATAAGTTTGTGGAGAAAGAGAACTGCATGACAGATCCTACGGCTTTTAAGAAAGTGGATTTTAATGAGACGCAGCCTACTTTAATAAGAAGGAAGATGTCTAGAAGGGTCCCAATTAAGACCACGGAGTGCAAAGATAAGGAATTGTTTTTGAACAGACTCGAACAAAAGTATCTTGATCAGACACAGTGTCAGCGAATTGCTTAGACCTTCTTTTGATAAAACTAAGGACTCCTTTGGCTTTATTCGAAATGGTGGATATATGGGAATGAAAGCTTAAATTGGGTGCAAGAGCAATGCCCAAGTCCTTAACTTTATACGGGCGTTGTAAGGAAATGTTATCGATTGATTGCAAAGTTCAATGCAACCAGATTTAAGATGCTTAATTTATGTGAATAAATCAATCACTACCTCTAAAAAATCATTAAAAAATATATTTTTTTTTTTAAATTAAAAAAAAAACCCTTAGAAAAAAAGCCAAAATTGATTAAAAATTTTTAAAGCCATTTAAAGCCCAAATCTATCAGAAAAAAAATACTTGAATTTTGTTATTGGATCAGATTAGAGTCATCAGAGGAAGACCACAAAATATTCGGTAGATTAAAATCGCCAGAGACAATAAGTCGATCCAAATCATTTGATTCAGACGAAACAAACTGAGGACGGGCAACGCGAAGCAAATAAGTGGAAAATTCAGAAGGCGGTGGGATGTAAGAGCAAGGTATAAATTTGACGACTATTATTTCAATGTTGTCTGTCGCTTCAACGGAAAAGAGTTGAGTTAAGTTAAGTCCGAACGAACAAAAACCAGGACACCGGGACACCGCCCAGGAGATGAACGATCAGATCTATAATTATTAAATTTATCAATAAGAATTTTACAATTAGAAATTGAGACCCGTCCCATTGATCTTAAAAATGCTTTACGATTGATAGTTAATTATTTAATGAAAACATTTCAAATGCCATTCGACACAACATACAACAAAATTAGTCCATTAAATGGACTATGGTTTAACTCTAATAAATGCATTGCACACATGGTTATCCTCCTAAGACATTGGCGGACATCAAAGAACACAGAATAGATAGAAACTTGTAGATAAATGCAACAGAATCCCTGGTACGTTAGTGAAGGAATAGCACTAGTTGGCGGCCACCTCTTCATCCACGAAGGTAATCACAGCCGCTCCCTTGGCAACATTGTCTCCTTCGGCGCCGCCAATTGATTTGATGGTCGCATCCTTTGGAGCCTTCAAAATATGCTCCATTTTCATAGCTGCCAGAAAAAAAACAGCAATTAAACAAAAAACTAACGAAAGTCTGACTGATTTAATGTACCGATAAGCACAGCCAGGCTGTCGCCTTTCTTGACTTGATCGCCCGGTTTAACCAGCACCTTCTCCAGCACTCCGGGCATGGGGGCCACCACTCTGGAGCCTCCGGCTCCCAACTGATCGACCTGAGCGCTCAAAAACTTTGGCTGAACCAGCTCAAAGTCCAATTTTCCACTCTTTAACGATACAAATTGTTAGGAGCATTTCTGTGGTTAAGTTTTTTGCATCCTACCTCGAGGAACAGGCTCACACTTGGCCCATCAATGTTTGCATTATAAGTGGAGATGTTGCTGTCGATATTGGCACGGATCTTTAGACGTCCCACATCCTGCACTCTCTCAGCCTTGATCGCCTGCCAGGCACCATTGTCCACGCGTATCTGCAGCTCCTCTCCATCATACTTGACATCAACAGAGTGGACTGTTAGAAAATGAATTTATGATATTATCTTGCTAGAAGATCGTCCTAGACACTTTTCGTACCTTTGTCATTGGCTTTTAGATTATAGTTTCGGATCAAGGCATAGTTAAGACGAGCATTCGGTGTGGCGGCGAATGGATCCTGGCTGCCGCTGCTGTTGCTGACGGATGCCTGCAGTTCATTGAACACCAGGGCAATCGCTGCTTGGCTCACTTGCTGCTGGCTGATCGAAATCGGTGGGAAGAGCGTGTCAAAGTGCTGCTCGATGAAGCCCGTGTGGACGTTGGCCAGCTGGAACTCGGGATGCGAGGCCAGATCGATCAGGAAGTTGATGTTCGTATCCAGACCGGAGATCTTGAAGATGGGTTAAATTATCAATATTTGAGCAGAGTAGTCTCCTTTTATTTCCACTTACATGGTACTCTCCCAGTCGGGCAATCAGTGAGTTAAGAGCCTGTGAGCGATTCTCTCCCCAGACGACCAGTTTGGCAATCATGGGATCATAGTGCACGGACACCTCGTCGCCCTCTCGGACACCGGTTTCTACACGCACCTCGGCACTGGGCTGTGGCGTGGACAGGTAACGCAGTGGTCCGGCACCTGGCAGGAAACCACCGCGTGGATTTTCAGCATAGATGCGGGCCTCAAAAGCGTGTCCGGTGCGTGTGATCTGGGACTGCTTCAGTGGCAAGGGCTCGCCGGCGGCAATGCGAATCTGCCACTCGACAAGGTCAGTGCCTGTGATCATCTCGGAAATGGGATGTTCCACCTGAAGCCGGGTGTTCATCTCCATAAAGTGGAAGGAGAGGTCTTCCTTGTCCAGAATAAATTCGACAGTTCCGGCACCCACATATCCCACAGCCTTGGCAGCACGCACAGCGGCCTCGCCCAGCTCGCGACGGAGTTCCTCCGACAGGCCAGGCTGCAAAATAAGAATTAATCAATTATTTATCCTATTGAATACTTTCCAGCTGACTTACCGCTGGTGCCTCTTCAATGATCTTCTGATGGCGTCGCTGCACAGAGCAGTCCCGCTCCCAGAGGTAGACAGCATCGCCATACTGATCGGCAAACACCTGAACCTCCACATGCCGGGGTGATCGAACATAGCGCTCGAGGAGCACAGAACTGTCGCCAAAGGACTTTTGCGATTCGTTCCGCGCCGAGTTTAGGGCCGTCAGAAAGTCCTCTGGCTTCTCGGCAATTCGCATGCCCTTGCCTCCTCCGCCGCGCACCGCCTTGATCATAAGCGGGAAGCCAATAATTTTGGCTTCTGCCTGCAGGCACTCATCGGACTGATCCTCGCCGTGATAGCCATTGATGATGGGCACTCCGGCGGCAGCCATTATCGCTTTGCTGGTGCTCTTGATGCCCATGTCCCGAATGGCAGAGCTTGGGGACCCATGAAGATGACGCCTTCGCGCTGGCATTGCTCGGCAAACTCCACCGATTCGGAGAGAAATCCATAGCCCGGATGAATCGCCTGGGCGCCGGACCGCTTGGCAATCTCTAGGATGTGCTCGCCACGCAGGTACGAGGCAGACGAGGCTGCCTCGCCCACGCGATACGCCTCATCCGCGAGTTGCGTGTGCAAGCTCTTCTCATCCGGGTCGGAAAACACAGCCACAGTGCGAACTCCCAGCTTTCGAGCAGTGCGGATCACACGACAGGCGATCTCTCCCCGATTGGATATCAGAATCTTGCTTATGGGCCGTATTTTCGGGGCGGCGGCATTGGCTTCTGTGGCAAAGCACCTGTTAGAACAACAACAAATATCAATGTTTATGTAATCAGAAGGGGCGAGCAGTCCAGCTGTTGATTCAAGAGAACCCCAGCGGCACTGGGAGTTTTGAGCATACCTTGCATTTGCGCCCACGCTGCGCAAAAGTCTCGCATACATGGTTTCTGTACTTAAATAAATGCAACAGATCTGTTTAAATTCTCGAAATGAAATGCGGTTCCACGACCGCGATCTTCTTATCACAACGCGAAGGGCAATTAACAGGTTGGCAGCACCATTGATTTAGTAGAGATGCGCACGTGTCACGACTTCCTTTCTTTGGATCGGGTATTGGCTCTCCTGGAATCGCAATAAATCGGTATTAGCGATGGGCAACATTCTGCATACCCTAGGGAAATGGTTATTATATAGTGAAGGAAATCCCAGGCTCCAAAGAATCCTGAAACTAGTCAGTCTCTGCCATCTCGACGAAATATTGGAGTTAATGGTCTTCTTATATAGACCAAGGACACTTATCAGATGGAATGAATAGGTACAAAACAAACAGAATTTTAGCATTTATTAAACGAAATAGGGTATACAAATGTCCATAATCATAGCGGATGCCTATTGACCAGCAAAAATGACGCAGCATTCCGTTTACTTGATTTAATTTTTTGTTGACCAATTTTGTTTTAACCAAATTTAATAGACAATCCAATAAAAGGGAGTCCTTAAAATTAGCCACAATTTTATAAAATTGAGGGATTGTTGGATAAAATGATGTGTTCAGGGCTGAGGGTCATATCTAACTGGTAATAATAAACCGAATATCAAAATCAAGGAATATGATTTCCGACCGTAGACAGAGAACGATTAACCCATTGTCGACCACTGTGCATTAAAATACACTCCACGAAAATTATGAATTTTTAAGAATTGTAGCACAGTTCAGGTGAAAGATATCGTGGTTTTTTGTAAGTAAGCAGGAAGGCTGGAATGGATCTACAAGAAGAACTAAAAACAGCATTATTTTCCCTGGTTGAACTCAAGATCTTAACCTGTTTAAATAGAGGGGGGTTAAGGAGGTTAAGTTGAGTTCCGACCGGCATTATACTGCAGTTTTTTAGCATTTAGATTAAAAATCGTCAAGTAAAACAATAGAAAAAAAAACACGTTGTGGTCTTATGGAGAAGCGCGTCACAATCCTGCTGCCCAACGGCAGGCGACAAAATGTGAGCGTGACGGCAAACATGACCCTGCTGGAGATCCTGGAGACGGTCTGCTCGAAGCATGGCTACGACAGCGAAGAGCACTGCCTGAAGTTCCACAACAAGAACGTGTCCCTCACGCAACAGTTCCGTTTCAGCGGCTTGCCCAACAATTGCGTGCTGGAAATGGAGCCCACGGAGAAGCGTCGCATCGTGAGCAACGTTGTGGTCTGCATTCAGCTGAGTGACGGATCCCGTGAGCAGGGCGAGTTTGCCCCCAACGATACTGTCTGGCACGTAGTCCAGAAGCTGTGTGGACGCCAGGTGAAGACCTTCGAGAGTCCTATCATCATCTATATGCGAAGTGAGGTGATTGGACAGCAAAATATGGAGCAGACCACACTCAAGTCGCTGGGCATACTGGAAGGACGTGCCATGATGCGATTGGTTGACAAGAAGCCAGAGGAACTGAAGACCCAGGCCAATGTGTACAAGCCGCCGGAGGTACAACCCAAGCCAAAGGGCGACGACGAGCAGCCCAGCACCTCGCGCTCGGCCACCAGTGGGGCAGGTGGCGGCGGCTTTGCCCTAACCAGCAACATGATCAAGTCCCTGAAACGCACTGCGCCAGAGGGAAACTCAGATGCCCAGAATGATGAAGAAATGCCCCCCGAAAAGGATGAGCAGCCAGAGGCTCCCAAATATGATTGGGGCAGTGGATCCGGTTACTCGCTGAATAACGCTGAAGCAAAACCGATGCAGATGGAGAATGATGCTGATGATAGTCCAGGACGCGCCCCGCCGGTGGTGAACGTGATTGGACCTCGCCAGGCTGTGCTCTTCTCCCTGGATGCCACCCATAAGCAAACCGATGAGCTGCCAGACTCGTTCTTCGACTTGACAGTGAACGATCTCAAGATGGTGCTGCGCGACCTGAAGCGTACTTCCGCGGGCGATGACGATGCTCCTCTTTTGACAGCCAAGCTACGCGAGCTGGAGCGCCAGAAGACCATGCTGGCCAAATTGAATCAATACAAGGACTGTGTGCTGCGCATTCAGTTCCCCGATCGCTTCGTGCTCCAGGGGATATTTAAGCCCCACGAAACGATGGCCAAGGTGGAGGACTTTGTGCGAGAGTTCCTGGTCAATCCCAGCGAGAAGTTCAATATCTTTACCATACCACCGAAGAAGGTGCTGCCGTCGAGCGAGACGCTGCTGGAACTCAACTGTGTACCCAATGCCGTGGTGCACTTTGGCTTCCTCAAGGACTCGCTGAATTCGGAGAATCATCGTTTTGTGCTGGAGAAGTTCGTGGATCAACTGACCTCCGAAGAGGGGGCACACTATGCCGTGCAGAAGTACCGCTGCACACGGGCCACGGTCAGCGCTAGTTCATAGTTCAATCAACGTTAACAACAGATACAAAATGCTTTAAGCAAACATTCTGCGTGATATTAAATAAATCCGCTTTATTTCTATCTAGATTTTAGCTTGAATGTTTCGTTCCTTATGCATGGTGCGAGGAACAACTGCGGTATTTCGTTGATCCATTTGGTAAGCACTGAAAGAGGAGACACTGTCAATGGAGAGACAGTCTTTAATTTTTGTGTCCTACCGTATTTGGAGCCAACGATCACTGGGCACCCGGCGTGTAATGCTTTGGGATTCATTTGGCCAGCATTGTCCAAGTTGTACCATAAGAGAGCAGATCCCTTCTTGGGCGTGACAGACACATTGATGTAGGGAAATGTTGTGGCACCGCCGGAATCCACTTCGCCCACCTATAAATGAGAGATTTCTATTAGACAGATGCCAGCACTGAGCGAGAACTCACATAAAGGAGGACAGTGGCTATGCGGTCGCCCAAGATGAGTCGATTCGCCTCGCTGTAGTTGTGGCTATCGTAATGCACGTCATAGTGCCCGCCCATGCCATAGTTGATTAGCGTTAGAGCATCGCTTTCAATCATATCCAGGCCGGTCATGTCGTTTAACCGACGGTGGAGAGTCTTGACCACTACTTCATCTTTATATTCGACGAAATGCTGTTCCTTTGACGTCCGAACAGGGGAGTACCGATACTGACCCACCAGAGATGCCTTCAGCTGTGTGGCATTCAGCAGAAAATCGATTTCGCTCTCGTAGACAACATCGTGGAAGAGCACCATGTACGGGTCGTGGCTCAGCTCCTCCATCTTCAGTGGTGCAATGCGCGCAAAGGCTGTCGTGGTGCTGTTGTAGCGACAGTGCAGATAGGATGGAGCTCTGAAGACGCCATTGCAGCCCCGCTTATACGTCATTTTTCCACTATAGTGTTCTTTAATATAATTGTTTATGTGTGCCACGCCGGCAGTTTCTTGCTGGCTCTTCATGAGCAGTATGCCCCAGGAGTTGTAAATTATTTGCCGGCTGAACTCAAGGACGGAATACTCAAGCCTTTCCTCGTTGTACCTTTTCAATGAGGCGATGAACCAAGCCTCAGCCCTCCTATCATTCCGATCGGTTCTGCAAAACTTTCCCAAGGCATGGCAGTCCAGTGGAGACAATGCGGTGGCGGGCTGCGAGTCTCCAGCGACTAGAGTGCCAGCGGCTAAATCTTCCGGCTGCAGTTCGTAGATGCTCACTAGGCTATCGATGCCACGACAGGCCTCTTCCATGTCCAAGGCACTGGGCAGAAGCATTCGCATACGATGTGCATGCTTTATGTGTTCTAAAATACAACATATCCTTTCATTTATGGATTAGTTTTTGCTTTTGGTCTCTTACCTCTTTCATTCTCCTGCTCTTCTGATGTGTAACGCACCAATTGCTCCCAATCTCGATGCAGGCGGTGTATAAGCCCAAAGCTGTTCAGGGGATTCCCCAGGTATGCCTCGTAGTCCGCTTTCATTTGGCTCTCTCCCGCTCGCATGCTACTCAATGCTCTGAAAGGAATTGTGGCTTAAATTTGAATGTATACCACAGAATTTCCACCACTGACTGGTGCACTAGATGATGCTTAAACTTCAACTTGGCCACGTAGCTTTTAAGGTTCCGTATTAGCTCATCTTCTACCCTCAGCAGCTTGATCAGTGCCACTGTCGAACAGGCATACGACTTTTCGTGAACCGTATTTGTGATTGCATTTCCACAGATTAAACAAAACGCAAACAGGCTTATGGATATAATGATGGATACGCTTAAAGTACACATTACACGAACGTTATCCAGCATAGAGTGAGGGATATTCTTCAGTTCGAGTAAGGAATATTCTTTAGTGCATTTATTTTTAGTGTTTCAAAACAGTTTGTCACGGTTTACTGCAGCGGAGCGTGACCCATATGAGAATGTAGAGCTTTCTATCGTTTACTCAGAGCATCTTTGGGGGTTACTAAATCGCGAGTTCCCTGTAGAATCCACTGAATGGCCACTAAATTGGGAAAAAATGTTAAAACCGAAGGACAAAGGATAGCAGCCTTACCCTGTTTGTAGCCGCTGAGAACTGGACAAGAGGCATGCTGCGTACGAGGATCGCCTTCGCCCCATGGCCTTAAATTATGCCACATCAAAGCAGATCCTTTTTTTGGAGATATCACCAATTGTAGTTTGGGGAAAACTGTTTCGCCGCCATCGTCCACATCGTTTAGCTGAACATAGGAAAGGCTATGAAAGAGAAATATAAAGAAAATTAATCGAATCTACTCACATAGAATATAACGGAGGCTTGTCGATCTCCGAATGTATGATACTCGTACTCCTGCGGATGCTACAAAAGTACTGTAATAAAAATAGACAAAAGATAAAAGCAGATTCATTTCATACCCAATACAAATCATGGTAATCCACATGGGGATCATGATGCCCGCCCTGATCGTAGAGAAGAATACTAAGAAGCTCGGACCTCAACATATCACAGCCAGTCATATCCTTGAGACGATCGTAGATGCGTTTCAATAGCTGTGGATCATTCTTCTCTGAGAAGGGAGCTTCCTTTGAGGTTCGCTGCTCTGAAATCTCGATCTGACTGATCTCGTACTGCACCATGGAGCGGCTCATTCTGCGGCGTGTAGAATCGATCAAACCTTGCATTTCCGTGTCGTATAGAACATCATGGTAGATCACTACATAGGGATCATGGCTAAATATCTCTAATTTCAATGGGGCTAGCCTCGAGAAAGCAGACCCCTTGTTGTCGGACCGACAGTGGAGACTGTGGTGATGGGATTTGGTCGGAAATGCACCACGGCATCCATCGAAATAGGGCCGTTGTTCCAGCACATACTCTGCGTGGTCTACAATTTGTTCATCGTGCGGGGCCAGGGCATACGCCTTGGCTATCAACTTGAAGGCATCTCCATCCGATGGGTTTTGAGCGTACTTTGCTACTCCTAGATGATACAACAGATGCTCGTACTGGGAGTCCTTGTAAAAAGATGTGCGATTTTTTTTTTCGCCTGCTTTGTAAAGCTTCAAGGATAACTTCAGCCATTCCTCTGCATGTTGGTGGTTCTTCTGATGTGCTAGATAAATTCCCAGTGCCAGACAGTCCCTTGAATTTAATGGGCGGCTGTTGGGAACAAATGAGACAGCGTATGTGTACAATCTATCGGATATTACTTACAAATATTGGTCATGTGGCATTAGATTGTAAGTAATTTGCAGTTTATGAACATCATTAGCTGCTTGGATAAGATCTTCTCTTTTGGGCAATCTTTGACGGAGTTCTTTAGCCACTATGATTTGGCCTACAAGAAAAGGATGCTCTTTATCCCAGCTTTAAATATACTGACTAGATATTTACCTGCTCCTCCTTCTGTGGCATTGAGATACACCATCCAATTAGGCCAATCTTCATGGAGACGTCGGATTAATGCCATGGCCCGCTGTGGCACCGACAAATGTATTTCAAAGAATTGACCATCGCTGCCGCTCTCCGCACGCAATTGATGAAGGGTCCTGCATTAATTAGCTGATATCCAGATATAAATATAGAAGATATATTAGTTACACTAACTTTTTAATCATCTGATGCCTTTGTCTTAGCTCCAGAAGATATTGCTTTAGATTTTCAATTAGCAGCTGCTCCGTTTGCTCCAGTTCCAGCTGATTCCACACCAATCCAAGGGCCGCCGCTTGGGCCAGCAGAAAGAGCACAATCTTAAGACCGAATCCACTCATCTGACAATTCAAAATGCGTCTACAAATCCCTCAATGAGCCATGAAAACTTAGGATTCGATATGCCCCGATATGTGTGTTTAAAATTTGCTTAAACTTTCAAAGTTAAAAAGCTCCGTTGGGCCAGTGTTGCACAGCGCACGCACTGTTTGGTTTCTTCGGCTGGCTCACCATCGCGACCCGAAATTGAGCTGAATGACTGTGATCGTTATTTGGAGTGTGTTAACTTGGCTTATTCGAAAAAAGCAAGCGCTGCTCAAGCAACAAGTTTTGCACCTCGCGCAGATCGTGGATCGTTGGTTGTACGTATTGTACGTTGCAAGTTCGTATCGTGTCGTTTCGCTTTGGCAACCAATACAATCTAGATTTTATTTAAAACAACTTGCGAAGGCAATACGAGTGCTATAACACTCGAAACCAGCAAAGAATGCCTATCTGCGTGCCATTAAAAGTGCATCAATCCAAAGTGAATGATTTGATTGGCATTGATTCAATTCAAACAGTGCTAAGTGTTTGCGGGAATTTCAAATTGCGCTAATTTCGGGTCGAAAAATTAACACAGGCCGCCGCCGAGTTAACGAAATTAAAGCATATCGAAAACAACTTTTACCTATGGGGTTTTGTTGTTTCTTTATGTTTTTCTACGTTACGGGTTTCAAAACGCAGAACTACCGCCCGCCGCCATCCGCCATTCGCTGCCGCCGCAGCCGTGTTGGACGTGCCAACGTTTTCGCTGCTGTTGGGGATTGTTAGTGTTTTAGTTTTTGGGGGCGTGGCTGGCAGTTGGCATGTGCGCCACCGCCGCTGCCGCTGCCGTTGACAGTGACAATACTTTGGGGCAGCAGCAGCAGCCAGCCAGCCAGCCAGAAAACAAGAGACAGCCGAGAAAATTATGGAGCGCTGACCAACAAACCAAACCAAACCGATCCAATCCGATGCGGAGTCGAAGCAAGCGAGCGGCGAGTGATAGCAATTGGAAAGTTGTTGTTATGCTCAAGAGAGCAATGAAGGAGCCAGTCTGAATGCCAGGCCACTGTCCGATAATATCTTAACATGTGCTAAATGCTATAAGTTTTATTCATGTTGATATCGTATTCCGCCGATGACAATTCGGGAATACTGCTTAGCCACCATGGTCTTTATTTTGAATTAGAGGCGGCGTGTGCCATTGTCATTGCCATTATAGGTATGTGCCATCGATGGCACGTCTGCCTCTGTATTATGTACATATTCTGATAGGGTGATGCATTCAGTGATTTCCGCATACTCTCGTTCTGTTTGTGTCAAATAAAATAGTGAAATCTCACATGAGCAATCCCTGGCAATGCCTCACCTTATTGATAATACATCTTGGCTCTTCTGCCTACGCATAGGAGCGCGCCTCTTATCGCCGCATCTCATCATCTCGGCCCGCCTCGTGTCGTCTCGTCCCGCCTCCCGCCCCACCTAGTTCCTCTTCACTTTTACTTCTTCTTCGGCAAACGGAAAGAGAGAGTGTTTACCCGCTCATTTGCGTGTCTTCTTCTTTACCGCTTTATGCGTGTATTTGTGCTTTTTCTTCGGGTTTTTTTTTTGCCTTCGTTTATGCGCAAGCGCGCGTGCCTACAAAAATAATTGATAATAACAATAAGTTCATTAAATTTAATTAAACCAACTATGCACTTCCGATCTGCGGCACGGGTCGCCAACCCAACAACAAACCAACCTCAACAGTAATAATAAAAATAATAATAAACGTTTATTACGTTTTCCACAAACCAACAGATCAAAGTGTGTATGTGTGTGTGTGCGAGGAAAATATAAAGAAAACAAAAGAAAATTACACGCTATACGCATCCGAAGTACATACATAAACTAATCATCTCCCTACCGAAAATCCCCAGCAAAATTCCGGCATTGAAAAAGCTGCAAAGATGAATTTCTTTGTGATTGGCTTTCTGATCATGCAGGCGGCAAGTGAGTAAAGTGCAGTGCTTTTTTGTTTTCCTTTTTCCCCTGTTCATTTGCTTTTCGTTATTAATTGCTGTTTTTCCGTTGTGGTTTTGGTTTTTCTTTTCGGTGGATGTTTAAATTGCTTTTCACGGGTGTCTGTCGAGTGTTGGTTGGGCTTTAATTTGATTCGGTTCAAGCAAATGACTTAAGCGACAAACTCATTTCTTTTTTCGGGCTTCAATCAAGTTTGTGTCTTAAGTCTTAAGTCTTTAGTTAACCGCTTATGGCTCGTGTGGCATGTGTGGCACATGGCTGTATGCTGTAATCATAGATCACAGTAGATCCCAACGAATGCTGTGGAACAGGTTGTTGGCCGCATTTTTAATTGGGAAGAGACATTCCCCCCATTCAAAAACTGCCAAAGCTATAGCCACAAAGAGGCAAAGAGATATTTGATAGATTGTCCAAAGTTTTGCCTCTGTTTATGCATATAAATAAAGGCGTCTTTGTTGCAGTTTATTGGCGCCTCTTTTTATACGGATTCGGATTCGGCTTCGGCTTCGGTTTTTGCTTCAGTTTTTGGTATTTGGTTTTAGTTTCTTCTTTTTTTGTCTTTTGGCTTCTGTGCGCCTTAATGCAAAACCTTGCAAATGAGACGCCGTATGAAACCGGATTGGTTTTTGGTTAGTCATTGAGTATTCTTGACCTGAAGTTATGAAGTAATTTCTGTGCAACTCATTAAGAACACAACCCAATCGCACTCCCAGGGTACACTCGCCTGCTCCCCTGGTGGCCTCCAATAACTACGAGTTTGCATGTAAATGGTTGCTGTTGGCCCATTAATCAATTTGCTAAAAATCTATTAAACATAAATAATGCTCGCTTAACCTTCGCTTCCGTCTGGGATCCGATGAACGATACACGATGGACATGGGCTGGGGTTTTTGGCATGTCAGAATATCGGTCAAGTTCAGATATCAAATCTCTGACCAACTAGAGCAGCAGCCACCGGTCGGTGGTTTAAAGGTGTTCCATGCACACACATGGCATGGTTTTTGGTGTTAATTTCGGCAATTTTCATTGCCTAATTTGCATAAACTTTATGTTTTGCTGACCTTTTGCCTGCCAAAGAAGTGAACCATAGAGCCAGGGACAGGAACTGAAGCTGTGACGACTCTCGAGCTAAATATGTATTGATTCGACAGTGCCCAGCCCAAATCTTGCTTGATGGCTTCATAAAAGCCAGCGAGCGGGCAATCGCTAGCCATGATTCATCAATACCCCATATACCAAGTAACCCATACAAAAAAAAGCCATTGAGATCCGTCGGAAAGAGATGTTTCTCTTTTGTGTCTCGGTTTCTGTCTCACTTTTTTGTTGGTCAATGACGCAGCATTTTGAAAGCATCTTCAAAGTGTCTTCTGTTTCTGCATATATATTTTTATATAACCCAAATATTTGTGGAGGCGCAGAGGCATGGCATAGCGCAATACTTTTATGCAATACTTCTGGGATGCGGCATGTCCCTGCCTTCGTGTGTCAAAAAAATGTGAAATACGACTATTGCAAATGCTTTTGCACTTGCCCAGCAATTAGCCAACTGTTTTTATTTGTTTTTCGGCGCTGCGAGCACCTGTGGAGCCCAGTCGCAGGTCCAGGTCCAAAGGTAAAAAAAGAAAGAAATTGCATTGTCATATGATTGCATTGGTCAATAAGTAAAAGGCTCCTCTCGAAGGCGTTGCCTGCCATCGGCAGAAAGTGAAAGGCAGAGACATGCAGGCATGCATCCGAGGAGGAACCAACCACTCAACCGCTTCCGGCTCGAATTCCCACAGAAGAAGGCTGAGAGATGCGGTGGCTATCCTTTCCTTTCCCTTTTCTCACAGCTGTTATCTGATTTGCTGAGGCTACGTTTTGTTTGCAATTAAGAATAAATTAAAGCATTATTAACACTTCTATTGTTGCTGGGGTTACGGTTACATCTTCACATGTGTATCTTTTGGCCTACACTTTGGAGCACGCAACACTGTGTTGCACGCTTTACACTGTACGCTCACGTAAGACCTTCAGGGGCTGAGGCTCCCTTCAAGATGCCTGCACTGATGCTTTTACACACCTTTTGGTTGTTATTGTTTTAGCCCACACGTCAGAGTGTGTGTGTAGCTCTCAAATTGCAATTTAATTCGATGCCTCGAAGTGGCTTTTGTCAAAAGTTTTGTCAGCTGAAGCCGTCTTTTGTCCGCTGTCCGGTGTGTCTATCGCTCACTGTCAAGACCATCGTTCAATTAACATAATTAACTGACAAGGGGAATTAACGTGCGCCCCTTCGCTCTCTTGAGGCTGAGACACTTGTTGGGTCCACACAGTCGTACAATCGAATACAATCTCCCCCTGAAGCTGGTGGTGCGATGATAATGGTTTCATTTGGATTACCTTATCTCACGCCTTACGACTGTTAAATGATTCAAAGCAAGGTCAGGTTCAGGCCACAAAATAACATTAAAATTCTATTTAAAAGTTATAGGTAGTTCTTTTGAGATGAGAGCCCAAAGCCAGTCAATGCCTTCGAAATGGAAAGTTTCAAGAAAAGGGAAAGGCACGTGTAGGGCCTCTCCTTCATCGATGGGAATCACCTCCTCTCCGCTTAAGTCACAATCTCTGCAAAAACAAAATTTATGTATTTAAAAAAAAAACATTGACCGTAAAACGTTTTGCCAATGGAACAATGGAATGTTAAAGTCTCTTCTTTAATAAAAAAAAAAATAAAAAATAATAAAAAAAGGGAAACGAAACCCACTTGAAAGGTTTGCTCTGGGTTAAGGTTTGGCCGGCAATGAATGGATGGATGCGCCATGGAATGGAATGGAATATTCGGCCTCCTAGGCGGCAGCAGCAGCAGATCTATTCGTAGATCTGTGATAATTTATACATGATATTTGCATTTGTTCATCAAATTGAATTAAAGCTGAATGCCGCCTCAGAGACAGACACACGAGAGTCAGAGACCGCGTCAGAGCCAGTTTCAGTTTCAGTTTCTGTTTCAGCCTCCGACTCTGAGCGAGCAATTAATATCAATGTTTTGTGACCCACTTTCCGCCTCTGTGAGAAGGAGGTGCTAACTAGACGCCATCCAGGGAGCAGGAGGAGTCGTCTTTTGGTGAAAAGTAAATAAATATTTGATGGAGAGCAGCGGTCAATGGTTGATATACCGGCTGTGGCTGTGGCTGTTGCTGGGGCTGTTGCTGGGGCTGGACTGCATATTTATGCCTCATTATTTGTTTAGTTTAAATTTCTATTTGTCTACTTGGACAACCGATGGCTATGGCCACCAGCAGTCATAAACTACACAAATTTCATACACACAACATTCGGCTCGGACGGATCCATTCAACAGAAGATGACGACGAGTGAAAGCGGTCGGTAGTCGGTAGATGCCTCCTCTGACTAACTGCAAAATGCGGCAGACTGTGCGGCTGTATCCCGGCTGCAGAAACATATACATATACGAATTTAAACAAATTTCTATATTACTTGTTTCCTTAGGCCAAGTGCAAGAGTTTCCCTTTACCACTTGTCTGTACATTTGTGGGCATAAAATAATAAAAATACCTACTCGCACCGCCCACCATGTCGTATGCGTATGCGTATGCGTATGCGAAGTGCAAATTGATTGATGATTGGAGTAAAAGTATCAATTATGATACATTTGGCATGAATATTCAATTGCGGTTGGCAGAGAGAGAGATCGCATCATAATGATGATGATGAGGAAGTGACCACACACCACAGACATCTGTATGTACATATCTGAGAGGTGTAACACTTTGATCTCCTAGACGAATGATTACCTTGTCTATGCGCCTGGCACTCCATTAAGATTTTCCTTGAACCCAAAGCCACAGCCACAGCTTTAGCTATAGCTATAGCAATAGGCACCCAGCGATTGCCACAATTGGCCGGCGCACTTAATGGAGCGACCATTATCCATTAGTCTTAGAATCGGTTTCAGACTTTCAACGGTTCAAACTCCATCCCCATAACCATAACGAGCATACATTTTGAGTGCCTCCATCTCTATCTCTATGCATATGGATGAAGCGACAGACAATCAAAGTCTATAAAAGTGGGGTCCACATTTTGAAAGAACTGAAAAACATACGAGTACACGCATTTGAAACACGTATTACATGTCCCACTTGACATGCTAACAATTTAATTTGAACCCCAACGACGGAGACGCGAACGGAGCTCGAATTGAGGTTGCTTCTTCCATGTGTGTGTTCAGGTCACCAAAGTGCTTTTGCTAACCCCCAAGTAAGTGCTTTTGTAACTAATGTATTAATGCTCTTGCCATAAGGAAGTATTACCAATCTAAGTCGATTGTTTTAAGCGTAGTTATTGCCGTCTTATGGCATAACAATGGCTTCAGTCACGGCATCCATCGTTAATCGATTATACCAAAGGTATAGTCAAACGATTACATTTCAGAATGCGAATGATGATGAAGATGACTCTTAGCTGGGTTTATTGTCTTGCGGTTCGTTTGGGTTCGGATTGGGTCATCATTTGGATTTGGGTCATTCTGTGGTCACACCTTCTTCGTGTGGCAGATGGAAGATACTCATCGTACGCATCGTATGCCTTGGCTTCTTCCACCATCTCAGATATGTATGAAATAAACAGCTTAAGCGGTCTGTTTGCTGTTTGCTGTTTCCCCTAACCCTAACCCATCCATCAAAACATCAGCCACGCCATTTGATTCGATGCGGAATAAATCCCAGAGACTTTGAGCTGATTTTCATTAAAAAATTTGCCATAAAATTTAAAATTCATTTATGCCAAGCACTTTGCACACATACGGGACATGGGGGTCTGGGTCTGGTCTGAATGGTGACTCCACCCTGTATTTAATCCAAGGCAAGAAATCATCAACACCATAGTTCCACTGTGTGTAAGTTTCCCATAAGCGAGCGGATACATTCGCATATGGCATGCATGTTGAAGGGCGTTTGTGTGTGTAGACAGCAGGGAAAAATGTTCTAGTATATATTCTAAGAGGTTCTTGACTTTTTGAAAATTAATAAACCAAATCAAAGTATACTTTATTAGGAATGGTCTCTATTCATGTCACTCTAAGCCAGTGGTCTCGTGATCATAGAAAAGAGACTTATAAAATACATATGGTTTGTTGACTAACATCCTCCAAGAGCTTCTTCAACAACCTTGCTTATGGTCAAGCTCATGATGCTGCTGATCGTGCATATTTCTCTCTCCGCTTCGCTGCATGGACACTGTTCGCAACATTGTTACCGGTGGGTTGGTGGCGATCTGAAGTTTAGCTAACTGAATTTACTCCTAAAGGAATTGTGGTTTTAGCTATTATATTAATTTTTATATAGTTCTTTTTGGTTGCGGATTGTATGTTACATAGAGAAAAAACAACACAGAAACGTATCCTTACATCCCATCCTATTCCAAAAGAAAGAAAACACCCACACCCGAAAAACACTATAATCCCCTTGTGCTCTCTCTCCATCTTTCGTTGTACTAAACCCCAAACTAACATTTACTTCTTATGTATTATATGAACGAGAACTATCTCCTATTCTGTGTTTGCTTTTTTTTCTATTTTTTATTTATAGGATTGGCTTGCGGGACGTGCGTTTTAGCGTCCGATTTTGGTTTCATACTCGATTGTAACTTCAAAAAGTCTGGACTGTTTCGTGTACGAAATTTGGGTGGCCTAAAGGCCCATTTCGGTTTAGGTAAATCTCTACTCTATCAAACCCATCCCTAACCCTTGAATACCCTGTATATATATATGTATATCCATAACCAACCATATAGAAGGTGTACGTACAGTTCTCTCAGGGGTTAACATTTCAAGTGCACATAATTGGTCAAGTAATCGATGGTGGGGTCCAAACGAGACGCGAACAGCGATTAAGTAAGTCATTAATGCATTAATGCCAATGTCAGTGGCAAAAGCAACAGCAGCAGCAGTAGCAGCGGTAGTATCGGCGTCGGCAGCCTCAAATAGATGGCCAAAGTGGAGCATGTGACGGTGGAGAGGAGACCGAGACGAAGACCAAGACCGAGACCGATAACAAGAGTGAACTGTAGTTCACACAGGCAGAGGCGTGGGTAGAGGAGGGGCTGCTATTGCGTCTATGGCTCTCCATAGATCCAGCGATTAGTACGCCCCATTCGGCAGCTTCGGCAACTGCCGCCAGAGCGCACAAGCAGATGACTGTAAGGAATTTTTCCGCAACCGAGGCCAGAGAAAAGATGCTCTAAAAGATATCCCATCTGTTCCAAACGCAAATCTACCACTAGATACACTGTATTTTTAAATCAATTCGTAAAGTCGTATGATCCCACATTTCCTCTTCCATCTCCCATAGATCACCCCCTCTATGCACGCCCCTATATGATCGGATCAAAGACCATCACTTAGGCTCTTTGTACATAAAACCCGAGTAGATTTAAGATTTAGATACAAAACCCTTGTCGGCTTGAAGGGAAAAACAAAAGCCATTAATTAACACATTATTGCCCAACCCCCAATCCCCAATCGCCAACACGATTGCTGTGATTGATGGGGGGATTGGCTCCGTCACGGACACCGCCCTAACCCTTTGATGGTTTCTTTCAGGCTTCAGTCTCGGCGATGAGCTGGGCTTCCCGGAGTCGCTGGGGAACCTGGAGGGCGAGCGTCGGCGTGCCATCAGCTACAAGAATGGACCACCGCCTGAGAGTGTGGGAGTGCTGTCGGGGGCACAGCAACAGGTGAGGAATGGAATAGATGGAACCTTAAAGGTCTCCAATCCCTGCTGATGATTCCTTCTCTCGTCCTTAGGCCAATCCAAGCGCACAGCACCCGCTGCCAGATAAACGCATCAGTTCACGCTCCACCGGACCCGTGCCCTACAATCTGCAGCTGCAGCAGCTCCAACAGAGCGCCCTCACAGCGGCCAAGGCCCAGCAGCAGCAACAGCAGCAGCAGCAGAAGCTGAAGCAACTGCAACAGCAATTGCTGCTACATCAGCAGCAGCAGCTGCAGCAACAGCAACAGCAAGCGCAGCTCATGACCGAAGCCCGTCCGCTGCCACTGGGCGTGCCCGCCTTCCGGCCGATACCACAGAAGCAGCAGCAACAGCAGCAGACCTTGAATCCGGCTCCGACAACAGCAGAACGCCGCGTGGCCGTGGACTCTACGGAGCCGCGAGTCAGTGTCAACAATAAGCTGATCCATGCCGTGGATAAGCCGGTGAGTGTAGAGTCCTTCCCCTCTAAGTGCTCCACTAATCAATAGACAATTTTGCGGATCAGCATTCGAATCGCACCTTCCATGTGGACAATCCAGTGGTCTCCCAGCCCGTGGCAGTGCCCGTCTTCCAGGCCATGCCCGAGTCCATTGCCCGCATAGCGAATGCGGCCAAGGAGCAACGCCAGGCGCCGCCCAGCTATCCCAATTATCTGCAGTTTGAGGAGCCCAAATTCGACCTCAAGGATGTTACTGTGGAGGAGCTGGCCGCGGCGGCCAATGTCACGGTGGAGACCATCAAGCATGCCATATATGTGCGGGAGCAGCAGCTCAAAGCGGAGCACAGGGCACAGTTGGCGGCCAAACTGCGAGAGGAATTCATGCGCACCTCCACCGTGAGGACCACCACAACGACGACAACGACAACGAGTACTCCACGACCAAATAAGTCGATGGCAGAGCACAAGGTGTCGAAGGTGGGGGATTGAAAAGTGTACCCCCTAGTAGTTATATTTCATTGATTTATCTCTCTGTGTTTGCAGGTCATGAATGCACCCAAGGAATATTATCCTGTGGGCTACGACAAGAACTTCGATGACAATTTTAAGTCCAAGGTGGATCTGCCGCCCACGAGCTTCTCCTGCGCCAAGCAGAAGCACTTCCCGGGCCTCTATGCAGACACCGATCTGGGCTGCATGGTAAGGTTTTCTTTCAGCTGAAGATCTCTGAATCGGATCTGAATCGAACCACTTTATTGCAGGTCTTTCATGTGTGCGCCCTCACCGATGATGGTTTGGTGCGCAAGTCCTTCCTCTGTCCGGAGAACACGCTCTTCGACCAGACCATCCTCAAGTGCAACTGGTGGTTCTATGTGGACTGCAGCTCCAGCACCAGCATCTACGACTCGAACATACCCATCTCGAAGAGCTATCAGCTGATGAAGTCCCTCACGTACTTCTCCAAATTCAACAACCAGCGGAGCAAGGAGCAGGAGGGCGACAAGGACGAGAATGCCCTGGATATAGACTCATTGCGGGAGTCCATGGAGGGTGTATCCCGCAGACAGGAGCAGGCCAAAAAGGCAGAGCTAGAGCGGGAGCGGGAGCAGCAGCTGCCGAAGGCAGACCACGAGCATGTGGTGCCCGAGGAGGGAGAGCAGCAGCTGTCCAACTAGAAATAAGAGTCTCTCCACCCTAATGCTATCTGAGATCTAGGTTAAGAGTTAACGATCGAGCGTCATAGTCAAATCTCTCTATCTCTCTCGCTTAAGCCAATGGTTTTCTGTTTAGTCTGTCCAACATTTCCTACAGGAGAAGATCCTGTCCAGTCCCTCCTTAGACATAGTCCCTATAGTCCTCCCTCTTCCTAGCCCCGTAAGTCGATAATCTCTAGTGTTATTCATATTACTATTTATTTATTGTATGTATTTACCCAGCAATTACAACACAAAAACTCCGTTTGTTTCAATTTATAAATGTTCATTCTGACTTTTCTGTGGGTTAATAAATGGGGGAGATGCTCCTGCATCCTGAATCCTGCAGCTTAATTGCCAATTGAAAGAAATGTAACTTCAATGCAAACTACGAATCTTAAATAATTTAAACAATAGTATCTTATGAGAGTGGGAATATTCAGTTGGAGCTGCTGCCAATGCCAGTCAACTCCTGCAGCTCCTTGAGGAGATGCCGATTGTACTCCTTGTGGTTGAGGGGCCCCACAGACTGTACGGTGAGCTTGTTGCGGGTCATGTCGCCGTACACCTCGTTCTTGCAGCGCAGCTTGAAGATGTGCGAAGTGAAGTTAAGGGCTGAAAAAATTTCCTCAGCCTTGGTTGGATCATTCTCGAGGGCCTCGCCCACCTCCTGTGAGGTGTGCTTGAGCAGCTGCTCGCCGGTTTCGTTGAAGCAGGTGACCCAACGATTGGAGGTCCAGTCACCCACGCTCATCTGTTGATACAGAAATGATCATTAGGTTAATTAAGGACTCTTCTTCCAGATACTCACATTGACAAGCAGACGATATTTAAAGTTGGGATACAGTGCATTGCAACGTTCGCAGCGATACTGATCGTTGCCCTCATCGACAACCTTTTTGTTGCAGTCCGCCTGGGGGCAGGCGCGGTAGAAGGCATTCTCCTGCTTAACGATATGCACCACTGCCTTGCACTGGAAGTAGTCGGGCTTGTCGCCGGAGCCAAGGTTGCGTGCCCGCGCATCCTTAAGGGTCATCCAATCAGTGGAGAAGCTGCCGCCGCCAGTGCGGGCCGACACCATGTTGGCAATGTTGTCACCGCCACCATTATCGAACCATCCGCGCAGTTTGTGGGCTTCTGGAATGTCCGGATTTATCTTCATGATGGACCCACCGCCAAGACTCAGGCTCTTGCCGCCATTAAACTCATTGATGCGTGTGCCTTTCACCAGGATAACAGGCTGAACATGGCCATCAAAGTTGACGGCATCATCGCCCCACAGGGTCAGATTGATGGCCGAATTGCTCATGTCCACCAGGGTGAGGTCTCGCTTCTTGAACTCCTTGTTGGTGGTACGCGAGGTGAAGGCCTGCAGTTCACCGACTTCTTTGCAGATACCAATTGTGTCGACAGCCGCTTTGTTCTCCATGCCAGACACCTCGGAAATAGGTACCAAATTGTATTTAATATCGGGAATGGCACCATCGTCCGCATCTTCGCAGAGCTGGACGGCAGTTTCGCCCGTAAATGTCATCTCGTAGGCATTATTCAGCTGCGAGAACTGCTTGTTGGCCGGCTTCAGTTGGCACTTGGAGAAGAAGTAAACGCTGTCGACTTGAATCATATCAAAGTATTTGTCGCATTGCTCCTTGAAGGCTGTGGCACGAATTTCACCCGATTCATCCATCAAATCCATGCTAAACAACTTGCCCTCTCCCCGAGGGTTGCTCCAGGTGCGTATGCCTGTTTTGGAGGTGACGCGCGCCTTGATCACCCACTTGTTCTGGTAGGGACTTAGGCTTGAGATGGGATGGGTCATTCCCGCGCCAATCGATGCATTCAATGTAATGTTATTATTGTTGTTGTTGTTGCTCTGAGTCGCTTCCTTTTTGGGGACAACAGGAGGTGCCGCTTTGGCGACCTTGTCCTGTTTGGCGGCATTTTCATATGTGACGGGCTCGCCAATTTTCTCCCTCACCTCGGCGCCAGCATTGAGCACTGTTAATTCTGATATAATCAGGACGCGTCTGAAACGTTAATTTAGTTTATAATTATAGTTAATAGTTTAAGTTCAACTTCGGATTAGTTGCGATGACTTCCACTTACTTGCCAGCTCCGTCTTTGCCCACCATCGAGGTGACGTACTTGTCCAGCTGCACAATCGTGAACTCGTCCAGCTGTCCCTTGTGCTGCATCTCGTTCAGCTGGCTGGCCAGCATGGCATAGCTATTGAAGTACTTGCCATCGGAAATCAAGATGCGGTAGCGCTCTGCATCCGCATTGCTGTTGATTTTCTTGATGGCCAGGATCTGAAGCACCGGCTTCACGACATCGTCGCCATTCATAATGCGCTGTGCCAGACAAATCAAATGATAGCGTTGAAACATGAAATCTACAACTCAAGACAGGTGTACTCACAGCAATAACTCCCGAGGACAAAGATGCAAAGCCCATTTTGAATTGTTTATAATAATTTGGCAATAATTTCACAACAAAATCTGCACATTCGACGAGGGCTGGACCAATGAAGCCACAAGAGGCGGGAAGAGCTGGGAGCGATTCTTAAGTCGTGGTGTTTTGGTTACAGTTTGAACTAGTTCCATTGCGTTTCAGGGCTGCAGTGCACTTTATGTATGGCGCCAAATGAATAATATAATTTAATTAGGAATATTATTCCTAATATATACAGCAAAATTTATAAATCATTAGAAAATATCGCAAATACATAAGTTTAGTAAGAAAACTGTAGCATTTTCAAAATATTTAAAAAATGTTTGGAATTTTCATCACTAAAACTAGTGCAATTTTCGGCACTAATATTTTGCAATTATTAACACTGTTAATTCTTCGGTTGTGCAGCACTCTTTCCCGCGCATTTTCGCACGCGTCACAACAAAACAAATCGCGATCGGCAGCGGCTGAACGATTGAAAACATATTTAAGACACTTCGAAGATCGCACACATATTGAAAATGGATAATCCCAGCTCTCCGCCACCAAACACGCCCAGTGATGCCGCAGAGCGCCGTGATCTGCGCGCATCGATGACATCGCCAGTGGGCGACTTTGAGCCGTTCGAGAACGAAGATGAGATTCTCGGGGATCAGACAGTGCGCCACGAGGACGAAGAAGATGGCGAGGAGTTGTTTGGGGACAACATGGAGAACGACTATCGTCCCATGCCAGAACTGGATCACTACGATCCGGCGATGCTGGACGATGAAGAGGACTTCTCGGAGATGTCGCAGGGAGACCGCTTTGCGGCCGAGTCGGAGATGAGGAACCGCGACCGTGCAGCTGGTATTCACCGCGACGATCGCGAGCTTGGCTTTGGCCAGTCCGATGATGAAGACGATGTGGGACCCCGGGCCAAGCGTCGGGCAGGAGAAAAGGCAGCTGTTGGCGAGGTTGAAGACACGGAGATGATCGAGTCCATTGAGAATCTAGAGGATACCAAAGGCCACTCCACCAAGGAGTGGGTAAGCATGCTGGGGCCGCGCACGGAGATTGCCAATCGCTTTCAATCCTTTCTGCGTACATTTGTGGACGAGCGTGGCGCGTACACATATCGGGATCGTATCCGTCGCATGTGCGAGCAAAACAAGTCCTCGTTTGTGGTCTCCTACACAGATCTGGCCAACAAGGAGCATGTGCTGGCCTACTTCCTGCCCGAGGCCCCCTTCCAGATGCTTGAAATCTTCGACAAGGTGGCCAAGGACATGGTCCTGTCCATCTTTCCCACCTACGAGCGTGTCACCACCGAGATCCATGTGCGCATTTCAGAGCTGCCCTTGATCGAAGAGCTACGCACCTTCCGCAAGCTGCATCTCAACCAGCTGGTACGCACCCTGGGCGTGGTGACGGCCACCACGGGTGTCCTGCCCCAGCTGTCGGTGATCAAGTACGACTGCGTCAAGTGCGGCTATGTCCTCGGGCCCTTTGTCCAGTCCCAAAACACAGAGGTCAAGCCGGGCTCGTGTCCGGAGTGTCAGAGCTACGGTCCCTTCTCCATCAACATGGAGCAGACGCTGTACCGCAACTACCAGAAGATCACCTTGCAGGAGTCGCCAGGCCGCATTCCCGCCGGTCGCATACCTCGCAGCAAAGACGTCATCCTGCTGGCGGATCTGTGCGATCAGTGCAAGCCCGGGGACGAGCTGGAGGTCACTGGCATCTACACCAACAACTACGATGGTTCGCTCAATACGGATCAGGGGTTCCCCGTGTTTGCCACGGTGATTATTGCCAACCATGTGGTCGTCAAGGACTCCAAGCAGGTGGTGCAATCACTCACTGACGAGGATATAGCCACCATTCAAAAGCTGAGCAAGGATCCACGCATTGTCGAGCGCCTGGTGGCCTCAATGGCACCGTCAATCTATGGCCACGACTACATCAAGCGTGCCCTGGCCCTGGCTCTATTCGGAGGCGAGTCCAAGAATCCCGGCGAGAAGCATAAGGTGCGTGGAGATATCAATCTCCTGATCTGTGGAGATCCGGGTACGGCCAAGTCTCAGTTCCTTAAGTACACGGAAAAAGTTGCCCCACGTGCTGTGTTCACCACGGGACAGGGCGCCAGCGCTGTGGGTCTCACGGCCTATGTGCGTCGCAATCCCGTCTCCCGGGAATGGACCCTCGAAGCAGGCGCCTTGGTGCTGGCCGATCAGGGTGTTTGCCTGATTGACGAGTTCGACAAGATGAACGACCAGGATCGCACCTCCATTCACGAGGCCATGGAACAGCAGTCCATCTCTATTTCCAAGGCTGGCATTGTGACCTCACTGCAGGCACGCTGCACGGTCATAGCCGCCTCCAATCCCATTGGTGGTCGCTACGATCCCTCGATGACCTTCTCCGAGAACGTGAATCTGTCGGAACCCATTTTGTCGCGTTTCGACATCCTGTGCGTGGTGAAGGATGAGTTCGATCCCATGCAGGACCAGCAGCTGGCCAAGTTTGTGGTGCACTCGCATATGAAGCATCACCCGAGCGAGGAGGAGCAGCCAGAGATGGAGGAGCCCACACAGAAGTCTGTGGAGGAGATACCCCAGGATCTACTGCGACAGTACATCGTCTACGCCAAGGAGAATATTCGGCCCAAGCTTACGGTTTGTTTATTTAAAAAAAAAAATAGGCTCTGTCTCTAACAGATTCCCTCCCGCTTTGCTTTCTAGAACATCGATGAGGATAAGATCGCCAAGATGTACGCGCAACTGCGACAGGAATCGTTTGCCACCGGCTCCCTGCCCATTACTGTGCGCCACATCGAGAGCGTTATTCGCATGTCGGAGGCCCATTGTCGCATGCATCTGCGCGAGAATGTGATGGAGGCGGACGTCAGCATGGCCATACGCATGATGCTGGAGAGCTTCATTGAGGCCCAAAAGTTCAGTGTGATGAAGAAGATGCGCAACACATTCCAGAAGTACCTGGCCTTCCAGAAGGATCATTCCGAGCTGCTGTTCTTCATCCTACGCCAGTTGACGCTCGATCAGCTGGCCTACATTCGCTGTAAGGACGGACCCGGCGCCACGCACGTGGAGATCATGGAGCGTGATCTGATCGAGCGGGCTAAGCAGCTGGATATCAGCAACTTGAAACCGTTCTACGACTCTGATCTATTCCGCACAAATGGCTTTTCGTATGATCCCAAGCGGCGCATCATCCTCCAGATTGTGGTGGATGGAAACACGGCGTAAGCGAAGTAATCGCGACATCATTTATCTCATTTAGTCGTAGGTTTCATCATCCATGTTTCGTTACCCCCAATAAAGATTAAATATAGTAAATACATATTTCCTAACAAATTTTATTAGTTAACGCCCCATTAGTCGTCCTTTTCAATGCCCATCGCCCTGTCGTATTCCTCTTCGCTGATCTTGTTCTTCTTTAGTCTCTTGAAGAGCCGTATATCACTGGCCAGTTCGTCCAGGTCTTCCTGGCTGAATTGCTGCTTCCTTTTGCGCTGTCCCGGTGCTCCCTCTGCAGACTCTGCCTCGCGCTTGCGTTGCTTCTTGGCCTTGCGCAGCTCCTTCTTCGACTTGGCATCCAGTTTGGCCTTTTTGGTCTGGTCCCAGGACTCGGTGCGCTTTTTGTGCAGCTTTTGGCCTGGCCAGCTGCCCGTCTGTTCGTAGGTCTGTAGCTTCTGCTGGCGCACTTGCTCCTTTTGGACATTCTTGTAGGTGAGTTTGGTGAGATCAACCTCAGAGCTGGGCGCTATGAAGCCATCTCCGTTGTAGTTCTTTAGCTCCGGCATGCGCGGCAGTTGCAGCAGTCCGTAGGCAGTGGCCATCTTGCCCAGATCCAGATCTTTCAGTCGCAAAATCGCGCTGCACTCGTGCTTGGTGTAGGCCCGGACATGGGAGACAAAGGCGCGCATTCCCTTGTCGTAGACACCCTTGTCCGCCCTTTGCAGTCGATGCAGTTGTTCCAGAACGGACGGAAGTTGGGTATCCGAGGGGCCAGCCTCGTCGTTGGGAAGTTCATTGAGTTCTACCTTTTGGTTGATCTTCAGGAAGTGAATATAGGAATCCTCGCTGGGCAGGAGAAAGACGAGGGCGTTGCCATCGTTTCCCTGGCGAGCAGTGCGTCCCACACGGTGCACAAAACTGGACGCATTCGAGGGCGGGTCCCACTGAACAACCCACTCGATCTCGGGCACGTCCAAGCCGCGGGCCAGAACGTCTGTGCAGAGGAGCACAGACTCCGGCTCATTGCGAAACTTTTCCACCACGATGGCTCGCTTGTTCTTCATCTTGCCGTGGATTCCCAGAACACTGCGCTTGGGCAGCAGAGGGGGCAAGGCCTCCGTCCAGTACTCCACGCACGCACAGGTGGGAAAGAAGACCATTACCTTGCCAGTGCGTGTGGCCGGGGACGAGAGGAACTGCAGCAGGGCCACGAACTTTTGCTCGGGCTCGACGATTCTGTAGAAGTTCTGCAGTCTCGCTGGTGTGTTCACCGAAGCCTTCTCCTTGACCGAGACCAGGACGGGATTACGTAGGCCAGCACGGATCAGGTCCGTCACTTCGGTGGTCTGTGTGGCCGAGAAGAGGCCCGTTCGTCGCTGTCTCGGGAGGTAGCTCAGTATGTTGTTGACACTTGTCTTGAAGCCCAAGTCCAGCAAGCGATCCGCCTCGTCCAGCACCAAAAACTCCAGGCTCTTGACGCGCGCTGCCAAGTTCAGGTCATCTCCTTTGCGCTGAAACAAATCCTCCAACCGGCCCGGCGTGCACACCAGTATGCAGGGTGTTTCCTTCCTCAGCGTCACAATATCCTCCTCAATGCTGTTGCCGCCTACAATCAATTGCTGATTCAAGTGCTCCAGATCCTCGTGGGCCAGAAACTGGGCCAGCACCTCGGATATCTGTCGCGCCAACTCTCGTGTGGGTGAGATGATCAATGCACCGATCTCCTTAGGGCCCCAGGGTCGCTCCCTGTGCCGTCTCTGCAGAATCTCCAGTAATGGGACCAGAAACGCCAACGTCTTGCCGCTGCCCGTGACGGCCTCGGCGGAGACATCTTTGAGAGCCAGCAGCAGGGGAATGGCCGCTGTCTGCACTGGCGTCATATCCCGAAAGCCAAAGCTTTGAATAACCTCCAGTACGGCATCTGAGAGCCGCGGCTTGTCCAGAGAGGTCCATTTCTTGCGAGACATTTTTGTAAACAAAAAACACACGTGCACACGGTCAAAATGACCCTCAGAAATATACCGAAATATACCGTCACATTTTCCGAATATACCATAAATATACCGACGAATTATTGTACTCAAAGGTGAGGAATGTGAGCTGAGCGGTTCGGTTGAGTTTAAAAACAAAAGATCGTACTTAATAAATAAAAAAATGTTGCCAACATAAAACAGGTGTGTTTTCCACTAGCTTGGTATTCAATGCAAATGAAAAGCAACAATAAAAGTAGAATTTACTAAACGGTGAAATCATTAATTTACAATGACTGTTTAATGTTTAATTTATAAATGCGCATATGGTATAATGTGTCTTTGCTTAAGAAAGAATCCCTAAGCATATTTTCATGCCTTTTCAACCATATTCGCCTATCGTCCGTTTCCGCTTTACCGTTCTGTTCTATTCACCGCAAAGTGGCAGGGCTGTCGAAGCGGCAATTTATGGTTTTCTGTGCAAAATCAAGCAATTTCCCCTATATTTTGATAACTGCTGCAGATCTTGGGGGATCTGAATTAACTTTTCGAACATCGATTGGTCCTTATCGTCCTTTTGATCTTTACAGACTTTGGCATCTGTCCACTCTTCTTCGGGAAGAACATTCATTAGTTTAATGTCAATTATGTTTTTTTTAACTTCAGACCGTGAACATTGTCTACATTCAGATTCACAAGGACGACGTGAGAGTGCGTCAGCATTTCCGTGTAATCCTCCATTTCTGTGCTCGATGAGAAGTGATAGTTTTGCAACCGCTCTATCCATCGGGTGAGCTGTTCTTCTGCATCCTTGAACGTGATCAGTCCGCAGATGAATTTGTTGCCCGTACAAATACTTCTGGAAGTGTTGGACGCTCTCCACGATTGCCAATAGTTCTCTTCTCGTGACACAGTTTCTTTCTGGCTTTGACAAAACCTTGCTGCGATAGGCAATCACTCTCTCTTGTCCCTTAATTACTTTGGACAACACTCCACTAATTTCTGTGCCACTCGCATCTGTATCCAACATGAACTTCTCTCCTGGTACCGGATAAGCCAGGATCGGCGATGAACACAGGAGAACTTTAAATTTGTATTTTAGCTCACGTTCCATTAATCGTTCAAAAGTATCCGGAGCATTACAGAGGCCGAAAGGCATTACTGAGAATTGCCATAGCCCATCACCAATAGTGAACGCAGTTTTTTCTTTATCTCCGTTATCCACCTCCACTTGCCAATAGCCGATTCGTAAGTCCAAAGTCGAGAACCATCTCGCGACAGATAGGGAATCCAGCGACTCGTTTTTTCTGCGAAGAGGATAACTATCCTTTTTTGTTACTTGTCCCGTGTCAAAATGTATGCCTAACCAAAGCAGTCCATCCTGCTACATTATTAAATGTTAAAATTTTTTCAACAAGGAAGAAGCTTTTATCTTTTGAGGTTTTGATAGTAGATGAACCCAATTTTGTATCTGTAATCCTCAGGGTTCACACGATAAAATCTTATTGTTGCTACCGATTCAGTACCCAATTCAAAGAGAGCGAAAAGAGTCAATAACCGTTTGGAGGTAAGCAGTGCGGTCATCGATACTATCGACTGGCTGCGAGTGGTGCCCGCTAAAATTCAAACTTGGAAAAAGGTTAAATAAATGCGCGTTTATTCCAAATATTTATTTTTAAAATACTGTAAAATATATATATTCAATTATGTAAATACATCGCAGTGAACTAAATACACAATTTATATAGTACTTCGTTAGACACTAAATACAACTTTGCCGTTTCCTTTTACATCGTAAGATTCACTTAATTAGAGATGCATATATTTATTTATTGTATATTTAAATAGCTATATAAGGCCCCCACAAAACAGTCCGGGCTGGATGAGCGAGTGAAATAAATGTTGAATGCAATTTTCGAATACAACATAAATAAAATAAAAAACACATACGATTTAAAATTGTATTTACTAAAATTTATGGACGTGGTCACTTTACCAAAGGGTAATTTCAGGAATTGTTCGTAAAATTACAATTTCGACCTCTGAACCACTGAAACGGCTTTCATTTGATTTGTTCTCGAAAGGGGTTATTGGATTATTGTTGTTTTTGCATGCCTGAAAGTGGACCGTTTGGCCTAACACCCAGATTCTTGTAGGCCTTTCCGCCATTACGCTCCCATTCCCGATTGAATTCATGGTCCAGAATCTCGGCGCCACGCTTTCGCGTGAGACCCGTCTCCTCCAGGCTCAGCTCACACATTTGCATATCGTCCGTGCCGGCAACCAACAGAATCGGCGGCTTGTCCGCATGCAGTTCCATCTGACGGGCGATCCACTGGCCATCAAAGTGGGCATACCACAAGCCTCGCTTGGCTGTATAAAAAAAAACAACAATATATCATGATTGTATGTTCTACGGGTCAAACTTACTGTTGTCCGGGGCATTGGCTCGCATGAAGGGTATGCGGAAGTAGCGATGTTGGGCCGTCACAATCTGTTGGATGGGCTGCACAATCGGGGGCTGCTTGAAGGCTGTCGAGATGGTGGGTTTATAGAGATGGCGGCTTCTCTGGCACACATGTAACTTACCAGCTTCCATAACGCTGCGTGGTGCACGCTCGTTCTCATCCATGGTGGTGCGTTTGCGATTCTTTGCCTTCCAGGCATGATACACCTTCAACCGGCGATGGAACTCCTGACGACAGGCCTACAAATAAAGCAAGTTAAAAATTGTCCATTGGTAGATTCCGATCCACCCTACCTCCAGCAGCTCAATATCACAGGACGTGTTGATAGCATCGCGTAGCTCCGAGTACTTCCATTTGGACAAGTCGTACTTCTGCTTGCCCAGGGCCTGTTGCTGTGCCCGAACATTGTCCGATCTATAGTTGCACAGTAAAGTTATGGATTAGTATATCAATATTTAAAATAAATGCAAGTTAAAGCGCAAGCAAAAAAGTGAGTCATTGATGGCATTACAATGAAGGAATTTACTGGCAAAAGACTTGCGAGAGAGTAGACTAAAAGCCAATGTGAATTATAGTAGTAGGTATTTTTTACGGATGATTCGGATTAGTGGACATGAGCTCTTTACTTTAGGTAGGTGTTAGTAATTTTAGTTTTAGTGAGAGAATGTTTTCAAAACCAGCACCAACTCACTTATTCAAGTACCGCGAAGCAATGTTTGACACAACTTGTGTAAAACTTTTGTTTTTAAAAAAGAATATACAGAAAGTTAAAGCATATAGAAAGTAAAGTAAATATGTCGTTCGTTTATCCAATTAGTGAAAGCAAGAAGAGATTGACAAAATTTACAAGAGTTTACAAGAGTATTGTACATATGTATGTATAAACATTATAAAGCGTGCTATACCTGATCAATTTGTTGGAACCCATGGGAGAGGCGTCATTGATACCACTGTGTTGTGTTTTCAGTTTTTCGGATGTGTTTTTTAAGTGGTTTTTGTGTGTGTTTGTGGATGGTGTGGAGAGTAGATTGCGTGTGGAGGGGGGAAAAGGGAAAAAGTTGGTGAGTTTTCAGGAATATTTCAGTAGATTAAATTATAAATTCTTTTGAACCAAGTCACACAAGATATCTGTATATACAATTGTTGTCTCCCCCGAGTCAAATATAATTCGTAAAACCCTTATCTTATCACCCAAATATTTATAATGGAATCCCCAATAATTGAGGATTTCGTTGCCTACACCTCACCCTCGTCATTTCCTATAAAATGTTATGTTTTCCCAATGTTTTTCCAGAAACTACTCAACATACTTGCGTATAACAGGAGGACTGTCTTCCACCTGGCCATTGGATTCGCTGGCGAGGCGCAGGGCCAATTCATGATCGCGTCGTTCCTGTTCAAGCTGCTGGCGATATTTGGCATCGTCCTTGGCCTCCTTTTGGAGCTGTTCCTGCAGTGCCAGAGCAGCACGACGATCCTCCTCTTCCTGGCGCAATCGCTGCGCTTCTGCATGCTTGCGGCGTGTCTCCATCTCGACTTTTCTGTGGGATCGAATATTCAAATGCCGTTCTACAAATGTGAATTTTCTACTAACAGTCGCTTGTTTTCGGCTTCTTCGCGCTGGCGGTTCTCTTCTGCCTCCTTTGCGGCCCGTTCGGCCTCCAGGGCCTCTTGAATCTTGCGCAGTCGTTCCTGCTCATCGGCTTGCTGCTGCTCCTTCAGTTTGGTATTCAGATCAACAGTCAGCTTATTCATATTGGCCATCACGACAGTGTACATGGAGTCGATTTCGCGTTGGGTAATGCGGGGATTCCACTGAAAGAAAGAACCCGGTTAGCGGTTGGTTAGCATAGAACAGCAACTGCATAGAATAAGTCTCAGGACATACCTTGATAGTTTTAATGGCATCATCGATCTGCCTGTAGATATCATTCACACCGCCAACGATTTCGTCGCGGCCCATCTTCAGTCCGTTGGCGATTTCGATTGTCTTGAGAGTGTTCGTTCGAATCTTGTTGATCTTGGCAATGCCTTGGTAGCGTGGTCGATGCTGCTTCCTGGCCAGAAATCCGCGAGCAATGCGCTGGGCCATCAGAACGCACTTGTTGCGAAAGATGATGCGATTGCGCACTGAGTAAGAACAATTCATTCCAATCAAGAGAATATACTTCAAAGAGATTTGAGGATAACTCACGCTTGATGACGCACAGAGCTCCCAGCGCGGACTTGACCCAACGCGAGCGAATCAGCCACTTCTTTACCTTGGCCACAATGGCCAGCATATTCTCTGGATCGGAGCGCATGATGCGATCAAACTCCACAAATTTTCCGGGCCGAAAGAAGACCTTGGTGATACCAAACTTAAAATCCTTTGCACTTAGATTGAGCGACTGGAACATGGCCTCGCAGAAGGTGCGAGCCGGCAGCGAGACCAGCTCTGGGGGCAGCACAGACTTGTACATGTTGTACAGATCGGCGAATAGGACACGCGATGGGAAGCCATGCTCCATGAGCTCCAGCACCGATATGGTGCCCGAGCACTTCAGCTGTGCCAGAGCCAGGCTGCCCTCGAACTGGCGATCGATCATCTTGCTGTTGGGTTTGATGCAGCGGATAAAGTTTGTGCCCTGCGGGGAAGCAACAATCATTAGTCGAAGGAAAGCGACGTGAAATAGGTTCTCTACTCACATTCTGCTCTAGTTTCTCCATCAATTCCCCCAACTGCGTCTTGAATTTGGAGCCCACGGAGATGAAGTTCAGCTTGCCCCGAACGGAAGTGCTGCTGCCCGAGGGGAAGAGGCTCCTCAGCAGGGGATTCACGCACTCCTGCATTAGAGCCTCCAGGGAAGCGTGCAGGGCATCGTTGTTCTTCTCGATAAACTGTTCGGTGTTGTAGCAGACGGCGCCGGCAAAGTGACGCACCAGGAAACCCTCCTCGTCGCGCAGCGTGCGGTGAGCCTTGAGGCGCGAGGATCGTGGCAGACCCAGGCGATAGTGATTCGCCCAGGACTTGTGGACCTCGGCAGTGAAGTGAGAGGGCGATGGCTTCGGCAGCTTGGACTCCTCGTCGAGCAGCGTGAAAATGCCATTGGACTTGGCTTCGATCAGCTCGATGATGTCTTGGTTGTCGGTGAACGTGATCTCGGGCACATTGAGACCCTCGCGCTTGTACAGCTCCTGCTCGTTCTTCAGGATGTTGTCGTTAAAGAACTTTTGCAGCTTCTCGTTGCAATAGTTAATGCAGAACTGCTCGAACGAGTTGACGGTGAAGTACTCGAAGCCCGCAATGTCGAGGACTCCAATGTAGAAGTTGGATGCTTGAAAGGGTATGCTCTGATTGATGAGACCCACAATCCGATCGAAGAGACGACTGTAAATGGCCTTGGCCAACGCATCGCGGGCGTTGCTCGCCTCGTAGATCTTCAAAGGAACCCTGCGAGGATCGAGTGGATAAATAAGATAGAAAGATCAATGGAAACGCGTCGCACTTACATGATAACCGTGCCCTTGAAGCCGCCTCCTTTGCTCTGCATCACGCGAGACACTAAAGCCGTACGCAGCTCCGTTTGATCCACGCCCAAGAGTCCGCTGGTGATAGTCACCGAGTGCTCCGTGGCTTCCGAAACCTGACAGCCACCGCGCACATCGTCGGGTATCTCTTCGAAGGCAATGTTGCCCAAGTGCAGAACGGCAGCTACCAGCGAGTAGATGCCCAACTTCTCCTCCTCCGAGAGACCCAATCGACCGAGGGCCTTGTCCAGATTCTGAAAGTGCTGATAGTCATCGATAATGGGATCCTTGAGAGGGCCCTTCTGCTGGTGATTCTTCGACTTTTGTGAGCCGGGAATGAGTTGCTCTGTCTTGGCATTGGCAAAGTACTGCGTGCAGCCGGAGAGATACTAAAGACCGAGGATATACGACTCATGAGTAAGGATTGAGATGTGAAAGCGATCTCTTTCAACGAACCCTATAGTCATCTGGTTTTCCCAAATGCAGTTTGTCGCGCAACTGCTGCGGTGCTCCGGCCAGGAGCATGTAGAAGACATGGTAGTTACGCTCCTCTGCACTCTGCGTACAGATGCGACTCTTCTCCAGCAGATAGTGGGAAATGTAGCCGCCCACCACCTGGCACTTGGCATCGTAGTGCACCTCTATGAACTTTCCAAAGCGCGAGGAGTTATTATTTCGAGTGGTTTTCGCATTGCCAAAAGCTTCCAGCACAGGATTGGCTAACAATTGGATTGATCTGTCAGTAAACGCACAATTTTTGGGGTATAAATAATTTGCTTACCATCTAGGATCTTGGTTTCTATGGGGCCGGCACTGTCGTGTGAGTAGCACAGGAATTTGAGCAGGTATTTGGTGGACTCCGTTTTACCGGCACCCGACTCTCCGGACACGATGATGGACTGCGAGAGTTTATAGACTCGCATATCCCGTATCGCCTTATCCGCTGTAGGAAAACCATAGTAGAGGTTATAGATAATCATTCTATCTATATATTCGTATCAAGGGGACTCACCAATGGCAAAGACATGCGGGGGCAGTTCGCCCAGCGAACGGCCATTGTACTTCTTGATGGTATCGGGTGCATAGAGCTCCTTGATCTCACGGTACGGATTCACGGCGATCAGTATATTGGCCACATAGGTCTACGTTAAACCGGATATATGTACACAGTTTGGTTTATTCCAGTTTCGTTTATTCTACGGGTTATTTAAAGTACTCACGTAGATCTTGTCTTTGTAGTAACGTGTCTTCAGATTGTCCAGAAATGTGGCCTCGTTGAGCAACATGAGTTCGCCTGGAAATTCAAGTAAAGTCACAATCAAGTAGGTTAGTAAAACGTCTGGGGCCTGATGCGAGACTTTATGGCCCAAGACAACTACTTTCCCCCTGCCGTCTGGGAGGCAGGGTTTAGGTCGGGGGTCATGCAAGCAGCAAGCGTGGCTAATGGTTCAGATGTTTATGTGAAGGAACATTGCCATCTGATCGTCGTGAAAAACGGTCATGAAATAGATGATTTTGCAAACATTAAAGATCCAGAGATCTCATCTGTCACGTAGTTAGAAAGATCATGCTAAATTTGAAACTAATGCACTGGAAAGATGTGTTCTAAATACTTGGAAATTTCTACGCTAACTCAGTGTTATTTACTTGGGTAGATAAGATTCGCCGATGCTGTAGATATAGTCTTCACGTATAATATCAATCAGCGATATTTGCTTGCTCCACTCGAATGTTTGTTCTTTCCCTTTCTTTTTACATTTATGTAACATTTCAAGGGTAGATAAAAGACCTGGGCCCCCTACATAGTGGGGCGGTTTCCCATGACAGATTTGACGAGGGATTACTTACAGTTATCATCATGATCCTGTGGTCCATCGCACGAGGAGTGAATGTCATCATAGCTGCAAGTACGCTTCGGATATTTACGATCGATTGGCGTGACCTCAAACTCCTTGGTACCGATTTCCGTAATGCGACCCTGTATATACCCCTCGGTGGGATCCCTCGCCCACACGAGTTGGGTGTCCTCCAACATTTTGCGCACTGAAAGAGGAAACGAAACAAGAAAATTTCAAAAGTTAATATGTACTATTATTTATAACTGGGAATGGATCGCTCAAAGGTATGACGCGGGGCAGTATCACTCTGAAAATCTAATCTACCTCGTCCGCTGCTACGAATATTACCAACACAGAGAGAGAGAGGAACGAGGAACCCAACCAAATACCAAAAAAACGCGGCTGTGATCTAGAGTTCCTGAATTCCGAATGGCAACTGTGGAGCGCACTCAGCTGTAGCGATCACCGATCACCGTTGTCGGCGCTGCTGCTGCTGCTTCCACCGTCGCTCTCTCTGGAACAGTCATTAAGGCCCGCTTTGCCGCTCCGCTGCCGGCAGGGGGGAGCCACAGCCATAGGCCATAGTAGGGGACCGGACCGGTGTTTTATGGGTACGTTTTGGATGAACGTGAACATTTCTTAGCTATTAACTCTACCTGTGCTTTGCCCTCTCCCTGGCTCTTTTATTTGCTCTCTGGTTCTCTCTCTCTTTCCGCCTATTGTTCTCGACTGTCGCTGTGGCAGTATTTATACCCTGTACTCCTAGATTACGAGGGTATGTAAGCTGTTGTTAATAAGTACCGCCAAAATAAAGACTCCGAGACTGACTTTCTATCGAATCTTAATAATGGCACAGGGGTATTCCTTTCCTTATAAATCAAGGAATACATTTAGTATTTAAGATCATCAGAAGATCCAGTATATCGGCAATGACCTCCACGTAGAATTAAGTACCAGGTATCCCATTGTCGACTTCCTCGTCTAAGCCACTCTCTCTTGTTCTGTCTCTTGATTTCGTCTGCTTCTTTTGCCTCTCGCTTCGTGTCTACTTCGCTGGTTACCTTTCTTGGTCATGCACTGACTCTGACTCATGGGCGTAGTGGTGTCGTTCTGCAGTGGAGTTGATAAGCGGCGGCCCTGCGTGTAGGTGTCTCTCTCGATCTCTCTCTCTCTCTCTCTCACTCTACAACAAAGCAGCGGCCTTGTTATGGGATTTGCTAAACACCTCTGTTAACCCTCTGTGGCCAGCTCTAGCATCAATCTGTTTGAACAGTCGGATATATGGATAGAAAACCGCAAGCTTTCTCGGTCCCCCTTTCCCTCCTTTCTGTGTATCTCTCTCTATGTACGGGTACATGTATATCTCTCTCTCTCTCTGTCTCTACGGGCTATCTGATTTCGGAAAGCGAGACGATGACGTTGGAAATTGTTTCAGCAGCAGCGTCAAGGTGAAATTCATTTATTTCGCTCTCGCTGGGTTAATGGTGCACCAGGGTTCGGGGCGCCTCTGCCCTCTGTCTGCATCCCTTTCCCACTCTCCTCTATTTCCTCTTTGAACTGCACTTCATTTGTGTGTTTGTCTGTGTGTGTGTGTAGTCACTGCGACAGTTTTGGAGATGGCATTTGTTTGGGGAAGAAGAGCGAGAGAACAAATAGATTTACTGTTGGATCTCCCTATTCCTCCATTCGCTCCCCGCATTCATCAAGATAAATTTGTTTCAAAGTGCTAAATTATTAAATGATTGTTGGGCTTTCATTATATTATGTGTTTTGCCAAATGAGTCGTCGTCCGTCAGTTCGCGTTCTGTTTTGTGGGGGTTTGTTTGTTTGGGTTTGCTTTGACGCGTGAGAGAAAAACATTGACGACGGATTTCGAATCAGTAGGTTCTGAGAACGATGCTCTGGGCCTGTGTGTGGGTGTTCGTCTATACCCTGTTTATGCAAAAGGTAGTACGATTTTGGGGAGATTTTTGCAATTTTTCGTAACCAAAGATAGCTGGCTTTTGCAGAATCCTTATATAAATCGGAATCGTCTGGATCGAATTAGTAGATCAGAAAGTCTCTGTAAAGAACTTTTCTGTACCTACAGATACTCCAATCAAGCTCAACAATCCATCGATATCGGATCACTTTCAATCTGAAAGAGTATACAGAAATTCGACTCCCGAAGTTAGGCTTCCAATTTGTATTTTGTATTGTGGGTGCAACAACACCTATAATTACTGTGTTGTTCTGTAGAATCGTTTAACGACTCGTGATTTGTAGAAAAAAGCATCAGAAATGTGTTCTAAAGAGCTCGCGCTTGGAGAAAACCGTTTAAGAAGGTTGCAATCGTTTCAAAAAGATAATATATGCACACACTCAATCAAATTCTGACCCGCGACACTTTTAACCGAATGGATAGGGACTAGACTCTACGAGACATATTCGAGGGAGTATTCCTGCTCCAGCAAAAGTAGCTACAGACATACACACTCAACAGGGCATCACCTGTATATGTTTTATATACATATGTACAGCTGATGTGGTAACAATAGACGACGGATAAGATAGCAAAACCTCAACACATATTGGGTTCGCACAAACATAGGCTAACTAAACTAAAAGTATTAGTCAACAGAACTTTGGTTATGCTCTCATAAGAAGTAATACAAATTTATGTACACTAAATGTAGATTCAGAAATGTAAACCCTAGAACTCCATATCTCTACTAAACTTCTTCGGAAATTCCCCCAAACTGATGACTCATGCCGCTCTTTAATCCTTATTCAACCGTAAAGTCAAACAATTTGAGACACAAACTAAGTCAAGTCTTATCAACTAAAGAGGCTTGCACTTAAAAAAATTCATTTGTGTCTGTTCCCAATTCGAATGAGTCACATTTTCTGGACGGTTCTAGCCGCAAGCTTAATGCTTGAGGGATTTGGAAACCTACTCAATTTAATGAAAAATAAATCTGATGCTGATATCGAGAAAATTTTTTCCCATTTATCGAAGCATGGCCCGGCCTGTAATGTATCCATCATAATTAGCCCAGTTTTGTCGGCAAGAAAGTGGAGCTTAACCCCAACATATGGCTGAAATCGTTTTATAATGTGCCCAAGGAAAATTAACAACAATTACTCAGGCAATTTAACATAATCTTGATTATGCAGAGAGCGAAAAAAAAGTAATGACTGAGAGATGCAGAAAGTCGGAGGGAGAGTCTTGTCTATGCAGTTCTTTTGTATGCAACACTGCAACACAATCACGGCACCGTTGTCGCCTCTGTCGCTTCGCAATTTGTCTGGGGAGCTCTTGAGGCTCTTCACCTTCTCCCAGCCATGAGACGGCGGCATAAATTACAAATTGTGCAAAAAGTGAAGTTGCCTAGGAACAGAAAAATACGGCAGAAGAACGCAAAGAAGGCAACGTTTGATGGCCGTTTATGTGGAGAAGAAGAAGTTGCCTGGCAGCATTCTTGCTGATTGCATAGCATGGAAATGCAAGTCTCTGCCACTGCCCCCGCCTATGTCCCCTAGTTCCCACTCTTTTTTTTCAAGACAGGCAACCAAGTGTGGCAGAAGTAGCAGCAGGCATAAATGACTTGATGGCGAAGGAAATGAAATGCTGGAAGGCGACGACATTGACAATGGACAAGGGCCACAGCCAGAGTCAAAGCAGAAGCAGAAGCAGGAGACGAAGGTGTAGAAAATCAAGACATAGAGAGACACAGACAGAGACCTCTAAATATGGTTGGTGAAAACGAATAGGAAGGTGGCCCAAGACATGTTCAAGACATGGCCAAGAGCTTATGAAATGTGAACCTTTTATGGCCCCAGTAAATGATAAACTGTAGCCGAGAATGGAACCGCTACAAAAGAGACAAATGGGAGAAAAGCTAACAGGCTTATTGGCCCACAGTGCGTATATGTAATCCGAGCGCATGCACTGACACCGACCGCACTCCGACCCGTCCTCTGACCCCCCGAGCCGTCCAGCAATTAGCCAAAAGCTAAGCTCAGCAAAGCAGACGCCTCTCCGTGATTTTCTTGAAGGAAGCATAGACAGTGTTTACTTTTAAGGGTGGAGTGCAGGTACTGCAGAGAGAGAGAGAGGTGGTATAGGGCAAAGGCGGCTGATATCATCGTTTAAACTGTTTACCGTCTCGCCCTTTTCCGACCAAATAGTGTTGCGTGCTTGCGATTTATTAGTGGAACTTCCGTGCCAAGTGGAAGACTTTTTGGGTTGGTCTTTCTCCATTGCCTCCATCTATAACCATTTTTTAAAGGCACTGAACCTTCGATGCAGTTCCATCAAGACCAATGCTCTGCTATCTGAATTCTGAATACGATTTCAATCTGTGACCGATATGCAGGAGTAAGTATCGAAGTCGAGAGTACTATATAAATATGTATACTCGTAGATAAAACAAGATTCTTTGTGGCTTTACAAAGGAATAAAGAAATGAACCATAAAATCAACCGAAAAGGAAAATTACAACAAAGGTGTTTATACTGCAAAACTCTTAAATATATTTGTATCAATAAGTATTCTTTCCTTGATTAAGAGATTCTAAGTATTGGCGACAGAAAACAGTTTTGAGATAGTTCTTAGGAGTCCTATGAGCCCAAGACATGTCCTTAAATGTTGCTAAGTTTTCTCTTTTTCCTGTTTTTCTTGCCCGAACATTTCAGCAAAAGTGAACATTTCCTTTGGCTTCATTTGCCATTTATATCAATTTTCCGCAGTGGAAATTTATTTGCATCCTTAGCTCTATATCCCAGTTTGGACGGCGAGGCCCAACCCGTCAGGTTGGCCGAGCGGTCTAAGGCGCCAGATTTAAGCTCTGGTTCTCGAGAGAGAGCGTGGGTTCGAACCCCACATCTGACATGATTTGAATGTATTATTTTTCGTGTTTTTAGGTTTAATTTGTACTATTTTTCTTTGAATGATGTTCTTTATTTAATTTTAGGAATTTTAAATGGCAATCCACATGTGTTATATTTTGTGAATACTAATATTTAATACAATTGTATATAGATCAAATTTAAATAATTTTCACATAAAATATGCCTAGGAATTCTAACTATTCACTGGGAAACTCTAAATGCATTATTATTTTTATTTTGGAATTCTATTTCAAATGCTGCCAAGAAAAGGTCTAGTAAATAATTGGAAGTCATTCAGCTGCATTTCCACGCTAAGGACTTTCATTAAATAATTCTCTTGTGTAGATAACCCTCTTTGTAGACGACCAAATGAATTGGGTAAATAATAAAAATAACTCAGACAATTGCCACCTCCTTAACAGAGTCTTGAGATAAGATTATTATTGGTTTTTAATGAGTGCGACGACAATTAAGCCAAGTTAATTGAACCTACCAGTGCCAGGGTTGTGCAGCTCTTTGTTGCTGGTGTAGAAATCCATTTTGTGGGTTCAACTGCAGTCGCGCCTCTCAATAGGTTAATTGCAGGGCAATGCACTGAACTCAGAAGACTCTGAAGAACTGAACACGAGGGTGTGAAGCTACCCGCAAGAGGGTTGCTTCCCAATGTTTGGGATGGTCTGAATCTTTGCTGTAGATGTCCTTAGGAGTCCACCCCGTAGGCCTGACAATAACAACGCTTTTGCCAGGGGAATTGATTTTTTTTTGCCGCTTTTCACTATCGATTAAACACTTTCCACATGCAGCGCGCGACCGATACGCTTTGGGCACCTCTGGCCTCACATCTGTTGGATAATTTCTACTGCGATTATCCAAGACACAAAATACGTTTCACTTTTAATTCAATTTTCTATGCACTAATCGAATTTCGAATTTTCGCTGGAAAAGCATGTGTTGCTATGTTGATGGCTAATTCTGACCTACATTACGGTTTAAATGCACTGAAAGATGGAAAGCAGATGAGCCGCGAGGCGAGCAAACAATATGGAGGTATAGTCTGGCGCCCGTCTCTGCGTGCACTCGCGTGTATCTACGAAATCTGTTGCGATGCTGAACTTTTGACTTTTGTCCGTAGTTGCAGCTCTCGATGTATCTGTTATTGTGGTTGTTGTCGTTGTCGTTGTCGATGCTGTTGCCGTGCAGTTTTCACCCAGTAACCGAGTTCTCCGTTTCGGGGCACCCCGCCCCGGAAAATTATAGCCGAAGCGCAGTGGTAATGATGATGATGATGCCCTGGCGATGGCGACTCGTGGCACGTGGCGTGGTGACTGCAGTGAACGCGCGACATGCACTGATTCGGCTTGCGGATTCTGGACGGGCGACAGCGGCAGTCATCGTCATCTCGCCCTGACTGGCTCTCTAAACGGGGTTGCAGCTTTGTTTACTGCGCCGAATCCACAATTACCGAGGCATCGCCTCTCTATATGGGTTTTAGTGTGTGGGTGCCACAGTAATGCCTCCAGTTGCGTGCCCGGCACATGGTTTATCCAAACAATGGGCCCTCTTGCCTCACTCTTGCCACTTGCCTCAAGTGTGTGCCACCGAGTCACCAGGAAGCGCACTCACGCACAGTGAAGCTTCCTTCGCAGGGGATCGCATAACAACTTCCGGGATGGCTCTTCTCTTTCAAAGGTTTTGTTTCACTTCAATTGGCAAATTGAGTTATTCATACTTCGTCGAAGCAACAGCTGCTTGACATGCATTCAACAAGGGTGGTGGGCCACCCCTGTACAACACTGTACATGGGGTTACTGGTAAGCTTTAAGTTCTTTTGGGTGTTTAAAACAAGGTGATTTGAATGAGAACAACAAGAGATTAGCGATGCGATTGCTTTACAAGCAGATGCAATGGATAGCGGCATCATCACGCAAGCTTTTAAAAGCTTTCATAAGAAAGAGAGGGTGAGTGGCATCTGCTGAGGCAGTGGGTGATTGGTAGGTGGATGAGGTGAGTCAGAAAGGGAAAGAGCAGCCTCCCTGAACTGTGACGTACAGGACAGACATTTGCGTATGTCCAGAGCTGCGGCTAAGGGGAGGAAATAGCACCCATTGTCTGCCTAACAGCTGTCTGTGCAGAAACCGTAATCTCTTGATCAATACGACGCCACGGAACGAAAATGGATTATAAAAACGAAAGACGAGAGAAAATTTGCGATATCTGCCATTTCTTTCTCTTATGGCAAGCGGCTGCAGTGGGGTATAAATAAACGAATAGCAATGTAGGTATGTGCGTTTGTGTGATTGCAAATTTCTGGCATTAAAATTAACATAGAATACTTGACAAACGTGGGGTGCCTTGGTTCAAGACCCGGCCAGGACATGCCAATTATTTGGTTAATTTTTCTTCTTTCATCAATTCGTGATCTTTTTCTACTTTTACCCCCACAGCTAAAGCAAAAAGGCCTCGAATCAGTTAGTAATTAACGCATTTAGAATCAATTTTTACAGACGAATGCAAAGGAAATTTATTTTCATCCTAAATGCAAACAAAAATACACAGTACATAGCGCACACATGCAGAGCATAAAACACCCCTGACAGCATAACCAACCCGGGCATGAACGAAGCCGACGCTTATATAGCTCGTTTAGACAACGACGCCCGACGAGTCAGGTTGGCCGAGCGGTCTAAGGCGCCAGATTTAAGCTCTGGTTCTCGAGAGAGAGCGTGGGTTCGAACCCCACACCTGACAAAGTGAGGATATGTTTTATCTCTTTTTTGTCATATCCTTAAAGAGGATTCCTTAAGAAGTATCGCCGATTATATATTCAATCATATTCTACAGTCTATCCATTAAAATGATTCCTCAGTTTTAAAGCTTTCTGGCTGTAACTTTGCATATATCTTTCTTTTTATACCCGATACTCAAAATGAGTATTGGGGTATATTAGATTTGTGGTAAAAGTGGATGTGTGTAACGTCCAGAAGGAAGCGTTTCCGACCCCATAAAGTATATATATTCTTGATCAGCATCAATAGCCGAGTCGATTGAGCCATGTCTGTCTGTCTGTCCGTCCGTCCGTCCGTCCGTCCGTCCGTCTGTCCGTCCCTATTAGCGCCTAGTGCTCAAAGACTATAAGAGCTAGAGCAACGACATTTTGTATCCAGACTTCTTTAATATGTCACTGTTACAAGTATATTTCAAAACATCGCCCTGCCCACTTCCGCCCCCACAAAGGACGAAAATCTGTGGCATCCACAATTTTAAAGATACGAGAAAACCAAAAACGCAGAATCGTAGAGAATGATTTTATCTTCTAGACTGCAGAATCTGAATTGGATCGTAGCTTTATTATAGCCAGTATGAAGAAAACAATTTCATTTTTTCTCGCCCTGTCTCTCTCTAACACACACGTATCATAGCCGGCTTTGCATAGCGCAAAACATTAGCGCCTAGATCTCAGAGACTATAAGAGATAGAGCAACCAAATTTTGTATCTAGATTCCTATAATATCGGACCTTGACGAGTTTGTTTCAAAATTTCGCCCCACTCCCTTCCGCCCCCGCAAAGGACGAAAATCTGGAGCATCCACAGATCTCAGAGACTAAGAGACCTGACTGTCGAGCTCTCACTGCTACAAAACTATTTGTAATTTTTCACTGCAGAACTCACTGTTGATAGCTCACTGCTTCAAAATTTCGCCCCACCCCGTTCCGCAACCATAAACAACGAAAATCTGTGGCAACCACAATTTTGAAGATAGGAGATAGGAGAAAATTAAAAACGCACAATCATAGAGAATGGCCATATCTACCAGATTGCCGAATCTTGCCTAATCCGAATCAGATCGGATTATTATTATAGCTAAAAGTAACAAATAATTGGCAGTGGCTAAGCAGCGCCCGTCGACACGTTCTGGCTGATTTTCTGTCCCTCTCGCACGCACTCTTTGTCGTTTAATGTAGTCATACTGACTATGTATCGGGTATAAATGTAGAGTTGCGGTCGCAGCAGCAATTCACAACGTTCCCCCTCGTTTGTTTTAGTTTTGGCAATATATTAGTCGATCCGCTTATTATACTATACGTATATCATGTACCATATCCCTGCCATATAACCATTCGGTTCTTGCTTAGAAAGAAAGACAACTCAGGAAAATATCATATGATGTCGTATCAAAGATTTCCAAATTTCAACTGCACCCAAAAAGAGTAGGAAAATATACATAAATATGTACATATGTATGTAGTATATGGGAATTTATGTATGTACGTATATCTTTGTAATGAAAAACTGTTCTACCGTTGCGAGTAGCCGAGGTTCACCTTCCGGTCGGTCGGTCGTCTGGACAAAAGCCCCTCGAGCCCCAAGCGATAACCAAACACACAGTCCGGGGGCCGACAGGTGCCGTTGTGGTGTGTTTTTTCTGAATAATTAATAATCATGTTGTTCGTTATGGGCGTATTGTTTTGGGCCACAGCTTTGTTATGCATTCTGTTGCATTGCGCAACAGAAAATGAAAAACAGTTAAAGAAATGCACACAACGGTTAAGGGCAGCGGCCAGCACGGGGGCCTTACCTTTTGGGCTTAAAAAATGGAGGAAAAAAGGGGGCAAAAAATGAATCAATCACACACAATCGATTTGTTTGCGGCTCGAATTATTCAGTAGAGATGATCTCTTAAATTACTATATAGGGGCCTTTTCAAAATCAATTGAATTTTCAATTGAATTCATTTTAAAATACGAGTACAATATGAAATAATTGGGAGAAATTGGAAGAGAATATTTTGTGTGGGCTGACAGAATGCAAAGGACAGATTATTTTGCGATTTTATTGGGTATTTCAAAATTGATTTTCTATAGCCAAAGGCCCATCTTTGGTTGTTCAACGCCACTGTTTTCCCACTGTCTTTCCCGCACTTTGACCCATTTCTTGGGCCTTTGGGTCGCACATATTTTTGCCACTTCCCTGTATACAAAACAGGGCCAAAACAAAGAGAAGGAAACGAAGACACCGAAACAATTGCCATAATTTCATAACCAAGTCAAGTCGTCGCCTCGTACGAGTATGCCATTCTACCAACTGTGAAAAAATGGAAGAAAAAAAACAATTTGAATTGCTCGGAATATGAAACACAGCCCCAAACCCGAAACCATAAGACGAAGCAGTACCTCGGTAATAAAACCATGAAAATTGTGTAATAATTGCGACAATTTTCGTGGGTTACAGCCATGAAGAAGCCCAGCTATGAAGCGATGGGATCTGGTATTACATGGGAAAGAAGTCCACGAGCGAACCGTTAGCAAAGAAATGTTTCTTAGCATTTCATTGGAATTTGATTAACATTGTTATTGTTATGGACAAAAGGCGCTTGGAATTGTTTGGATCGTGCCAAAAAGAGAGCGCGACAAAAGCTTCATCTCTGGGTATCGTATCCGAAACCAGTTACGTTTTTCTGTCGATTCTGCAGTTCTTTGACCATATACGAGTACGAGTACTTATTCGCGGAGAGCGTTTCAATATCAAGTTCAACCAGTAGTCGGAGGAGCAGCAGGCAGCAGGGACGCGGCACTAACGGTGCGACAGGTTCAGATTCGTTTCGTTCGCGGTTGTGCAGCGCGCGGGGGCCCACAAGGCACCACGCCACACCACAACACAACGCACATTCGGATTCGATTCGGATGTTGCATGGATTTACAAGGCTGTGGCAGAAGAGCAGGCAGAGCAGCAAACCAGGCAACCAGTTCTACTTGTTTTGGTAGCAGATTTTGCAGCTGCCATTGGCCATCAAATGGGAGCACACAATGATGAGTCATTTTGGTACAACTAGCCCAGCCCTGGAGGAAGAGCAGAGCTATAGAGAAAACACAGAGAGAGGAAACGGTCGAAAAGGCAATTACACTTGCAACAATAGAAGCTGCAGCAGCTGTAAAATTTATGGCCCAAACGTCACAGGAACATGGTTTTCAGTTCAGTTCCGAGAGAGAGAGAGAGAGAGAAAGAGGGCCATAGAGAGCAAGGGGCCAGAGTTCACTGTACCGTAAAGCGTTGGCAAAGCAAAACGCTGAGCATGCGCAAAAGTCACAAGCCGAAACAAGTTTTTGTCGGAGCGTTTTGTTGTTTCAATCTTTTTGGCTTATTTCGGTTTTTGTTTAGTTACTTTTCATTTTCAGTTTTCATACTGTAATGCCCCAGAAATGCATAGTTAACTTACATACATATACACAATGCAACATCAGATCCGATCCCCCGATCGCGCCAGAGTTCAACGACTCCCCACGAATCGAATAAAGAGCGTAGAGCAAAGAGGGAAGAAATAAGAGGTAAATACCAAAGATTGTCGATAGTTAAACGTCGCGCAAGTGGAACCAATTAATGCAGCAGACAGCTAAGCAAAAACTCAACAAAAACCAAAAGAAAACTGAAAACAGAAAACTGAAAAAGCAGGAAAACTACCAAAATCACAATGGAAAAGCGGTGGAATTAACGCTCGGGAATTTCCTACGGTTCCGGGATCTCTCGTCTCGTCTACAGTTACAGGAGAGATGTGCAATTTAAATGCAAATGTAGAGAGGTCTACTGCCTTTTGTTCTAAGGGTAAGAATACCAGAATCACTTTGTTCCATTCGCTTATGGGAAGTTTGAACAATTTGAATAGAGTATCGTCATTTGTATCGGCTGATTCCGTTCCACTCGCTCATCGCTTCCTGTCCGTCAACCGTCAATCAACCACGAGTATTATATGACTTTATAGCCAAACTCTTGCTTTCAGTTGATTAATGATTTTGAATTTTAAAATTTGGTGATAATTAATTTAAATTTAAACATAAACCCAAAAGAGAAATGCTGATGATGGGCAAAAGGTGTTTTTTCGACTTTCTTTGTTTTGCAATACAACAAACATGGTTTCTTTTTCTGCTCAATAAATATCCATACACTCTACCATTACAAGAGTACTCAGAACGTTGACAACGAAATAAGTATACTCCTCGTAGTCGTCCAGTAATTTTGTTGTTGCAGGCCCCGACAAACAAATAATTGTACTGGGACGAAAGATAAGATTAAATATCAAATGGGGAAAACGATAACACACTCCCCGAACAAACAGCGACTGACAAAAGAGAGAGCAGAGTGAGTTTTTGGTGCTAAAGACAAAAGCCCCCAAAGCGTTGACCCAAAATAAACAGTACGAAAGGCAACAATATTATATACAATATTTTCCCATATTCTTTCCCCCATATGGGCTGATGCATACAGATGTCCCCCAAGTGCACTGTAACGACTTGCAGCCGTTAAAACATATGGAAAATCTGTGAACATGTGCTTGAGGAAATGAGTTATGATGCTCCCGTCACACAAATCCATCAACGTCTGGGAGAATGGCAATGGTCATAGGACTGTGCTGTGCGACTGAGACTACTAGTATTTTATTCATTTCAGTCTTTGGAAGATTTTTGCTTAAGGGAACAGTCTTCTTAACGGATAAAGTTAGCTTCAAATTACTGAAGTGGTGGGAATGGAATGGTGTTAATGGTGTCCTCCCAATAGGTCTTACACGCCCATACCACTAGTAAGCCATTCGATGCAAATGACACCGCCACACGTGATTGTGGTATTTTAACTCTGTAAGATCCATTCTTCCAAGTTCCCTTAAAACCGACGCCAGGGCTTCCATAATCTTTATTCAACCTAAGGCCCAATTCTAGACCCTTCTGCGATGACGCAATGCTTTGGTTTGAATCACCATTGCAGTTCGTAATCCAAGTCTTATCATGACATGTATTTCCAACAGGAAACTGAAACGTTAGCCAACCCATTTGATGGAAATTTGGTGGAAGCACGTGTGGCATTTGCATTTGAAACAAACAATAAACAGAAGAAACATAAAGTTTTTATCAGGGAAATCGAGCTGGAGCAAAATACATCTTGAATTATGCTAATCGTCAATCAAAACAAAGGCTGCAATTAAACCACACACCTTCGGGGTCTCCGACTCCAACTTCCACTCTGACTTTCACCCAACAACCGGCAACGCAACAATCGTCAGTCGTATGTTTAGTGTTTCACTTTTGGTATTATATGCAAATGGATCTAGTGCCGCAGTCTCGAGCATTTCTTTTTTCAGATCTCTCGCTGAGTGCGTAGAGCGGAGTAAGGAGTGCGGAATGGCCTCCTCTTCAAAGTGGGCTTACACATTTCGCGAAGGGATCTGTTCGACCAACTCTTTTGTTTCGGGGGCTGTTCGAAGGGAGCAAGCAGCTGTCCGCCGGTGACACAATGGACAACAGGAGAGGAGAGGTGATCAGAGGATCGTGATCAGAGGTTCCTGTCAGCTGTATGGTGCGGTGTGGCGCGCGCGTGTTGAGTCTTGTTTCGGCAACGAGGGCGGGTGGTCGGAACAGAGGGGAGGGGGCAGGGGTTTGGTCAGGGGTTTGAGTGACAGCAACAATAGCGACAACAACAAAGCAAATGCAACCTTTGCGCTGGTATATAGAGAGGGAACGTAAACACAGATACAAACAAGTCGACACTTGAATGCCCTGCAAAAGAGCCAAAGATTAGGGAGTTAATTCAGAATAAGGTATCGATTGGGGGTCAATCAGAGTGATCTGAATGTCATCTTTACGTTTTTAAGACGTTTTCCTCGACAAAAACTTCTGACAAGTTTCATTATTTGACGTTTGAACAAGATAGTCTGCCCACTAAACGTCCCCTATAGAAGTTTGAATATGGTAGGTACTTGTTCGGAACTAATATAAGTGGTCTGTGTTATACCTTGACCCTCGATTAGAGTCTTAACAATAGGTATACCTTCCCTTTAATGTGATATACCCTCTCGCGGCGAAAGGGTATTGTCGAACTCGTTTAATTGGCTTTAAAATGCTCAGAATCGGATGGGCACGTTTCGCCTAAGAACGGAGTGGACATGGACACGCATGCGCCGCAGCCTGAAGGAGCGACGACGACGCCATGACGCCGTTTCGATGATTTCCAAGGAACATAAATAAACGAAATGTGTCTCGTATGGAATGGTGTGGTGATGGTGGGACGCCCGATGTTTGGTGCTTGGTGCTTGGGGAGAATGACACTTGTGTCGTCTCCTCTGCTCCGCTGGAAGACACAAATCTATCTTGGGGTATGCTTTGAAGACAAACAAACGTTGACATGCCCTCGACTCTTTCTATAAATAGAACCATTTCTCTGTGTGTGTCTGTAGGGGTGCGGGACAGCTGAGGGAAATGGTGGTGGATTGCTTTGAGGGGGTGACAGAGAGGGAGAGAGGTTGCGACTGCGCCCCTCTTCGCTCGTGCAATTGGATTCATGGTCACGTTCACGAAACCCGTGCGACTTCCGTCTTTGCTTATCGATTGCCTGGCTGCACCCTAGTTATAGTAAAGTAAACCCATTTTACGGAAAACAAACAAATCCGCTATAAATCCAAGTCGACTGTAGGCAAACAAGAAGAGGGACACAGGTGTTGGGTACGGTACTTACATTTGATTTCTTCCAGAGGCAAGAACCTTAGTCAGAGACGCCGCCGCACGCACACATTTAGAACCGACGAACGGGCGGAGGAGGAACAAATTGCTTTGATCTCTTCTCTAAATTTGGGTCCATGAAACAACAAAAGCGCAGTTTTAAAATTTTGAATTTCAAAACAACGTTTTTCCAAAAACGTTTTTATGTTAAAATGTTGAAGTATTTAAACTGAAAAGGTTGTTTTTTTTTGTTCACTGTTTTGGATTTGACAACTCCGACTCCCGTCCGAACGTAAGTGTCCCGCGAAATTGTAACAAATAAATGACGATGTTAGGACCGGCGACACCAACCGCGCAGTTTTAAAAGTTGATTGAATATTAATATATATAATATATAATAACTTTTTTTTTTATTATATAAATATTTCGTGGAATATATCAGCGGACTTTTCTGAATTCAAAACAAACCCGAAACTCCGAACACTACTTTTCTGTTGTTCGCGGGTTCCGCGCGGTTCATTCAATTTGGGGTTAGTAACCTAGCAGTGTGACCGCGGATTTATCGTTAAAATATACCGTCCGACCCTCAGAAATATACCAAAATATACCGTCTTATTTTAAAAATATACCGTAAATATACTGACGAATTCAAGTTCTATTATACATATTTCTTGATTTTGATATTCCGTGGAATATTACTAGCTATCTAGATCTTTTAGCCCTGCCCAAAAAATTTTATCAAATTAATGAACCTATTTTCTAATTGACTGGTTTATTTTAAACACTTGCTTTTCTTGCATTTTACGTAAAAAGAGGTTTTAGCGAAAATGGTAAAAAAAAAAAAAACAGTGGCAACGTAACTGAATGTTGCCAGCAACATAGGACTTAAGAAAATATAAGTGGTTACTTACGTTAACATGTTGCTGCACCAACATTCCCATCACGAAATAGAGAAAAAATCCCAACAAAAAGGAGCAAGAGGGACCTAACGGCCCTACCACTTTACTCAGTTTTTCCGCTCAAATATATATTTTGAACATGTTAAACTGTAAAACTCCTGTTGAATGATCGATTAAAGACACAAACATGAAATTTAAGAGGAAAACCATATCGCATGTGGTCCACTTATTATTTTTTATTAGTGTGATTTGAGAGGGATTTTTATTTTAAAATAAATTAACGGCGAGCAAATTTTAACGCAAATTGGAATGTTAGCATATCAGGTACAGCAGCAATTTGGGGCGGAAGGCCGTTTTCAAATACGACCGCCTTCAAATATTGCTAGGGGCTTAAAAGTGTTGTTCCGCAACAAAAGCGTGCTGCTGAGGAAAAAAGGTATGGACAACAGGCAAAACTTCCAAGAAAAAAAACACGCATGCAAGTAAAGTCCACCCCAATTCCTAACATACCGTTTTAGCTATGTTAGGCTTTCCGAACAATCGCGACATATTGCTGATTAAACACGGTAAGGTGAGGTTCATAAGAGCCTTGGAATGTTGCTGGGCTATTTTTCCCCATTAACCATACCTTTCCATAGTTCACCATAGTTCGAGAGAGTTTTGTGGTCGAAGAGAGAGAGTAAAGTTCATGTTGCTGAAAATCCAACTCATGTTCTTAAGGCACCTAAAAATGTTGCTGAAAAGGTGTAGGCACCTAAGTAGGTGGTGTCTTAGGGATGATAGTTATGCCGATAGCATCGACAGCCAGCTCGATACATTATACGAAAATAGGGCTGCCAGCTTGTTGGAATAAGCTACCTGGGGATGATAGTGCTGCCAATAGCTCGATATTTTCTGCCGCGGGCTGCATGTGGCCTTTGAATTTAAAATTAAATTAACGTATCACGTCGTGCCACCCCGTCCTTGACTATATGCTGCAACAGCTATAGGAAAACGAACGGCCCACAGCGGTTACGGAAGGCGAGTATTATGGCGACCTGGAGTCGGCTTTCGTGGACATAAGAAAGACAATATCCCAGAAGAATAAATCGAGAGTTTTTCAAACAACAAATTAATTCTAGCTGCAGAATTTTGAAGAACGAGTAAATAATTCCTGAACAGACCACAAGAAGAATTGCAAGCAACCTGTCTTGATTGCTGTGACTTACTTCTCATCTACAGACCTCCGATAAATTTCTGGCCATGAAAGCAACTATTTGTTTAGTATTTCATTATGTACATATGTATATGTATACCTGGCTGGCTAGGCGAGTATTGGTTAGAATTGGACGGATCATATAACGCTTGCATTTCTCATTAATTTATTTGCTTCAATCGATACTGTATAACTGCAGCAGGTTGAGCAGCAGTAAAGGGGGAACGAGGGGGAACTCAGCTGAGCCTTAGTTTTCATGGGAATCGCCCAATCCCACCTGCAGAATTTATTTGAAATTTTTACTATAAAAGGCAGTCTCAGCCATAGGCCCATTCATTAAGTTAGAGAGAAGTTAGCGCTGTTGTCTGGCCTGTCCTTAATCATGGATATCGTGAAGCAGATCTTCGTCCTTATTCTGGTCGTCTCCAGCGTGAATAATCTGGCTTTTTACGCTGACGTTTAAAATAGAAAGATATAGAAATGAAACGCAAACGTATATATGTATAATCCTTGGATACTGGGAATATATCTGTGCTCGTTGGGTTTAAAAAAGAGGATGAACCGCCTTTGTGGAATGTATGAGTAGCTCTGAGGCGCAGATCCTCTGGGGGCTGAAGTGTTCATTCCTCACTACCCTGCAGATCGATATCCAGATCCATATTTCAATTATGTACATACATACATATATGAGTGATCTTTAGTGGGATCTTTATTGGCTGGAATGCAAAATAAATACATATTCAATTACAATATGGCGTATAGCATGGTTATATAGCATGTAATAAATCTCGAAATGGATGGGGTACACAGAAATTCGAAAAGCGCTGAGATGATGCTCGGCCCGCAGAGCTATATGTATTCTGATCGATGTCTGTAGGTTGTCTGTCGATGACTTTTTCCCTGTTCTGATCTGGTCAATGGAAATCAATAAAAGTGAGTCCATAAGAAAGCTCAGTTCTCTTTCGACGGAGTCATTGACAAGTTTTCCATTTCAGATCGCAAAGATTCGGTGCAATGAACTGTTTTCCAAACTGGCCGAAGCTCGGTTTGAGACCATCGAGCTGACCTCCGGCAATGCTGAGATGGGCTACAATTGGGCCCTTGTTCGGCAGCTCCATGCCAGAAACCTTTTGAACATGATTAAGGAATCGGAATCGACCTGTAGATTCATGCATGCACTGGCTTTGAAAGTTCTTTAAGGGGCGTTGACCTGCGGAACCGACGATCAGACCATCCTTCTCCATTTGAAGCTCTTGGAGAGTGTCGATTTTAAGCCGACGAAACTGGAAACGGAAGAAAAAGTAGTCCCGGAGATACAGACCTTATTTATACACCTATTATTCGAAAACAGTACAATGCTTTTATTGCGATCGAAAAAGTGCACGTACCTCAATTTCAGATCCAAAATGTATTTCAAATCTGAACAGTACTATCTATATGTATCATAAAATTCCCATAGAACCCATACCCATGTGCCAGGGTATCAAACAATTCGAAGCACGAAGCTAGCATTTCTTCACTGATTTCTGATCACATTAAATAAAGGAGAAAGGCAAGTTTCCACACTTTATCGTACGATTTTCCGCCTCTGATTTGGGAATATGTATCTTTTGAATGGGTCTGCGTTATGCTTATTAATTGAGTCTAATTGAGCGAAGTTCTCTGGTGTTGGGGGCTCTGAGATCGTACGACCCGCTTAATTGTCTCCGCCAACAGCAGCCCGCATCAATTGAGCGGGGAAACAGAGAGAGAGGGAGAGAAAAAGAAAGAAAGATACTTACGATCGCCTGATTGATGAAAGTCCACACTCAAAACGCAAACCTATTCGAATTTCCATTACCTGGCTTATGTTCTCAGCTGCATGTCCCTTTAACTGTAATATTACTACCAACAAACAACAAATTCTATTAGGGGCTGATGGCTGGCTTTGTGTCTCTGTCACTCTGTGCGCCTAATGGGTGCCATGGTTCTGCCCTCTCCCTTTCTCTGAATGTGAAACCAGTAAGTAACCGGAAAGCCAGAGGGTCACAAGAAGAGAGCAGCAAACAAAGAAGAGAGAGTGCGCAAGGCAGAGAGAGCGAATGAGCGTGCAGGCAGCGGTAACATTCATCAAATTTCTTTAGTGTTTGTATACCCTTAAAGACAGGGTATTATAGAATTTGGTCCGATGTTGGTAACGTACAGAGGGTCTTCGGGCCCAGGGTACATATGTATATATATACATATGTATGTATGTATCAATGCCATTTTGCAGTCTTTTTGTTGAATACTTAGGCATTTTCGTAATCGGTTGGAACGACTTACTAAATCATATATGTAGCTCTCATGAAAAAATTCGATAAAAAAACAAGATGTTGTAAGAAAAAGTGTAATGTTTTTGAAATGATATAAAACGCACTTGCATTTAAGGGAATATAACCTAAAATGAATATAAATTGTATCATTAAGAGAGAGGGCATTAAAAGATTCGGCGCTCGGAGTAGCCGTCCATTATGGAGGAGGTTTTTTGTTGTTGTCAGCATATAAACATATCTGAGGGCCAGAGAGCTACGTATGTATGATGGTGTTTGTTGGCCATGTTTCTCTATGTCTCTTTATATACTCGTCCAATATGTCTCTCCAACGTCTCTGCAGTTGCAGCCCCGGATTCGCAGTTCATTTCTTTTCCGTTTGCCAAAGGTGACGCACCGGTCGCGGCGTTTGATGAAATATTGTATAGGAGTAAGATAGCGTCGGTTTATTGTCTTTCTGTTCGGTTCCCTTTTGGTTTTGTGGTTCCGTTTCGGCTTCCTCTTTGCGCTCCATCGTTGTTCGTTGTTGGCTTGTATTGTTTCAGAGCAACACGTGTTAGGCAATAATTGCTGTTAAAGAGAATTCTACGCTATCTGCTGGTCGGTGCGTCGTCTTGTCGTTCTTGTGTTGCCAACGCTCTCCAAAGTCCGAGAACGCCGCCGGAGCAAAGTACACGTCACCGTCATAGCAGCGCTGGATAAGCAGCGCGGTCCTCTCGCTTGGGGATTTCTGCTGAGCGCCAAAAAACATCACGCGACAGCACGCTAAAAAGCGAGACCGAATCTAGCGGCCCCATCAGTGTGAATCATAGCCCCGTCGACCGCCGACGGGACACAACAGCTGCTTCGCTCCGCTCCGCTCGCATCGAATCGAATCCGCGAGTCCGCCATGGGGTACGACGAGGCTATCATCAAGTTGGGCGACTTTGGGCGCTACCAGAAGATCATCTACTTCCTCATCTGCCTCACGTCCATTCCGGTGGCCTTCCATAAGCTGGCTGGCGTCTTTCTCCTGGCAAAGCCCGACTTCCGCTGCGCCCTGCCCTTCGAGGACGATTCACCGGGCAATGGCTCCCAATACGAGCTGCCGCACCACCTGTGGAACATCTCCTATCCCCCCGGCAAGGTGTGTGAGTATTACGATGTGACGTACAGCGAGGGGTACCTGAACGGGAGCCTGGTCAGGACCACGAACGACACTCGGAGCTGCGACCGATATGTGTACGACCAGAGCAAGTACCTCAACAGCGCCGTGACCGAGTGGAATCTCGTCTGCGGACGCGGCTTCATGGCTGCCACCAGTGACTCCCTCTTCATGCTGGGCGTCCTCGTGGGCAGCATCATCTTTGGCCAGCTGAGCGACAAGTACGGACGAAAGCCGATCCTCTTCGCCTCGCTTGTTATCCAGGTGGTGTTTGGAGTCCTGGCCGGATTGGCACCGGAATACTTTACCTACACCATGGCTCGGGTGATTGTGGGTGCCACCACATCGGGCGTGTTCCTTGTGGCCTATGTGATTGCGATGGAGATGGTGGGTCCTGCCAAGCGCCTAATCGCAGGAATCTTTGTGATGATGTTCTTCTCCGTGGGCTTCATGCTGACGGCGGCCTTTGCCTACTTCATCCACGACTGGCGCTGGCTGCAGATTGCCCTCACGCTCCCAGGACTCATATTCATGTGCTACTATTGGATCATTCCGGAGTCCGCCCGCTGGCTGCTTTCAAAGGGCCGCAAGGAGTGCGCCATCGCCAATATGCAGAAGGCAGCGCGATTCAATCGTGTGGACATCACGAACGAGGCTTTGAGTGCGCTCCTGGACGAGGGCGAGGGTTCGGCGGACAAGCAGAAGGAGCTGGATCAGGTCAAGGAGAAGGAGCCGCTGCCGTCCGTGTGGGATCTGTTCTCCTACCCCAATCTGCGCCGTAAGACGCTGCTCATCTTCCTCGACTGGCTGGTGACCAGCGGCGTCTACTATGGTCTCTCGTGGAACACGAACAACCTTGGCGGGAATGTGCTACTCAACTTTGTCATCTCTGGCGCCGTCGAGATCCCAGCCTACATTTTCCTGTTGCTCACGCTCAACAGGTGGGGCAGGCGCTCCATCCTCTGCGGCTGCCTGGTGGTGGCGGGACTCAGCCTGTTGCTCACCGTCGTCATTCCCCAGGAGCGGAATGGCCTCATTGTCACATGCGCAATGGTGGGCAAGCTGGCCATCACCGCATCCTACGGCACTGTGTACATCTTCTCTGCGGAGCAGTTCCCCACGGTGGTGCGAAATGTGGCCTTGGGCGCCGCCTCGATGGTAGCTCGGATTGGCGGAATGTTGGCCCCCTACCTCACCTTCCTGGCCAGCGTCTGGCGACCCCTGCCGCTGCTCATCTGTGGCGTGCTCTCTCTGGCAGCCGGCCTGCTCTCTCTGCTGCTGCCCGAGACCCACAACAAGCCGATGCTGGAGACGATTGCCGATGGAGAGCGTTTCGGCAAGAAGACCAAGGAAGACGTCTACTTGGAGGCGGGCCGCGAGCTGCGAGAGACGCTGGAGACGCAGCCCCTCAATGGATCGCTGGAGAATGGCCACAAGGTCTAGGAGTACTTTGACGTCTAGCATTTTTCTATAGTAGAAGAAGAATAGAGCAAGTATTATATCATTTCAGAAATCTCACACGCAAACCAAAACAGAAAACAGAAAAAAAATACGAATGAAAGTATAGGACCAAATAGATAATTTTCTATGATAGCATTTAGCCAGGGAGCAGCGGTCTAGGGGGGGTTGATTCCATGGGTTAAGGGTGGTTCAGCAGGGAACTCTCCTCCTCATATGCCGCTGTGTAATTTATGCCTAATATAAGTATACCTACATTTCCATGTACTTCGTGAAATCGATTTTGAAATAATACTGTCGTACTTTTCCTATAGCAATACCAAACATGAAATCGTATTTCTTGAACATTTTTGACCCCATAAACCCGGATGGACCTGACCGGAATACTCAAATTATGGTATGTCACGTGTTTCCGCTGTGTTTATTTTCGAAACAGGTTTCTTATCAGCCGCCAAAACACGAGACTGATATTAAAAGAAAAGACCCGAATAGAATATTTAATCACGAGAGTGCTAGGTGCTAGACTACACCGGGAGAAATCGTACTGCTCTGGCCTCGCCACAAGTTTACGCCTTACTCAATATAAACTACATATGTAGATCTCTCTAAGTGCTTTGCACTTGATCTAATTACGAGATGCCGCTCTATAGGGGTTGGGTATGGGTATGTGTCGTCTATTTATGGCTGTTTCGATAGTTGAAAGTCAAACGGAAATCTAAGAGCAGCTAATCGAAAGAGTGAATCTAAGAGAACTACGAACATATCATAAGAAGAGCATTAATACTATAGAGAAATGTATGAGCAAACATATATGTACATAAATACTATATCAGATACGTGAATGGGAAGCAGAAGGAGAACATTGTATAAATTGATTTGTTTGCTTGCAGAATGTTTGGAATTCTGAATCAGGCATTTTTCATGTTGTGTCTCTCTTCATTTAAGTGCCCAACAAACATCATACGATACTATACTGGAATGCAGCTGCCTTTTCCCTCTCTCCCTACCATCCCTGTGTGGCATCCCTCTGCTGAAATCTCAGTTGAATTTTCAATTTCTTTGACGGATCATTTATCAATCGAATTTCTCACAGGGTTGGTGATTGCTCGCCGAGCGGGAGAGTCGCTGCGCTCGCAGACCCGCACTGATAGTCGTAGAGCCGATTTTGGGTGCTTCAGAACCTTTAGCAGCTCTTTGCTTTTAGTCTCTGACTGAAGCAGCTGGCGAGCGGTTGATCGAGCGCTGCGCGCATCCCACATCGGCACCGCCATCTCGATTCGGTGACATCGTTTTCAGAGTGTTTTTCAGAGGCTGGGGCTATAACTGCAGCCAGATCTTAGCTTCATTTGTGTGACAAGTGCTCAACTAGATTGTTTTGTTGCACAATCAAAACGGGTTCAAGCGGGTGCAGCCGCCGTATACGCAACGCAAACCTAGAAAAAGTTGCGCATACGTCACGGCGTCACATTGGATGGCGCGACCATTGAACCACGCCACTCCGCACCACGCCAATCGTACGACACTCAAGCACTTCATAGCCACTAACGTGGCCCAGACATAATCAGCATGGGGTACGACGACGTCATTACGCACCTGGGCGAATTCGGTCGCTACCAGAAACGGATTTACTATCTGCTCTGTCTGCCGGCCATCGTCTGTGCCTTCCACAAGCTTGCAGGGGTCTTCCTCTTGGCCAAGCCCGACTTCCGCTGCCAACTGCCACACGAGAATGCGGCCACAGCGCAGTTCTCGTCGCTGCCGCATGAAAAATGGTTGCTGGCTTATCCCCTGGACAGTGTGACCGGCAAGGCCTCGACGTGCGAGTACTACGATGTGACCTACAGCGCGGACTACCTCAATGGCAGCGAACCCTTTACACAGAACGGAACCGTGGCCTGCTCCGCGGGCTTCCTCTACGACCAGAGCAAGTACCTCAACAGCGCCGTCACCGAATGGGACATGGTGTGCAACAGGAGCCTTTTGAGCGCCACCAGCGATTCGCTCTTCATGCTGGGCGTCCTCCTGGGCAGCTTTATTTTTGGCCAGATGTCGGACAAGCTGGGACGCAAGCCCACCTTCTTCGCCTCGCTGATCCTCCAGCTGATCTTCGGTGTGCTAGCTGCCGTGGCACCTGAGTACTTTAGCTATACGATCTCCCGCATGATAGTGGGCGCCACCACGTCGGGCGTCTTCCTGGTGGCATACGTGATCGCCCTGGAGATGGTTGGATCCTCGTACCGCCTCTTTGCCGGCGTCGCCATGCAGATGTTCTTCTCCGTGGGCTTCATGCTGACGGCGGCCTTTGCCTACTTCATCCACGACTGGCGCTGGCTGCAGATCGCCCTGACACTGCCGGGACTCCTCTTCGTCTGCTACTACTGGATCATACCGGAGTCCGCCCGCTGGCTGCTGCTCAAGGGGCGCAAGGACGAGGCCTTCGTGATCATTGAGAAGGCTGCCAAGGAGAACAGGGTGGAGATTCCAAGCGAGATCTACGAGCAGCTTGTGGAGGAGGTGGCCGAAAAGAAGAAACAGGACGAGCTCACCGCCTCCCAGCCGGCGGCCACAGTGTTCGACCTCCTGCGGCATCCGAATCTGCGGCGCAAGACGCTGCTCATCTTCTTCGATTGGTTCGTCAACAGCGGCGTCTACTATGGGCTGTCGTGGAACACCAACAACCTGGGGGGCAACCAGCTGCTCAATTTCATGATCTCTGGCGCCGTCGAGATTCCCGCCTATATCTTGCTCCTCTGCACGCTCAACCGCTGGGGCCGGAGATCCATCTTGTGCGGCACCATGCTGATCGCTGGAGTAAGCCTTCTTCTGACCATCGCCGTGCCCAGCGGCAAGACCTGGATGATCGTTGCCTGTGCGATGATCGGGAAGCTAGCCATCACTGCCTCTTACGGCACCATCTACATATTTTCGGCGGAGCAGTTCCCCACAGTCGTGCGGAATGTGGGTCTTGGCGCCTCCTCCATGGTGGCCCGTATGGGCGGCATACTGGCACCGTATCTAAAGCTTCTTGGCGAGATCTGGCAGCCCCTACCGTTGATCATCTGTGGGGCACTCTCCCTGACAGCTGGACTACTTTCGCTGCTGCTGCCCGAGACGCTCAACAAACCCATGCCGGAGACCATCGAAGATGGCGAGAACTTTGGCAAGAAGCAGGAGCCGGCGATCAGGGCAGAAGGGGGCTCCAACCAAGAGCTAAAGGGGATGCTCAATCAAAGCTAAGTGGAGGAGGTGCAACGGAATCAATCACCAATGGCCTCGGCATCGGGCGTCGGGCTCAATTGAGCCTCGCATCTGGAAGTTTCAACGAATTTATGCATTCTTCGCTTTGTCCATTCCATTGAAAAGTATTTTCGAATTCATGCAATAACTCATGCGACACATCACATTTCACTTGCACGACTTTTGTTTCGTTTTACAAGCAGATTAAATTATACTAACAACAATGTAGGTGCAACGTTTATTCTCTACGAGTTCTCTGGGTTCTGTTCTGGTTCTGGTTCTGGGTATAAAATAATAACTGCGACTCGCGCTGAAGGTTCGCTCGAATCAACGAACTTTATGGCGAACTTTGTTGAAGAATCACTTCTCGGGCCGGGCCGGGCCGGGCGATAAGTACACGTACATGAAAATATGTCTAAACGGTCGTTGACGTCCACTGATAACAGGCAATCGCATCGAGTGCAAGCCCCGATTGCATTTAGAATATGGGACCAAATCTCATTCTTCCGTACATTATTATACCTAATAATTTTTCATGCATATATCACTCGCGTAGATAAAACGTATTATTGTCAAATGTGTCATTGATAAGCAAAAGTCGGCAAGTCCTATAGCAACAGGTTCTGGCAGTGTCAGGTGCGTAGAATCCATTCAATTCTTCGAGTATAATAGTATTATATCAAATGACTTGCACATCTATTGTTTATCCAAGTGTTTGAAAGTTCAACGAACTAGAACAAACTACTTCTCCCCTAGGATGTGCATATATCAACTGGCTATTGGCATCGGCATTCCTTTCCCAGAACACGTCATTACTCTACTACGTATATGTTGATCTTTATTGTTTGACTTGGCATTTGCATTCGAGGCGTGATAAAGCGAAATTATGACATGCGGAGTACGATAAATGCGGTCAGTTTGTCTTTCTGATAAAAAGGATTAGGATATGCAGCATCAAAGATTCCATTATACACGTTGGGGATGTTGACAAATTGGAGTAGGAACCATCTTTGTTACACATATTATAGATAAAATATTGATTTTAAAACAGCCCCCAAAAAGTGGGTCGCAGAATCTGAAAACGAACCAAAGATTTTTCTTTTGAGGATGGATCCCAGTATCTTGGATATGCAGCACAAAGATATTAAAATGGTCTGCAAAAACCACTTTTGTTACAGTTTTATCGAAAAATGACCCCAAAAGACAGACAAGCCCATTCTTATAAATATACGTAAAATGTCAAAATTGTATTCATTGCAATTATTTCAATTATTTAACGGGCAGAGAGATAGAGGAGGTAGGAGTAAGGAGGAGGTAGGAGGTAGGAACTAGGAAGAAGGAACAGAAACCGAAACGCAGAGAATATTTGGGCAAGAGCTCAAAGGGCTTTAAAATGCACTGCTCTGCAGCATCATCGGGGCAAACGACGAGAATCGAAGAGGATGGTGAATGGATGGTTGTGGTTGGGGAAGGTCTCGCCCTTCCCAGAGCAGCCAGCTGTTGATTGTGCGAGTGTGAGTGCGAGATTGCTTGAGAGACGATGAGGTAATGCTCTCTCTTTGCAGGCAATGGAGTGGCGTCCTGGTGGCTCTCACAGATTAAGGGCGCCTGGACGACGATGATGTCACATATCATAACCTCCGTGGAATTAAATCACGATGGCGAGCTGCTGGCCACCGGCGACAAAGGCGGCCGCGTCCGTCGTCATCTTTCAGGGAAGTGGATCGAAGAATTTGAAAGAAAGAGAAAGGATGTCACTATTTTCTGTTAAATGGAAACAGAGTTTAGTGATCTCCGAGAAAGTTTTCACTTATCAAATAAAATATGACAAAAAAACATGTCTTCTGTCTGCTGTAGGGCCTAGGAACGAGGGGGGTGAGCAATGGATCAACATCTACCGTTCGGTACCGAACAGCCAGAACTAGATGTTGTCATTGTCGGGTCGGGACTGTCGGCCCTGACATCGGCCGTGAAGTTACTGGCCAAGGAGACCACACTCCACATCCGGATCCTAGACGAGAACAGCAGACCCGGCGGGCAGCTGGCGCAAAATGGTATCCGCTTTGTCGATGAGGAGCAACACGATATGCTGAACTTTATGCACGACATGCAGTTGAGCCCTCAACACAGACACAATGAAAATTCGGAGCTGCGACGCTGTTGGGATCTGGATCGGGGTCCAACAGCACAGCCGGCGAAGTTCGAGCTGTGTCGATACATCCAAATGTTGGACCTACGGATGAGCAGGTTTCGCTCAAAGCGGTTCAAGTGGGTGTTAAGGACATGTTTGAATTAATATTGATCCCGCACTAACTCCCATGTTCCTTTCAGACTGCGGAGACGTATGCCCAGTATGGAGTATCATATAACTCAAAACTTGTTCTTCAGTAAGTCGCGCAACTTTATGAGGAATTTGGTAGAGCTGATCTGCGGCGTCCATGCCAGAGAAGTGGACTACGATATCTTCATGTCTGTGTGCAGCTCTTGCGGTGGTCTGGCCGTACTCATGGACTTGTGAGCGGAAACGGAACCCACACTGATCCACTCCAGAACTAACATTCCCTATTTCCTTTCATAGCTACTTTAACTTTCCGAACACCTTCTTGGAGCTCTCCACCCAGCAGCTGATTGAGAGCATTCTGGAGAAGATCGAGTACATAACGATCAGCCAGAATGTTCAGGTCGTCAAAGTGCAGCACTTTAAGGACTATGTGGAGTTGACAGACGCCCAGGGCGAGAAGTACACCGCCCAGGCCGTCATCCTGGCCATTCCATGGAACAAAGTGCAGCAGCTGGAGTTCGAGCCACCGATACCAAAGATTTCTGTCCACCGCCCAAAGCGAAACTCAAGTCCAGTCGCCTGATCACCCAGTTCTCATTGAGCTACAAAAAATGCCATTGGGCGGAGGCGGGCTTCTCGGGGAACTTTCTCAGCTCGAAGCCTCTGGTGTGTGGCCACGAATGCCGCCAGGCGACGTACTGCGGCTACATGGTGCACTCTCCGGAGGAGGAGGGCAGTGTGCAGAAGATTGTCCTGGATCTTCTCTCCTCCCAGTTCGGTGCTGAGATGCGGCAGCCACTGCAGTACCAGCAGAGCACCGCCGAATTGAGCATGGTACGGCACAAGCCCCTGGTGACGCCCTGGCATCGGGTCATTTGGTCCAGCTCTTCGACGGTGGGCACCAACTATCGCAACCTCATGGGTGGTGCCGTCCAGAGTGGTGTTCGGGCTGCTGTCAATGCCCTGTATGTGGTGCGGCCGCAGGTCGTTAGCTGGAAGGATCTGCTCGAAGTGCGGGAAGCGAACCCCTACGAAAGGGGCAGCCCCCCCAGCCGTTTCAGCGGCCTGCTCAGCCGTCTCAACCTCTATAATGTCACCTTCTACAGCTTTTTTTTTCTGGGCCTCATCTGGCTGCTTAAAATAGGCTACTGTCACTCCAACCTCTCCTCCTAGATGTGAAATTAAAGTATCTACATGGCCTGTGAATGTGTGTGAGTGTATCTGTGTAAAGTGTGTCCCCAAGGGGCCTAAAGTCTGAGCCCTGCCCAGCCTCCTCAATGTGCTCATTGAATTTAGTCGTTTAGCAGCGGTTAGATTTGCACAATTCCCCTCGATTCAGCTCGCTTTCGTTTCTTGGGCAATCTTCCACTTAAGCTTCGCCAACGCTCTCTTTATTACAATATAAATATGAATTATAGTCCCTCTGTGGGAGGAGCGGAGGTAATGCATTCTTAAAGCGAATTATCTACCATCGGACTCCATTAAGCACACTTAAGTAATTCAGCAATATATATTTCTATTATTGTAAAGGTAACAACCCATAGATCAGCATAAATTCTTGAGATTTATGTAAATGTGATGAGTTTTATTAGATTAGCACTCGTCTGGGTGATTATTTTATGGCCTGTTGGGGTTTTGAGAGTGAAAGCATGGGCATGGCTGGGTATACATACGTATAGTTTCGACAGATCCAATGGATACTAGTCGATGAATATTGAATAAAAACCTGCACGAGTATCCCCACAACAATGCATTCCAAAATCAAAATCAAAATCAAGGTAATCACTAGCTCCAGCCCCAGCCAGACAATCGAATTGTCTATGGAGGCACGCCCATGTGCATCCGATCCCACATGCGAACGGGCTATCAACATAAAAAGCTCTAATTACGGCCACTCAACCGCTGCAGCAGTTTCAACCGTTAGTGGAAGTAGAACCTCTTGAATGTATTCATTGGAGGTAGTGCGAATTTCACAGATGAATAGAATACGAACGGACGGACAGGATGATTGCATGCCTGAGAACTGAACAAATGAACTACAATTAGTATATCATAACAAAGAGAACCATAATTAGAATATAGTATGAGTAGCTATCTGGATTGGCCCCGTCCAATGCCAATCTCTATCTTTCTCCAGCAGTGTCATTGGTTACGATATCGGGGATTGATGTGATTGACGTGCATGCCATACACGGTCGCTCGATTGATTCATTGAGATCAATTGAGACCAGAGTTGAGGACTCTTGAGGCTCCACTCCGATGATAATGGAGGTTAAACCAAATCGAATCACTCGATAAGGTTACTGCGTAGAAATCTGGTTCCAGTTATGGAACGATTCGGATTACAGGGTAAGTAATACTCTCTCAGATTATAAATATGAGATTCAAATCTTTCCACATTGTATACAAACATTTCATTCAGAATTGCAGAGAGTGCACATTCATGTTCATTCACTCTTTCAGTACTCTTTTTATACATACGTCGTACAATATATTGTGGCCCGCTCTTCGACTTTAAATTCGGAATTTGGAAAATAAAACCAAAATGAATGTAAACAATACGAAAGCAAACGGGAAACACTGTAATGATATGCAGAGACAAACGAATTAAACGGTCTGGCTGTTCATGTAAATTACATCGGTTTCGGGTGGCCCTCCTCCAGAACAACAGAACCAGCAGAACAGAGAGAATGTAATGGAATGGAGGAATGGAAGGTGACGTACAGAACATATGGCTCTCAAGTGTTCGCTGGGGAGCGTAATCTCTAATGTTTTGTTTGTCGCATTCATAATGAGAATCCTGGGTAAAGAGCAACGGAAGAATAGAGTGTGGGAGTACGAGTGTAGAGTACATCGAAAGCATCGAAACAAAATATTCTATGTTCATATGTAGGAATTCCTCTCTTATTGTCTTTTGGAATCTGTCATTGAAAAATGAATGAAATGATTGCTCAGCCATCTAGTAATCTAGTAATCTAGTAATTGATTCAACTTGAAATGACTCAACTGGGTGGTTGATCTATAAATCACATAAATATATTCAACTTAATCATATGAGTAGCATTCAGAAATAAATTTGTTTATTTGTGAGTGCGCATTTTGACATTCGGTAAACAGAATCTCTTTTTTTAAAAGCTCAATAATTGTATTTAATTTTGCCTACCCTTTATCTAGGGGTATTATAATTTTGAAGAGTCGAAGAGTACGAGTATTATTGCCAGAAGTTTCTATTGAAGCCGTGCCTTAATCCATAGGAAATATATTGTTATTCGAATTTATTTTTGCACGTTTATTTAAAGGAATAATAAAGGAATATCTTAAAATCGTAATTGAATTACGACTATAATATTTTTTTCTAATTTTAACAGCTCTTTAAACCTAAAACTTCAATTTTTAAATCAAAAGAAAGAGTTTATGCACATTTTTGAATGAGCACTACTTACATTTTGATACAATGATGAAACTCAACTTTCTCTTTGCGGAAAGCAGTCAAAACGGTAAGGATAAGATGACTGAATCCACTACCTTTTTTGGATCAAGATAATCACGAAAATGTAAAGGATAAATCTATTCAAACCTAATAAACATAAACGATTGTTCTATGTCTATGTCCCTGCATTATCCTCACAGATTTTACCATTATCGAAACCACTATATCGTATTACATTAGAGGGTATCGAACACTTCGGCATGGCCGCAGCTTGTCTTCCTTCTTGTTTTTAATGCTTGCAATGAAATCCAAAGAAAGCGAACATACAATACTATGTATATAGATCGTATATGGATCGGGAAGAGAGCCGAACGGTCCCGTAGGCGCGGCGGGGCAGCTGGGGAAGACGCGATGGCCCGATTGCGAGTGTTAGTACGAGTACCTCTGCCTGGGCCCCATCTCTCTCCTCTGGTGGGACTGTGGGGCGGCAGCGGCAGCGGGCGTACAAAAACACTGCGATCGACCTCCCGTGGGCTTAGTTTGTGAGACGCTTTCGAAGCGACAAGTAGTTGATAGCGACACCGGCGGACATCGGCAGGAGAAAGGCGAATGCACGCGTTCGGGGATCCATTCAAAATTAGAAAACGTTGCACAGCCCAGCAAACCAAGAAACGGACAAAAAAAAGAAAGACCTGAACAAATAAGAAACCCGAAAGTATTTCATTGTAAATTTCACTGAAACAGAGATCTGAGAACGTGTCGCATTCTGGTATGTCATAAGTGGCATTCATTTTCATTCCCATGTGCGCTGCAACATAAACAGCGATCATAAAGACAAATGGGAAAATAGAACAAACACAGCCCGTAAGACATAGATAAATAGCACTGAAAAACAACCAGAACCGAGACAATCGAGGCATTACAGCCAGGCAGCGTTTAGTGAAAGTGAATATCGATCGGATCGATCGTCGGATCTTCGGATCTTCGGACGAAGCGAAGGTTCGCCTGCTGGTGTCTTATCTGCGCACTCGGTGTCAAAGGCTCAAAGTGAACGCACTCGCAGAGCAGATCCATCCAATCGGTTGTTATTCCCGCTTCAACTGAACGATCGACTATAGAAGTTCAAGCTCAAGAACAAGAACGGACTGCAAAGAAGCAAAGAAATCTACCCACGGTCCCCTTCAAACCCAACTGTGATATTTTTGAACCATGACCAAATCAAAGGATGACAATCCGGAGAGGACACGCGAGCACATCAGCGAGGAGAACATGAAGGATCTGCTCACCAAGCAGCTGGAAATCGTAGGCAGTGGCGGGGCATTCGTCTGGTAAGGAATCATCTCATTTCACTCACATTTGAGAGCACTCTAGGAAGCAGCCAGGTTAAGCTGCAGTCCGGTCCGACTCGTGCCCCAATCACGTTCCACTTGACCCACTTCCTAATGAATGCACTGTGATGGCCTTTAAAGGTTGAGTTTTTAGAAAAACGTTGACATTAGTCAGGGTGGTGCACTTGTCTACACTGTGATTCAGATGAAACACTTTCAATTATACGATCATCTCGCTTGGCTGGTCAGCAAATACTCTCGCAAAAACCCTATCCAAATCACGAACCACTCATTACCATGAAACCCCAAGAAACAATTAGCATTATGATTCTGTAACGTTATGGAGCACGTTTCGGATGGGAAGATTCGGTTTTGTAATGTAATGGGAAGGGAAGGTAGCCGGATTTTGTAAAATTGTCTGCCCTGCCGCTTCCTGGACTTAGGTCAGAAATCACTCGCTCACAGTAGGAGGGTTTAGGGGGTGAGGTGGGGCTCAACCAGAGGACAGTCGTCATGTGATCGTTCACAGCAGTGTTAAAAATTTAAATATAGAATCCATTCCGAGAGTATATCATCAGCGTGTATATGCATACGATTATTCGTATTATATTCGCATGAAGCTCAATCGAAATTGATAAGCCACTCATTATTCGAAATCCGAGATCTGGCGTCGACGGATCGTGCGTTTAATCTATAGCTCGTATAGCTATAGCGCGAGTACCGGTTCCATTCACCATGTAGATCGAGATCGGGCCATGTAATTGTGATCCTAGGAAAAAGCCAGCTGTGATAAGAGCCCCTGGAGAGCACTGGAGGACAACTGCACTGGGACTGAAAGTCGTTCAACCAACTCAACCTAAAAGTCCACGAAATCACCTTCGAGTATTGAATGATCTTCCCGTTCCCGGAACTTAAGCCCACTTCGATGGGTGTGATGTGGGTGTGGAGGAGAGAGAGAGGCACGTGAGTCCAAATCGGATATGTAAATATTGCGCACCGCGTTCCGGTTGCCCGATTTGGTTAATGATTAATGACGCTGCCGTTTTCAAAATATTATATGTTTTCGGCGCAAATCCCCGCATCTGTCATTATGTGAGCCGCATACTGAAATACGTCCGAATCTGTCATGTGCTGAAACCAACCTTCGCGGCTTTTGTTTTCGGCATTAACTGTTCAAGTAAATGTTTTGGATAGGGAATTACAAGCACTATTTGCATTCCAATCAAGTGTTAGACGAGTGTGTGTGTGTGTGTGTGTGTGTGTGTGTGTGGTGTCAATGTGCGAAAGATTGAAGTTGCGTGCTGTAAACAATCTCCCCGATCGGCGAAAACAAAATCCCCAATTAGCAGCAGCTGAAGCTATAATCATTTCCCTTCCTCTTCCACTTCCACTTGTAGGGCCATTTTCTTCCTATGCGTGACCCCCAACATACTGAACGGATTCCATGTGTCCTCCTACACTCTGCTGGGGCATCTGCCCGAGGATCAGTGGTGTGGCCTTCCGGATCTGGATGCCACCAACTGGACGCTGGCCCAGAGGAGACACATAGCCGAAGGCGGGCTAAGTTCCGGCGGGTGCACGGTGTGGGACTGGAACTACAAGCACCTCGGAAAAATGTCCTACGAGGCGGCCCTCAACTACACAAGCCACATGTCGGAAATCAATAGGCCCGCGGAGGTGTCGTGCAAGGTGAAGGGCAGCTACGAGTACGCGGATCCGGAGAGCACCTTTGTCTCTGATTGGGATCTGACCTGTGAGAGGAGTATTCAGCGCACCTCAGCACAGGTCTCGATATCGTTGGGAAAGTTCTGTGGGTCCTTCTCCTTTGGCATCCTGGCAGATAAGTGAGTTGGTGAAAGGGAATGCCCTTGTTCCCCTTCTGCTTATGGTTGCTGATCAATGGTATCCTTGCAGATTCGGTCGCAAGACTTCCTTTACCTTGGGTGCCGTCTTCTTCGTTGTGGGAAGCTTCTTCTGCACCTTCTCCCCTGGTACAGTCTCTTCCTGGCGGGTCGCTTTGCCTTGGGAGCCGCTTCCTCGGGACTCTTCTACCCGGCCTTTACAATGAGTAAGTTCTTGCGCTGTAATCTTAGAGTTGATTGCTTCATTTCTGTGTTTTCTTTGTTTTAGTTGTGGAAAACGTTTGCCTGAAGCATCGCTCTTGGATGTCCATTGCCTTCTCGGCCTCCTATCCCATTGGCATGATCATCTTGGCCATTATCGGTTACCTCATCCAGCCCTGGCGGCACCTGCAACTGGCTCTGACCATACCCTCGCTCCTCCTCATCCTAAACTGCTAGTGGGTTACATTGGATTACCTTCTAAATGATCACCTAATAGTGGACTCTCCTCCCTTTAGCCTGATGAATGAATCGCCCCGCTGGCTCATAACGAACCAGCGCTACGATCGCGTCTACAAGATCCTCTTCAAGCAGCCCAGCCACTACGATATTAAGCCAGCGCTGGCCGCCTCCTCGGAGCTCGTCACCGATAAGAAGTCGGTGAGTGTAAAGTTCCGAGAACTTATCAATATTCATGTACCTGCAGTCCGGTTGCTAAGCAACATCATCATCTTCTGTCGTTGCAGCTGGAACCAGCAAGCGGCTCCTCGTCGCTGCTGGAAAAACTCAAGAATGGGCCACTCAAGTCCATCATCGAGCTATTTGCCAATCCCAATGTGCGCAAGCTGATCTTCACCTCATACTTTATGTTCTGCGTGACGTCGCTGAGTTACTATGTGACGGGTGAGGTGTTTCTTTATTCCGTGGTTTTCGATTCTAAAAGAGTTCCCTTGCCTATAGCTCTGAATGCGGCCAACCTTTCGGTGAGTCGGTATCTGTACATCGTGGCCACTGGCTTGGTGGATATCCCTTCGTATTTGGTGCCGGTGATCATGCTGCGATTCACTGGCCGCCGCATCACAACCATGTTCCTGTTCATGTGGACCGGCGTCTCGCTGCTGCTGGTCCTCGCCGTGCCCGCGGGCAGCACTACCTGGATCGTGGCCTTCGCTTTGCTGGGTCGCTTCGGAATCAGTGCCACCTACTCCGTGGTCACGCTCTATACGGCGGAACTGTATCCCACCCAGATCCGTAACTCTGCCCTGGGCACCTGCTCGACGTTCGCTCATGTGGGATCCATTTCCGCGCCCTATGTGGTCGATGTGCTGGGAGCCCTCGGCTGGTACATTCCAACGACTATCTGCGGCTGCTGCGTTCTAGTAGCTGGCCTGCTGACCCTCACTCTGCCCGAAACGGGCACGGGCAAGCTTTCGGACAAGATCGATAGTGTTGCTGCCGCCGATGCTCATGCTCCTGTGGCACAGCCAGAGAAGCCAGAGAAGCAGTGAGCGAGGCGAGCGGTGCCTTTAGGTTAGTCAGTCCTACGTATCGTTTAGTGTATAGAAGTATCGTCAACTGCAGTACTCTAGCCTCTAAGTTCGCTGTTAATCTTTGCATTCTTTTAGTATATATTCGTAAATTGTTTTCTGTTTGATATCGTATAATAAACCACTTATATACAAGTCACATCCAGAGATCTACGACTGATGTAGCAGTAGCTGCACCCAGTCGTGGTAGGGTCGGGTCACCGTATAGATGCTGGGCATTCCCTTGATGCCGCAGGTGAGACCATGTGAAACGAGTCCGTAGATGTAGTCCCTGCCGCCGTATGGACAGATTAGAGGACCCCTAACATTCAAAACACGAATACGTTAACGAATGAAGGAAGGGCTTATGCTACTTACCCAGAGTCGCCCTGGCAGGAGTCCTGATGCCCAGTGCCCATTGCACACACAGTGTTTGCCCCATTTTGTGGAGCCCAGATGTGTCCTATGATATCGCGACATTCCTTATTTCCTATCACCCGAACCTCGGCTTCAGAAAGTTCCTTCTGGCATGGGCCTGCATGCTGTGTGGCGCCATAACCAATAATTCGACATGATTCTAAAAGATACAACTACAATAACTAATCCAGAATCGGGGTAAAATAGTTATGTCCACCATTCCTATCTGGTTTCATTCCCTGAGGTGGAAGCTGGGCAAATTGCAATTCCTTGCCTAAAGCACTTCTATACCGACGTCTCATATAGAGCAGAGCAATATCATTCCTGAAGTTGGATCTAAATGGGAAAGATTCTTTCAATTGGTGGCTTGACATTGGGCTGGTCTTTGCTTAACCTCTCTCTAAGTAGAGAGGGTGTTAAACTTGACTCAACTATTTACTCACGGCTGAAAGTAGATATACTCGGCACTTTCCAGACCATATGGTTCCAGCAGATCAACATTTTCAATGTTCTCATTGCCGATAAACGCAAAAATGGTATGTATGTTCCTAAAACCGGAAACAACTGAATTTAAAAGCATAATAATAGATAATCCCACTTACTTTCTCCATACACAGTGTGCGGCCGACAGGATCCATTGGTCACTTATGAGGCTGCCACCACAAAAGTGTCGATAGGTAATTCCCTCAGTTTCATTCCCCACTATCACATCTTGCAACGAGACCATAAACGGATATTTGCTGGTGATACCTTTAAATGGAATTCGAGAGAGGATCAGTTAGTCTTCCAAGCACATTGAACTTCCAGGTACTGCCCACGGTTGACACAATACGTCCGCCGACAATGGGCACAGCGTGGCAGGACTTCAGTCCGAGCGAAAGCGCATTGATGACGATACTAAAAAGCGGAAGGTACGTTCGGTGGTTCCTCGTGCAAGCAGCCTTCATGGTTGATCGTTGAAGAGATACTAATTAATGGCCGTCAGCATTTCTTAAAATAGAGAAACAGTTTTTATTGATAAATAGAATTTACAAAGAAGCATTCACAGTCAAATGAAACAAACGATCAAGCTGTGCAAATACTTCCAGCGCCAATGCGTTGGTGAATTGTTTTGAAATCTCTACGCTTTGGCCTCAGCAATCAGTAGGTACATGTAAGAAGAAGTATTTTGCAAAAAAACAGCGTTTGATTCTCTTTTTCGCTTTAAAACTTACTGCATACAACATAATTTAATTTAAATACAGAATTTAATTTCTTTTTTTTTAACGTCCACTGACCTTTTTATGACTATATGGCAACGCTATATCGATAACTTCGATAGGATATCTATAGTTTAGTATTTTCTGGTATTTTTATATAATCGAGGTATTTTCACCCAATTATGTGGGCAGGGCTAAAAGATCTAGATAGCTAGTAATATTCCACGGAATATCAAAATCAAGGAATATGTATAAGAGAACTTGAATTCATCAGTATATTTACGGTATATTTTAAAAATAAGACGGTATATTTTGGTATATTTCTGAGGGTCGGACCGTATATTTTAACGATAAATCCGCGGTCACACTGTCACACTGAAGGCAAGAATTTGCAAACAATTTGCTTTTTTATAATTTTAAGCTATAAAACGGCGGCTAAATCAACTGCTAGGAGTGCCCAGCGATCACCTTCCACAAAATACTCAGGTGAGACACAAGCAGGCCTTGCGAAATGTCAAGTCCTTGACAGATTCGAGTTCGGGTTGCCTGCTGGAAAAGCAAGGCAGCTGTGATTGTGATGGGATTTCGTTGTCTGAAACTGAGGCAAAATGATTGCGTTCAATCAGATGTACCGCGAACTGCAGAAGGAGTTAATTCACGCAGTGGTTATAAATTTCAGAGGCACCATGTCGCAGGGCGGTGGCACACCAGCGGGATCCAACGCAGCAGCACTTCAGGCAGCTGGCGGGGGCGTGGTCTTCAGCAAGGTCTTCATTCAGCGCGATTACAGCGTCGGCACCTCCGTCAAATTTCACACGAGGCTTCCCACAGAACTGGAGGGTATTGTACGTATGGCTGCACTTACAAATTTTGTATAGAAATACATTTGACTTATAATCCGCAGATTGAACGACACGTCTTCGAGTCTACTATCAATAGGCTAAACGAATTTTATGCCGAGGCGGAGGAGGGCTCCTGCGGCACCTACTGTGAAGGCTGTATAGGCTGCATTACAGCATACTTGATCTACATGTGCTCCGAAACGCACTACGAGAAGGTACTTTAATCGTTGATATGCCTTTGCAGTCCCCAACTAATGTCTGAATCATCGCCCATAGACCCTTCGTAAGATATCCAAATTTGTGGCTTCCCAGAATGAGCGCATTTACCATCAAAAGGGACTGCAGCTCATCGATCCCACCTTTCGGGGTCTTCGCGTCATAGAGATTACAATATTCGATCGTCCTGGGCGAACGTGACTTCCGCTTTCCCATTCAGCCAATGAGTTTTTCATGTGAGAACAACCAACATCAACCATAGCAACCGCATCAACGAGGAGAAGAGAGGACCCGTTTCGAGAATTAGAAAGCAAAAAGTCAATGCCATTGTACGTGTGTGTGTGTTTCCAAATATCCAAAAGCTGTGGAATCAGCTAAAGCTTTATATTATATCAAGATTTGTGTGAGTACTATCTGCAATCTGTGGGACTACCAAATTCAACGATATCTTATCCCTGCAGATTGGCAGCGCAGCGGCCAGTTCGTGCTTTGGGGCATGCGACTTAGTCATGAGTATGCTGGGGACGCGGACCCGTCTCTGCTGCAGCCACATACGATACGATACCTTAAATAACAAGAGTTAATGGTTAGGTTAGCCAAGGCAGGGTTACAGCCAGTTAGATAGTATTTACGCGTTAGCAGGCATTAGTCATGTAAGTGAAAAGCTACTGAATTGCATTTTGAGCCCAAGGGATAGTTGCAGCATATGTTACCATTGTCTAACAGATTGTTTGTTTTCTAATTAAATATAGCTGTAGTATCTTCTAACTCTTCGCTTGTCCTAACGTTGAATAAGTGCGTTACAGCCGCAGAGCATGCAAAAATAGTTATAGTAATATAAAAGGAGCATACGACTAAACGATTTCAGACAGCGCCAAATGAACTTAACCATCAACAAGCGAAGAATTGTTCGATTTTAATACAATTCCGCAATATTGATTAACATAGTTGTCTAGCTTATAAGGAAATATATACATATTGCCGTCATTTAAACAAAGAATCTGTTTTTTTTTTCTTCATCTCTGGCAATTTTTAAACAAATAAGTTGACATAAGAAATGTGTTGTGCGAAATTTGGTGCACATTTTTGTACTTGTTTGCTTATCATCAACGGTTTTATTGTCAGGTTCAGGGTAACTGCGGGTATATAAAGCCAGACTCAATCATACTCAAGACATCTGGTGTTTCGAGGCGCAAAGATGAAGTTGACTATCTATCTGTTGGGCGTATTCCTGTTGGCCAGTCTCTGCCTGCTTCAGTCCTCTTCTGCTCAGGGCACGACAACCACAACTACTACAACCACAGCTAGTCCGACAGTTGTGCGCACAAAACATGTCACAAAGCATGTAAACAACAAGCAGGTTAAAACTGTCCACAAGAGACGCAGCAACGCGAACATAATCGTATTTTCAACTTAATAAAGGATCTAAGCAACACTATTTGGGGGAGTTCTCCAATTCACTAAATAAAATCTGTTAATAATAAAGATATGTCCATTCTTGCTCACCTAAAGATAGTAGCTATATTTGATATATTATATTTTCTACACATTTAAGTACGAGTATATTCGTATATAAGAATATATGTAGACAAATATTTTATGTATATTACTTAGTTCCGTATGGACCATAGCAAGCAACAAGTTTCTGGAGATGCATCGCTTACATATGTATGAAATATCCTTATAACGCTGCCCCTTAAAACACAAGCACAGACAGATAAACTACTCAGACATCTTACATACTAGATCGATTAACATATGTATGTTGTCCAGATTCGTTCGTCCGTAGGTGCAAGCGTATATCCTTTTATCCAATAATTTGATGAGGCCCATACTCCAACTACTACCCCGCTTCGTTCATGTTCTTGGGGAGACTCAGGAGCGAGTTTATGATCTCCGAGTTTCTCTTCCTGGTGGGAATGGACAGAGAGTTGTCCGTAATGTATGGATATCGGCAGAGAGGGACCCCCTGATTGGGCGCAAGCTGTCCCACAGTGTTGAACCAGTCCATTAGATCCCGATTGTACTCCTTGCGCACGTATCGCTCCTCGTCCGGCAGGGACATGGTCCGGGATAACTCGCAGCGGGAGCAAAGGGCCGCGATGAGCATTGCCAGAGTCAAAGCGTATTGAGCCATTGCCAGGGCAATGAGGAACAGGAACCGGAACACAATCGAAGCAGCGTACGGGAGAGCTGCAACTTTCGAATGAGCAATTGCGAGGAAGTCCTCGACTTATATAGGGAAGCCAGGACTAGGACAACAGCTTAGGTAAACCTCAGCGGGATACCACAACCACGCAACCCAAAAGCGTCGGTATCGTCGACAGCATCAGCGTTAGTAGGAGTAAGAGAACGAGTAGGAGTATCAGTGTCATTCCCATGGCTAATATGTCGGGCGCAGGCAAATAAGCGAGTCAGCAGAGTCGAGTGAGAGTTAGACCTGGGCAAATATTTGATTATGCAGTGTTTTATGTGACAACGTGCAACAGAGCGCGAGGTCTGCGGTGGATCCACGGATGGATGTTTGCCCAGGAGGAGCAGGGAGCCGGGATGACGTCTGTTGGCGACACTCTCGTTAGACGACTGATTAATTTTAGACCGGGCGTCGTAAAAATAAAGCGCATCATTTAATATCTAATTTTATAGCTTTCTCTCGTTGGAGCAAGTTCAGAAATAACAGCTTATTCTACCAGACTGTGCAAATATGTATGCCCAAAATATTCGCTCAGACACGTTCATTCGTTCGAACATCCATGCATAGTCGAAGCACTTAATTGGCGAAAACATAACTCTAATATTTGCTAAGCAAATCTTAGGTTTGTTTTTGAATTCCGATATGAAAATGCTCACGGCCATGGGGGAAGACATAAAATTAGAGTAGAAAGAAGCACCACCACGCAGCATCACTATGGGGACGGGACAACTAGCAGTGGGACTCCTATAAGAGTCCGTATAAGATTTTCGTCAAACAGGAGGATCCGGGCCTACAGGATCGCGACTGTTTGAAGGACTATCAGCAGAAACCGTTTGCTCAGAAGAAGAGTCCTTGCGAGGGTGCAGAATCGTAGTCGTTCACGGGCGATGCCGAGGATCATAAAACGGCGGCGTAATCGGGGATAAGCATCCAAAGCAATAAAAACCATTGAAATTACACGATATGCGTTTTTCTCGTATCCTTAAACTTTTGGAAAATGTTGTGTCACAGTAGTCGGTACACAAAATCTGGTCATCTGGTCAGAAAGATTTTTTTTCAGCAGCAAGTGGGTCTTAGTCTCGGCGATCCTCCGTCTGGTCCTCATAGGGGTTGAGGTCAATCTTAGATCCTCCTGTTGGGCAGGACCGCTGGATGAAGCTTGACCTGTCTACTTCGGTGTCTGGTACTAGCTAGTCGCCTCGCCAGCACGTTTGGCTACTCAGCTTTGAAGCATGCCTCTCGGCTGCTTATTAATGAAATCACCAACGAGAGGGACGCAGAGGTCTCTGGCGATGTCACGGTTTCGGATATGGCTAGATCGAAGTATGATGCCTAACATACTTTATGGTGTCCGAAGCGCTGTCTACTGTCGATGGTGGCGCGGTCTGTGTTCAGGCCTATCTCCACCTTTTGGACCTGTTCCCGCCAGACATGATGGGGACTCTTGTGCGGCGACTATTTATTTATAGGCAGCGCAGAATTTCACATCTAATTTTATAGCATTCACTTTCAGCGTTCAGAAATTCCACCATATTCTTTTGTGTAACTTCCAGACTGCGCAAATATGGCAAAAATAGTCGCGCAGAAATACCAGTACATAGTCAAAGTACATAGGTAAAGTAACTAATTGGCGAAAAAATAGCTCAAATATTTGTTAAGCAAATCCGATTGTCTTTGGAGAATATAAAAAGGCCCACGGCCATGGGCCAAGACATTAGAGCAGCAAGAACCACCACCACCATGAGGACGGGACATTTGGCACTAAGAGTCTTGGCTGTGAGCCTTTGCATTTGGATGACGAACGCGGCAAGCAGCCCCACCACGACATCGAGTTCCGCCACGACCGCCGCAACTGTTGCGGCCGCCACGACATCGGCGGCTGCGGCAACTACAACTACAGCTGCAACTACAACGACGACGACAACCGCTGCATCTAAGGTGCATCGCAAGAAAATCCGTGTAAGCAACCTGAAATGGTCGTCAAGTCGCAGGATCAAGGTTTACAGGAGCTCCACTGTTAGAAGCAGAAGTCTTTCGGGCAGGCGGATCTTGAGGGTTCGCAACGGTAGCCGTGCGCGTGTTTTGGTCTTGAACCAGCGCCGTGCTCAGGGGTAATCCTATTAGGATATCCACATATGTACTTGTATCCATCTTCGAAAGCAATAAAAACCAAATGTAATGCAATCAATCAAACTGTATGAATACTAGTCGAAACCTATGTGCTGCCAGGTTTTCAGAGTTTATATAAGCTAGATTGGAAAAATTAAGCTAACAACTAAATACACCCCAAAAATAGGACATTTTTGGTGGTTTCAGTGATTTTATTATACTAGCTATAACTTAAGTATATCGTCCACCTCAGCATCCTCCTCTTGACTGTTGTAGTATTTGTCGTTTTTTTAAATTAAATTCAAATATTTTAATGGCGATGCGTAGTTGTGGCTACATTTTCCTTGTCTGCGCAACCCTGTAAAATTTCAAACAGGGTTCAAATGTGTTCAAAAATTATTAACTTAAAAAACCAGGGTTTTTATATGCAAACTGTTGCGCAATTTAGTTTTAAATATATTCATTTGACTGAACACTCGTTTCACATCAGCATTTGACCATGGGAGAGAGAGCATTTGAATAGCAAAAAGAGCAAGTGGCTCGAATAGGCCAGCATTTCTGCCCATAGCTAAATAGTATTTTCGGTATTTTCCCATTTGAATAAATAAACTTTATCGTACAGTGACTTTATACGATCAATGTCGGTGACCTTGCTATTTTCGAAAAATTTCCACAACATTGTTGCTATTTTGTGCCGCATCACGTTGCCCTGGAAAGTACATTAAGTTTCTTGAGTACTTCAAAATTATTGGGTAGTTTGAAATTGAATATAACCAAAATCTTGATCTTTTGAACAAAAATGCATAAAAAAAAATCCAAAAAAGATGCAATATACATTGAAAGCTAAAATAAGCTAAATTTATCTTCAAAATATGCTAAACAGCTTATATAAGCTTTTTGCAAATTTTATAAGCTAGTCCTCTTTTAAAAATACTAGATCTATCCTGAAATAGGCTAAATTAGCAGCACTGGTCGGAACGTTTTTTTTTCGAAGTTAAGATCGAATTCAATACAGGAAACTGAATGAGCCATCATGATCGCCCGCTCTATAGCCGAGATATATCGTAGAGAAAAATAACAGTATTTAAATTATTTGCTCAGGCAAAAGTTCGGGACGCTATATCTCTGCCAAATAGGCTTAGGTCGGCGGTTGGACTCTTCTGATTTTGAAAAGACATGACACGCCGCATCGCCCGCTCTAACGCCGAGATATATCGTAGAAAAAAAAACACTATTTTAATTATTTGCTAGATAATTTTCCCGAGATAATGTCTATCTTTTGTGTGCGCAAGAGATACCACAACTGGCTTTCGGCCTAATGAAATTACCCTTTTTCAGATTTCCATTGCGGAGTTGCTTCAATCTACTAAAGGTACAACCTGTTGAAATGAAGAGGACAAATAAGTTGACATCGTTTTTAGAGTAATTCCCAATTGTGTGATTTATTTTGATTCAATTGCAAGTCTTACATATTTAGGTATTGTAAATAAAGGTGAATAATTCTTAGGAACAGAAACAATCAACGAAATGATTATGAAGTATACACAATTAATTAGTCACAAAAGAAATAGCTATTCGTAAAGTTGTCTGGATTTTGATTTTCAAGCGAGCGGCAGATTAACTAGAAAAATACATGTTTGTTTATTGATTTAACATTTCGAATTTGATCTTAAGAAAGCCATCTTAGCACACGCGGATAAATGAGAAAACAATGAGATGGCGGCTCTTAAACACTGTAACGCTAAGCAATTCAGTTGTAGTTACACATTACTATAATAGTTACATATTGTATAAACATTTCCATTCATGTCCAAGTATACATATACATAGTTCGATTATGGGTACATCGTTCATCATCTATATACTCGTAGGTTGCTCTGTACACATACACTCGAAGATAAAGTAAACTTCTTAGCAGCAACTACAATAAGTAGAAGAGGTGTGAAGAGGGACCGATCGGATTACTCATTAGCATACGAGTATCTATTGAATATTTACCGAGCGCGTATATGCCAAGAGTATCGTATTTTATTTGAGTTTCGAGTTCAAAAATTGACTGGCGTCCATATTAATATTTATGTTTTTTTCTTTATGTACGAGTGCTCGCGTATATCTATTTATACAATTAAACGGATTGCGGATTGTGGATTGTGGATGAATATTAACAACAATTTGCGTACGCCTTTTGTTTGTGTCTAAGTTTCAATTTCGTATTGATATTCTCAATATTTGTGCTGTGCTCACAATTCACAATAGTAGAGTGTGGAATCTTAATTTTTCTTTTTCTTTTCTTTTGTTTTTTTGGTGTTCTTTCGGGTGGGGTGGGGGGAAATATCATATAATATTGCTATAGTTCGCACACAGTCTGTGCATATACATACATATATATTAGTTTAGTAGTTATCGGGATACATCGATGCCTGATCTCGCATAGCCTCACGAATTGCAGCTTAAACACTAACAGAGTTCTACTTAAATATTTAGGCGTGTTATAGGTATAGTATTTCATACGTTTGACTAGCACGATTTGGTTAGGGGAACTACATACATACAGATACTTAAATTGATCCATCTACTTGAGTACTGGAGCTTACAGGATAACTACAGTTCAGAGTCAGTTAGCGACAGACACACGGAACTTGAGAGATAGATAGATAGAGAGAGAGTAACCACCAAAAGGTTCAACGCGTGGGCTTCGCACCTTCGGGACCTTAAATAGATCACATATTTTGACATTCACTTATCTTAATATTGCAACTGCATTTGCCTCCTACTCCTCCGAGTCCACCTTCTCATCTTGTGGTATTATTGTGGGATATTGGATAGTGGATTGGATTGGATAGTTCTCCACTTATAGACATACAAATAGTAGTAGTTACAGGTAGGTAGAGTGGATAGGGCAGAGTACCCTAGAGTGCACTCAGAACTCAGATCATGGTTCAAAGGATGGCTCAAAATAGTCATTTGTCGGGATCGTGTTCTCTCCAATTAGAACTCGGTCAGCCCCCCTCCGCACTTGTCAGTCTCACTGCCAGAGGTGCTGGAGGGAGTCGCCATATTCTAATTGGAGGGCTTTCGTCATAAGAGCGAGCACAGCTTGGAGCGCTTCTTGGACTTGTCCACCACGGTGCCGGCGGACGAGGTGGAGGACGAGGCGGACATCCGTCCCACGCTACCGCCGGCATGCGGCTGTGACGGACTCGTCGGACTCTTGTCGTCCATGTCCTCGCTCACATGCGACTCGAGCAGCTTCAGCGAGGTCTTCGGCTTGGAGCCGTCCATGCTGTTGTACAACGTCTTCGAGAGCTTCGAGCGGACGGCCTTGCCCAGGGCGCCGGTCTTTTTCATGCTCAGCCGGGAGCCGCTGCGCTGATGCTCCGGCGTGTGGCTGTCATCGCCGCCTGCACCTGTCCCATGCTGCGCCTGCTGATTGCAGTTGAGCGTGGTCACCGTGAATTCAATGTCCTTGATCTCCTCGTCGGCACAGCCGGCAAACTCCTCCACGGGCTTGTCGATAGTATCGTGGTCGATCCAGGTCAGGCCCATCTCCACCTTCTCGGCCAGATCCTGCCAGTTGCGTCTGTTTTCCAGCGTTCCCTCGTACAGCGGCGTGATCCAAGGAAAGGTGTCGCACAGAACGCGGTACAGGGGCAGGCAGATAACATCAATGAAGCCCACCTGCATCTTTGGCAGCTCGTCCTTGCGCTCCCTGCGGAAATCATATTATTAGCTCTAATTTCTCTTGGATGTCAGGTTACGCCCAATCACCTATCCATCATGGCCACTGGCTGGGTGTTTAGCTGCAGCTTCTCGAGATCACCCTGGTCGAAGAACTCATCGGCCACCAGTTTGGCCACCTTATGCTGCACCTCCCACGGTTTGGCTATGGCACTGACATCGCAGGCAGTCATCATCATGCCGCACAGCACTAAAAAGATTCCATTATCCATTTGGAGAGGATTACTCTCAACAGTTGTACTTACAATCCTTCTTTTCCTCGCCCTGCCAATCAAATTCCCCATTCTCGACCAGCTCCAGGAAGGCATTGCGCTTCTTGAAGTACATGGCCAGGTCGGTGGACAGGATGGCGCTCTCCACAGTCTTCATAACGGAGCGATAGTCTTCCGGCGACAAGGCCTACGAAACAGCAAGAGAAAGTTAACTTCAGAAATAGCTACTATTCTATGTTTAGATTAGATAACAAAACACTTGGAGCAATGACGACATTATGTACAGACACGTATGGGGCTAAAAGCCCAGACCATTTGGATCAAGGTGAACTTTATTCTTTTGGCCATATGTAAGGTTTTTTTCCCTGCTCTGTTTGTTGATGCGAAGGTCTCGAATGAACCATAGTTTCCATAGAACTATTTCCCCCAATTGGACAGTATAAAAGGAACATTATCGGAGCAGTGGGTATATCATTTCACAGTTGAAATATCCAAGATGAAGTCGTCTCTAGCTCTATTCGGCCTGGCTTTGGTGCTTTATGTGTCCCAAGTGAATGCGGCAACCGGCACCGCCACGACAGCGAGCTCTGGCACAACCACAACGGTAGCGGCGACAACCACCGCCACCACCGCCACCACAGAGGCGACTACAAGCACAACGGAATCCACGACCTCATCCTCCTCATCCTCGGGAAGTGGCAAGAAGATTGTTCGCGTCAGCAACCTCAAGTACACCATCAAGAGGAAGATACGACTCGGATCTGGCAGCTCTAGCTCATCCAGCTCCAAGAGTGGCCGCACGAGTGGTCGCAAGGCAGTGAATGCCCGGAAAGGCAATAAGTCGAACCGTAAGAATCTTCAGGCCAAAAGTAAGAAAGTCCGCGTTGTCCGTGGCTAAGCTATGATGGGAAAAAATCTCTATTAAACTGTTGAAACTTACCTGGAATATGTTGTTTCCCTCGGAGTTGAGGATCATCACGCACTGATCGAAGTGATGGTGCTCCATCGTGCTGGTCGTATAGAGAATGGCCAGCGGTGACTCGGTCTTTGTCTGAAAGGCGTTGTTGGTGCCGCGATGGTCGAGGTCATGGCACAGGCAGGCCACCAGCAGGCCCAGTATTTCCAGATCCGTCATGAAGCGCTCCATTTTGCCAGTTTTTAGCATGGCGAACATGGTCTGAGCCACGTTGAGAGCGTGCCGCCAATTGTGATACTTTACAGGACGATAGTTCTTGCGGACACTCAGGACCCACCGACAGAGCACCTAGGAAGGGATGAATCATAGTTTAAAGGTTGTTACGCTTAGATCCCCAATTCCTATACATACATCGTAGGGTATCTGAAACTGGGAGACCAGATTGCACTGCAAAAACATCCGCAGTACGGCCCGACAGGTGTCATCGTCCACCAGTTCAAAGTCTTAAATGGAAATGGTTTAGGAACGTTTAGGAAAGAGGCTGGGTTCACAAAAAAGTTACTGCTTACCCGTAAATGTGAAACTGTACAGATTGTAGGACTCTGCCTCGGCAATGGCATCTTGGGTGAGCTTCTCTGTCTGATCCTGGCTGGCTGTGGCATGGTAGCTCAAACACTCCAGAGCCACCTTCTGCTTGGCCATCAGCTTGCAGGCGTTCTCGTACATCTGGGTGTTGTGGATGCCCAAGCCGCAGAAGATGGCAAAGGCCTCGAAAATGGAGGCATCCGATTCGGTGAAAGGTACGCCATTGGCCTGGGGGAAAGGAGATTGCAAGAGCTAAGCTTCCTTCAATCCAGACAGTTATCTCTTACCTTATTAATCAGCTGGGCCACACCAATCACAATTTTCTGGGCATTCACAATCGGCATGCAGAGTATGGCCTGGGTGCTATCGATCTCGCTCTCGGCCCGTATCTGGTTGTGGTCCCGCACCCACTCGTGGACATCGCATATGTTGACCGTCTGCCCGGTGGTGGCCACGAACTGGGCAATCTGTGCCAGGGTCGAGGTGCTCAGCTCGGTCGTCGAGGGCCGGGACACACTGGCCGCCTGATACTCCCCGCCGAGCTCGAACAGCACCGTGAAGCGGTTGCGCATTTTCTGCTGCAGAGGGGATTGAGATTCCAATCAGAATCGGATGCACGCCATTGAAGTCAGAAGTGGGGCTTACCTTCTCGTCGAAGCTGTCGCCGGGCATGATGGCGCGAGTGGGACGCTGCTCCGGCTGATTGGGCTTCTCAATTATCTTCTCCAAATGGCTCTGCAAGGGACAGCAAGGACAGGGCGTGGACATTAAGTGGCTGCCACTAATGGAGCTCGTAACGGTCACCCCCAAGCGGCGAACTTGTTGATAAATTGCATTTCCACCCGCCAGAGTCCTTTTCCACCCCACTCCGATCCCTGCATGCCCAAGAGTGGCCCTCAAGAGTGCGCATAATTAAGCTGACATGTTGCACATGACGGGCATGTCAGCAAAGTTTTCAGTGGCAGCTTATGCACTGCTCTCCGCTCCGCTCCGCCCCCCTCGGGCCCTGTTTAGCCTTATGGCCTAATAAATTGGCCATTATGCACTTTCATTATCAGTCGTCAACAGATAATGACTAATTTTGCATTGGCATTTGCCCAAAATTAAACAATTATTGTAATCATCGGCATTTCATTTGGCTGATGGCAATGCCCCACGCACAATCGGCTAATTCTGATTAAATTAATAACCATTCCACTGTGAAACGTGTGGCTTTTGTGTAGCGTATGAAAAGGTCAAACAGTTGACTATTTATGGCCTTCATTGGCCCTCGCTGGCAGGTAATAAATTAATGTAGCATGCCCCCTGACAGAATGCAATCTAGTGATATTCGTCCATTCATTAAGTTGGGCAAGTAAAATGTCTCTCCTTTCACTCCGCCTGGGGGAGTGTTCGTAAGAAGGAATTTCAGTCAAAAGTTGAATGCCTCGTCTCGTATGGAATATCCTTTGACATTGGCATTACGCATGGTCTCCCAGGTAGAAGGTGCTGCACACACATGGACACAACAGTCCAATTATTGTTTATTAATTAAATTCCATCCAAAAGCATCCAAAATCCATCAGAGCTCCAGGCCATATTGTACACAATTCGATAAATAAATATTGCAATATTTATTTGCTCATGGTTTTGTGAAATGCAAATAAGGACTCATTGGAGCACATTAAATATTCATGAGTGGTTTACGAAAATAACTTTTGGTTAGTTTATAGCCACAGATATTTTGAATAGTCCCTGATGTACTCCTAGTAACTCCTCTTTCTGTGCGTTGAATTTAATTTAAAGACTCGTTTTACCTCTACGACATTTGATTCATTTACAATTTAACGCGACTGAGCAGCATCTCATAATGTTCAAAGACAGCACCAAATAATAGCAGGCAATCAACGAAAATTTTCGCCGTAATGAAAATTGCCCTGACTCGAGGATAATTTTCCATCTCTCCGTTTGTTCTGCTGCGGAGGAGCTGTCACAATTCCACGTAATGCCTGACACTTGTTCATTGCCAAACAACACCACCATCCCACACCACCCCACTCAGAGTCGTGTCCCCAAGTAACATAATGTAAATTGCACATTTTAATTTCCTTGGGGTGCCCTGCCGTGTCCACAGCCACTCCTACTGCCGATGACGCCCACCGACAAAAAGTTGACAAATACAAACAAAATGGCCGACGCGGTGGCGTTTAAACAATTTTAATGAAACTGACAGCGCGACACAGACAGGGACCCCGACACGGACACGCAGCGGACAGTGTCATGGCGAGGCACAACCACAACCGAGCTGCCACGCAAAGGGCGATCCTCAATTACAGGTGGGTGGATGAAAAATGACAGTAAATTAATTCGAAATTCCCCGGAATTCATACAAATCGAATCCCGATTTCCGAATCCCGTCCAGACCCACACCACGACTCACCGCCTCGCAGCAGTCCAGGTCGACGAGGAACACGGAGCAGCGCTCGCAGTTGAGGAGTTCGCGGGCCTCTGTCATGATTTTGGTCACCAGGCACTCGAGATTGTTCTGCTCCTCGAATATGCTGCGGGCCAGATTAAGGAGGATTTGGTTGCGCCTGTACTCCTGGACGGACATCTCGAAGAGCTGGGCGTTCTGTATGCCAATGCCGCAGAAAGTCAGATACCGGCGAAAGATTTCCACATCATGCTCGTCGAATTCCATGCACCCTAAGAAAAGGATAGTCAAACCATGATTCATAATTCATCATTCATAATCACTGGGTATGGAAGCGGAGGAGCTTACCATTCGTCTTGTTGATAATTTGGGCCACGCCTATGATGTCGCCCTCGTAATTGCAGATGGGCATGCAGAGGATGGCGTTCGTTTTGTAGCCGGTCTTCAGATCGATTTCGCAATTGAATCGGGCATCCTTGTACGCCTCCTTGATGTTAATCATCTGCTTTGTCTGGGCCACCATACCGGCAATGCCAATGCCAAAGGGAATGATAATCTCCTCGGCACTGGCACGCGTCACGGCATCCTTGAGTGCTGCAATCAAACGGGATTCAAATGAAGCCAAATCAATGGGGAAAAGCAGGAACCAAGGCTCTTTATAGATAGATACGAGTATTACCCCACTGTTAATATTGAAACTGAATACAGCTAGACAGGGGCAAAGGCAGAGCCCACAATGAGTTCATTCGATGCAAACCGTATTTAGGGCCCGATAAAGCTGGCTGGCAAGCATCTAAATAAATATTAAATTTATAGGCAAAATATTCACTCTGCCATGCGAACAGGGAACGGGGCCTTCCCTTCCGAGAAAATGGGAAAATAATAAATAAATAAATAACAGCAAGAGCTTGTTCCTCCGAAAAATCTGAGCACCGAAATCCGAGAGCCAAAAAGTCAAATGTGAATTTGCATGAGCGCTGGCCCCCAAATCATAATCGCAGTGCCCCACACGCAGCACCACATGCCGTACACTCGTATGAAAGTATCTTTGTGTCGGGGATAACCTTGTGGATTCGTATCTGTTGGGTGGGTGTTGGCTGCTGGCTGCTGCCAGGTCTAATCTTTTTCGCATTTTCCCCACTGAATTATGTAGCGGAAGCGGTGGCTTTTACTCACGGCTCTGCGCCAAAGATTCATTACGAATGTAACGCATTTCTATATAAATAACTGTCAGTATCTGTGTGTGTTTGTGTGTGTTTGTGTGTGCTTGTTGTGTGTGCGAGCAGCATCTATTTCTCATTTGATGGCGACCTTTTCAGTTTTACGACTCTGGTTCTGCCAAAAACTTTTAATGCCCTTCCGTTTGGGCCTTAATTTTGCTAATGCGTTCGCCGTTACCCCAGAAATTATTCGGCCTGGACGCTAATGAGTGACAATTTATAATCATCCAATGGGTGGGCCTCTGGCAAGAGTTCCCCGATCCCCAAATGAAAGTTAATTAATGAATATTTAAACAGATTGAGTTGGCAATGTTGGGCAATTGCAATATGATCCTATCTTGATTAGTTTTCAGTACGAGCTCCTCCTCCATCAGTGGCATTCATTGTGCACTCGGTTCGGATTATATTTCCGATTCTGCAGTGCCCTCCTTTGTGCATTGTTCGCCTTAATTAAAGCGGGATTACCTGTGTCCACACCCAGCACTCAGGACAACAAAATTGGCAATTGGAAAAGGCAGGCATTGCATTTCCAATTTACAGATTCAGAGATGGACGAGTCACTCACCTGTCTTTTGTGTTACATCGAAGAGCTTGGCCACCAGATACTTGTTGTGGGGCGTGCCCTTGGCCAGGAAGAGGGAGCCGCGATCCGCATGGGTGAGCAGCCCCACATTGACCAATATCTTGTGGCAGAGCACATCGATGTCCAGCTCATTGGCCACGTCGCGAATCAGCTCCATGAACAGCTCGCCCTCGTCCAGGTCCATCAAATGGCGGCGGCATTCCGGCAGCGTGGAGGAGGCCGACGAGTTCGAGAGGCTCCTCGGCGATTTCTGTAAGGACAGACAATAAACATTAATGAAAGGCTTAGACGCTGGTCCAGAGCACAGAGGACATTCGGTACAGTCGGAACGTGCCTGGGAAATAATTGAATTGCTGCTGTTGTGCTGTTCTACTGTTTGGCAGGGTTCGGCAGGGTTTCGGCAGGGAAGTGGTATAATTTCGCTATTTAATTAGTTCTCTTATAAATAGCTTTATCAGCTGGCATTATTACTCGTATTACTCGGCCAGACACAAGTCGCTTTAAATATTTAATTATATACTGGCGAGAGTTACTGTTACTGTTACTGTGCCTTTCTTTTCCAATTCGATTGCTGGCCATTTAACCCGGGGAGCTGGTCCTGCTCTTCCTGGAAATGAACTTGGACCGGTTCAAAGGGTGTCTATTAGCAGCAGTTGGCAGTTTCTGCCTCTAAGCCAGAGCGTAGAGCTCTTGGCCCCAACAACGTGGTAATTGAATACCGAAAGTGGACTCCAACTTCGGGCCGGGACCTGCGTGCGAGCGGCCAATTAACCAAGAACTGGGAACGTTGCGTGCCGTGTACCAATCCACGGCCACATCCCATTCCATAATCCTTCTGTATATATATATACCAATGTGCCTCGCACTGCACCTCCTTCTCTACCATTTTCCACTGACAAATTAAGGCAATTTGTTGTTTTCGCTTCTGTTGCTCGTTCTCTCAACGTTTCCACGTGCCACTACCAGAATATCGATAATTGTACGAATAATTCGAATGTACCTATTATTTATAATTTTGCTTATTGGTTAATTTAACGTAGTTGTGTATTTCTGAAAATATTTCTCTTAGGTAGGCGGAATATTTTCCCAAGTGTCTGTGGGCTCCGGGCTTTCCGTTCTCTAAAGCAGGAGAAATGTGGTTTTCTACTAGGTGAAAGTCAGGTATAAAGCTGTTGTGAATTTTTAAGTATGATCTAGTCAGAGTTTGAGTCTATTTTAATTGCCAAAATATTGATTTCCTTATGAACATGCCTTCAAAGTGTAGCAAGACCTCCACAAATAAGAAATTTAATCTCTGCTGTTCGCAATTGCTTTCCATTCAACTTTTCCTTTCACATTTTCCCTAGTTCAACCGCTTAGCGCGAAAACCACTTGAGTAAAAAACAAGAAAAAGATCCTTGAGCAAGTAATTAAACGATTAAATGCGATTAAAACTCGCCTTGAAAGAGTGTCTGAAGCAGGCGAAGCAGCCTCCTCGCAGATGAGCAAGAAAGTCCAAAGAAAAAGAAAAGGAAAACCGAGTGAAAAGCGTTTAGTAATCTTCACTTTGTTTGCATGGAATTGAAAGTGGAAAACACCCAAGAAAAACAATGCAAATTCTTTGAATAAAACTCAGAAAAATTAAAACCAAAGTCAAATAAAAGCGTGAAAGAGCATTAAGTACATTTGAAATTCTGCCAATGGCAATAAATTTGAGTTGTGCTCGTATTCATTTGTGTTTTCCCAGAAAAGACAATAAAATCGGAAAAGTTCGCTCCTTCTTGGTCCTTTTTTGGCCTGACGGAAAGGGAAAGCATTAAATCGGAATGAATTGTAATGGGGATTATTCCGTCTCTATATGCACTGCAACGAGGGCTATGGCTGGCAATATCCTGGGCAGGGACTGCAGTTTGCATTGCGTAACAGCACTTAAATAAATTGACAATATCGACAACAAAAAAGAGGGGTCTACCTGCTATTCACCAGCTAACAAGGCGTACGGGAGGACAAAGGGAAGGATGGCTAAAAATTGCACTCGCAAAGCTCCAACAATCGGTGAAAGGACTCAAAGGTGGGCTTTGTTGCACAAGACACAGGACACAGGACACTTGGCAGTTGACTTTGGCCTGGCCTAGTTTTCCCCTTCACGAAACAAAAACACACACACACACGTCTATAAGAGAGCTTTCCCTTACTCGTCGTACGTGGTACAAGTACCTTATAGTTTTGATTTCACAAGTGGCAGGTGAGTGCTGAAGTCCTCTTCTTGCGCCTCTGTTGGTTTTTGTTTCTGTTCAGCCAGCTGCAGTCAATAGGCAGGCAGCCCAGCACTTGATGTCGTAGGCAAGACAGAGGTAAGGGATCGCTCATAATTTTGTTCGATGTTCCAGAAAAATGAGCATTGAAAAGCGACCCAAAGGACTCACTTCAAGAATCGACTCAGGTCATACGCAATGCATGAGTGCGGCTAAGCGGCAGTTGGCACGGGTCAAAGGAGTTCAACTGAGTGCTTGAGTTCGAGTTCAAGCACTTATCTGATGGCCATTAACACGAGCAATCAAATAAGCAAACAAGTATAACGAATAACAAGTGATTGACTCCATGGGTAGCCCCTGATGTACACCTATTTTTATAGGTCATAATGGTCATAGGGAGGCCCTTAAGAGTGGCGAAAGGAGTTTATTGATCTAGGAAGTATAATATGTGGATTAACAATCAAAGAACAACTCGTTGGTATTCCAAGAACGATTGTTCAATTTATTATGAATATGCAATACCCACAATCGATGCTAAGTTATCTTTGGGCTAAGAATGGAATGGAAGATTCCTCTAGATAAAGATATGTCGGAGTTAAAATTCTCTTAATTCATCTCTTGGCAAGAGAACACACTACCATCCTTAAAATATCTTTGAAATTCTCCAGCAAATGAAACCCTTTTCGAATATTGCGCATCCTCATATTTTCAACCGCCTTTCGTTTTATTTTCCAATGTTTTTTTGCAGCTACTGTGGAACATATCGAATAAAATTTAATTGAAAAATACTTGACACTGGCAATGTGCCCGCGTTCGAGGGACCTGTGGGGCGGCGGATGCTGTCAATATATAAACCATAAAAATATTTCGAATGCTTTTTAACTGTCGACTTTTTTTGGGGGAGGGTTCGGAGCATGCAGGAGAGGAGGGGCCAACGGGGCGTATGTGTAACTTAATGTTTAATGTTGAATTAAATAAAAGCAGAAAGCCATGAAAAGCAACAAAGTGGAAAGTCCTGCCCCTGTCCCAATCAGTGCCTCCTCATTGGTACGAGGGATGTGTGCGAGTGAGTTTTTCCAATTAGCGCTTTTCACGCGCAGACACACACAAACAGAGAGACAGAGAGACGGCAAGACAGAAAGACAGAGACAAGACAAGCAGAAGCCAAAGGAAAATTTGTGAAAATATCAATTTAGTTAATTCGCTCTGCAAAAAGCGAACAAAAGTTAAATAAAAGCGGAAATCCAGTGCCAAAAGTACAACAAAACAAATACAAACATCAACAGAGGCAGAGGCAGAGACAGCGAAACGGTGGGAGCGAGGTGGGAGGCAGAGTTGGAATCGTGGCAAATAAAACAACCTCACACAGATACATCCACCCAAACACACACAAACAGACATCACAGTGGCTGTGTATCTGCGAGATAGTTGAGTGCTTGGGCGGACTGCAATTGCCATTGCCATTTCCATTGCCACTTGGCTCTGCATTTGCACTTGCTAACATTTTGGTTTGAGGAAGGAGATGGCTCTGATAGCTCGAATGAATGAGACGGCCAGAAGCGAAGGGCAGCGAGGAGTAGCTGGAGAGGAGGAGTGGAACAGCAATCCGATTCGTTCTGGCTACGAAAACTAATTTGCAATGGAACAAGTGCTAAGACAACTTTCATTTAAATGCTTGGGCATCCGGCCAAGGTGGTGCGTGGATCAGAACTAAATCTTGGCTAAAAGATTGCATTTAGTTTTCAAGCTTTGGCTTACTGGAACCCCCAATCGCCAATTCCGAAGTAATACTCTCTAATCAATGCCAACTAACATAGTCCTTGTATTAAAGCATACCTTTGCCAGGGCCATACCATTTATTAAATAAATCCTGTACCACTCACCTGCTGCACTGTGGGCGAGGAGGACATCCATTGCTGGAAGAGATCCGAGGTGACCGAAGGCCGTTTCAGCGGTTTCCGGCTTTCGATGAACTCCTGCAGGCGGCTGAGGGCCTCGGGCGGTGCCCGCTCCGTCAGCCATTTCTCGAAGGCCTCCGGCTTCTCCTCGAACAGACGCGCCACCTCATCGACATCCTGCTGGGCGGAGGACGAGGACGAGGACATCCCCGGCTTGGCGCTGCTACTCTCCTGCTGTATCGTTTGGGTGTGAATGCTGACGCCGGGACTGATGGTGGAGCTCCTCGCAGGTGTTGGCCTTAAGGCGGCGTCTACCTCGCGGGATGTAGACTTGAATTTGCTTTCGGGAGTGGGTGCTGATGCGGGAGTGGGAGTGGGCTTGGGCTTAGCAGCGGGCACGGGCGGGTATGGGGCCACTGGCCGATTGTTATTGCTCTGCCGGTGGTGGTGCTCCAACTTGACCTGATTGCTTATGCTGGCCACCGAGGCGATAGCTCCTGCCTCTGCCGCGCCTGCTGCGGTGGCAGCTGTTGTTGGCGTTGCCATTGCCGTTGATGTCTTGTTGGCGCCATTGGTCAGCGGTTTGGACGCCGACGCCGATGACGACGACGACGACGTGGCGGCGGTCTCCGCCGGAGCTGTGGCGCCGCCAGCTGCCGCTGACACATCTGTCATGTTGCTGCTGCTGCTGCTGCTGCTCAGTGGTCTTTGACGGCTGCCGAGCTCGTGCATGAAATCATTGCGAAATGGCCAGGATGTCGCCTCGTTAGCGTGCAGCCGCGTGGGCTCCTGTGGCCTCAGCTGCTCCTGGCTGGCTGCTCCTGGAGGCTCCTGCTGCGTGTGCTGATTAAGTCACGTACTTGTCGCCCACTTATGTGGCTCGGGGTTCAGGCTCTATTCAGTGGCGGGATTTATGTGACCCCCAAGGCAACCTGTTGTTGCCTCCACTCCTCCAATCCTCCAATCCTTCTTCAGTTTTAATGGACAACTCGGGGCAGGTGGGTGCTGGCCGGGGGTAATTGATGGACCACTCGTCTCATCGCCTGGTTAGCCTCCAGATTTCACTTCATGCACGTTTGCCCCAGCCTTTTGTCCTCTGGGTGGCCGTGGCCCTTTGTTTGTCTTCTGATGGCCTTAAACAGTACTCTCCTCGCTCCTATAGAGAAGAAGTTAAACCTCGTTCTCCTCTAGAGACTGCCTCCAGTCTGCGATTTCCAGCCTGCAGGAACGAGAACACGAGAAAAAGTTAGTATTTGATGGCGGATTAGCTGCTAGTCAAATGGAACAGAATGGAAAGTTTAGACGCAACTTTGCCACATTGCCGCATTGCCACTTGAGTCTAATGGCCGGTTGCTATTAGGGGAATCGCTTCGAAATTCTAGATGGCCTGGGCGTGGCCCTCAACCCCCAGCCATTAACGTCGTGGGGAGGGAAGGAGGACTCAAGGGGAATCTCCTATCAGCTGCTTAAAAATTGATGTCTTGGGTGAAAGTTTTCCAGGGGTTTTCATGCTGGGATTACTAATGAAATGATGACAATTTTCAGAGACCTTCAGGCGCTCGGATATGCAATAAACATTCATTGTTCAATCTGGAAAGCCCTCTTTGGATTTCTATAGACTTAAGCTGCTCTTTCAATTCCCAAAACTCTTTCGAATGGAATTCATTTGCGGAGCAATAAATTCGCTGAATCTCTTGAAAATCTCGACCCAAAATGCGGAATGGAAATATATTTAAATCTTTGAATGGGACACAAATTTATGACCCCGCAACACCCAATGCGGCGAGGGGTGGAGGGACGGCAAGTGGTTGAAAGGAAGGCCTGCGGCAAAGGTGAGGCGGATTCCTGCTGACGTCAAATGCAAATGGGAATCGGGAGCCACGACTGCGGCGTCAGCCACTGCACTCACATTTTCCGAGCAGAGTAGAGCGGAAAATATTTAAAATGAAAATGCGGTGAGGTGCGGGGATCCTGGGAGTGAAACAACGTTGCCATTCATGCGCATTTGCATTGAAATGGCCCTCGACATTTGCATGGAATCACTTTCGGCATTTGCCACGTGCCGCATGCTGCAGCTTCCACCCGCACCTTCCGCAGCATTGACTGGCACTAGCACTAGCACCAGCACCAGCCCTAGCGTCGAGCCATTAAGATTGCCATCCCCAATCCCATCCTCCAAGTCCTCCAGTCATAAGCCAGCTCCAAAGTGTGCCAACAGTTTTGCTCTTAACATGCCAGTCCGGTTTATTATACCCCCGGATTGCAGGGTATGCTGTGTTCGTGCTAATGTGATCAGCAGATAGATATAGTAGCTATATCGCAGAGAATATGAGCCTTAGAGCGAGCGCCATCACGTTTCCAGGGCCTCATCAAGAAAAACATTCAAATATACAGCCAGAATGTTGGAAAAAGGTTCCCATTCGCCCCTTTCGTCCTGGAAAGAGTCCCACCTCTTTCTGTGGGGAACTGCTTATGGAACATTTAGTTTTTAGGAATCTATATCCCCCACTTATCGCCGGGTATCTCATTGTCGTGTCACTAGATTATATCGTTTCTTTGCAGGTCGTGGCTTGGCTATTCTGATGGTGTCCTGACATTGTCCTTTGTTTGCTTGGGCACCTTGACCGCCACTGACGTTGCATGCAACCTGCACTTGTTTGCTCTGCTCAGCCCCTCCCACTTCCTGGCATAAACAATGGCGTTTTGAATAAAACACAAGACTAAGAGCAACAACCATGACGGCAAAAGGCAAAAGGCAAAAGACAGCACCCAACATCCCAGGACTTTATCACGCACTCGTTTGCAATTTCAAATTGGGTAATAAATTCCTGAACTCTTCTCTCTCTCTCTGTCTCTCTGTGTGTGTGGGATATTGCTTTGTTCGCGCCCGCATTTTGTGGGCGTCTGTGGGCGTGGCTGGCCCTGGTTCTTGGTCCCTGGTCCCTGGCTCTCTCGCAACTTCGCTTAGTTGCTATTGTAAATTTAATGTCAACACTAAAGATTAAGAGTTTAATGCGCTCTTTGGTTAACAAATTTTTTATTTTTATAGCCCGCCGTCGAAAGGGGCAAAGGGGCTGCACTTTTGACTGCCATAAATCGAAAATTAAGTTGGAAACTCGAAACAACTGGGATTATCAGCTTAGTTGAGAGACAGGAATTATGCAGTAGAATTAACTCGATAAAATGTTGCAGAAAATGGAATTTTAAAGCCAATGCGAGGACACTAAAGAGGTTGCCATTGTATCGGGCGTATTGGGAGTACAGTCGTACAGAATTGACCTTCTATACATATTCATAGATGTATTTTCAACCCGGAATATCCCATTTAAAAGGCAGTTACTCAAGAGGATTTGAAAGGGGAATTCAAAGGGGAAATTGGAGAGACTAAAAATACTTTCCTTGCATGAGGAAAAGCATTAACAAATGTTGGCACCATTCTACGATTCTTCTTGCAGGATTAGGCACTCAAAGAGACCACATTAATGAACTTCAATCAACAATAAATGTAATTCAGAGTACTCCAATACACGGCTCTTACTTATGTACTCCGATTGAATCAGCAGCCTCCTTAATGAACATCAAAGCATCATTAAAATTCTATTAGCAGGCACACCATCAGAAAAAACAGCTTAAATTTCTTTCATCATCAAAGTAGACTGCGATTTCTTGTATAATTCATGACCGACTTGGCCGGAAATTGCACGAATACGAATACGAATGCGAGTACGTGCAGGAGTACATGACTCCAACATACCAGCAAGTAATCGCGTGGATGTGGCTGTGGCTGTGGCTGTGTCTGTGGATGCCGTGCCATGTGGGAGTTCTCACAACCTCATGCAGAATGCATATAACTCTCTGCCTCTCGCTAAAATGCAAACAATTAGATGCAATTAAAGCCATGCAAATGATGCATTTGCCAAAGCGTTTAGCTGCCGCAAAGCGCCTATCCCACCATCCCGCCGCCCCTTGGTCAGGACAATGCCTGTCCGTCAGCCAAGTCAACATTTGCATAATTTCCATTGAGGGCCAGAAAAGCAGAGTAGATAGACGGTTCCCCGATACAGACAGCAGTAATTAGTGTTATTATGCGCGAGGGGGGGGCGGGCATGTATGCCGTTCCGTGCAGGTCACGCACATCAAACCGGAAATGAGCAGCGGAAATCGCGTCCATCATGGCGTACAAAATGGAGGAAAGCCTAGCCTCATGCGGGATGCCGTACATATATATGTATGTCTGAGTGCTCTCCAGGAGATGAGGGTTGAATGGGGGTTTGAGTGGGGGCTTGAGTGGGCGAATAGGATAAACAGATATCGTATTATCTGATCCAGTAGAGGATTTCATTAAGGATAAAATGTGGAAGCATCCGACGCACCACGCACCACGCACAACAAACTAATTAGCGAAAATGTCTACATTGGCCGATACTCGAATTAAATTGTAAAATGTTTATTTATTTAAAATTGCAACCAGCGAATCAGCGCAATCAGAGAGAGAAAGAGGGGGAAGCTCTACTCATATTTCTCTTAATTAAAAATTGTGTGCGTAATTCTGCATTCTGCAGCCGTAGTTGTTTTTAATTAAAGTGCACCACACACAAAGTGTTCGTGTCCGTGGCAGGAGAGATGAAGGCGCCACGTCATTAGCCGTTTACTCGGGGACATGCAAATGACGGAGGCACCGAGACTGCGGTTGCAACACTGCCACCGCCACTGTCCCCACCTGCACCCGGATTTGGACCCCATGCTGACCGTAAATAGACGGTGGGGGCCGTGGACTTTGTAGTTGTGCACTTAGGCGGCACGTTTGAAATTACAGAATTAGTGGCCGACGCGTCGCCCGGGTGTGGCGCTCCGCTCCCCTCCCCCACGCATTGTGTGTCGAGTGTGTGCGCGCCATTTTGCAAGCGGAAGTGCCTGTTACATGATGTGCGTGCAACGATGGCAAAGAGGGCGGGAGATGGGCGGAGGCGGGGCTCGGGTAAATTAACTTTGCGGCTAGTTTGTAGCTTTGTCGCTTTGTTGCTTTGCTGCTTTGTCGCTGAGCTGGCCGTGTCAGCACCTTTAGTTTCATGTTTTCAATTTGCGATGTTGCAACGTTGCATTTTGGACGCGACTTCATCAGCAGCGCTTAGCGGTGCCACACACTCTTGCCACACTTTCCCCTTCGCCCCTTTCAATGCATTGGCAGGGCAGTCACGTACAAGGAAGGAGCAGCCTCTACCGCAATGCTGTTGCACTTTATAAGCTTTCAACGATGCCTGCCTGCCTGCTGCAGACGTAGGCGGTGGCGGTGGCGGTGGCGTCGGCTCCCAACGGACATTTTGCCTTTTTGGCTTCAAAATGGAAAATGTGTTCAAGGAGAGCCAGAGAGAGAGCCAAAGAGAGAGAGAGAGGACGGGCACATGTGTGACCTGGTGCTGACATGAAGTCCTCTCCTCCGCTTCTGCGGTAATTCAAATTTTACATTTCCCCCAAGAACATGACATGCCCCAACACGCCCCACACACACTTCGAACAGCCCCTTGAACATTTCCCCAGACAATACTCTGTACTCTTTACTTGTTGCATAATAATTGCGCAAATTTCGGGCATAATTGCAGGGCCAAGATGAAGATTGTGGCCTTAAGCCCTGTCTGCCGACTGAATGGGGAATGGAAACGAGAGAGGGCTTTGGCATGTAATCCTAGAATTGAAATTGTGCATTCTCGTATGAGTGCTCGTACAAGTGCCATTCGGTTTTAGTTAAAATGTTTACCTGCCAGGCCGCAAATGCGGGTACGGGGACGGGGACGGGGAATGGGAATGCCATGACAATGGGGCATGGGATCTGTCAGATTTTCCCCTCTGTTGCCACATCTCGCCAGAAAATGTTTGCTCTACGAGTAGGCATGCAAGGGGGGGCCAGACCATAGCCAGGCGGTTTTCCCAATTGCAAATTCCCATCAAACTCGAGCTCGAAACTCAATCAGGGCTAATGCAAAGGATCTGTGTTTGTCCTGACAGATTGGAAGAGTGCGTACAGCCAATGCAAGAACGATTCAGAGACAGCACGACATACTACTGGCACGAGGATGTGCTCTAATAGTTTCAGCTTTCAACAGGGACAAATACGACAAAAGAAATAATCCTCAATCCTCGTCGGAAAAGTCCCTTCGTATTGATTTGCTTTTATTGGCTTCGTTTCTGTTTATTTAAATTTCCATCAAATATTTATTTAAATATACGTAGCATGTGCTTCACACATTCGTGTTTCTGTGATCAATATTCATGAACCAATTCAAAGCAATATTTATACAATGGAAAGTTCAATTTTAATCCCAATAATCCTCTGGAATCCTCTGGCGGCTAACACTTGTGTTGGCCATTTGTGAAAAAACAATAGAATTCAATTTAAATTCGATTCAATGAATGGCCAAAAACTGACACTCAACCGCTCAACTAGCGAACGTTCGTAGGTCAAAATTGAAATGGAAATTTCAGCGGTTAGCCATGGAACAGTCTCGGAAAAGTGTCAGCATCAGAGCCGCAAAATGCAAGTCGTTCCCACACCAGAAAAAAACATCATTTATATTTGTCGCCGGTGGAGGAATTTGCACAGTTTTTTCCATGGTGCAGCAGCAATCTTGTCAAAGCAAAGTAATTGAAAAACTTTTGGCGCCCGGAGACAATTGCCGAGAGTGGCATAGAGTCAGAGATGATGCTGCGGGGCATCTGCCTTTAATTAAAAGACATTCAACAGAGGATGCCAGAGCAAGGACCATAACTAGAACCAAAGCAAGGACAAGGACCACAAACAGAACCAGGAGTTCGAAAGGGAGCCAGAGGCTTGTGGTCTCTCTCAGTGTCCGTCCATTAAGGCTACACAATAACCAATTTACCACTTAACTTTCAGCATTCTCCTCGACGAGCGCTCTTTCGTGATGAAATGCCAGGCGTTCCGAGGGTAAGCCCCTTCTGACAGGACCTCTTGACAGCGTGCCCTGCTGCTGGGTGCAACAGGGCCTTGCAACAGGCCAAGGCGCATAAATGTCAAGAGTGTTGACTGAAAATAGTAGTCCGCTGACAGAGTAATGCAGCAGCGGCTCAGGCCTCTGTCCGTGCAACCAGAGAAGAGTAAAGTGAATGCGACATGGCCGCCACTCGGTCCATTGTGTCCTGTTGCAAGACCAGCGGCCCTTGTGGACGAGTTGCCACCTCCAGTGGCAAAGTATTTGTGGACAGAAGAGGCTGTTGCAGAGTCTGGATTTGTGGATTCTAGGAATTTCTGTCTCTATTATAACTAAAAGGGCCTGAGCGGGGAAAAATGCACCAAAGTAGAGTGTCCTTTAGAATAAGCCTCGGAATCTACTACCAAACTAAAGACAGACACACTCTCCCACCAAGTTGAACAATTTAAATATGATTTTGTACGTTTTATAGAAGAGATTGATGTGAAATTGATTTAATTCCTCTCGTGTGACACACGCAGACGACATCCTCCGCCGAGGTTTTTGGCTTTCGGCTGGAAGTGGCAATTTAATACCACTTTGTCTGGGGCCCCGGCGGTGCTGTGCGCCTCATGGTGTTTGTTGCTTCATTCTACCATCGAAAATACACCAAATACTAGGATTCCAGCGAGACAAGCCGCAATAATAACGTTCCTGCATAATTTGATAACACACGACTCGACACGACACAACGACTGAACGACTGGTGAGTGGGATGCTGGATGATGCCTGCCTCGTTCCTATCGCTTGATGGCCTCGAGATTGTCACATGAAGAGGCAGCCAAAGAAAGAAAGAGAGAGACTCAGAGAGAGAGAGAGAGAGTGGCATGCCAACACTCTGGCATTTGTGTTTGCTCAAGCTTAAGTGGCATTGGCTTTGGCTTTTGTGTTTTGTGGGCGGTGGGGGGTGGTGCAGCTGCTTCCGTTTCAGCTCCACTTGCCCCACAGTACACACCACACCTCAGCGCCCCATGGCACCCCTCTATTGACAGTTGTTCTTAATGGCATCACAATGTTTTGCCCGGTCCCGGTCCCGGTCCCGGTCCGGGTCCGGGTTTTGTTTTAAGACAATTTATGCTTGATTGCATTGATTGATTAGGCACACACTTGTGCCCCGTACAGGTCCTGGTTCTGGTGCTGGTCTGGTTCTGGTCCTGGGCTCCGTCGTTATAATAATTTTCAACTTTAATTAGCTCGTTCTTGTGGCGGAACCGAGATGAATTTCAATTTTGGTCTGGGACACCCTTAATCGCGGGGGCAGCATCCAATTTTGCGGCTGGCTAACAGAGAACTTTGTAATTAAAACTTTGGCCAACACAAATATTGAATAATAAATTGTTTTATGCTGCAGTTAAAAGTTTTTCCCCCTACCCCTACCCGCAAAATGCGGCAAAGGAGGAGAAGTGGCGGTAAATTGTAAATTTGCCTTCAATTCGATTAGTGGAAACTTTCAGAAGCAATCTACAAAAGGATATCAACCGCAATGTCAATGTTCAAACACAAACTGGGATGAACAGGATCTACTCAAATGGAATGTAGAGTGCACAAAGGACAGTCTGTCGCAGAAAGTATGACAGGACATAAAGCACATTAATTGCCTGAGAACGCCCTTTCCCCTTCTGCTGTCGATTCGATTCGAGTCGCATTAATATTCAGCCCACACTCGGGATAGGACTCCGAGTCGGACATCGACACTGCGGCAGGGCAAGGACATGGCTTCATAAACCAAATCAAAGCCGGTCAACGGTTGTCATTTTTCACATGAAGCAAATTATCCTTGGACATACGATGTGTGTACATATTTCAGCCCCACGCCTTTGCAGAACTTTGATCTTTTATTCGAGTCCTGACTCAGCAGAAACAATGGGAAAAGAAACAGAAAAAAAAGAGAAACAAAAAGAAAGGAGCCTTGCTTTGATTTTCATGAATGACAAAATGTTGCTGTCATGACATCAGCTCGTGGCTTTCTGCTGGCCAAATCCCTTCCAAAATGGAAACTAAGTCGTTCGGACTGTCGCTCCTCCTTGCAGTCACTGAATGCAATCAAAGCTCAAATTAAATTTAAACTGATTCGAGTGCAGAGCGAGAGGAGTGCCAGAGAAAGGATGACCTGAATGAGTGTCCAGCCGAGTGTGTGGCTGCTACCTGGCGATGAGCCCCAGCCCCAGACGATAATATTGTTGTGGCAGCTGCAGTTTTACGGCTGACTTGACCCTAATTCCTGGCCATTGTCTCTGGCCAACGAGCGATGGATGGATGGGCATTGGCCGGAATCAAGTGAGCAATTAAGTGGCAAAACAAAACGTGCTCTCATCGGAGCACCTTTACAATTGGAGAGCATTCATGAAGAGTGTTCCTAGGCAGACATTTCTTGGGACTCCATGTATTCGTATTCATATTCATTCAATCAATTCCGCAGTGATTCAGCCCCTGGGCTATGGACATTGAAATGTCATTAGCGTGTCCGACACGGGGCCACGTCCGAGGAACCTGCTCCTGGGAACCGCAACAACTGCGGTCAAAACGTGAAAGGGCCACAAAGCAAGGCACGACAGAACCGCAACGAATTGTTGTGTGCCCCAATTCGACCGCAGTGTTGCAAACTAATTAAAGTCTTTCCCCCTGCCACCCTGCCACCCTGCCATCCTGCCCCTTTTCCCCGGTTTGGCTGAACATTTGAATAAAACATTTTTGCGATTTGTGGCATTACTCATACGCCGCGTGGCACGCAGTTGGCAAGCGCCGGGATGCGAGCACACTTGGGGCTCATAAATTCTTAATTTGATGCCAGCATAATGAAATGCCTTCTCCATTGTTCGTCGGAGTTCAAATTGGAAAGTTTTTTCGGGCCCTTGTGCCCCGGTGCCCCGGTGCCCCGGTGCCCTTGCCACCTGAACTTTCGGCCGCTAAATGCTTTTCTGGCTTATGCCGCAAACGCTGGGCTTCCTGCCTCTCATGGGGGCGCAGCAGCGGCAAGCCCCTAAGTGGCAAGTGGCTGTAGTTTTTCATTAATTAAACACTTGGGCCCCCACACCACCCACTCGCAACTGACATTTTCCTTGCTGGCACTCGCTGTTCGCTTCGCTGTTTGCCGATGCTGCCGCTGCCTTCATCGGATTAGTGTGCTGCACTCCGTTTTCTGGCAGGCTCCCCTCCGCGGTGGGTCTCGGTTGCTTGGCGGACGCCAAGTGCAAATTGAATTGTTGGTTTCGGGTCTTACTTTGGGGTTTCGGTTGCGGTTTTGGGGTTCTGGTTCTGGTTCTGGCTCCGCTTATCGATTTGCCATTTGGCTGTCCTGGCGCTTTATTCCCGGCTATTTTTATACCAATAATGGCTCTGAATTGTCGCTAAAATGTTTATAATGTTCATGCTGTAAATGTAAATTGCTTACCCAGACACACCGACACTCAAACTCATACCACCCATTGATTCATTCACTTCCATGCCACAGAGAAATTGTATCCGCCGCGAGATAAGCTCCTCATTTAATGAAACTTTTTATTACTTCCTGACACTCCACTGAGCCACGCATTTAAATTGCCCCGCCAGTCGATCTTAATGCGATTTCGATTGCGAAACTGCAGCAGAGTTCATCAGCTACGAAATGCGAGTACATGCGAGTACATACAATACATATATTCATATGACCTGGCAATGGGCTGCTCTGTTTATATCCATCACAAATGCATTGGCTATAATCATTATGAACAGCCACTGGACCACTCAAAGAACCAGTAAAAGCTTTTAACGCCTTGTTCGAATGAATAAATGGGACATATGTTGGCTCGATTGCTGTATCTTCAACTAAAGAATCATTGTATTAATTTAAAGCCAGATTAAGTACTGATTGCCAACTGCATAATAGTACTCTCTTCCATGATATTGAAAGTCTCTTTGGGTAATGGTTTCATTCGAAAATCTAAAAATTAGATTCCCCAAACCAATCTGCACATTTAAGGATTCGAGAAAATGTCCATTTACTGAGAATTTACAATTTGTCTCTTTCTGTAAGTCAATTAGAGAGCAGAATCAGAATATTCTAGGGTTCTGTGGAATATTTCAATGTGAAATAAAAGAAAACACAAATTCGTTTCCATATTACAGCACTCCACCGATGCATGCCATAGAGAGCATGAAAGGAGAAACAATTTTGGCAAATTGGTTGAGTTTTTTTGCCATTTTGGCCAAGAGACCACGTTACAGAATCCCATTAAATTCGCTCGCTCGATGTAACTTTGTATTATCCCAAAGGCAGGACGAACGACACGAAACGAAACCAAAACTAGACCCAGAAATGTCGGAAAAAGTGACAATTCTGTTGGAAGATGCGAGTCAGTGGGTGGGATATCAGTGGGATATGGAAAAAACCGGTTGAAAATACGAGAATTGAAGAGAACATTTTTTATGATTTCTGACAGCTGGCATTCAGAGCGAGTCTTGAATTTATGGGACCTGTATAAAGTGTCGCATGTTGCCAAGAAACCGATGCGGGAGATACAGATACATGTTGGCTTTCTGTGGGGCCAGCTGCATCCGCAAATGAAGCTGCCACAAACAATTTTCCACGTAGCACGTATGAAGAAATAACAAGCGAATTAATTAATTAATCGTTGGTTAAGTTTCGTGTTCGAGTGGAACGACACATTAACGACACATGCACGGCGCTTTCCCTGGGATGGACGATCCTCCTGCTGGCTCCTGTGCGGGGGTTTTTTTATACGGATGGACACGAAAACCGAAATCTAATTGACAGCCGTGATTTATGCATGTTAACATATTAATTGGACATTCAACAGAATGAAGGCCATCGAATGAATCAACTGAAAAGGTGTCCATGTCCATGGCCAAGACAGGCCCCTGGACAAGACACAAGGAATAGCAAGGACGACATCGAGTCAAGGTTCATTTAATGGTCGACAAGGCCCCGGGGCAACAATTTCTGGCAAAAGAATGTTAACCGAAAAGCAAAAGAAATCCCCGCCGCCACCGCCGCCGCCGCCAAAGCAACCTTCATGGCCAACTGGAGGGCAAAGAATGTTTCGTAGTCCGGGCACGTGTATCTGTGTGACTGTCTTCTCTGTGGCTCTGTATGTGTGTATTGGTGGTTGAACAAAAAAGTCAAAAGGAAATTTGCATGAATGGCAAATGATTCTCGGAGGCGGCACACAGCGAGTGGCAACTGTCCAGGAACCCCGACCCCAACGAAGTTCTCACTCGAATGTTGGCTTTAAGGAGCACTTTAAGCCGTAATCAAGAGGGGAATCGGCCTTTATATTAATTGGCCATATTGCCTGACCTGATAAAGTAAAACTGAAGCGCTGCCAATAAAACTAAAGAGCCAAAGATTAGCCGCAAAACAAAGGGCAAATGAACATAAGAAAAGAAGAACAGAAGAACAGAAAAAACCCCAAAATGCCAGAAAGCAAACGAAGCAACAAATGCACAAACTGGTCTGGGACTTTTGCTTAACATTAAATTTGATTGAGATTAATAGCGAAATAAATGCTAAAGATTATTATGGCCGACTGCCAGCCTGCCAGCCCGCCAGCCATTAGCCAGGGGTAAGGAATCCCGAAGAAACGGCCGAATTTCGGTGTTAATTTTATTTCTTGTTAGCGGCAAACGCTGTGGGACCTCAAGCCTCAAGACACTGCAATTTCGTTCCAGCAAAATGATTTGCAGTCCAGTTAATTGTGGCGGGGGATCATTAGCATAAATCAGCAAACAAATAGAAATGCCCCATAAATTGGCCATCTCTGTGGCAGAGCCTGAATAAACAATTGTGTAATTTCATATTGGAACTGCTGGCCGGCCAATTGGCATTTGAAATTTATGTGTCCTGCTGCCCAGTCCATCCATTGGGCAGGGAGACAGCCCGAATGTGTGCTTATCCAGGAGTCAGAGTGTCAGTGGGATCTCCCACTGGACCTCGACCACAGTGCCAGCGCCACAACCCAATGAACTACGTTTGTCCTCAGCTGTCAGCTGACTGCTGGCCAGTGGGTTAGTTTGTTTACCCAGCTCTCTGGACACCCCACAGCCAGCTTGGTCAGCTATTTATCATGCAACAAACTTACGTTTGTCATCCAACCCGCATTTCCCGGAGGGAGTGGCCCCAGCCCCAGCCCCAGCCCCAGCGCCAGCCCTTGGCTCCCAGTCCCTGGCAGACCATTAACCGGAGCTACTTTATGCCCGTACTTTCAGCAGCGAGCGACGAAACAATTTTTGCGTACATAAATTTCATTTATGAAATTCATTTGCGCAAACTTTAGCGCAGCTACAGCGAGATGTACCCTCTTCGCAGCCGAAAAGTATGCTACAGACATGTACCCAGAGGCGGCAACAGTGCGTATGAGCAATGTGTCAACTATGAAGTTTTGGGCTCTGTGTGGGGGGGGGTGTATGTGTCTGCGCTTTGTCGTGTGTGACATTCGTGATTGATGCATGTGTTTGAGTTCCTCCTCCTTCCTTCCTTCCATCCGTTGCTCCACTCCACCCTCTGCCATGCGCTTGTGTCTGTCTTTGCATTTTTGCTGCTGCTTTCGGTTTTATGATTTCAATCAAGTCAAGTGGATTTTCATTCTTGTTTAAGTTTTCACGGCCTGCCCTCCATCGTACACTTCTCTCACTGTCATTATCGCCTCGCTGTGTTCGTGCCTCGTTCTCCCTCTCTCTCTCTGTGTCTGTGTGTGTGGCAGAGTGGGGTCCCTTAGCTGGGGACCCTTATCGGGCCGCGCGCATCTAAGTGGGTCAACAGCAGCGAGTGCCGCAACAATGGTCGTGCCCTCCTCTTGACCACGTTTTAATGCGTCCGTCAGTCGCGGCTGCTTATTAGCATTAATTGTGAATTAGAATTAGTTGTCGGATGGGCGTGACAATGGGTTCAGCGTCTTCAATTCGCTTTAATTAAACTGTGACTTGAGCTTAAACTCTTTAAACTAATTCAAATTTGCCCATCTTCGGTCAGACGTTCGTGATTCGCAGCTGGAAAAACAAAAGCCAACAATTGGATAACGAAAACTTGACTGCTTCCCCAACTGAACTGAACTTTTGGCTTTCAAGCAAATTACACAAAACCCATTTTAATAAATAAATTAAAAAGCGAGCGAGGCAAATCTGCAGCGAAAACATTTCTGAGGCAAAGTTCGGGCGAAGTGAAAAGTTTCTGCGAATTTCCTGTTGCATGCCGATGGCATGCAGAGTGCTCTCCTTTCTTCTTTCTCCTTTTCCCATCAAAGGAATAGTTTATGATGTCGGCAGGAGATCGCCGCAGGCGGTCATTTATCAAGAGGAAACTTTTCAAAAGTGAAAATCCAAATAAATTTATATTAACAACGGTCCTGCCTCGCAAGAAGCGCCGTGAAAGCCCTCTCCCATTGGGCCGAAAGTTGCGTTGGCAAATTAATTTTATTTAAGGCCAAAAACCCCATTTAGCTGGACTAACCGCAAACTGACTTTCATTCGCACTTGATGCGGGCTAATTGAGGTTGACGTTTCTCGGAGTCCAGCTCATTTAATTGCAGTCAGTGTGTGGGGGCCACACACCCCACACCTCCTCACACCACACACCCTGTACTGCCAATCCCACAAAAACACTTGCCACTTTGATGGCTGCAGATTAACCAAAGCTGCCTGCTGCTGGCTGCTGGCTTCTGCCGACTGTGGCTCAATTGCCTGGAAGCGGAAGCCCAGCCAGAAGCAGACGTGACTCGGCCGGAAGGCGGCGGAAGTGGGCCGACAACATTGACAGCCATTAAAGATATATGTATTTATTTCGCGTCATGTACTTCGATATGTGGAACATTATCGCCAGGCTCTAAGCAGGGCATCGAAGAGGCATAATAAAAAGCCATCGCAATACGTTTAAGTAAAAGGCCGTAAAGAAAGAGCATAACTTTTGATGGGATCAATCATTAATTCAATCTATTTTCTTATGAAAACTATCATGGAACTCTCTCATGATCCACTTTATGGGACTTTCATGTTCCATCTTCCATCCTATCGTATCTCATATTTCTTTCAACCTGCTGCCCCACTCCATATCCATTACAGAAACTCCGTGTACGAGTACAAGTTGTAACAACCTTCGCTTTAAAATGGCAGAACTTATGTATTGCACAACTGGCGCAAAACTTTTACAATGCCAGTCCGGAAGCGGAACGAATCAGCGACGGGGCGGGTGTGGGGTGCGGGGCAGAACACCAGCTGCTGGTTACGGGCTCCAACTACATGAACATGAACAGGAACAGCAGCAAGAACAAGCTGGAGCCGTGTAAGCCATGGGTACGGGGGGGAAATAAACCAGTCATGGACAATGGACCACGGGGCGTATGAGTCTCCGCTTTCGTTCCGTTTGTCTGGGGGTGGGTCGCGGGTTGCAGGTGCACGGGGATTGGACACGGGGAGTTACACGAAACTGGAGCCAAGAAATTTAATAAAGTTAAACTACATTCCGTCCGTACAGCTTCACTTGTTGATGTTGATGGATACTCGTATTCTGCGGTTCCCTAGGCAACCTGCCAGCCAGCCATCCAGCCTGCCATCCAGCCAGCGACTGCCACTGACAAGCTCATCAAGGTGGAAAGCCTTTAGAAATTCCTTCAAGTTTCCATCTTATTACTGGATGCTTGCCTTATGAATATTTGAGGAATGCACAGAGATTCCCCGCGACAGACTGTGTTCTCCATTAGTGCACATTTATGCAAAAAGTAACTTTCTGCTACAAAGTGGCAAAGGGATGTCGTGGCGGTTGGCTGCACGTACCTGCTGAAGGTATTTCTTTTACCCCCTGCCACAGGAGTGCATAGCATCCTTTTCGAGCATAAATTATTATTGCAATCCAGGGAACCTTTCCAGCAGAATTTAGAGAGTCCATGTGGGAGAATATTCTCTCAAGTGCTTGTTCATGTTTATGCATTTTGTTTGCATGCGAGCGAGTGTCAAGTGCAAGGTAATTTTGAATTTATGAGGATGTTCGGAGCAGGATATTTCCTACTTTCGAATGATTGTCATATCTTGTTAGTCTTCCACTCACATCTCTGTTTATGCACCTCTCCAGATGTCACCCAATAAAACCCAATGTCAGTCCGCACACGAGCCCCAGGTGCCCTCCACATACAACATTCTGCATGCAACTTGTATAAATGTTGCAGAATGACCAGAATTACACAGAGCAGATGTGAGCAGGGAAGCTGAATCGATGGAGAGGCAGGCACTCTTCCACCAACGTCGTTGTGGATAACCCCAGATGAAGATGATGATGAAGATCACGATGTACGTGTATCCAAAACGAAATAAACTGCAGCTAAGCCAATCTCCTTCTTTGGGATATATACTCGTATATTTGCTGGTCGGGGGGAGGGCTTGGAACGTTTTCATTACACATCTCGTATGTGTTTGAGTCAGAAACCGAAGGGAGATAAAAATGTTTGTTGCCCGGACATATAACTTTTATAAGGCCATCGGCCGTCGGCCGTCGGCCACTGTGGCTCTGGGCTCTGGGGTCTGGGGCCTGGGGCCTGGGAGCCACAGACAAACAATTCTCGTACTTCGAAGCCGTTTCCTCTTTGCTTTCCCACACAAATGTTGTCGTCTTTCCGTTTCCTCGCACATGGCGGATATTTTACAACTTCCGGCCGCCTCCTCCGCACGACCTTTCGCCGTGCATCTGTCGTGGCCTCAAGTGTGAGGAACGGTCGTTAAATTTTAACACTGATGTGTTAATGCCATCCCCACCCGAAGGCTGCTGCACCTCTCCCAAAAGGCTCTGACAGAGCCTTCCGTTGGGTGCAAACAATGTCAGCGCCACGGTTGCGGGCCAAATTTGTTTGACGAATTGCCAAAACATCTGAGCAATTTGTGCCCCGAGCGTGAACAAAGTTTGGCAAATAAATTTGCCAAATGTCACCGGAATAAAAAATACGAATATTTCATTCCTTGGAACGTTGGCTCCTGCTCAAGCTTTTACGAGCTAGCTGCAACAATAGCCGTGTGGCAGTCAGCCATTTGTAAGAGGACTCCGTGCGACGCAAGTGGCTGCAGGTGTAAAGCGAAGATTGAGCAGTGTGGTGTCTGACAAAGTCACACAGACCTTTGTGACAATGTAGCAGATGATTAGGAAAAGAATTCGTTAAACAGAGGGCTGTAGAATTGGGATTCTAGTTGCGATCTTCAACAAGTTTCCCAAAGGGGTGCCTCCCAAGATGTGGTTCGAAAACCATAATCCCGACTTGCTCTCAACTTAAAACAGAATTAAACTAAAAAATAAAACTACTTTTCGTAAAAGTTATCCAACTGTTTGCATTACCTTCTGTAACTTTTGTAGCTTTTGCATTATGCAATTTGTTGCTCAACTCCATTACACATCGGCCCCCAAAGGCCCAGAGCAAATTACACCTACGCCCCGGTATCCAAATGCCACTTGAACTTGGCTCAAAACTGAATCAATAATTTCCCCATTGGCCACTCGATTATGTAAGGGAATAGACGGTGTTTGTTCGCGTATGTTTCTTTTTTTATTGGTGATCAGATGAGGTGCGAGAAACTGGACTCGAACGTGGTGTTGGCCCGCTAAATGGTCGCTAATTTCAGCGTCAAGTATGTATTTAATAATCCCATTTGCATTTGGCGGATGCCCCTTCAGCTGCTGGTGGCTCGTGACGAGCTTCAATTAAAATCTTTAGAGCCAAATGAAGAGGCTTCTAATGAAGTCCCTCTCCTTCTGGTTCATTACATAATTTTGCATAAATCGAGTCGGCGCTGCGGAGCTTGACATGAATTTTCCCATCAGAGGACCCATCAAGGACCCGTCGTTTTGATGCGCTGCTAAGTTGCTGAATCAGGGCTGTGTGCTGAGTCCTCTGCGGCATCCGTCTCACTATCTTTAACCGCTGTCATGTCAAGCGTTTATGTTAGTTTTGTCCCTCCACTTGTCCTGTGGACGGACGCTTCCTTTTTTGTCCCGCCGCCAGAAGGGGGCTCTGAACATACATATTCAGAAGGGAACACGCAAACGCACACGCACCATCTGCATATCAATCAGATGCCACAATGCTGTCACTCCTCTGTCACACTGGGCGACACACGGCGTGTGAGAATCCCTGTCAGGCGCCCATTTCGGCTTGCTGTCCTGCGTTCCATCTGCAGTTGAAAAATATGAAACGTTCGCGTTTTGCATATTTACTTTACGTTTTTCCGATTCCGATTCCGTTTCCTATTCTATTTCTATTTCCATTTCCACTTTCCCGCTGTGGCATTTTCAATGGATGCCATTTTATATTGTACTACCTCCCCCATCGGGAGTTCCCCGTCCGATTCAGTCATGTTGAAAATTCTGCTCGCGTTTCCCCGATAGAAAAACTCAATTAAAATGCTCGACGTGTCGCAAATCAGTTGAATATACAGAATGCACAGCACAGACTGAATACATTGTTAAATATTCTGAATTGATTGTGGCATAAATTGATTTCGGCCCCTTCCTGGCTCTTCCCGGCTATTCCTGGCTCTTTCTGGCTCCCATTTCTGGCATCCAGAATCGTTCTGCTGTGAAATGCACTTTGAAAATATTATCATTGGATCCCGACAATGTAACAAACAATCTGCTGGCAGTTGTTTGCATTTCCTCGGGCAACAATTCCATCCCATTCGCTTCCATCGATGATATTCGCTGCAGAAGCACTGCTGCGGATGGCATTTTCACTTGCATGACTTTTCCAAAGGAAATCTTTCCGTCTGCTTCTGGGTATTGGCGCCTCCTAGAACATTCTGAGCTGAGCCGAGCTGAAATAGACTTTATATTTCTTTTTACATACAAGCTTGAATGAGCAGTCATATTCTGGCTACATATGGGGAGCCACTGCAAATTATTCATACGCCCTGCTGGCCAGACGCAGGACCATTCGACCGCAACGTCAACTAGTTATGTGGTCGCTGGCACATCGATGGCATTATCAACCACAAGTACACACAATATACGAACGTATGGCAAGGAAAATGAATCTCAATTTGTACGCTCCAGAAGCGCACACAATTCGAGGCATACATCAAGGCTGACTTCCGCTTTTGTGGCATGCCACAAAAATAATAGTGAATATTAAATTCCCCTCATTTGTTAGTCGAAGCAGCTTTGAGCTCTCTCAGCCATGGCTGCTCGCGTGGCGTGAAGGATAAGGAAACTACTACCCGTACCCGTACTGCTCCAGCGTTAAAAAATCAGTGCCTTCCCTCGGTATTCCTATGATTTACGTTCAATTCGCCAGACCCTAATGTTGTGGCGGTTTGTTCAGATTGATTGCCAGCCATCTGCATAGAAAGGAGGCCAGGACTCTTAACTGGCTAGCAACATGGCAGAAAGGAATTTCCCACATATTCCCCACGCAGGGTTAACTGTGAAATCTCGTGTTTCCTCGGAGGCAGAGTGGGAGTGAGAGTGGGTGTGCTAGTGTAAGAAACCCGAGTAAATCCTTTGGCAAGCAGAGACTTTCTTCCACCTACGCAAAGGACACAGGTTCAATATTTGTGGTCGATGCTGATGATGATGATGATTGCCCAGAGGTCGGTCAATTTACATACAACGATTAACAGCTAATAGATTAGTATTTTGTGTGTTTGCCTGACACTGCCACTGCCACTGCCACCCAAATAGAATACCCAAAATTATCGCCAACGCCATTTCCTTTAAAGTGGCAAGATGTATATCATATGTCAATACATTACGCATACGCCACGTGGGCCGCCGCCGCACAAAGCATTCTAATATTGGCTCAGCACTCGCTTTCGGGGGAGTGCGAGTATATCCAACTGAGAGTGGCACTCGTAGTGGGTGCTGGCGGTGCGTGCAAGAGTTGTGTGTTTGCCACAGAAGGAAGATTGATTGAATCGAGAAGTGACGATAACAAGCGCAAAGTGAAATGGAAAAGCAAACAGCAACGGCAACAGCAGCACGTCAACAGAATATACAACTATTGTGCTTGTACAGTCAAGCAATGGCTGCGAAAGACTGAGAAGTTCTGCGGGAATCCGTAGATCTTTGGGCAGGAGTCTTCACTGTACGAGACATATGCGTGTGTGCGTGCTATTCAAATGTTTGGCTGACGCCATTCCTTTTTTTAGTCCCTCACGCCCTCCCTGTCCCTGTCCCTGTCGCTGTCGCTGTCCTCCCTGTGCGCCCCCGCACATTGCGTGCACGAAAGTTTATGCACACGTTTATTGTTGTGTGTGTTGCGTGAATTGCGGATGTATTGGTGTGTGTGCGAGTACCTTATGCTTTAGCAGAGCTACTATTTCTTACACTTTTATGATTTCTCTCCCTTTTAGCCCGCGTGCACCTTGAACTTGCCGAATTGTTTCGATTAAAGTTTAACCAATAGTTAAAGTCCACACTTGGGCCTCCTTCGGCTACCCTATGGGTGGGGTCCGGGGCATAAAAGCAATTAATTTCATTTTTATTGCATGCGCCTTTTCCTGTCCTTCGAATCCTTGAATCGACACTGCTGGCCGTTAGTCATCTTCTGCCGTGTCCCTGGCCCTCGAAGCCATCCGCGAATCGCTTTTCGTGCCCATTGGTGCCCATAAAAACGGTAATTAAACACGAAAACTAGTGTCACATGGCGTATACGTGATGTGGGTCGTTTTCTCGCTTAATTGCTCGTTGCATACGCAGCGTGTGTGTGTGTGTGTGTGTGTGCATGCAGCAGCAGGCAGTCCCTCCTCTGGAACACTCTCCAGAGCATCATCCGCATTTGCAACGAAACTCGTGATTTGCCGTTTGAGAATGCTTTGAAAGCTTTTGAATACTTATCGGAAATTTATGGGGCCTCCTCCTCTGTCTCCGTCTCCATCTCCAGGTACTCAAACGACTTCATTTGCATTTGGAGTAGCTCTCTTTAAGTTCGTTTTTAAGACCTGTTAAGTACGTTCCGAGTAAATAACGACTACTGGGATATGCCACATAAATACAAGTTTTGTGGCACATTTCATCCACACAAAAACCGGAAAAAAGGCAATTTAGATTAAGTCAACTTAATTAGGGTTATTAATTAGCACAAAGTTGCCTGCGCTCTGCTCTGTACTGCTTCTGCTGAGGCATCTGCCTCGGGTGTTTGGCAGCAACACCCACCCACATACAGATACAGATACGACACATGAGGCAGGGGACAGGTGATTGGGGATAGGGGAGAATAAGTCAGCTGCAGGGCCTCCTGCTGGGTCGTTGTCTATGTTGTCTACAAGGACATACTCGTAAACCTGGGCGGAGTTAAGCATTAACCTGAGCCGACTGACGGCATGGACGACATGGACGACAAGGACTCGGAGCCGCATAATTACATGAACATTGTTGCATGTTGTACGCTCCTGGAAATATGCTTATGGTCGTTTATGCTGATGCTCTTTTGTCCCATTTGCGTGGGCTGTGCGGAGCGGCCTTGATGCCCCAGCAGGCTGGGGGCTATAACTGTAACTGCGCGACTCAGTCCTGTCTGTCTGTGTGTCTGTCTGTCTGTCTGCATGGCTTCCTGTTCGCTTAGTTGCAACCTCAAGCGCCCTTCACTGCCACACAAAGCCCAAGCACACATGGAGCACAGACAAAAGCGCAACAAAACAGCGGCATGAACATGACCCTTTAAACAAAAAGCGAATGACAACCAACACATAACGAACCAATGTGGCATAGATTTTAAGCAGAAGCAGAAAGCAGCCACGTTTATGGAAAGACGAACTCTGGGAGGCACTTAAGCGTGCCACAATAGCAACAGAAACCGACTCTCGACTGAAGTCAACTCAAGACAGGACTGTGTGTGGTGTGGATCTTCAATTGCAAAACCGCAGAAACAGACAAACACTCCACACTGCCGCACTGCCACATAAGCCATATGGCCCACACACAAACACACACGCCTCCGCATTGACACTTTTACACATGTCCTTTTGCAGATTTGATGGGTGAAGTGGCGGAGTGTTGTTTGGATGAAGAGGAAATCTTGTCCTGTGGCGTTGCTTATGTATTTAGTTACATTTGCAATATAAAATATTCATACATTTGCTTAGCAGCGAGTACTTTCACCGCTCACTGTTGCGCACCAAGCCGCACAGACTGGAAAACCGGATGCCACCAGGCCAGCAACCTGCAGGGTTACGCTCTCTCTCTATCTCTCAATCGTGTGTGACGCGTGTGTGTGTGTGTCTGTGGATTTTATGGCGGTAGGGGGTGGCCTGTTCTACCCTTCATCTAGGCACATTTATCTCCCTCACATCTCGGGGTCTGGTCTTCACAATTTGCTTACATTTCACAATTTTCAACTTTCTCTCGAGTACAATTCAACATTTTCCAGAGAAAAGTCTACAGTCTGCCCCCATCGCCGCGCAGCATTTCCACTTTCTATAGTTGCCATGTTTCTGTGCTTGTGTGTGTGCTTTTGGTTCCCTTTTGAATTTTAGTTAAAAGTTTTTTCCACTCGGTTTGTTGGCCAAACAAATGCGTTCTGCGTTCTGCAGTTCGGCTTGAAAAAACACAGAGACGCCCACTTTTCTATCAACGGCTTAACGACTCAACGAATGGGACGAAATTGTGGGGCACTTTACCCTTTTCTTTTCAGCTAAAGCATCAAACCCTTTCCTAAACATTGAGGGGTTTCTTTGGAGACAATTTTAATCACTTAAAAATGTGTATATATCTTGCCTTTTCTAGAGAAACGATTTCAAAATCAAAATAGTTCTCTTTCTTGGTTGATTCCACGAAAACTAATACACCCGCTCTGCCCTGTAATAAAGGGTTTTCTGCGCCAGGGGAACTGGAATGAATAGGCCATTTACATAATAACTATTCCGCATGGAGGACGACCGCAATAGAACATTAACTAATATCACCGACAGCTTCCAGCGGCAGCAGCATCCATCCACAAGGGTCCGAAAAAGGGTTCCGGCTGCCCCATTTAAGGGCTTTAAAAACTTAAATGTCAGCAAAGTGGAAATGGAAATGGAAATGATTTCATTAGATTAGTGAGGCATAGTTGGGGGGAACTTTAGCTCCGGGATGTGAAAAATTCAATTTTAAACATTCGATGAGATCCATATTTCCCTTAGGGCTGTGTGGGATTTGAAACTGATTTATTGATTGCCATGAGATCAACGCACTAAACCTTTGACAGAATATTAAAACTGATTTGATTGAAAACCATACACAAATTTGGTTAGTTTCAATTCAATTTTTAGAGGAATGTGACTGAAGGGATGGCTGGGACTCGGACTGGGACGGGAACGAGTCATTCGAGTGAGTTAAGCCAATTCAGAAATTGTTATTCAATTAAATGAGGCTCGGGGGCAAGATCAACATTCAGCAGTATAACAAAGTGTTGTTTTTGTGGAATTTATTTAAATGCAGGAGTAAATCTACAAAAACGAAACGAGTATCAAATCGAATTATGTTAATTAAATGAGCAATGCACAAAACGAGAGAAATCATCATCATCACCGGAGAGCAGGCAGCAGGCAGCAGCCAGAAGTTGGCCAACTGGTTGACTTATTTGTGTCGCACGATTAAGCCAGGAGTCAGAGCCGCTTTTATTTCATTTTTACCCTCAGAATTTTCCTCCCTTTTCATGGGTGACCGTTGGCCTCTTCCTCTTTTGTCCTCTTTTGGCCTCTTTGTAGTTGCTGGTTAACCGTTCGGAGCTTTTGTCAACCACTCGACACGCTTTTAATCCTAATTAATCCTTTTCAAGCGAAAAGTTGGACAAATGGACTTAAAGGACAACCAAATACTTGAAAGTTGGCCCGAAAGTAAAATGTCGACATTGGCACCTTTTCGACTTGTCGCAAATTAACTCAATGGGCGCGACTCTTGTTCCACCAGCAGCAGAAGCAGCAGCAGCAGAGCCAGCAGAAGCAGAAGCAGTTGCTGTGGAATAATTTAATTATGCCCATTCCACTCGACAAGTTAGCGGAGACCATCCATCCGTCCAGAAGTACTCTCCCAGGACTCGTGTGTGGAGGCGTTCAAAAGTCAGTACTTCTGCCTCACTCAACTCTTTTCAGATAAATGAAAACCTGTTCTACCGCTGCCTCATCGCATGGAGTTTACTGGGGGGAATTACCACACCTATATGGTATGTGGATAGCTGTATGGATGGATGAACCACTGGGATCTGCAATGACTCTTGAGAATCTTAGCATCAGGGAACTATTTAAGCTGCTGGAAAACTTAAGGGAGCTTAAAGGAACTTACTTCTCTTTGTTCCTTTTGTTGAATTGTAATTCCAATAAAAGTTTATACATTTCAACATTTTCCATCCCAGCTTACAATGGTATTTGTTTTTCTAATCCTCCTTCGCCTTGGTATTCCTTGGAGCATTTGAAATACAATATTTATTTGGCTATCCTGGGAGAATAATCCTTTATTTGTGATGGAAAGTATTAAGAAAAGCGTTTCCATTACATTTTCCTAGGATTTGTTTTCGAAAATATGTATAACTTGAAAAGAGAACATTTTGTAATCATATAATCCTTGTAGAAATAAGGGTAATATTCACTATATAATCACCCAAAGATATAATATTAGCGAACAATCAAGTTGTCACAACAAATCCCTGTATAAATGTTGAATAAATATTAATATAAACTAATCGGACAACTCCTTGAACTACTCGCATAATTAGCACTTTTTTTCGAAATGGGCAGCCCTGACCCATTTCTATGGGCTCCCCTTTCGAGTGTCATGCGTGGCGTATGCGTAATGTGTGTTATTAAATTTATTTCTAATTGCAGTCGGCTCGTAACAGGTAACGGGGCTTGGAGTGGCCACCAGCACTCGTGTTGCTCCCTGAAAATACAAGTATTTGCCTGGCAACGTCCATGTGGCACCGGGCACGAGGCAACACCCGCCTGCGGTAGGCATTTTGGTGTATTATTATATAATCAATACACAAATTTGGGGCAAAGCAAAGCCAAAAGCCTTTAATTGAATTTCGAATCGGTAAACAATTCGGTTTTCGGTCAGAACCTCAGAGCTGCCACAAAAAGAGTCAACTTCAGTGCCACAAAACAAAACCAAAATACAATTTTGGTCTAAAAATAGCAAAAGAAAATGTTGGAAAAACTAAAAAAGGAAAAGTCGAACACAACAGAAGAAAATTATAGAAAAAAAACGGAGAAACTACGGAAAGCAGTAACAGGATATGTGAGCAGACAGAGAGAGTGGGAAATGGAAAAGCAGGACGGCAGGAAGGCAGGGAAAGCAGTGGAATCAGGAGGACATGTGGCACAGCAAAATTTATGCGTTCGTTGGGAAAGCGACACAACCTCAGACAATAATTTTCGCCATGGGAGTCGAGCAAAAAACAAATTTAGGACGAGAGCCAAACCCAAGGCGAATCGGGCCACGTTTTATGCTATCCCCTTTATATTTTTTCTTTTTTTTCCTCCTTTTTTCGTGTGTTTTTCCGTCGAAAAGCCACGGAAAAAGCGGTGAGGTGTGGAAGAGTCTCGGGTGGAGAGGCAAGCCAAGTAAACGTGGCCAAAACTTTGCGAAATCGCGACTCAAAGTGGCTAAGACGGATAAGCGCCGCACAAAACGGCAACCGATGAACATTTCCCCCGTGCTTGTGCTCGGTACTTTCTTCCAATATCTTGTCGGTTGTTTTTCCGTGTATCTAGAAGTCGGACGACAGCTGCAGCGGCACCAGCTTCCAGGACATGGCGTACAGGTTGTTTTCTGGCCATGTCATCCGTTTTCGATAGCTAAAGTTTACAACTATTCTATTTGGGGGACATCTATCAATAGATTTTCTTCCAAAACTATCTCTCTCTCTCTATCCCTTCAATCTCATATACGTATACGTAATATGACTTACCAATTCTGTTTTTGCCTTCGATTTGTTGGGTGAGTCGTCTGTAAACGAGCAAAGGAAATACATTTAAATCAACGAAAAGCTATAGGTATTGTAAATAGATTATAAATACGACATATGAGTGGCTGAGAAATCTTAGAAAATTAACTGAATCAGATCTGAACTTTTGAACGCACCAGATCGAATTAGAGTCAGTTTTATCTGTTATTCAATTGCTATCTTAACCTTTCGCTCCCTCTGCATCTGCCACTGAATCAATAAGCACAAATGGAATGGTCTCCAGGGCTACGACAGCGGGGCGTTTAAATAAATGAATTGCTGATTAAATAAAGTTGGACAAAGACGGAAGGCAGGACATGCGAAATGACAGGATAAAGACGGAAGGCAGGAAAGGCAGGACATGCGGCAGGACATGCGGCATGGCATATGAAGGAATGGGAAATGCTAACAAACAACGAAATGAAATGCAAAGAATGCCCAAGAATTTGTGGAACAAAATAAACTTGTAAAAATGGGCCAAAGGTTGTGGGGATTTCGTAAAGACAATGAGAGAATCATAGACAGAGAATGAGAGAGGAGAGGAGAGAAGAGAGAGCATTGGGACAAGGTTAAACCGGGGAATAAGACACAGCAGCAGATGCCGACGCGACCAGCAAAATGTGCGCAGAGACACCATTTTATGGCCAATGATGGAGGACACCGCCGGAAGCCGGACGCCGGACGCCAGACGTAGAGCCTACGCCGAGAATGAAGGAACAATAACAAAAGCAAATACACGTACATATGTATATCCTCGCACAAAAGCCAATGAACGTCATTCAACGGCAGACACTGGACGGGTAAAGAAGGGTAAAGCAAGAGGGGAGCACGGGCACGTGCCGCGAAAAGAGTGTGAAGCGAAAGAGCAAACAAACGGCCGAGTAGCTGGAAGTGCATGCCGCATGGCGGAGGGGTAATCGGCCGCGACGAGCACTATTTATAAGCGCCGGCCGCACCGAAATCGGGACTCCATATACCATATAAATCCGTGCGACCTTAACCTTCCCCGCATTACATAAAAAATACAAACGAGGGGATTCCCACGAGATTCGAAATGTTGGTTGTCGGCTGTGGGAGGCCAAAGACAGGTATGGTGGGGCACTTTAAAAGCTTTTAGGCGGCAGAAGGCTCCCTCTGCCATACATATCCTTCTTCACTTAGCTAATACAGTTTTTCGTCTAAAGCGAATTGGGTTCTTTATTAGCTAAAGTGTGACTTTGAATAGGGATTGAGACAATTTTGAAAGCTGAGTGTATAAAATGAATGAAGGAAAGTTGGGTTTTATCTTGGATCAAGGAGGATATACGATCTACCAGGATATTATCCATTGGATATAAATTCAAAATATCGTATTTCAATGCATTGAATGTTAGAAAGTTAAGTTCAGCGATATTTCAGGAAATTATCCATTGAATATGAAACCTATCGTATTTCGAAAAGGCTTAACATATTAAATTCGGATATGCTTGGGATTTCTGCTTTTGTAATTTTTATTCATCAAAATATTTGGAGTAACTTGATAGATTGTCTCTTGAAATTGTTCTATACTTAGTTTCAGCTAACAAAAACGAAACAAAGATGTTTTTCTACTGCAATCGACTTGTAAATGAAATAATAAATAGTTTAAAAGTTATCCAAAGAGCAATGCCCACATATCATTATACAAAGCCGATAATTAACCTAATTGGAGTTCTTAAAAGTTGTCAAAAGTTGAATTTATTGCCCCTAAGGCTCTAAGCTACTATCCGGAATTACTTTTCTCCTACCTCAAACACAACAACACAATCTCTTTTTCCCAAAAAACAGAAAGATAGAGCCAGAGAATACAATGGCGAGAGAGCAACAATAACACACAAATAAGTCAATAAATTTGACAACATTTTTTGTAAAATCCTCAAAGGAAAGACTCGCTGGGGTGGGATCTACGGGTGAGTGGCAGAAGTGATGCCATTAAAATAAAGTAAAAGACTTGCCCTGGCACTGGTCTGGTCGTTTGGGGTAAGTGTAGGCGGGATGTAGGTGGGGTCCATCTCCCTGGATGCGAATGAACCGTTGACAAAGTCAATGCTAAAAAAGGAGAAAGAAAAACAGAAACCTAATGGATTTCACAGACACTTTGGCAGGCCGTCTGGCGGGACTCCAAGGAAAAGGGCAATCCAAGGAAAATAGCGCGCGTGAAAAGCGGGAAAATGCGTGAAAGCAGGCGGCAGCACTCCCAGTAATTTGCCTTAGGTATTGCACGTCACAGAAAAGTTTGTGTGTTGCTTTTTGGTGGTGGGGGGTCTGTGATGCTGTATGTGCTCCCCAGAGGCAACCGCAACAACAAAAAGTTGCTAAAAAGTAAGGTTGCCGACCTACCCTGCCCGGCGAATGCTAATACTGCTATCGCTACACACTACACACTCCCCTCTCCACGAATAACACTCGTATTCGTATGACATTCAAGGGTAAAATATTTTATAATTCGCACATTTCGGGGGGATTTGGGGTCCGGCCCGCGTTCTGCTTTACATTCGAGATACTAATTTGTGTGTTTGTGGGTGTATCTGTGTGTGCTGTGTTCTTTGTTGTGGGCTTCGTCAGTCTGTGTGCGTATTTGTGTTTGGTTTTTGGTTGGATTGTTTACCCAGCACTCAGCTGAGAGGCCCGGAGGCACAACACTCAGACATACTCATGCCCCCCCCACACTCACATTGAGCTTTTACACTGAGTTCAAATGCATTCACATTCACATTCACTTTGGCGTTTTCTTCTTGTTGTTTTTCCAAGTTCTGTGTTTTTGTCGCGTTTCGTTGTTGCGCTGCTGGCTGATAACACGCGCTGGCAAGCGGCGCTACAGCCGGCGGTGGCAAGAGGGCACTGAGAGGCGGATGGGCGGGTGGTTGGTGGAGACAGGAACTTGTATTAGTGGCGACAACGGAGGCAAATTACTTTGCACTGCACTTGACAACACAACAACTACTATAACTAATATAATAATATATACCAAGAACATACGTACTATAATTTAATTTACGCGCCAGTTGGAATGTTTAGTTTTTCGATTTGATACGAGATTCCGCTGGCTATTTGTTTGTTTCTCACATTGATTAGACTCGGCTGGGATTTTGAGATGGACTTCTCTGTTCGATTGGTATTATGCAAAAACAGTTTGATTCACTTTTTTCGCTCTGTGCTGTGCTGTTCCGTTCTTTTGGGATTTACAACCGGCGGCAACACGCGCTCGCACGCACGCACGCACCGTCTTGTGGCAGCTGGGCGGCAGGGCGGGGGCGAGAGGCGAGAGGCGTGGCGTGGCACTGGACGAGGCCGGTGTGCGGTGGGCGGTGTGACGACTGTCCCGATTTCCGACGCAACACAACCCACGAGCTTCGAGCTTTGCACAGCGCGACGACAACTTTAGCACTGAGAGAATAATTCTGTGCGGGACACTGTCGCCAAAAAGCTGGCAGGCGCTCTCACTCTACCTTTCTCTCTCTCTCTCTATCAGTCTCTCTATCTGTCTGTCTGTCTGTCTGCAGCGTATTGGAGCTTTGAACGCGCTTTGGTGGCTGCTGCTGCTGCTGCTGCTTTCAGCGCTTCTTTTTCGCTGCTCCAGTTCGCTTTGGCGCCCGACAACAACTGAAACGCTGCCTTGGCTGGCGCTTAGCAGCAGCGAAGCCAGCAAGCATTCCCAGCAGCAGCAGCTGACATTCGGCTTTGTTTACTGTTATTTGACGCAAGCTTTCTGCTTTCTCTCTCTTGCTTCGGCAGGAGAGCGCTTTTCGATGGCTTTCACGCATTTCTGTGGCTTACAGTGCTTCCAAATTGATGTGATTTTTGTGGTGTTATATTCCGCTGAAAATAATCCCTGATGCAAAAATCATACGAATTATGAGTGTGGAGGGATATGGTACATGGATTTCTTTTAATTGGTTGTCAATTCTTTAGATCCTTACTTTTAGAGGCATGGAAAATGGATTAATTCTGAAATTATAATGAAGAAACTAGTAATAGTATTGTTCATTAATCATATTGTATAAAGACTATATTCATACAGCCATTCCTCTTATCGCAAATCGTAAAAAGTAGCGGCTTAACGGCTTAAACGGCTTAACAAATATTTTGTTTTTGAAAAATGAAATTAAACTCGTAATTTTTTTCAATAAAATAACCAATTTTACAAAGTGTTTTAATTCAACAAAAAGACAAACAAGACACATATTTCCCAACGTAACTGCCATTCTGCCACTCTAGCACCACTGTGCAGCCGCTCCGTTCAGCGCAGGCGCCATCTAAGGAGCCTGGTTCGGACGTCGAACTATAAAGCCGAATAGTTGTTGCTGGAGCGGAGGTTCCCAACTGAATCTTGGGAAGCGGAGCCATGGCATTGGAACAGCCAAAGAGAAATGTTAGGAGTGAATAGGAGTAATCGTAGAATACTTTTGGGATGCTTGGAAAACGATAATGTGGGAGAACATGGAGGAGATTGCCGCGTTGAAATCAGAGAAACTCATTCACTTTGGCTGCCTCTGTCGGTGTCGGTGTGGCGGCAGCCTCAGTCTCCCCTTCATCGTTCTGCTGGTCATCCTCCTCCTCGGGGTCGGCCTCCTCTTCCGGTTCCGGTTGGTGTTCCGCTACATGTACGCCATCCTCGCAGACGGTCAGCGATTTGCGCTCCAGCAGCGGACGCGGCAGGCGGGGCAGAAAGGCCGAGCAGAACGTCCCAATGGTCTCGCAGTGACCGGGCGCATTGGTGACCACAAACGCACAGGTCTGGATGATGTCATGTGGAGTATTGTCCATATACCGGAACACAATGTGATGCTCCTCGATTTCTCCGCGCGTAACCACTTTGCCGTGCAATCTGCCCGGAGGGGGAAAGCCGCAATTAGCGAATCGGAATGCGTAAAGCGTGCAAATTGGTGTCTCACCCGACTGGCTCGCCGGGAATCTTCATTTCCAGCTCCTCATATTTGGCTAGGACATAGTCGAAGCGCTCTTTGGCATCTGCCAACTCCATCTGTGGGAATTTAGGTGAATGTAGTTGAAAAACAAGTAGTTCTGGGGCATAGTACTCACATCTTCAATGCAGTGGTCGAGTGGCGGAACGCATAGGGACACCTGCCATAGGGTGGGACAGTCATTAAAGTTACCCGATTCTACGATTTGCCGACTTACCCCCAGATCAGCCATCGATGTAAGCCCCAGGCTGAGTAGCAAGCAGCTCCACAATTCCATGGCTAATCCGTTCACTGATCAGCAACGACTAAACGCAGCCAATGCCGCTGGTCACCAGCAGCAGGTCGGCAAAGCTTCAAATATGAATACTTATTATTCATTAGGTCCGGTCCATTGTTCTCGCTCCGCTTCAGAGTAAGATGTGACGTCACGATAATTATTCAAAAAGCAAATATGCTCATGGCATGGCAAAAACTCTCACGCAAAGCTGTAAATTCCCTTACACTCGTAATATTCGTACACCATTCAAATGGGTTCTGTAACTCGCTTCAAGCGAATGTGAGTTCTCCAACAAACGATACTCGTACGAGTACGTATATTCAACCTTAGAAATAAACACAGCCAATAAATACTCAAAATAAATACGAGTACTCCATTTATTTACATTCCGTCTACGCAAATTTCATTGCAAATACTAGCAGAACGAATTGCATTTATTATTGTACAAATGTATGTTTGGAAACAAAACACAAGCTGCCTAAATTTTGTGCCTAATTAGTGAAGACCCAGTGCAATCAGCTTGAGCGCGGCTATAAAAGCGTTGCATCTGTCAGTCGGGATTATTATTCAGACCAGATCGTCGACATGAAAGCCATAGCGCTGTGGAGTTGGACCCTTTTGGCCATTTGTGGCATGGTCTCCTTGGGCAGTGCTGCGACTGGAACTACTTCCAGTTCTAGTTCCACCAGCCCCCTAGTTCCTAGCTCCACCTCTTCAACCGGCATCAGTTCCAGTAGCACCACCTCAGCCGCCATTCCGAGCCCCTCTTCTACAACTGAAGCCTCAGCGAGTGTCTCCGCCCCAGCAGCATCCATCAGCAGTTCTAGTGTAGACTCCTCCGCAGCGGCCACTAGCAACACTAGCAGCAATGCTGCCAAAAAGAAGGCAGCGGCCAGAAAGAAAGCAGCGGCCAGAAAGAGGGCTGCCAAATGGAATGCCATCAAAAGGAAGGCCGAAAGAAAGAGGGCCGCCAGAAGGAGGAACCGCTGGAGACAGCACCAATGATCTGTGGACATACTATCTGATCAACAAATACCGATTATATTGTTAATGAACAATCAGTAGGGCGAAGGGCAGGGCGAAGTTTTGAAATACATTTGTAACAGTGACCTATCACAGAAGTCTGGATACAAAATGTAGTTGCTCTAGATCTTATAGTCTCTGAGCCCTAGGCGCTCATAGGGACGGACAGACAGACATGGCTCTATCGACTCGGCTATTGATGCTGATCAAGAATATATATCGTGGAATCTTCCATTTCACACTCTTTTCCGTTGGTTAGGAGGGGACATTTATTAAGCTCCCGATTCACTGCATTCCTCCTCTCCATTAACCGGGATCTCTCTCGGATCTCTCTAATTTTCCATAGGAAATGTGTACATTCCAGTGGCCTTCACTTGCAATCAGTCTGTTTAACCGTAAAGTGCTTTTGAGGCATTTAAATTCTCCACATCGTCCATAATAATACTCATAATATGCTGAACCATTCTAAGAACAAAAGTATATTCAACTCTAAAGATAAACAAAGTACACCAAGTGGGACTCTACGAAAATTTCTATGCAAATATTACGATAACCAAATTGCACTCATTCTGCTTAGTGTCAAAAAAAAGGTGCCTAATAAATTGTGGGCCCCAATGAAAGATCCAGTAAGATAAGGCTATAAAAGCAATGCATCTGGCAGATTTTTGTTCAGATCAGCTTTAGCTGTGAAAGGAAGTCACTATGGGAGCCCTAACCATGTGGAGTTTGACATTTCTGTCTATTTTTGGGATGGCCTTCTTTGGCAACGCTGCGAACATTCCAGTGGTCCCCACTTTAAGTGTCACTAATTCAACCGTAGACAGTTCCAGCAGCACTTTCCCAACGGATATCAGCATTAATCTGATTGGTCCCTTGATCAACGCTTCTGCCGTGCTGGGGCCCAGCGGACTAATGGCCAAATTAACCACCAATAACTTTGGCCTTGGCTACACCAACGTTGACTTTGTCCTGCAAACACCCGTGAACGACGGCCAGGATTTCAGCGGCTCCATGTTCGTACATCCTTCGAACCAATTGGATGTAGGAGTGCTATTGTCATGGGCCATCGGCAGCAACAACACCAAATTTTCCCTTGGCGCCAACTATTTTTAGCTGATTAACGATATCCCAACACGCCCAGGGATAACAAAAACATAAATAAAATTGAAGAACCACAACAAGTAAAACCACAACTCAAATCTACACTTATAGCTTTTTATTTAAAACGATCTAGATAAAACTTTATCTTGATCTAAAAGGTGAGATCCACTTCATCATTACCACTGCCGAGTAGGCAATTGATCTTGACGTTCGTGCTATCCTGCCTGAGCCATGCCCGGGACCAGATCTTGGCAGTACAGGTCTTCTTTTCCGATCCGGGGTCCAGTTCCACCTCATTGTCAATCAGGCCCGTCACTATGCCCACGAATATATCCGTGATATGGAAATTCTTCTTTTCTCTGAATTATGTTCTTAAAACTTTGCTTCAATTATATCCTATGGCAAATCTGAAAGTAAGTGATTCCACAATGCAATAGTTGGTATAAATCCATATCACAGGTTCCCCTTAGGTAATGAATTCACTCAGATCGCCATAGGTGTGTTAAGCTATAAGAACCCCAAGGAATTATCTTCTCCCAAAATTTTTTCCGACGAAAATGTGGATCTATAAGCCAGATGCTGATCTATAACCATATTGAAACAGTTCGTTACAGTATTACAATATCCTGCTAACTCAATCAGGCAAAACGCAGATTATATATTAATAAGAAAGGGTCCCTGCCATAGGAACATGTGCTATATAACGGGTGACGACTGGTAGTTAGACCGTTTCTTATCTATAATGACTAGAATAAAATTCTTCTGTATGTTGGGCCTGATGGGCGTGAGCTGTGCTGCTTTCCCCTCGATTCCTTTCGATCCAAGGTATACGCCCGGGGTCTCTGAGGTATTGACCGGAGAAGCAAGGGAGAAGGCAATTGAAGTTTTACACTCGGGCCTGGCCCAACTGGCCACAGCTACAAGTGAGTTAAATGCTAGTGGATGTCTATAGCTATTTTTATTTAGCTGGGAATGTGACGCAAGTGACGAGACAAATTGTGGATGGACCTCTCTATAGGTGCAAAGCGGAACTGGAGATATGATCGGATAAGAAGGAGTGCACTGTCCAGATCGTGCTGCAGCCATGGCTCAAGGTGAATGATAATAGCATCAATGTTAAGTGCGATGGAGATAATGGCAATGACGAGCTAATTCGCTAGTAATTGCTATCTTACCTCTCAAAATCATTTTTGAGTGCCAGTAGCATAATGGATTGTTATTCCGATAAACAACATTTTCACTCGATTATCTCTTAAAACAGTATAAGAACAGTAGAAGTTTTATAATCATTTGAGTGGATCACGAAGGTAGATCTATTTATTTTTTATCTTTCCTAAAACCCTTGGCTATCCAAATGAACATCTAGAAATCTGATTTCTATACTATTGCCCTTAAATTTCAGAAGCTTGGCTGTATTTTTTATCACGTTTTTAGTACCAAATACAAAAATTATCAACGACCCCACACGAGAATGTTATTTGAATTTAACATCTGGCCCAACAACCAGCTTTCTCGCAGAACCCCAAATTAATAAAGCATATCCATCAACGCTCTCTTAAGAGTTGAAATTAGGGCCAAATCTCTCTAAGCAATATTCACATACTAAAAGTATTTCAAAAAACTTGTGCACATGTTTGTATCTGCCAATATTTGGTGAACTCTTTGCAAATAATCGATAAAAGTAAAATTCGGTAGAAGCAGCTGAGCAAACTACTATCATCTTTGGATATGCGATCTGCTTTGAATAGAATGACTATAAAAGGCATTCTATCCAGTGGAACATCTATCAATCGTACAATTGACTTTCTTACAATGAAAGTCAGAGCAACCATCTTCGCCTGGGCCATCGTCCTGTTCGCCTGCCTGCTGAGGAGCAGTGAGGCAGTTACCTGTACCGCCGATCCCACTGTAGCAGGATGTACTGACTGTGCCACCAGTCCCACCGATCCAGAGTGCGTGGCAGAAGCCGGCACCACAACACTTGGCCCTCCCGCAGGTCCCACTCCCGCTCCTGCGGGCGGGACAACTCCTTCACCAGCCGGCACTGGTGCGACCACCCCTGCGTCTGGTGCCGAGGTCGCTGCCACAGACAGCAGCACCAGCAGCAACAGCAGCGGCAGCAGCGGGAGCAACAACAGTGCGGCTGCCGCCAGGAGGAGGAGGAATCGTCGTCGTCGTCAGCGCGCCGCTAGGAGGAGGGCAGCCAGGAGGCGCGCAGCCAGGAGGAAGAACAACAGGAGAGGTTAAGCGAGAGATGTGCATCTCATCCTGAACTTTAGATACCCTTTCCCAAGGATACACCTTGAATAAACTGACATATTGCATACCCAAATAAGAGTGGGTTTTATTTAGTGTTCTTAAGCATTAATCAAGTGGCTACAAAGCCAATAAAAAATCTTTATTGTGCACAAACGAGAAGGTACATATTGACACGTGTGCATCCATATCTTTTACTTGGCTTTTGGTCCTAGGGAATGTTACGGATGGCATATTTCTACACAAATATTCACACAATACCCTTCTGCACTGCCTGGACAGCATCTGTATTCGGTAAATTATTGAAAAATATGCAATCATTTGTTCTTCAAACGAACTGAATGGAATTGGCTTCAGTACGGATTATTTATATCCAACACAAAACATTTCTTCGACAAGCAGTTGATGCAGTCTCTTGTTTACTGCCTGACACCCGGTACAATTTGATCAATTGTCTGTAATTGGCACATAAAACATTTGTATGTAGCTACAGAGCATAGATCGGTACGCACAGGGCGTTTGTGTGCGTAGAAAGCAGGCAAAACGGAACATTGTATTGGTGGCAACCACTGTGTATACGTGTCCTATCCCTGATAAGATAGGGTCTTGCCGACCGCTGCTATAGGGCTTTATTAAGCAAGATCTACATATGTACCAATTCGTATCATCAAAACCTACCTTCGCATACTCTTACGTAACACACATGATCGTGTGAGTGTGGGAAGACCTAGCCTACCAAAACATATCGACACATTTTCTCTTAAAATCAATTAACTAAAATCTCTTTTAAATTATACAAGTACATGCAAGGTATCGTACCTCTGTATATTACTCGTAGTATATAATACTCTCAAAATATTAAACAAACAAAAAATAATAATTTGGTTAAAAACAACTGTGCAAATTTGCCAATAATCTTTGGATATGCGGAGGTTATAGAATCGAACGTCTATAAAAGGCAATTTTTGGGAAGATCTCTCAAATATAAAGACCTTGGGGGCACGATGAGAGTCAGAGCAACCATCTTCGCCTGGGCCATCGTCCTGTTCGCCTGTCTGCTGAGGAGCACTGAGGCAGTCACCTGTACCGCCGATCCCACTGTAGCAGGATGTATTGACTGTGCCACCAGTCCCACCGATGCTGAGTGCGTGGCAGAAGCAGCGGCCGTCACAACCACACCTGTCCCGATAACTAGCAGACCGATTTCGATAAAACCGTCGATGGGCTGGCATAAATACGCTTTTAACTTTTTTGTTAATTTTTCCTAAAAGTTCCAGGGAAATAAAAATGTTAAGCCATAGTTAAACCTACAGCTGACAATCTTCATCTGTTATGAAATTAATTTTATTGTACTTACAATATATATAGTACATATCTAAGCAAACGTGAGGAGGAGCATTCTTCTCGGATTTGGAACTGAAGTATCATTCCATATCCCAAATTATTGCAGAGGGGCATATTGTAGCCTTCTAAGACACGCTTGGCCTTCATAGAAAAAGCACTCGAAATTCGTGGAATCACACAACATACGGAATAAACTAACGTCCTGTGTTGTAAAAACGAGTAAAGATACAGACTCTAATGATGATTACGAGGAATAAAGAATCTTTTTGTAAGGAAAACTTTGATAAATCTGTGAATTTAATGTGGATTATCATTTTCCAAAGCACCATTTAAAAATCTGACAATGGTTTGCCAGACTGAAGATCAAAGATAATTCCTTGGGGTACGAATAACTATTATAAGATTCTATATTCAAATTGATATTTGTTTCTGCAATATGTTTTTTTTAAATCGATTCATTTGACCCTTTATGATTTATCTTTCCCTCGTCTTATGCATGCTGACGGACAATAAATAACACTTCCAATCGCAGCTAATAATTTTTGAATGAGCGTGCGATCTAAAAGGATATGCGAGTGCTCACTCGTATTGAAACTTTTCTCAGGCTATGATATTCTCTAACGAATTACGAGTTCTGCCTAATGTCAATGGTCTCACAACCACTACCAATTGGAACCATCTTCGCCTTCACAGTCTTTCAGCCTTTTACGACTAAATTTTGAGCATCTGGCCGATCAGCAAGACTTACTAGAACATTTTCAAGGTGACACCAACCAAAACATCCATGAATTCTCTCTTAACAGATGCAATGACATCAAAATCTCTTTCAAGTACACGCACATATCCGTACAATTATGTGTTTGTTTGTATCTACCAATCGTTGGCGAATTCTCTGCAAATAATCGGAGAAAAAGACCAAAATTTGTTAGAAACAGCTGCGTAAATTTGCCAATAATCTTTAGATATGCGAAGCTTATAGAATCGAACGACTATAAAAGGCATGCCCTGGCAACATCCAACATATCCATCAATCACCACCGCACCATGACAGTCAGCGCCAATATCTTCGCCTGGGCCATCGTCCTGTTCGCCTGTCTGCTTAGGAGCACTGAGGCAGTCACCTGTACCGCCGATCCCACTGTTGCAGGATGTATTGACTGTGCCACCAGTCCCACCGATGCGGAGTGCGTGGCAGAAGCAGCGGCCGGCACCACCACTACTGTGGCGACTCCCACGACAACGGTAGCTGCTACAGCGGCGACTACGTTGGCAACAGACACGGCAACAACAACCACGGTTGCATCCACCACCAGCACGGGCGGGAAGCGCAAGGTCGTCAGGATCAGCAAGCTGCGCTACACCGCAGTGCGTCGCATCCATGTCAACAAAAGTGGCACCACCATCCGTACCACCAGCCGCAACACGAACCGCAACCTCAACCGAAGACGCGTCAACGTGAGGCGGCGCAACGGTAATGTCCGTGTGATTGTCGGATAGACATAATATCCATATACATTCAGATAATAACGATGGGCAATAAAATAGTTCAAGCTTCAAAAAAAATTATCATAATCTTTAGATCTATTCGCTGGAGTTTTAGCTTAGAATCTGACGGTAGATTGAAATCCATATCTCGAAACGGGCTTTCAAGTAGATTTCTTATATACAAATACTATATATATGTAAGCACTAAAAATTAGGCAAAAATATTGATTTCGTCGATCTAAAAGCATGCCCTGTGCTGATCGAAGAGTTAAGAGAAGAAAATCCATATTGCACAGGATTTGCACTCTTAGATACATATGTACGTAGATCTGTGACTCTAGAATGTAAATTTTCATTTAGTTAATGCAAATTGTATTTGAACGCATTTTCCTTACACTTCTATTTTCTTGTAAAGTTCTCGAAAGTTTAAGAAAATATGTGTTCTCTTTAAGTCTCAGTCGATGGAATGATCTCCCATTTACAAGTAGTGATGCCACGCCCCGCTCGGGGGAGTATAACGGCTAAAATTATTAACTTCGATTACTTCATTCCAAGAAAATGTACCTATGTAGATACCACGCCATCTCCATTCTACGTGATTTTTACACGAACTCTACATGGAAATGGCGCCGAACGCTATGCTATAAAAATTGAATTTTGGACAGTGTTTCGGTTACGAAGTATCTCCGGCAGCAGATTAGGAGCTATATTTAAATATATATCGACAAATGTATGGGCGTACATATGTCGCTATTGCTTACGAAGTTAATAACTTCTGGAAGGAATAAAGATATTTTCATGAAACAAACTTTTTTGAAAATCTTTCAACATGAAGTCCTGGTGCATAGTCCTGTGATGTATGTGAATAAAAATAGAGTAAATTGCTGCTCACTTAAAAAATGGTCAACTTTGATGGAGTATATCTCCTAAACTAAATCAGATTTTCCTTAAGGTTCGACTTTCGCACTGGAATCGACTTCTATCAGATGCGTATATCAAAATTTTCCACAGCTCTCACTCAGAAAATGACTTTTGGCACCTCTTTTCGGTTGATGTCCCACTGTGCGGCAAAGGTTGCGACCCAGAAAAGATTCTTAGGCTTCACTTTCGAATTCGAAAAGATGCTGCCGTTCCTACGACAAAGTAAAGTTTTGGCAAGCCATAGTAATAGATATATTTTAACTTGGGTGGTATTTTTCCATGGATTTGTTAGCACAAGTGTGGGCCGTCTAGAATGGTAATAAGAAATAGAAAAATAGAACCTAAAATAAACGAGGGAGAACGTTGTGAGTTGCTGCTGCGACCGCAACTCTACATTTATACCCGATACATAGTCAGTATGGCTACATTAAACGACAAAGAGTGCGTGCGAGAGAGACAGAAAATCAGTCAGAACGTGTCGACCGGCGCTGCGTAGCCACTGCAAATTGATTTGCTACTTTTGGCTATAATAATAATCCGATCTTATTCGGATTCGGCAAGATTCGGCAGTCTGGTAGATATGGCCATTCTCTATGATTGTGCGTTTTAATTTTCTCCTATCTTCAAAATTGTGGTTGCCACAGATTTTCGTCCTTTGTGTGGGCGGAAGGGGGTGGGGCGAAATTTTGAAACAAACTCGTCAAGGTCCGATATCACAGGAGTGTGGATTTGGTTTGCTCTAGCTCTTATAGTCTCTGAGATCTAGGCGCTAATGTTTTGCGCTAAGCAAATCCGGCTATGATACGTGTGTGTTAGAGAGAGACAGGGCGAGAAAAAATGAAATTGTTTTCTTCATTCTGGCTATAATAATGATACGATCCAATTGAAATTCAGCAGTCTAGAAGATATGGTCATTCTCTACGATTCTGCGTTTTAGGTTTTCTTGTATCTTTAAAATTGTGGATGCCACAGATTTTCGTCTTTTGTGGGGGCGGAAGTGGGCGGGGCGAATTTTTGAAATACAATTGTAGCAGTAACGTCGTTGCTCTAGCTCTTATAGTCTTTGAGCACTAGGCGCTGATAGGGACGGACAGACGGACAGACAGACATGGCTCAATCGACTCGGCTATTGGTGCTGATCAAGAATTTACAGACTTTATATGGTCGGAAACGCTTCCTTCTGGACGTTACACACATCCACTTTTACCACAAATCTAATATACCCCAATACAATAATCTGGACCATTATCCAAGCCAAATCACTTGAGCCGATACCAACAATGAGAGTAAAAACGCTTCTCCTGGACTGCGCCCTCCTGGTCGTCTGCCTCGCAAATTAAGGCAAGGCAACGTCCGCACCGCTAGCAGTAGCAGCACCAGGGGGATAGCAGCAGTAGCAGTAGCGGCAGCAGCAACAAAAATGCCGCCAAGAGGAGGAGGTCTGCAGCACGTCGTCGTCGGCGTCAGATGGCAGAGAGGAGGAGAGCAGACAGAAGGAGGGAGGCAAGGAGGAACAGCAGGAGAGGTTAGGATGGAGAAAGATCTCCTCCCGAACTCCATATATCAGGATACAGATTAAATAAACTGTCAGATGGCATACAACACTATGTCTATATGGACCAGAATCCATCTCAGAGTCTTTAAGCCTCAAGTACGAGTAGAGATCTTTATAAATATTTTGTGCCGTCCAGACTTTGCTCATTCTTTTATTGGAAGAATAAGTTTCCAATATTAAGACCCTCACAAAACATATTTTACGAGTATCTATTAGATAATCTGATGATCTGTCTACCAGGTGCGATCCAGCTCGGCTTCGTCGCCCTCGCACTGGACCCTGATGTTGATGCCCTTGCCGGACTCCTCGAGCCATGGCTGCGACCAGATCTTGACGGTGCACTGCTTCTTGTCCGATCCATCGGACAGTTCAACCTTATAGGTGCGCAGAGTGCCAGAAACCACTTGAGAAGTCGCCGATATCAGATTAACCACTCTAAAATACACAAATCATATAGTAAAAGTTCTTATTCTAAGCGTGGGCTATACCCACTGGTAACTGGGTCCATCTTGGGTGGCCAGCTTAGATAGCGTGGTGCTCAATAGCTGCTTGGCCTCCTTAAGGTCATCGCCCTCGAGGGTCCTCGGTCCACCGGCAATCTAGGGCCGATGCAAATCAATGATGTATTGACAGAAAATCAGTTCATGAACTTACCCCGGCGAAGGCAACAGCCAGGACAAGGCCCAGCACAAAGATCACTTTCATAGCATAGCGTTCATACTCGTTTTCCGCGGACAAAAGCCTCCACAATGAATTCGCCGAGTGGTGAGAGATTGCTTTTATAGCGCCAGAGAGCCACCAGAAAACGAAGCTAGAATGATTCTTTATTTTCCAGCGAAAAACAGCTTTTGGCATGTTGATGATCCGCCGAGTAAAAGAAAGAGAGAGATGAATTTTTCTGTGCACCTTTGAATATCTTTATTTGATACTTAATTTGATATGAAATGCGTTTTGTCGATTGGATTTTGACTTGTTTGACCAGGTCAGGAGTTCTGCCGGAGAACCGATTCATCAACAGACCGATTGCAGACAGAAATATATCTTTAAATGTGTCTTTGTGTCAATAAAACAAAGGCGAACAAAGACAATATATATAACACTTGTATGAGTCTTTATATAGAGAGAGAAACCACAGTTTGATCAATGCCTGGAAATTTTGTTTCGGCTGATTGCCGAAACTTTTTTCTTTTTAAAGTTCAGCTATTCATAATCAGAGGTTAAAGATTTGCTCTTTCGCTGTGCTCCAGAAACATCTGCAATCGCATATTCTTTTATTACATATGTACTCCTTATGTATAAATATTATCAACTGAAATTCACATTAATTCAACGACAAGTAACCTTTGGCAATTCGTTATCAACCAGAGGTTGTGCATGCGTTCATTTTTGATAGGGAAACTTTGGATAATTAAACTCAACATTTATTTTTACTCAAGTCAATGCAGATAAATACATAACTTAAGTAAAAGTCATGACTGATTGTACGTAGGCGTACTTCCCCGTCCGCGTACTTCCGATACCTCGGAATATGGGTACGAGATAATTATTGCTTATCATTAACGAAGTCCCCATGTCTACTGTTATCAATATGAAGCCACCCCGACCGCACTATTGCTAAATTACAATATCTAATTGAAATGGATGGAAAAATACTATGCAACCAAATATAAATAATTGCCTTTATCACTGCGACTGTAGTGCAAGCAGAAGTCTATTCAAAATAGTAAATAACATAACACTGGAGAGAATAACACTACTCGCATATTGTGACTTTTGATGATGCAGTCGTCAGCTTTAATACTCAAAAGCCGCTACACACAGAAGTTGAGAGAAAAATAATTAAAAAGAGCGAGAGAGATCTGTCTGAGAATACGAGAATATATATATGCAAACTGGTTTTCTATTTGAACTGGTTGCTCTATAATGAACTCACGGATAATTATGGATGATGAGCAAAGATGTATATATAGATACAATAGACGTGCCCCTGAATCAGGTCTAAGATGGAAGAACCTAGGCTCCCACTCGAATGAGAGGCAATAAAGGAATAGTTTCGGAATACCTTTATTTATTTAAATTGATTATCCAGTCTAAGGTAAAGGTAAAGACTGGTGGGAATACATTTTCATCTACCAGGTGCGATCCAGCTCACCATCATCGCCCTCGCACTTGATCTTGATGTTGGTACCGTTCTCCTTGAGCCATGGCTGGGTCCAGATCTTGACGGTGCAATCCTTCTTGTCCGATCCATTGTCCAATTCCACCTGGTACGTATAGAGAGTACCAGCAACAACTTGGCTCGTCACAGTGGTCACATTAACAGCTCTGAAAGCGGACAAACATTCAAACTATAAAATTAAATTTAAACCCATTTATCTCACTTGTAGGTGGGTCCATCTCCAGTTGCGAGCTGCGACAAGGTGGTGTCCAGCAGTGTAAGAGCCTGCTCTTTCTTCTCTCCGCTCAATTGTGTGTGGCCGCCGACAATATGTGCCTCATCGGCTGAAGCCAAGGCACCAGAACTCACGACCATGAGGCCCAATAGTGTAAGCATTTTCATTCCGTTCATATTTCAGATGTGTACAGCTCGACAGTTGAGAGAAAACTGATCGCTCAGTCGGCGAGCGTGACCCAATTTATAGCAGAGAGGGCCACATTTTTATTATTACCCGTGAGAGGGCACAATGGAGAAACTTGCGGGTAGAGAAAAACAGAGCATTGGTTGTGTAAAGAGTTTTATTACAGTATCGCCTAGTGGGCTCTGAAGTATCAGAGATCGCAAATAGTATATCCTAAGAAACGTATTCCTCCCATATTTGATTTATTGGAAATTATTTGTTATTCTGTAAGTGAGTAAGGTTTTTGTATACAAATACTATTATAAACTGAGAATATACTATACGCCTGATATGGCTGACCATTTCTCTTGAATACATATGTTATTTAGATATGGTTTTCAGTTATCAATGTGCCAACATAAATAAAGAAGGGTGGTCTCTCGTGAAGCTAAACGAACAGATTATATTGTTTTTCTTACAAACAAACAAATAATTGATTATTTAGCTATGGTAAAGGTGCTCAAGAGTCAGATATATACCAGAAAACAAGAAAAAAAATTGTATCAATACTCTTTAATTATTTAGGAGTCAAGCTAAGTCCATCCATAAAAATCGAATTCTCTTCGAATATTTACCAACCTAGAATAAACCGAAATCCAGGTACAAGCGCCATAAACACTTACATATTTGAACACCCATAAAACATCTGGCTTGAGGAAAATCACCTAATTATTGTACCTAGACCAAATGTTTGGTAATCTGTAATGGATGGGATAAGTCCTTAGGACTTATCCACTCGGATTTAACTTACTTGTGGCTGGGACCCTCTCTTGTGACCAGTTGGACCAGGCCGTTTAAAATTGCAATGACCTTCTCAGTCGCCTCTCCGGTCAATACCTCAGGGACCCCTGTAAGCTTCCTTTTATCGTCAGAGTCCGAGGGAATATGCATAACTACAGCTTATGGCCATCAGTGCCAACAAACATAGGAATTGTATTCCGTTCATGATATATGAGAAAAACTTATGAGGCAGTACCCGTTATAAAGCACATGTTCCTATGGCAGGGAGACTTCCTTATCAATATATGATCTAGCATTTGCCCTATTAAATTAGCAGGAAATTGTAATACTGTGCATGTACTGTTTCAATATAGATCGCATAGATCAACATCTGACTTAGGGGAAAAACATCCATCTTATCGGAATAGGATTCAATTTCGTTGATCATATAATTGTAGATTATAATTTTAGTTCAGTTCTAATGACACATACTAGTATAGGCACACTCGTTTCTTGCTTCTAGGTTTCCAGGAACAATCAATCCACCCATATTCCCATTAAATTTTACAAACATCAGAGGTTCTACTCTTAAAAAACTTGAATAAGGAATCGATTTCCAACAGCGCAAGACAACAAACTCTTTAGGCAAATGAAAAGCCAATTATTTTATTAATATCCAGCATACCAATTCTTCAAAGCAAGGGTTGAGGTACAAACTTAAAAGTCTTATGGCCTAAGGTGTCTCTAAATTAGAGTAATGTTCAGTTTAAATAACGCATAAGTCAACGATACAATCGATCGATGTGTTGGTCGGTTCTCGATGGTACATCGATCTGAAGTAACCATCCAGATACCATCCAGTCCATTTGCAATTCATATTTTGGAAAATCGATTTCAAAGAATACAATACAATCCCTTTGGGAAATCAAAGATCTAGATCAAATAAATGGATTACAAGTTACAAGATATCATAATAATCCGAGTGTTCCCGCTGATTGTCCCAGGGAAAAGCAGTTTAGTAAAGCGAAAAGAGAAGCTCATTTTGGGGGCAGGTTAGTAGTACAGAGCCCTAGATGTGGATGTGGACGTGGTCCAGCAGCTGCGCGCGATCGTAGAAGATGGCCGAGCACATCTCGCATTCGAAGCTGCGCTTCTTGCGGTCCGACTTGCTGGCCGCGGCTGCCTTGGCTGCAGCATCGGCTGCGTCGGCGGCGGAAACCACCTCGGAAATGGAAAAGAATGCAGAGCTCACATCGGCAGTGTTGGCGCTGGCAGGTACATTCACATTGTAGGAGTCCACGCCCACGCCGTAGCTGAGGTAGGAGTGTTCGGAGCTTCTGGTCTTGCTCCCGACTGCAACTGACAAAGAGGAGGACGATGTGGTGGGCTTCTTGGCTGCCGCGCCGGAGGCAGAGTCAGGCCTGCTGCTGCTGGAACGTTTGCTGCCCACTCGCGGGCTGTTGGCAGTTATCTGGCGCAGGTGACGCGAAGTGCGGGCCGACGACGACGAGGAGGAGGGCGTGTTGCCAGTGGTAGCCGTGACGCGCTGCTGACTCTCCACCATTTCGCGTAAATCGGGGGATGTCGGCTCGATCTTGATGAGGTTCTGTTCCTCCCCGGGCAGAAACTGCGGCGTTGTCGATGACTCGCTGGTGAAACGCAGTCGAGAATTGCGCTCACTTTTGAGTGGAGAGCGCAGAATCTCCTCCAAATCGTTGACTATGCTGGGGTTGAACCTCTCGTACGTCTTTTCACGGAGCAGTGCGGCATCGATGAGCAGATTGTCGTACATCATCGGAACGCGCTGCTGTTCTTGCTCCTGCTTAATGTGCAGAGGACTGGAGCTGATCTGGTTGGGTGGATGCGTGGCTGGGGAAATGATCTCATAGTCGTCGACAATGTTGGACGCAGTGGCGCGCGACTTGCTGCTGCCGCTGCTGGAAAGCAGATCCAGATTGCTTGTCTCTGTCCGGGTAATGTAACTCTTGCCACGCGTCTTCTTGGTAGATCCGGATGCAGTGCCCGAGCTTTCTGCTGCCTTCGGAACCTTGGCCTTCTCGGTGTGGATCATTCGCGGACGCGAGCTTCCCGCAGCAGCCGATTTGCTACTGGCCGCCTTACTTGTTCCCGCCTTCTTTCGGCTGCGGCTGCTGGAGCTCGCAGTCGTAGAGGAGGATGATGCACTGGGGTTTGCTTTTACCTCAACTGGTTGTACCGTCTTGGCCTGCCCTTGGGCCGGCGGCTGCTTGGCACTGCGTCGCGTGTTTTGAACGCTAGAGGAACTGGCGGTGCTGGTAGGCAGCGGTGATTGCTGTTGATTCATAGCCGATAACGAATCAATTTGAAACAACGACACCTGGCTGTCGTGCAGGAACTTCTCCTCCCACATGCGATCCGAGTGACTGCTGGTGGAATCGTAGCGTATTTTCGACTTATCCGGGACAGCCTTGGCCGTTCCATTGGCAACCGCTTTCGGTTCCTTGGCTGCTCCCTTTTTGCGCTTCTCCTTTTTTGGGGATTCGGCCATTTCGAAGATTTGGTCCACGTTCTCCACATCAAAGTCGCAGATGTCTAAGTCACTGTTATACTCTTCGGCCTCTTGCAAGAGCTCATCGTCCTTGTTCTCGGCCCGCATGTGGGCAATCTCATGCGGCTGCAGCTTGCGCCGTCGTTTGTACTTCCGAGGTCCCGTCTGATGAATAATAAGGAACGTGTTTTTAAAGAGTCTAAAGGAGTTCCAAATTAAGGATGTTATACTCACGACAGGCTGACGCTGTTTGGCGGTGTTCGTGTCGCTGTGCTTGATAAGATGCTGGATGAGCTCACTGGACGAGGACAGGTCCTCGGAGCACACTTCGCAGTGGTAAGTGCCAAGCGTTACATCCATACCGGAGTGATGGGAGCGAATGTGCTCGCGGAGCACCACTCGCTGGTTAAAGGCACGCGGACATACGGAGCAGGCGTAGGGCTTCTCGCCTGTGTGGATGCGCTCGTGTTTGCGCAAAGTGCCGCCGTCGGCAAAGGCCTTCCAGCAGTAGCGACAGCCGTACGGACGCTCGCCCGTGTGGATCCGTACGTGAATCTGCTGGGAGCTGCGCGAACCGAAAGTCTTTCCACACTCATGGCACGGAAAGAGTTTGCCCGGCGAGGTGGTGCTGTGGGAGTGGCGGTGATTGGATAGCGTCCGTCCGTCGGGGAACTCCTCCTGACAGACCTCACACACCACCGACTTGTCCCGATGCGAGGCCATGTGCCGCTTCAGACGCGCCTTGTTATGGAAGTTCTTGCCGCACTTGGAGCACGAGTGGCACTTCTCACGCGAGTGGTCCCAGGCATGCTTGATGAGAGCCTTCCGATCGCGGCACTCCTTTCCACACAGCACACACGAGTTGGCCTTCAGCTCGTTCGGATGACGCGTGTGCAAATGCCGCTTGATGGCCTGCTCTTCATAGAAGCTGACACCGCACAAGACGCACCTAAAAACAAGTACAGAAATGGTAAGATAACCACTTTATGGTATACACGTATGCACAGTCGATTTACTAACTTGAAGGGCGGAAAACGGGCGTGGATTTCGGTATGGGCGCTCAACGCAACAGCATTGGGGAAACACTTGCCGCACGTGTGACACCGGTGGGCAGCATCATCTTTGGCATTTTCAGCATCTCCAGCTATCACTTCATCGGTGACTCCCCCCTCTCCCACAATCGGCTTTTGGTCAAAGTTACTTGCGTCTGGCTGCTGGAAATGGCACTTCGCATGGCGTCGCAGCAGGTCCTGCCTGTGAAAGCAAATGCCGCATTCGGTGCAGTAAAAGTCGCCATAGAGCTGTTCCGGTTCCGACTCGCTGACGCTATCGTCCCCCGATGCCGGATCGTACTCAGAGTTGCTCTCCTCGAACTGATGCGTCTTCTGATGCTCCAGCAAGCTGCTATTATCCCAGAACATCTCCTGACACTGGTTGCACTCGAAGGGCGAGTCCACGCGATGGTTCTGGCACAAGAAAAAGGGATGATGAAACTGGTTTCTTGGGAACATACATCTCAGGTAGGTAGCGCAACAAATTCTTACCTTCGTGTGAGAGAAGAGCGCCTTTTCCCTGGCAAAGGCCAAGCCGCACTGCTGACACACGAACGGCTTGCTGTCGTCCAGCACTGGATAGTTCGGCTGGGGAAGATCAGCTCTAGGTAGGGGCTCGATCGCTGTCGAGGTGGTGACCACCGCCTGCATGGGCTCGCTTTGCATATAGTCCTGCATCTCGGGTGCTTCCGTCTTTTCGGAAATCACGATGTACTGTGTGGCTTCCTCCTTTGGCTTCAGGCGACTGATCCGTCCTCGCGTCGGCACTGGAGCATCGACGGTAACTGCGGCAATGTTGTAGCTATCCTGGTCCACCAGTTGAGTTTCGCTGCTGGATACCAGCTGCTGCTGGTCCTCGGCGCCCTGGTCCTGCTGGTATAAAGGCCACTCGTGCTCATAGTAATGATCGTCCATTGGGCGGTGCTCGAATTTAATGGATGTGGCCGCTGCTGCTTCGGCATCCGCTGCATCCTGAGCTTCGGCGTGCGCCTTGAAATGACTGATGAGCTCGGCACGGCGAGAGAAGCGTGACCCGCACAGCTTGCAAAGATGAGGACGATCGTTCTGGTGGGCCAGCATATGGGTGTTCAGGCTGGACTTCTTCTTAAAGCGGCGGCTGCAAAAGTCGCAGGGATATGGTCGCAGGGCCGTGTACTCGTCCTGCTCCATGTCCAGCAGCTCCTGCGAGCTGCCATTTCCAGCTATTTGCTCCGCGGCTATTTCCACACTGAAAATAATCATTGATTTAATTCGATACGTTCAAGCAAACCTGCTTTACTCACCGCTCGGCGCCCTGATGCTGCACCCAGTCGTCCGTGATGACCTCCTCGGTGACCACCTGGGCGTCATCGTCAAAGGACTCGGCGTACGCCACGGTGTGGCCATCAGCAGTGACTATCACAGCGTTGGCGCCAGTTATGATCTCACTTAGCTGGCCGTCGCGGGCCATGAATATGAGATTCTCGGCCGCCATATGGTCAAGATCCTCGCCCGTCGCTTCATCGGTCACGAGATGATACCCGTCCGGCGTCGCACCGTCTTCGCCGTTTCCTACCAGTATATCCACCCCGGAGTCGGATGCGGCGGGGTGTTGCTGTATCCATTGGATGCCGCCATAGTTCTGGTGGTTCATTACTCAGTTGCCCTGCAAGACAGTTTGTTTCTAATTCTCACGCACATAAACAAAAGCAGACGAAAATTTCTCCTCAAAATTCGGGGAGGGATCAACAATTGGTGTGGCTGGCACATGTGCTCAAGAAGAAGACCGTGGGAGCCAGAGAGAGAAAAAAACGGGCGTTGCCAGACAGTTGGTGGCCATACATTTAATAACAAAAATAAACCAAAACCAAACTAAATGGCACGTTAAATTCAAACTAACGTTCACTGTATTATTCGTTTCATCAAATTGCCAAGCTTTTAACCACTTTCATGGTTTTTTTTATTCGTTTCGGTCTGCGCAGTTAAACAGCAACGCCTTGACTGTTTCCAGCAGTGCTGACAATACGAGCTAGAAACGGCTTGGACATCCGAAAGAACACAAGTTAATTTTATTCACTTGGCTCCTGTACTTTTAATATCCATGGCAACATGAATAGTATGATATGTTAACTAGTTAGATTGAAGAACTTTTTGACATTTTCCGGTAAAGTTTGCAAAAATTGTCGCATTTGAATAATCTAACCGTTTTATGGCAAATACTTCGCAGCACTGACTTCCAACCAACGCGCACACCAGCCGTCCCGCTCACACACATGGCGACAGCAGACCTGGCCCGCTTTGATCCACGGTCCACATAAGAAATATTCCAACTTATAAACCAATTTGGACATAAATGAGGTTAAGTCGGCGTTTTATTTATATTCCAGACTGTTGCACATAACCTCAAGCTCGGCGTAAACATAAACAAAGCAGTGCACTTTCTCATTGTCATCAAAAAAACTGGCCGCTATCTATCGCCATCATGGCCCTGCCTCGGTTACATCACAAGTCACACGCCCGAAATTCTTCCACACTCCGGATTGAGTATTTAATTTTCTGTTTTTGGTTAAGGTTGTCCGTGTCTTTTTGAGGTTAAATATGTATCAGGTGAACCAGCCACCGTAGATGCAATTTATTACCTTTAATCGGAATTTCATGCAGTTCGCATAATTTAATGTCTCCGTTTTTAAATGCGGCGAAAAGTTTTCTCGCAAAATACCCACGAACGACCGGAGAAAGAAGAATTGCCATTTTTGTTCTGTCACTGCTTTTTAATGCGGCCGTTTTGAACTTAACCCACTTAACCCCATCTATTTAAACAGGTTAAGAGCTTGAATTTGATCGCGGAAAATATTACTGATTTTAGATTCTTCTTGTAGATCCATGCCATCTTTTCTCTGAACTAAAAAAAACGATGATATCTTTTACCTGAACTGCGCTAAAATTATTAAATTTTTATTATTTTCGGTGGAATATTAAAATACCTCCTTGGTCTACAATGGGTTAATCGTTCAACGTCAAGGATTGGAGACCATATTCCTCGATTTTGATATTCAATTTGATATTACTTGCTAGCTAAAGCTTCCATACCTGAACACATAATTTTATCCGATTAATACATCAATTTTGTACAAGATTGGCTAGTTTTTAATACTCCTTTTTTTGAATTTTTTTTTTAAATAAGTTTTAAACAAATAAAGTCAAAGCACAAAAACGTAAGTGGTATGGAATGAAACGTAAGTGTGTCTGGAATGTTACGTCATTGTTGCTAGTCAAGAAGTTTACGCTACGAGTATGGACATATTTATACCCTATTTCATTTAATTAACATTTAAATTTTGTTTTCTAAGCTTAGTTGAAACATTAGTAGTGACTTCTTTTCAGATTGATATTTTTTAGACCCATTCATGCAATTGATTAGTTTCCGGTATATATAATCTGATCCCCATACCAATTCTTGGTCTCTGTAAAAAGACAATAAACTGCAAAATTTCGTTGTGATAGCTCTAAAACAGAGTCTGACTAGTTTATCCATATAATGAAGCCAGATGACAATCATTTCCTCAATTCTATAATTGTTACGAACCTTTGTTTTTCTTTGGGGCAAGGCCGGCTAGCCAGTCATCCCAGGGCTGGATACTTCCCAAGCCCTCAAAGAAAAACAAAGGTTCGTAGGTAGTAGTAGTTGTGGTTCCTTTCCCCCTTATTAGTGTTTTTGCCGTATTAAACGTTTTTGTGCTGAAGATCAGTGAGTTGGCGTTATAGGTAGTGTTTATGCGATTGTTCTGAAAGAAGAGTAGATAATTAATTGTATTGAATAAAAAGATAAATAGGATAGTTCGAGGTAGGGAAATACAGGGCTAGGTTGATGAGCGCGTACAACTTGCGGTCTAAGCAGAAAATGACTCGCAGGACTCCTCCACCAGGTAACCTCCAAGGACAGATGCAAGGCGGTGACACACAGGGCGCTGAGGGGCGTGAAGACGACAGCTGGAATTTGCCAGGCCAATCGAACGCACTGCCCTCCGAGATTCTCTCAGGAGTAAATGTCGCCATAGCGCAAGCACAGGAGACGTGGAGAGGCAGCATGGCAGATACCCTGAGTAGGACGTTGCAGGAGGAGATCCGTCGCGGCTTTATGGAGCTGATGGGGGCCATAACAGAGGTGATGGCGCCTCTGCGCCAGAACGTGGAATTGATCCAAGATCTGAGATTGGAAAGAGACCAGGTTGAAAACAACGATAATAATAATGGCGATCAGCAGCCTCTAGCTCACCTCAGGCAGAAGCCGAACACAGGGACCATGCCCAAAAGACCCAAGGACGATGACGCATGGAATTCACAGTCGCCTCCAAGGAAGCCGGCGAGGTTGAGCCAGAACTGGCGCCGAGGAATAGTCCGATGCGGACCTGGATCCAGGTGCTGGAAGGCAGAGACGGGAGACATCAGGAGACGGCGGAGCCGCCCATCTCGCTCCTCTCCAATCATCTCTCCTTTCATAGTTGGTTGTTGTGCGACCTGAGGGCTTGGGAAGTATCCAGCCCTGGGATGACTGGCTAGCCGGCCTTGCCCCAAAGAAAAACAAAGGTTCGTAACATAATATTCATATCCCCAGGGTATGCAGAATGTTGCGGGACAATGTAGCTCATTTTTCGATGAGTGTTGCTGGTACTTTTGCCATACAAATTGGATGTTGCCAAGGGTAAACAACGTAAAAACCCAAGAAACGCTATCGATACTATCGACTGGATACGACTGGATGCGCGCACTAACCATACAGTATATAGATGTGACAGTTCATACAAAGAATGCGTCACACACTGGCAAGCGCGCACAGTACCCCAGAGAGAACCCAAAGAGAACATCTTTGCATGTGTTAGTACACACGCAATATGTTTCGACAAAAATATGTGATTGTATGCTTTTTCAGATTTTTGAACTCTCTCAAGTCTTGTTCTGTTTTTCTCCAGCATGTTTTAGTGTATGGGTGCACATGCAATCTCACGTACTTTGCGTGTGTGTGTTTAGTATTGCTGGCTGCTAGAACTGAAATTTTGAGTTTGGTTCTGTTTTGGGTGTTTTGGGTCTTTTGATGAACTGACCTACCGCCACAAAATAAATGAAGAATGGGCAGGGGGTGGGGGTGTGGTACACTAGGGCGCGGGAAATAAAATAAAAGCTGTTATTTGTTTGATTTGTGATTGTTAATTATTATTATTGACTTAAATATAAAATATTACAATAATATAATTATACATTTATTTCTTTTATCTGAAGCAGGTTGATTATAAATTATAAAAATTATGTAAACGCCGTCGGTTCTCGACTTTTTGTTTATTATAACTAAAATAATGATTTATCTGAATATACGATATATAAAAAAATATATATAAACTAAAATAAATATGCATTCATATATGTATATGGAATTGGTTTTACATATATTTCGAAGCAATTGTCAATCGCGAGCTTGCCGACGGGAATCTGCAAAGCAAAAATTTAGATGCCGGTCGCACCTTGAATACTCTCATGGACAATACCCATAAATTTTCTAATTCAATTATGAAATATCTTATGTACATACATATGTACATAAATATATCACTTTATTACATTCGTATATTGCATGAGGGTATTCAAAATTACAGTTGTCTTGATGTCTTGGTGACAAGCTTCTTTAAAAAGTGTGAATACTCTTAAAGGGCTCGCAATCACGGAATCTTGTGAGAAAGACATGAACATAATTCGAATTTTGCTCTGGTTCGTTGCTTTGACCTACAGTATTTTAGGGTATTCACACTTTTTAAAGAAGCTTGTCACCAAGACATCAAGACAACTGTAATTTTGAATACCCTCATGCAATATACGAATGTAATAAAGTGATATATTTATGTACATATGTATGTACATAAGATATTTCATAATTGAATTAGAAAATTTATGGGTATTGTCCATGAGAGTATTCAAGGTGCGACCGGCATCTAAATTTTTTCCTTTGCAGATTCCCGTCGGCAAGCTCGCGATTGACAATTGCTTCGAAATATATGTAAAACCAATTCCATATACATATATGAATGCATATTTATTTTAGTTTATATATATTTTTTTATATATCGTATATTCAGATAAATCATTATTTTAGTTATAATAAACAAAAAAGTCGAGAACCGACGGCGTTTACATAATTTTTATAATTTATAATCAACCTGCTTCAGATAAGGAAATAAATGTATAATTATATTATTGTAATATTTTATATTTAAGTCAATAATAATAATTAACAATCACAAATCAAACAAATAACAGCTTTTATTTTATTTCCCGCGCCCTAGTGTACCACACCCCCACCCCCTGCCCATTCTTCATTTATTTTGTGGCGGTAGGTCAGTTCATCAAAAGACCCAAAACACCCAAAACAGAACCAAACTCAAATTTCAGTTCTAGCAGCCAGCAATACTAAACACACACACGCAAAGTACGTGAGAATGCATGTGCACCCATACACTAAAACATGCTGGAGAAAAAACAGAACAAGACTTGAGAGAGTTCAAAAAATCTGAAAAAAGCATACAATCACATATTTTTGTCGAAACATATTGCGTGTGTACTAACACATGCAAAGATGTTCTCTTTGGGTTCTCTCTGGGGTACTGTGCGCGCTAGCCAGTGTGTGACGCATTCTTTGTATGAACTGTCACATCTATATACTGTATGGTTAGTGATGCGCGTTAAATACAAATTGTTTGAAATGAATGAGGGACAAGGATATGAATGCTAATTTAATACAACTCAATTTTGACCCCAAAAATAAAAGTATATGATATACCGTAAATGGTCACCCAGTTTTTTGTTTTAACGGCAAAATGCGGCATTCAGAGGTTTAATCAAACCGTTTATCCATTGATTTTTACAAGCGATACCTTAAACGACGCCCAATTAATGTACCTATACAAGAAAAAAAGCACAAGAAACTACTTTTTTCGACTTTTCCCGAGTTTTCAAAGTCAAAATTTTGGAAAAATATACAAAAAATGATCAATTTGGATTTTGAAAGATTAATATTGTCCAGACCGTAAGCCTAAGCTTGGGTCTGATTGATAGCTGCTTTTATCAGATTTTCAGAATTATAAAGCTTAATACAACCAGGCGTAAGATATTTAAGTTATGTTTAAAAGGAAAAAAGCACAACCTGTGAAAAAAACAGTATAAAACAAATACCAGATTCTAAAAATTTTAAAAGAAAAAACGAAACATAAAAAAACTAATTATCGCTAAACATTTGTAAAGCCCCAACACTTTCAGAAAAAGTCGGTTTTGCTTACAGCGGAAAATAAAAGTTCAATTTTGTTGTCTAGTGTAATCAATCCAATCAATCGATGCTTTTTCGTGGTTTCACGTCCTTACATCAGATATACCCGCGATTGAATTTGGCGGTTACATACCTTTGTTTTGAAACTAACAATATTAGAAACTACATCCGATTGTTTGATAGTTGATTTGAAAACTAAAAAATATTATCTTGGAGGTCGTCCTGCAATAGTTTAATATTTACATAATTTACATTACAAAATGTTTATAGGCAATTCAAATCTTACAAAAAAGTCGTTATTTCATATACCTATCATTTCGAAAAACTTAATGAAATATGTATACTGATATTAAATAAAAGTCCCCTAGAGAAAATCGCTTCATGATAAATACTATTTGGTTGAGGCCTATACGTATATTTGTTGTACGACCTGTGTATTTTTTCTGCACATTTTTGAGTACTGTGTTTGCCCATGAATCTTAGTTATTTGCTGGTTAAACATTGCGTTCCAAAAGTCAGTCAACAATTCGATAGACGTCTATTGCCAATTCCACCCACGCAAAAAAATCCAACTGATAAAACAAACCGAAATTTCGCCTGGTCTAGATCTGTATAAATATGGCTGACGATAAGAGAACAAAATATTGCGAATTTAGCAGCTGAATAATCAAGTTCAATTACCAAAATGCAGGCTACAAAGTATCTTTTCCTGATTGCCGCCTTCTTGTACTTCCTGGGTGGCGTTCTAGCTGTGACCTGTGATGAGGATCCCACGGATACCGCCTGCATTGACTGCACCACCGATCCCACCAACGCAGAATGTGCCACCACGACAACGACCACAACAACGACAACCACCACTATGGCACCTGTGACGACGGCTGCCACAACAGCCGCCACACAAACCACCAAGAAAACGGGAAACGTCAAGAAAGTCACCATTAAGAATCTTAAATACAAAGTCACGCGGAAGATCAAGGTCACCAATAAGTCTAGTTGAACGAAAATTCATCTGAAAAGATAGTCCTGTATAGCAGAAATAAATAAAAAATAAATGTAATATACAATATATCTTTTAATGTTTTTTTTAGTAACAATTTAAAAAAAAAAACCCGAACTCTTCGAGTACCGCGATATTACGAGTACAAATATTTTAAATAAACTATGTGTTCCCGACCTGCATCAAAATTCGATTTGGATGCAGATTATAATTAAGAAACAAGTGGATCGGGGAAGAGTAAGGATAACCCGTCAATTTGCTTTGAGATAGAATATGTTAAATAACGCTTTTGTAGCGCATTGAGGCTCACGGCTGTCAAAATTGGTGATTGTTTTCTTGATGGCTCATTTTTGTTGAAATTGGCGAATCTTTGCCTATGGTTGTATTCCACTAGACTTGAGTTTAACTAACTAGAATGGTGGTGAGACCAGATGGAGAACATATGGGATTAGAAGGCAGTGTGAGTGAGAGAATTATATGAATATATGAACCATAAATTACTAAAGATAACCTTTTTTTCGATTTTTTTAATGAATTTGGGGATTTCCTTTCTTTCTTTTCATATGGTCACCGTTTTGAGGCTAGGATCATTGACTAAAAGATCTGAACAACTGAGCACAACTGAGTCTTCTTTCCTACGTGTTTGCAGATGGAGTTGGAGAATATCAGTAGGATATGCTTTCTCGTGCATACGACTATGCATCTAGAGAAAAAAGATCCTGAAACGGTGTTACATGATTTTATTTGTTTTACTTTTCCATAAATCGATAGAGAATACGATAAAGTATAATCTTTTGGGAATCAGAGCAGAATCAGACCATATTTTAAAACCAAGCTGCAGGGCTGCATAAAAACCGAAATATTTAATTAATTTCATTCAAATTACCAGAAATTGAAAGGATTTTTATATTATTACTACCAGAAAGTTCTGCTTAGAAAACCCATATACATTTTTTTTGAATTACCCATTCAAGACTTGTTTATTTGTTTTATTCTATCAACTATAGGAGTATATTTGCCTAATAAATACAAGTTTTGGCTAATTAAACATCCCAAAGCTTGGGATTAACAATTGATTACCATCTATTGGCAAATACAAAACCAATAGGGTTTTTTCTAGCGTCAAGGACACTCAAAAGACCGTATAAATACAGCGGCATCTAAGTTGAAAAGATATTGCAAAACAGCCAGTTTGATAAAGAAGTTTAACTACTACCAGAATGCAGCTAACAAAGTATCTTGTTGTGATTTTTGCCATTTTTTATTGCCTGACGGGAACCATAGCTGTCACCTGTGGTGATAATCCCGATGATCCTAACTGCGTTGATTGTGACGTCGATCCCGAAAACGCAGAATGTCTCATTACGACCACCACAACCACTGAGGCGGTAACCACAACAACCGCCGTGGCGCCGACGACAACCACAAGGAGAGCACTGGGACTGAGTGCAAAGAAGCAGCTCATTGTCAATAAACTAAATTTAGTACTCAACCGAAAAAGGAACTATCTGAGATCACTGTCAGGCTGATCTAAGTTTCGTGGTCCTCCAATAAAGACTCAAAAACGAACAGAAAAGTTAGTAATATTAAAGCAAAAGCGATTCATGACTTTATTCTAATATCCACGTTTGTAATACATTAAAGCTTTGGCTAATTCAAATGTGTTGCAAATTCTGGGATTTAAGCAAGTCCTCGTTATCACATTAGTTGGAGCAACTGTGCTACTGATCCCAACCAGGCATTGTACATGCGTGGGATTCAGGCGGCAATCAATGCAATTCGGATCCTGGGGCGCCACATCACACCTGATTGCGCAAACGGCATCCAGGAAATAGAATATGGCCAGAAATTGTACCATGAACTTCAGAGAAACCATGTTGATCATTCACTCTATGATGACTGGAGGAATATGACTGCGGCAAGTCACGGGCTAACCAAATATGAAAGTTTGTTCAGCTGTATTGCGTGAAAAATCCGCGTTTAAAATCGGAATCGGAATTAGAAGAAAGAAAATGTATTAATATTTTAATCAAAGCTTACGAATTACAATTTCGTATGGATTCCTGTAATTTAGATGAGTATTATCAATCATTCATCATAATATCTATGTACATCTGTCTATGAATTGCTGTGAGAACAACTATTTTCGTCCTTAACATTTAGATCAATTATTTTCATATTCACGTCAAAATGTAAGTGAAAATAGTTCCTTTTCAATATTACCACTCTCGGGGATATGTAGTGGCATAAATATTTAAATCTAAGTGGATCTGTCGAAAAGCTTCTTATGGATTTACATACTAATAGAAATTATATAGTATCATATAGTAGCTCCCATGTGTACAATCGATCTCCAAGAGTATCAAAAAGCTTCTGGCCCCAAAGCTATCATTTCTTTCTCCTTCTCTCATTGCTCTTCGTTTGGCGCTTCGCTCTCTTCAATGTTCGAACGAAAGAGCATATACATACATACATAAATGCAAACGAGCTCCAAAGCGCGCCAAACTTTTTTCCACCCGCTGGGGAGCAATGTTTTTCGTTGCTGCTCTGCTTTTATTTGTATGGCTCTGCGCTCTGCTCTGCCCTGTGCTCTGTGGACAGACCGATCGAGGCAGAGCGAGCGAGCCACTATTTAATTTTCGTTTTGTCGTGGAACGGGTACGGAACGGTCCCAACCTCCCGATATACTTGTACCGTACCGAGCGCGGAAAAGTCGAGTAAAAGCGTTCGTGACTGAATTTTTGTATTTATTTACCGTTGCCCTAGCGGCTTCACTGTGTGCGTGCGTTCCCGTATTCGTGTGTGCCCGTGTGTGTGTGTGTTTGTGTTTTGGGGCTCTTTTTCTTTGTTGGGGCCAAAAGAAAGCAATCAACATTTAGAGCCAAAACGGTGCCGCCTGACGAGAAAACAAACAACATTTTTGCCAAAATAGAGCTCAACGCGAAATTAGTGATAATAGTGCGCCATCTAGCGGTCAGAGTGGGTAAGTAGGATAAAACATTAGCAAAAATCGGAATTCCATTGGGAATGGGCAGCAAATCTGTAAAGGAAAACTAGTTCCGAAGGTCCGAAACTTGTGATACCCTTGCGAAGCGATTGTTCCTAGGATAGTTATACGATTTACATAGTCCTCCAATTTGTAGAATTTTTAGGATAAGCTTTGGGAAGCACATAACACTACAGCCTCTTGCGTTTTGATTGGAATACCTTTAGAAACAGACTCACTTTTCCCACAAAGATCGATGCTTTCTAGAGGATTCTTGGAGATATACATATGTATGTCTTGCTCTTGCAAAAATATTCCACCAATCTTTTCAATTGGAACTATGCGTTTTAGTGATCTGATTTGTATAGCCTTCTGATATAGCGGAAGCTTAACGTCCCAACGTTACAAGCATCTGATCGAAAACCTTATACCCTTCAGGGTACAAACAAAAGAAAAAGTAACCGCCATCCTTTTGACAGGCGGCGACGACATAAAATGTCAAACTGTCGATCAACATCAAGGCGAAAATATGCAAGATGCGTGTCTCAAATGCTAAGAGGGTCGACTGCTGCACACACGAACTCAGATACTATGCACACACACACACACAGATGCACAAATGGCTGCCATTTATGCAATCCCCCAAGCTCCTGTCCCTCTTCCCACCAGTGCCTTCCTTTTTGCCGCGCTTAATCTCAACGATGATCTCTGAGTTTTGCATGCCCTCCCCTCCCGTTCTCGTTCCCGTTCCCGTTCCGTGCCTGCCTGCCTGCTGCTCTTTTCTGGAATGCGTTTAATTCGAATTTGAATTTCATCGTTTTATTCTACTCTTCTTGTTCTTCTTCTTGTTTTTCTTCTGTTTTGCTCTCCTCTGATTCGCTTGTTTTTACAACGCAAAACACTTGTTAAACGCGAATTCGCACTCTCTCTCTCTCTCTCTCTCTCTCTATCTGTTTGTGTTTTGTGGGGAAGAAATCAAAGTTAAAGCAAACACTTAATTAATATTCCACACACTCCCCCAGAAACTCACATCGAATACCACGAACAATGTGCTTTTTGTTGCTCCGATCTATCCGTAATTGTTGTTGCACAGATTTCATTTCATTTTCCATTTGTCATTTTGTGTTTTGGTATCGATCGCGAGTGTTATTGGCTTTTGGCGCTGGGCACGGGCCAGGATCATATTGGATTTTTATAGAAGTGCCTTTGCATCCAGACTGGAATCCTCGAAGTCCATCATCTCACGTTGTAAGATTCGGTTCGTGAATAATTCTAAACTATTTTTAGATGGAATTTATGCAAAATTGAAAAGAATTTTTACTGTTTATATGTGACTGGAAATTTAAGAATACTTGTATGTGGATTTATTGAAGTCGTGTGTCTATAGGGGTTTTATGTGCTGAAAGTGTTGAAAGATTGCTTTGGAGGAGGGAATTAGGAGGAAGGAATGCCAAGGAATGCTTGTCTATCCTTCTATCAATTGAAAAAACTCAAAATTAATCTATCATTGAATCTATTGAAGGATAAACGTCCAATCCAATCAATCTTTCTGTCACTTTATTTACCAACCAAAAAACCAATAGGAGATTGGTGCTTTCTTCAACATTCTTTATCCCCGAATTCCTTTCTTCCTCATCACCATTTGTTGGGGAATCGAAACCGAGAAAATTCCATTAATTTTTTAATTCACAAAAACCTATGAACACATGCCAACACCCACCATCAGCATCATCACAGACAGATGTTTCATGTGTTGCAGAAGTGCAGAAGAAGTGAAAATAGTGGGGCATTCCCAAAAGAAATTCCACCCGAATGCAATGAAGATGCAACAGGTTGCTCGTGATGGGGCGACGACAGACATCTGACAAACGATAAACAATTGAACTTAATTTTAATTGTTGGCCATATTCATTGTTGAAATATCGTTGTAGTTGTGGTTATGGTTGTAGGGCCTATAAAATTCATCAATTTAACGATCTCATCGAGGTCTTTATGCGCTTGTCAAACAACTTTGTATTTATGCACGAGTACTCGTGCTGTAAGTAACCGAAAACCGAAGCTCGTAAAACGTGCGTGGCATTGTGGCAGGCAGGCAGCGCCACTATGGCGCTGCTTTTGATGGTGGTTCGTTGGTGGTGCACCCACATAGTATAACATACGAGTACAATATTTTTTTGGCACAAGTTCGTTCGCTTGGCTGATCGCGATAAGCGGAAAACCGAATAAAATGAAAGACTTGACACAAATGTCAAAAAAGAAGACGGGGCAGCGCATCGAACATTGCGAACACGAGAAATGTCAGAGTGAAATCCATCAGAAATGCAGACAGCAGGCAAGATTCCTGAGAAATATGTGCGAGGATACAGTGCGTATCGGAAACATAAAACAGTGGTGAGGGTTTGAACTAAGAGGGTCGATTTTTCTGTGAATAATTGAATGTAAATCAGTAATCGATTAAAAATCGAAGCACATCGAACATTACCAAAAACAATTACTAGTCGAGGACTTTTGTTACAGAACCGATTAAATAATCGAAAAACTTTAAATATCTCTGTTATTGGAAAAGGTATTCAAATGTATGGTTTATATTCCTTGCAAGAACTTTTAGCCCTGAAACGCACTGTATGCTGCCATAGCTAGCATGATTAATCAAATTTTATGCGAAATCGGTTGTTTAAACCATCCACAAATGAAAACGACAGCACATTTTTTTAAATTTCTTGTTAAAAAATGCAGTGGACGATTGTGTGGGTGGAATGAAAATGTTTTCGTGGCACAACATTGCGTATGCGTGTTTTCCCAATAGCTTTTTTTCCTTCTCCTTCCCTCTTTCTCTCTGCATCAGCTGTTTGTTGTGCTACATTTTACCGACAGCTGCTCTCCCCATTTTCCAACGTGCTCCAATTTTCCTAAATAGATATTCGATAAGAGTACAAAATTCATATGAAGAATTTTATTTTTTGTATAAATAAATTAGCAACAGAGCTGCAAGCTTTCTCTCTTTCTTTACTGTGGCTCTCTTTGCTTTCTAGTTTAACTCTTTCAAATGTTTTCTCTTATGTCTCGCATGTCTCTTTTCCTATGAATATTGTTGAATGTTCTGTTTTGTTCATCCAGCAAATTATTTTAATTGTTTACAAACGATCTTTTTGTTGTTGCGCAAATAAATTGGCTCCCACTCTCCCACTCTCCCGCTCTGACGTATTTCGTGTCGATTGTGAATATTTATTATAAATGCTATTGGCATTGCTCGGCGAGAGCGATCCGCGCATTGCTTTTGAATAACTTAATTTTTTCGTTTCTTTATTGGCCGTTTGACAAATTCGAAAAGCCAAAACGCTGCCGAAGAACGCCTCAATTGATTTATTCGATTTTATTCCGTCTCGTGCGGCGCTCAATTGCAAAACTCTGGGGGTATACGCGGAATAAACGATCTTGTAAATTGCTCTCGCATATCGTCAATCTTCTGAATCGCCTATTGTCGGACTTTTCCCCACTTCGCCTCAACCGCCTCTCTACGGTTTCTTCCTTTGTGTAAGTGCAATTTTACGTGCCGAAATTCTGAAAATATAAAATTGTGATAAATCCATCGAAAATATGTCATAAAGCCGTGCATTTAAGGAGGGGACCACCCATTGGTCAAGTGAATGGGAAGCGTCTGGGATATAAAACACCCATCTGACAAGAGTAGATATTCTCTTAAGTTTTCAGAGGAATGCTAATGTATTTTGAGGAGATCTAGGGGGACTCTGAGCCATGAAAAGGAACCCCAAGTGTAATTTCTCTGAACTATTTCAAAGATTTAAGAAAGGTGAAGGAAAATTTAAGGCATGGCTTCGTCTACCGACACGGTTTATAGTATTAACATATCAATATGTTAAGTGATTAATAAAAATAGTCTTCAGAGAATACTCGATCCATGAAATTGATTTGGGAGGAAAGAGCTACCTACCTACACAAAAGAGCTACCTACTACGCGATAGATTTTTAACCAGAAACAAACCCAGGCATTACCCTGACATACTACTTACGTACACTCCACAGAAATCAAATGCTGAAATCAAGATCTATTATACCTTCTTTCAAAGAGTATCCAGCCCGGTCGAAAATCAAGACTTATCCTCATCACGTATTTATAGATAAAATCAACTATTTATAGATACTTGCAGATTTATTTGGCTAGCCAAAAGTACTTAAACGATTTGTTTATATCAGAATCAAGTGAAATTGATGAGCCACTAAATACGCACAATAGATATTTCAGGTGAATTCGCAGACAGGTGCCAGAGACAGAGGGAATACGAGTATACGAACGAGTGGCAGAACATGTGGCAGGCAGGGTAATCCCCATGACAGCTGTCTCCATGCATATAGAGCCTCCATACCATGCCCCGAGCTCCGTGCTCCATGCTCCATGCTCCACTTGATCTTGTGTGTGTGCTTTTTGGGGCTGGATGCTGATGGATGTCGCCAGGGGCACATTAATCCCGCTTCCATGCTTCATGCACGGACTGTTGTCGATGTTGTTGCTACTGCTGCTACTGCTACTGCTGCTACTGCTGCTGTCGCTACTGGTGCCCGGGGCAACGTCGCATTTACCTAAATTGGAATATCCGGTAAAACGTAATGAAAATCGTAGCAATCAAGCCAAAAACACACACAGAAACACAAGGAAAGGAGAGCAAAAGAGAGGGGAGTAGAGTACGTACACGCTCACATTGATATGCAAATGAATGTCACCATCTTAAATGAAATAATCGTCTTAAACGAAGGCAGAACAGCAGCTGTCCCCAAACCCCGTACCCCAGTCCCAGTTCCAATTCCAATCCCAAGCCCAAACCCCTGCCCCAATCGTTCAGATTCGTACGGTTTAATTGCTTTTCATCTCTCTTAGTTCTCATCTTTTACGACTTATTTACTATAATCATTTCATTCTTTAATGGCATATAAAAAACCAAGCGTCTCTAATATATTCCACAGAATTCTCAAACAATTTTCAATGTCATCTTCCGCACGAGTTATTCCCGTTTTTCGCCACTAAATTTAGATTTTTCTGGGTAAACATTTAAAATGTGGAAAAACAAAGAGTACTACAAGTATTTTTGTGGCTCGATAAATACTTTCAAGTATTCGAATTGGGTTACATTGTTGTAAACAATATAATTTTGGCTAAAAATAGTAAAAACAGCTTTTGGGTAAAAGTTTTGTATTTACTTTTGTGCCAGGAATGAGAGAAGATCACAAGAGATCTTAGTAGTTGTATTTTGAATATTCGTAGTTGATGTTTACTGGAGTAACTTTGAATACTGGACCTTTGAACACGAAATTGGAGTCAAAGTAGATATAAAATCATTCAAAAAGAGTTCCATAAAGTTTTAGATATATCTTTAGGATGTTTTATAAGTCATACAACATAAGATCTAAGCTCAGATATTATCTCAAGACAAGTTTACGAAATTCTTCATAAAATAAGTTCTTCCGAAAATTCTAAAACATCTTAACTACGCAAAACACTCCCGTTCTCTGCTCCAAAGATCAAAATATGATGCATAATAAACACAACAGACAGTTCTGATGAGTTTAGCAGGAAATACCATTGCCATAACATCCATTCCTTGAACAAAGGAAACCTAAATTCTCAGCACTAAACTTCATAACACCATAAACTTCTAGATACAACACAGAACTCTTGAATTTATGCAGTATGTTGAAATGAATAAATCAACTCGCATGCCTTAGATCTATGTTTATGAAATCAAAATGCGAACCAATATAAAACTCAATCGAAACAACGAAACAAATTCTTTAAATCAAAACTTTTCCAAGGTTTCGACACAAATTCAATTCGAGAATACTCGCACGAGAGAATTTGTAAGTATATATGTATAGCATACATATAGTACATGAGCGGCCCCAATCCAATACTATCCCCCCCCAATCGAAGTCCGAGCAGAATGGTCAAGTGTTGATGTATCGATGCCAGCGATTGCGAAGTTCATTGGAGAACTGTTCGTTCGCACCAAATCAGAATTGAAATCAATATGCATCGTGAATATGAATAGACTTATAAATGAGAAATATGCCAATAAAAATATTTTTGGCATTTCAGACTCCCCAACTAGGGTTCGCCCCGTACACACATACACATGCGGTCGGTCGTATATATTTTATGGGCCCTGTACTTAATAATTTGTGGCACTAATTGCGGTCTGTGGTCGGCGGTCACTGCGATGGTTGTCACAATTTAAACTCGTCCGAGAGGAAGTTGTAAAATAGATAAAACAAAAACTAAAATCTAAACAAACTTTCGAGTGCATCTCCAAAATAATTATTCATAATGAGGCGTGGGGTTTGGGGTTTGGGGTTTGGGGTGGGATGTTGGGCTGCACGTTGCTGCATTTCCGGGCGTGATTTTGTTTTTGGGGGGAAAACTTGTTGCTTCCGCTGGAAATTTTCATGAATTTCCCACTCATACCGTTAGGCCCGTGATGCCTTCGATGAAACCTTTGGCTCTCCACTTTATACTTTAGTTTTAATTCCCCTCTTCCCGCCATATTTATCGTCACCGTGCACTGTGCTGCTTGGTCATGCGCATAATTAATTGAAAAACTTTGTTTAATATTAATTGTTATGCTTCCCTATCTATTTTCCATGTTTCGCAGGTCTCTCTTCCATATATGCGACCAAAACTTTGACTGTTCGTATCCGCCGGAAGCGCCTTAACTGGCCAGAACAAGTGCAAAGCCCCCCAACAGGTGGAAGGAGACTCCCCAACTTGAAGGAAGCGACTGCTGTATGCTTTAGAAACTTCAGTTGTCATAGAGACACACTATAGACGGTCGTCCATCAAAGTTTATACACGAAATTATCATATTAACCAAAGAAGATGTCTGTGGGTGAGTACACAAACTGTATGGGAAATGGTTGGAAGAAACTTTTCTTTATGGGATAAAGTTTTAGGGGCTTCCGGCTCAGTTGATAAATATTCAGAAATATTGGTAATGAATAGATAACATAGATAACTCAATCTCAGAATACCATCTGAAGATCGCCAGCTCGTAAAAGGAGCTCTTTTCAAGGATTCATTCCCTAAGTGTATCCTCAGTCTTTCCATCCAAAGTAATTAACAACTCTTTGGTGTTGTCCACACTCCAAAACCGCCAATCCTTGTACCCACATACATAGTATTATATATCTCTTGAGATTCTCCACCAAACGCTGGTGCATGGCCAGTACATGGCATAAACATGACAAGCTCGTTCACGCCCCGAGGCTCACTTGACACCAAATCGAACAGAGGTACATCGGGTACGTACATATTGTGTATCCTCCTCCATGGCATTCCTAATGATCATGATCAGCCCATGACAACTACTGTGAAAGTGGACTGAATGCGGTATGAGATACACGAGTACACACGCTGCATTGGCAATTTCCCAGAACGCCAACGCATTTATCTTACGAACTCGAACGATTAGTCGTCCGGGGGCCGAGGCGAACTGGAGCAATCCACTTAAGATTGTCTCCGAATCGAAGGGAAGCCCCGGGGCGGGGCCAAGAACGTGTAGATCGGGGGTTAGGCTCTAGTTAGAGGCCCACCTAAAAACGGCAAAGTGCGATATTTTCCCAGGGAAAGACTTCTCCGTACATACGTAAGTGTATCTATTAGATACTTTCCACGACTCGCTGCCACTCACAGAGACAGGGAGCAGGGGACGACCAGGTCATCCATCAATTTGTGTTTGGAGCAATCATAATAGAGATAATACTCGTGAATACTGCGAGTACAAATAATAAATAACAAATCAAATGTTTGGGCACCCTATTCAGGGCTGCCTCTAATTAGTCAGATCTGTGGCATGTATCTCTATCTCTGCACTGCAGCTTTTTCTTCTTGGTTTTTTGTTGTTTTTATTTATGTATGTCCGCTCACTAGAACAAATAATCGGGCAGCTGATATGGGAAATGGCGCAATTAAAATACAAAAACTCGAAAGTCCCAGTCTCTGGAGCGACGGACGCGGGGAGAGGCTCTCCGAAGAGGAAGGGGGAGTGATGGTAGAATGGTGGCAGTCCCTCCCTGCTCGTGGTCCATTGCCCGCATCCACAAACATTCTTATAAATAGTTTTTGTCGCTGATGTCTATGTAAATCATTCATTAAATCTGCATTGAATTTCGTCCATTCATTCATTCATTCATTTGTTCGTTTGCGCTTTTTAATTGCACTCATTGCACGAGTCGAGTGCTCCCTATGTTTATATTCGCTTGGGAATTATGATTATGGCCATTCATTCAGTTCCTGATTCATTCATTCACAATACTTGTAGTTAGGCTTTGTGATGGATACTCGTATATTCGCTTAGTTCAGAATAATATTATTGGCTATGGAATGATTCCATGAGAATTCTACGAGTCCATTGATAGGAGAGATTATTGAAAGAGAGAGAGCAAGAATCATTTGATATATATACATATATTTTCATATTTGGACGTTGACATGCAATGACTGCATCTTTCAAGAGGCGATGCAGTTACTGCACCGTCAAGTGGCCCGTGTGAAACCAGCAGAAGGCTGTTACGCGCGGATCCCAGGCAAAACGCAGCCCTCCTCCCGCCCAACCGACCGAGGGGCGCTGCCGCATGACGCGCGGCGCGTAGCCGAACCGAACGCGAACATGCAAGAAAGATAGCTGTTAGACTAACATTCGAGGAAAATTAGCACTAAACTTACTAAGAAACTAAGCATGCAATCAAAATACAAATACCACTACAATTACTAATTACTAGAAAGGTGTGTAAGGATTAGTAATTTAATAAGAGGAAGAGAATTAGTGGTGGATATAATATGGTAGAGCGAATTATAATCCGAGCATAAGACCCTAAACGGTTCATGCAAGGAATAATTCGATCTACAAAGTGGAAGGAACAACGGTATAAAATTTCTAGTCAGTCTAATGGGAATCGTGAAGCTTATGCGGCTCAACAGATCAGGGCTGTCTATGTCACCCCCGATCAAGTTGTGCATAAATATCACACCAAACATTTTCCTACGGTTAATTAAGGATGGGAGGTTTACTAATAGTATCATCTGAGAAGAGGATAAGCTGAAAAGAAAAACCAGGAAATTATCTCTAATTGATGTTGGAGAGGATATCAGTGTTATATAAATTCTACTACCGTTCCATTTCTCCATTATTTATTTTATCCCCGAAATTCCCTAAAACCACCCCATTCCATTATATTCTTACATATAATTTCTAGGCGCAATTAATGAAAAAATTCGTATACAATGCGTACTGCATTTTTTCAATAATTCTGAGTCACTTTAACGTCATCGAATTTATGATCAATACGTTTTTCCATTGTAAAGCTTGAGGCACACCTAAAATAATAATTAAATACTCACTGTAAATATTTACGCAAATTAATCTTCTCTTGTTGGGGCTTCAGGAATTGCCTTTTGTTTCGCCAACATTCCATGCCTCCCGTCCTCGTCTGGCAGTCGGCAGAAGATAAAGAAATCTATTAAGGCTGCCGTCAGACATCGGGGAAAAGTGGACCAGAGACCCCAATTCAATTGGTTGTCGGTCCACGGAGACTTCTCTCATTGCCAGTCGCCACTGTCGTCACAGACATATGGGCACTCGGCCACTGTTTACGCAAATTCTCATGTCATCTGCTTAATTGTGAATATCTCTGGTGAATCGTTGATTATTTCATGTCTCAATTTCTTTTACGAATCATTTGTGAGGCCATCCAGTAGGTCCTCCATCCAGACAATTCTTGCCTTTGACTTGCTAAAAATACCACAAAAGTCATTAGATGTCGCCAGACATCCATCTGCTACAAATGATTCTTCATAATTGAATTACATGGCCAGCGACAAGAGCGTAAAAATTGTAATTACACACCTCATAATCATAGCAAAACAGGAGCGTTGAGTGGGAGTGGGAGGTGGAGTTGGAGTAGGTATACAAATAGGAATAGTGAAGCTGTCTAGGGTCGCACCAGACACAGAGTCCTCGCAAGAATGTTGATCAAAATTTCGTAAAGGAAATCCAACGATGCGTGTCGAGAGACTTTCCATCTAAGTGGAAAGAGTGGAAAGTGTGTGGGTTGGGATAGACTGAATGGTGGCCCCAGCTCTGCAACATTTTCCTAATTCCAAAGTCAAGCAAGTGGGAACAATGAAAATTTATGTCGACAGCTACATATGAGGAAATGCTCGCAGAGTTTTGAGTAGGAGATGGTAGACCATTAGCCCGGGTTCATGAAGGGGAAAATATATATTTCTTGAGGTTTTCTGAGGATCAACTGAACTTCAGGGATAGTTTTTGATTAATACTCTGGTAAAAATTTGTTAAGATTTGTAAAGAATTCTGTACCGAGAGATATCTCATGCGACAAAAGCAAAAGCAAAAGCAAACGCGCAGATCCCGGCAGGAACGCAGCCCTCCCCCCGCCCAACCGACCGAGGGGCGCTGCCGCATGACTCGCAACGCGTATTACCGAACCGATCGCTTACATGCAGGAAAGATAGATGTTAGACTAGGCTGACTAAAAGAACTAAGCATATCACTAAGCAAGTGATATTTAAATATTCGAAAATCTTAGCTAAACATTCACCGTGCAAAAGTATAAAACTCTACCCAAAAAAGTCAATCAATGTACTCCATGATGTCCAGAACAGTCTGTGCGCCTCCGAAACATCTTCAACTGTGCGTCGTATGCCGTACTCCCCTCCGAAGATCTCGTATTACAAGTGCAGTCACAGCGAAATAAATCAAAATTTGGTATTGAGATCGTGTGTGCCGCAAGATAGATGCTTGTACAAAAAAAACGAAAGAAACGAGCCTAAGTGCAAAGCGTTACAAGATCAACAGCATCATTATAAACGTCAGCGGAGCTAGAAAATGGGGAAAATGTGGAAAATGGAACTGCGACGGGGGGATCGAGAGTAGAAGATTGAGAGTGAAGCTGCGATGGCGATAGCGATGGTGTAATTAATGCACCACTGATCCTCCAGGGTACGCCAATTGACATTTAACATCAACCTGTGGTCGGGCTTCAGCTTCAATGCAACCACAACGGGCCCATCCCTAAAGTTATCTCATCTGAAAGACTGGGGATGGGATGCCTCCGAGCAACTGCGCAGAAAGATTTCCTTGTACATGCTTCCTTCTAGGGAAGATTCCCTGGTAAAAAAAAGACACGCGCTCCACAGGGGAGCAGGGGATGGCAGGCTGATGGAACCAGGGACATGGATATGGATATGTATATAGTATATAGTATATGGGCATGGCACGGGGGATTGTAATGGAGTTTACAGCAGTTCTTTTTCGAGTTTTTTCTTCGTTTTTCACGGAAGAGAACCTTGTCTTGTGCTCGGTGCGAGTTTCCATTAAGAAAATAATTAAACATTTGTTTTGTTGCCCGAAGCCCAGAGCCCAGAGCCCAGAGCCCAAAGAGCTGTCCGTTTAGGGAGAGTGACGAACGGACGGACGGAGGAATTGAAATCTGTTGAACAGATGTCTGGGCGGCTGCCGTGGCGGCTCTTGCCTGTGGATTTATGAACGTGGAGCGACGTTTATGCATTTCCAAACACCTTTTCGGTATAGTAGTTCTTATAAATAACATTTAGTATTGGCAACAATGGGTTAACATAGGTATCCCCTCCCCCGCCCCAGTACATTCCATGGATGTCAACCACAAAACAGCGACAAATACAACACCCAAGAGCCATAAAACCAAAGATCATAAAAGTGTTTATTTGATTTCCGATTGCATCTCCGACACCTTTTTCCAGTAGCCATTCATTCGCCCACACTCCCATCAAATGTATCTCCCAGGTAGAGAGATACATCTTCTCACCTCACACCACCACACTTTCCTTGACTGTCCCCTGCTTTCACTTCCTAAACACATCCCTTTCTTATGTGTCTTTCTTTTGGTAATATCTCCTTGTTCTTTCCTTGTTGTTTGGCATTTCCGTTGTGGATTTTTCTCGAGTGGCGGCGGCACATTAACATGGAGTACACGTGCCGTGCCGCGATCGGGCGGACTATCGAATTTTGGTTTTGGTTTTGAATTTTGGATTTTTTAATTACAAATCCTTGGTCGCATCCTCCTTTTTGCAAGTTGTTTTTCCCAATTTGTCGAGTGGTCCCTTTCGGGTTCCCGTCTCAGTTTTCAGGGCACTTTACTTCCGCTGCTGTGCCGATGTCTCGTCTCTTAGATCTGAATCCGAGGGCGGAACTCTTCACAACTATTTTATGGACTTTTGTTTTTCTTTCGGGACACTAAAATAACATAACACTTTTAGATCTGCATTTTATGGGTTTTTAAACCCAAAGATGTGTACGAGAGCCCTTTTTATGATCGATTATAAATATAACTCAGGGAAACTAAGACAAACGACAAATTAATGATGTTTTGAAAAGACATATGTTTAGGAAATTAATCTCAATTCTTTTTGAAGCCTTGGTTTAGCTTCCGCCCAGCACTTTTTCTGCCATAAACGCATTATTGATTCCTTAAAAATTTTATTTAAATTTGTTAAATATTTGTGGAAATGTTTTTCCCTTATTTTTTCCACGAAACCACTCGTGTGCACCTGCCACAATCGAGAATGAATAATTTTAATAATAATAACAATAAGAATCATGGGGGTCCCCCTGATTGTTCAACGTCGCGCCATGTTGCCAAACTTCCGGGCAGACATGCACCGCATTCCCCTCGTCTTTTGTGCCCCGTGTTGCCTATGTTCCCCGTGTGCCTGCGTTCCGTGCCCCTTCTTTGGGGTTAAATCATAAAAACTGGAAAATAATAAACAAAACATTTCAATTGAACGTGAAGGAAAACTCGTAGTGCACATAAAATGACTCAAAAATGCTATTCCATCGAGGGGAAAATAGATGCTGAAGCGGGTGGTATGAATGCTCGCATGACTATCTCGGAATTCGTATGAAAAAAGGCTGAGTAAATAGGAGCATGCTACGAGAGAAATATTTAGATTCAAACAAAAAAATAAGCAAGAGTGGAATGCTATCTTTGAGGGCCGAAGCATTAGATACTCTTGCAGGTCTATCGGTCATTCTTCAGCTACAATGCATACAATGTATATAAAAACTAATCTAATTTGTTTCAAACTAAAGCTCGATTAAGCCCTTGATGCAGATCAAACATATAATATTAGTTTATAAAGTACTTTTAATAATCCGCTTCCTTCTTCAAAATCTTAATACCCCTTTGGAAGCGTATAAAAACATTGCAAGCATTATTCCTGCAGTATTCCCCTCTCGTGGCGAATGTTGCAAGCCCTGCATGTACATTTGAACTACGCAATATAGGGAGTGGCACTGAGGAAGGTCTTGTCAGGCCGTTGGCAACACGATTTACGACAACAATGTAACAAATCAAAAATTCACAATTACGCACTTTTCCCCTCACCCCTTTCCCTTTGCCACCCCCTCTTTTGGCCTGCTTCCTGTTTGGCCAAAGACTTTCCTTAGACGGGCTTTCCCATTTGATTGAAACTATTATATGTTTGATTATTTGTTTAGGCCATTTAAAGCCATCAATCCCATTGGTTTTATGGCTTAATAATGACTTGCTCAAGATTGTCTTGATTTGGATAGAACTTCCAGGGAAGTTGGCCATTACAAAACAATTTGTTGATATAGATCGACCAATAGCGGTTTTTAGATTTCTAAAAATAGTTTTAAGGATATACTGCCAATTCTAAATATGAGGATATGATCTACTCATCCAATCCTACAACCTAATATTTGACTCGTCCAAAGTACATTCAAAAGTTTTTATTTTTTCACACAGTGTAATAAAACAATTCTTTTAAAACATAATCAGAAATTATTCGTGCTATATTTCAAGAGTTATTTGAACATTTTCGCTGTAAGTATTGAGCAATCGAAAATCGGGAATTCCTTAAATTTCGGACATTTTCTGGGAAATTTTAGAGATTTATTCATTTGTTTATGAAATATTTCATCAATTTCTTATTCAAAGTATTTCCATTTATAAATCATTTTACGAAATTTTGTTTGAGTACAATTTTCTTAAACAATTTGTGATTGAAGCCAATCTGAATATTCTTGTCGAGACACATATGAGATACATATATGATGACCCGTCCCCAACTATTTGAATTTGTTCTTCTACGAATCATCTGCTAAGACATATAGTTTTCTACAACTTAACAAAAGTACGCCAAAACTGACCCCAGAGAACAACAATCCCAGAGAGTTCTGTACATATCGAATGGTAGGAAGAGTAATTAACCTGTCAGCGCCATAGAACAATCAGCGAGAGTGCAACAAATGGCGCTCGAAAGGAGACCAGAAGAGACCAGAACAAGGCTGCTCCACTTTGAGCTCTAACTAGACAAAGGAGAGGTTACAGCTAGTATAAGCGACTACAGATTTACGACTCGTCTAGAGAGAACCCACTTCCCCGAGCACCACACTGCAGTCCCGTCCCAGAAGAGTGCCTGCCACGTGAAGCGTGCTGGCGAAGACAACTATTTGACATTTATGTGCAGGCAAATGCATTTCCACAAGTACAACAATCGACTGCAAGTACCCGAGAGCGAGATGCGGTTCAAGATCATTTGCATCCACCAGACACACACACACACACACACACACACACACACAGATAGTCGTAGCACGGGTAGAACAGATACAGTGTCACTTGCTCCCATCGCATGGAGTGGCACTCGAACAGCATCCCTCCTCCCGCCTTTATAGACTACGAAATGTGCAATTTCTTTTGACTTTTTACGAGTTTTCCATGGGTCCCAATGTGCAGTGCATCTGTCTGTTGTTGTTCGGGGTTTGTTGGCCCAGTCTCAGTCGCTGTGCAGAGGCCCAGAGTCCACTTAGGAATTCCATAGAGAGACCACATGGAGTCGACTCAAATTTTGCCACTTCAGTTTTCCTTTGGACAAAAGTGAAAATGTGCTCGTTCCCTTAGCACAATTGCTGCACTCTTTAATGTGCATACGAGTATACCTCCTCGTCATATGGTTGTTCGTGTTGGCCTTTGATGCTCTCACTCTCGAGTTGCAGTTCCTGTACTTCCCCTTAATGTGCCGGGAATATGTCGCCTTTTATTATGGTCTTCTATTTTCGGCACTCCATGGTCGATGGTCTATGGGTCTCGGGGCCCATCAATGATGACAATTTCCATGTGTATGGAGCCGGAGACTGTTGGAAATGTTGCAAAATATTCTGCGACATTGGCAATGTTTTGGACAGAAAACATTCATGGAAGAAATGGAGAAAATTTAACCATATTCCGTATTCATTTTAATTTCATTCGATTTCTATAACTCGCTTCTTTCTCATAAAAAGAATACGAGTATGATTCTCACACTGCCCCCTCCAAATATTCTATTCTCATGGTCTTGAGAATATTCCAAAAAAACGAACCCAAAAAATCTCATAAATGTTTCCTTCAACAAATGACAGAAGACATCATCGTCGAATCATGAAACCGAGAGACGAGAACCCAACCACAGACAACACGCGGCATAGAAATTCAAACTTTGACACTGATAAGGCGTGGGGAATACTAAACGGGGAGTGGAGTTCGTTGGGACTTCTATTTCTGATTCTTTACCTATCGGAACTCATCAAAAATTCACGACGGTACGTGGGGCATGGGATGGTATGGGATGGTATGGGGAATCATGAAAACATACGAAGACGAAGACGAGGGCGATGATAATTTGATCATGCGAAAAACGCACGCAAACGAAAAACATGCGCAGGTACAACAACAATGTCTCTCAGGAAAAGTGAGTTTCCCTTCGCCATAGAGTTTTTCCCTTCTCTATGGAGTTTTCCCCTGCGAAGAGGCAGAGGCAGAGCGAGCCCTGTGGCAGAGGACAGGGATCGACGTTTTGAGTGGGTGCAAGGCGCAATGTGGCAACCATATTTAAACACTGATCTCGTATGTGTGTAAGTGTGCGAGCAAGAGGGCTGTCTGTTTTTATGCTGCTGCTGCTGCTGCTACTGCGCTGCTTCTTGGACTGCGCTGCGCCGTACAGTGGGACGACTGCATGATATACTAGTTATAAATTGAAGGAAGTGGTTCCGCACTGAGTAATTTTTATTTAAAAATGTGGAAGATGATCAATAAGGTGCATTACATCCAGTTCTAAAACGTATGTGGTGTATGCAAAGTCTTTCTGAAAACAAATTCTATCCTTTAAAATGTATTAAAAAAGCATCTAGTGGTTTAAATTCAAAGATTTTAGTAATATATTTAAGCATCAGGAGTGCATTTTTTATCACTTAAAAATTTTTGATTTTTGCCACAAAAGTGGACAAAGGTTCCACTGTGCGTAGAACGTCGTGCGTTGATGGAATTGAAGAAGAAGCAGTGCATGGAAAATAAAAACCAAAACCGAAAAGCAGTGGCAGCGCAGAGGAAAGCAGTGAATAGGGCAAGCAGAGTAAAGCAGTGGAAGAGCAGTCCAGAGGCAGCGGACAGAGGAAGGCAGCGCAGTGTTTTGTTCTCGTTGAAGTTTTAGAATTTATTCAGTTTCGGGATGTCAATGAAGAAGCACGCGCTGCGCCTCCACTGAAACTTCTCAAAAACCAATAACCCAACTCGGAAAACAAACATAAATTTGATATAAAATCATTTTTGAATTGGAATTTACGAGTATTTGCCGCGTTTATCAATCAATCAGTGAAATCCGCGGGAGTTTTGCCATTTTTGGCACTCATCATTCGTGTTTGCTTGGAACTTTTACGCGGCTTTTGCGCGTATTTTGTGACTCTTGGCGCGTGCGCATGCGCAGTAGTGAAAGTGCCGATGCCTCACAAATCAAGGCAGTAAATTGTGGAAGAGACATTGTAGGGAGTGGCAGAGAGCATACCAAATAGAGCAAACTCCAAGGGAGTTATACTGCATACAGGATCTCAAGATGTTTGTCACTGTGGATAATACAAACACCTTTATCTCAGGTACAGTTTTGAGGGAGAAGAAATAATACACATATCAGGAAGAGAGCGACCAACCTACTTATATATGTACTTCCCTTCCATTACACCTTTAATATAACCTCCCAAAAACCCCTCTTTAACTCACAGATAATCCCTATTATTTCTGCAATGACACCAAATCCCCGCGGACACCCGACTCCCAGTCGTCCAGTAGGGGATTCTCGCTGTTCAAACGCCGCAATTCGAAGGGCAACAGCAGCCCCCGACCCATGGTGGTGTCCAATCCGGAACAGATGCGTCTGATCACATCCGCCAATCTCGACACGACGGCCACAATGGCCTTTGGCAGCCCGCGCGGCAGCTTTAACTCCCTGGGCGGCTTCTCGCAAGTGAGTGCAGATCGGATTGGAGTAGATTTCTGGTTTATCTGGCGAATCGGCATCTTCCACTGCCACTTCCTGTCGAGTGTTTGTCTAATGTTCCGCCCTCTTCCGCTTTCCCATTAGCAATCGTTTGAACTGCAGCCGATGCAGCAGATGTATCGCCAGCGATCGTCCAATTCACACTCGGAGTCGCGGGAGTTCCGCGAACGCCTCGGCTCCTGCAATGAGACGCACAGCTCCCAGTGCCCCGGAGCGGGCGGCACAGAGCACGACGAGGTCTTCAATCCGCTGACATCGCCAACAAGGTGAGTGATCAAGATCGGGATCGCAATTTGTGGCAAGGGAAGGGTGCTGGGGACAGGATGTGTTTTTGGCGTGCAGCTGTTGACAGTTTGACTCCATGCTAATCGTTTCCATATCGTTTCTTCTCGCCATTCCATTCCTTATTTTAGCAGCAAGTCCCATCGGCATCACACACTGCCAAGTGGCGGCGGAGGAGGAGGAGGAGCCCGTCGCCATTCGTTTGGGAATTGGTCGCAGCATCAGGGAGATCGTCAACGCCAGAACACAGCCACATCGATGGGCTTGGGCTCCCCGGATGAGGTGCCCAGCATGATGGCTCCACGGCCGCCCGTCCATTCGCCCAACAAATTCCGCGGCACCTCGCATCGACGAAGAGGTAAGTCAACCCACATTATTGCTCCTGTATTCTGGGCCTTAGCTGAAAGATAGAAGTGCAACAAGTGACAAGTGACTTGAGGTGTGCCCTCTACAATGGGTTTCACAATGGGTTCAAAAGTACCAGCTTTAACATTTTAAGATGGTTCCACAACTGTTTCTCTTGTCTACAAATGTCACCTCCTTTCCCTGTAGTCAAATATACCCTCTCAATACTTCTCAGCTCTACCCCTTAGCCCTGGCATTGACAGAGACAAAGACAAAGTGTTTGGCAAATTGAATTCCCTGCCCTCGATTTGCGTTCGCATTTTTCCACTTTGGCGGCTGTCAGTCGCTCCGCATTCGCCACTCCCCCTGGCCAGAGGAATCCTCCCCATACCCTCCCCAAACAACCTTTACCTCGGAGCTTTGCATCACGTTTGCATATTAAGCGCGTCGTTTGCTCCTCAGTTTGCCTGCTCCTCTGCTGCCCGGCAGGCGCCATCGATCTGAACTCTCGCTCTCGCCCCTGTGCCCCATTTCATGTCCCCTCCAATACCCAAGGGGGGGAGGGATTGCGCTTTCAAGCCTCACTTACTGCATTTAACAACATTGCAATGTTTAACCAAGTGATAATTGTAATCGGGGGATTGTTGGTGGATCGATTGTCGCCAGAGAGTCGCCAGAGAGACACCGGCTCCGCCTCCACCTCCACCTCCACCTCGGCTTCTGCTTCTGTTGGTTTTGTGTTGGGGATCGTAATGAGGCGACGCTGACTGACATTTGTGACTGGCCTGACATTGACAGTCCTCCACGCCATGATGTATGCCACTGAGGCGGGCCGCTGCATGCCAGATTCCAGTCCGCCGCCCCTAGAATATGGAATACACACGGGCACATCTGCCTCCTTCAACGTACACATATCGTACGAGTATATAGTATCCCCCCAGTTAAAGTCGGCAGTTTATGGTTTATGATCCATTCAGGACTTCTTTGCACGATCATTGTGTATTCATCAAAACGTTTTCAAGGTTTCCCTTTTCTTGACATTGAGATATGATGGATACTCTTGATATGATTTAAGACTTTCGGAATGGCTGATAATCCCAGAAAGATTATCGACGCTAAGAGAGAGAGTCTCTAAAAGAGGCACTTGAAATGGCTTCTAGGTGAGTGTTTGAGTGGTTTATTTGGGATGATATTTATTCTGAATACTGAAGAGAATACGTATGAATCTTTAAGCACCTAAAGAGCATTCATTTCAATGGTTGCACTTGATATTTCCCTTTCACATCTTAAGAGTCTTTATCCAGCTGTTAGGATGGATATTTTGCTGATAGATATTCGTCGGAGGGACTATATCTTTATCTTCTTTAAAGTTCAGACTTTTTCCTGAACGAAGAATATTATTTTTCTTCTTTATCCAGCTATCTGGATGGATATTTTGCTGATGGATATTCGTCGGAGGAACTATATATTTATCTCCTTTAAAGTTCAGACTTTTTCCTAAACGAAGAATATTATTTTTCTTCTAGTATTCCCAAAGAAAATACCCCTTCTTCTAATGCAAAAGTACACCTAAGACCAACGGTTTCCCTCACCTTTTCAGGCAGCTAAATTATCATTAATCTACTCCCATTACTCCCAATTTGATTTGACCCACTTTACGCACTCCTCCTCTTCGTTATGGAAATCTATTTCGTATTCCTCCTTATATGGAAATCTGAACAATTCCATTCAATCAGAGCCAAGCACACTGGGGTCTCCGCAATTAACCCACAACGCCCACATGCAATTCCGTTTTAACACCTCAAATTATGGCCGAGGAAAAACAAACGAAAACTTTTGCCATATTTGTGGGTGTTCCAATGCACTTCCCCTAAAATGTTGCTGCAACAGTAGTCGTATGTTAATGAGGGGATGGATGCCTCGGATGCCCCTCGGAGACACACATTTCCGCTTGGTTTTCAATATGGCAACAATGGAAATTGCAGTATTATTTTATGCTGGCAACAAATGCTGAGGCAAACGGAAAAGGGAGTCTCCATTCTCCATTCAGAAGTCAATAAACCAATTGGAGTGGGGGCATGTTGTGGCATATACGCAGTGTAATTGATGGGGCAGACATCGGGTCTTTGGCTTTAGCTTTGTGGTCTCGCTTCTCAAACGTGTTAATGGCACGGAAGCATAAAAGGAAAGGGAGGTACCTCCATCTTCCACCCACTGGGGGTGCCACTGGGGGCGGAGTGGAGTCCAACTGTTTAGCATATGGCGCGTGCCAGTCAAGCGATTGGCCAAATTTGGTCCTCCTCCTCCTCCCACTTTGTATTCACAAATTGGCAGCACAAACAGTGAATACATCAAAGCAGAAGCAGCACCAGCACCAGCTCCAGCACCACCACCATATCCCAGAAAAGAGACTCCTCCACAAATTGCTGTTTACTTTGGCCATGTTTCTGCTGTTTTTGTGTGTGGTGCGGTTTCCCCATAATATACTCGTACTTCAGTTTATAAAACGAGGTATGGAGATACCCCCCTCGGGGCAATATGCCATTTATCAATTTTTTACACAGTTTTAATTGCTTCAGTGGCAGTGGAATGTGGCAGGTGATTTGAGGTCAAACGTCAGAAACAGAAGCAGCAACAGAAGCGGAAAATTCTCCATTTTCCTCTTATGGCGGTTCTGCTTTTCGTTGCACTTGTTTATGCATCTTTCTCCCCCAATCGTCTCGATCGTCTCGTTCGTCTGGCTTCTGTTTTCAATTCTTGGAACATCTGCTCATCAGATTACACTGGGGCTCCTGTGCCCCTCATATCCATCCATTCAGGGGTTCAATACACTTCTCTAGATCCCTCTCGCCTGGGGTCTTTTGTCTGCTGCCCCGGCGCATATCAAACAGCCCGAACAGAAGTACAAACACAATGGTATCCTATTGAGGGACCAAAATGTCTTCCTCCACACCTGTTGCATTCATAAATACTAACCAAATAATTAACATAATTTTTGGTAGGATAATAAGTACCTAAAACAACTTAAATTTTGCTCACGTTTCCATTTTGGGAAGTTTCCTTTTCGCTTCTTGTTGGGGCTTGTGGCTGTTTGTGGCTATTTAAAAGAGAGACCTGTGAAAGATGGATACTCCGGTTGGAGGTAAATGAAATACGGCAGATCCTAGTGGAATTCGTTGATAGAGTTGTTTCTTTTGAGTATATTTTATAGAATCACAGCAATAAATATATTCTTTTACGAATTATGCAGAAATTATAGCTTTCTTAGAATCTAATTGAGGAATCACTTCATTTGATGTACCTATACGTCAGTATTCTTTATTATTCCTAACTAAATTAACAATAAAATTCTTCGTCTGAGGAAACTTCTGAAGAAAAGTTTCTTTAATCATTATATTTCATTAGCCTTCAACTCTAATCCAATCCAAGTCTTTCTCCTCTTACAAGGTCGATTGTAACACATTAAAATATCATATTTCTTGGCCCATTTATAATTATTATTCATTTTATTTTGTTGATTTTTGTTCTGTTTTCCTTTTTTGGAGGTTCTGTTGCTGTTTCCATTTAAATGGCTATAAAAATACTTATATTTTATTATGACTTTTTATTTGCGATCCTAACTGTTGGGCACCGCCGCATATGGCTCGAAGGGGTTGTTGGGGATATGTATGTACATATGGTTGTTGTTAGGGATAGCGACAAAAAGCAATCAGAGATCTCTGTTGATCGCTTAAAATGCCATAATTCCGTTTATGGCCGGGGACTCGAGGCGATCCAGAGCTTTGCTTCGTTCCGAAGAGGGGGTTCGGGTTCCTTATTAAAAATGGACAATGCGTTGATTAAACGTCACGGGCACGTACAACAACAGAAACAGCGTTGACTTGTATTATTTTATAATCTTCCAATGCATTGTTTATCCACATCCACGAAAGAGAGGTGCAAAGAGAGTGTGCAAAAGAGAGGGAGAGAATCGATGGGGAGAGAGAGCTCATTGATATTCTTGGCATTTCGAATCGCGAGGAAGGCCCAAAGCCAAGTCAAGACTCAAGCTTTTACCAGTTGAAATTGAAGGACTGTGGCAGCTTGACGTCTGAAGCGTTGCGCATGCGCACAGGAAAACCAAAAGCTAAAGAACCCTTGAGAACAGTTTGCTATAATATTTCTATAATCATTGATAATGATTTGATCTGTGTGTATGGTGAATGGTGCTGTGAAATATTGTACAATCAAAATGCTGCTACAAGTGGAAAACATTGAGATGGAAACGTTCTGTTGCGGTGAGTACTCGAAGGAGTTTATGTCAGGAAAAGAATATACTCTAGAGAGGCTAATGGACTACTATGGTATCCAATTTAAAACCCAAGGCATGGAAATGGTAAACTGATTTGCGCGGGATGTTCAAACGCGCACTTAAAATGCAAACAATGCACTCGTTTAGAGGTGCTTCAAGTAGAAGCGTACTATCTATAGGGAAAATAGGGATTCTTCAAGTGGGGGAGAGCTGTCTGTCTATAGGAAAAGGGTTATTCCATAGAATGTAATCCCTTTTGTATGATAATTGAAGGATTTTTGAATAATGCTACGTGGCGGATAAATCACACTCGGCTGGGGGGCACGGACTCCTATCCGCAGCACGTGTTCCGCTCAGATGAGGGACACGGCTTCAAAAATAGAGCACAGATTGAATTTCCGCTTAAAACCGTCTAGACTCGGGTTTTCCTCCCCCATTCTTTTCTAATAATTAACAAAAAGAGAAGTACAGGGACACGGAAAAGAGCGGAAAATGAAAAGCCAGACATAAAAAGTAGGGGCCCAAGCCGTGAATTAAGGGGGAGCTGCAAAAGAGAGGGAGAGGCAGCTGCTGCCCCTGAAAACACAGATGTGCATCCCAGAAGGGGACGGACGGACGGACCCATAGCGCGTGCCCTACGACTAGGCTTCAAAAAGTATTCATATTACTTGTGTTTCTTCGGTTTCTTCTGCCTTTCTGTTGTGGTTGCGTATAAAAATAGCAACAAAAAAACAGCAAACAGCAATTATAAATTGAATTGAATTGAAAGGGCTGTGCGTGATGGTAATGCAAGAACAGGAGGGAGAGCCAGAGCCAGAGCCAAAGCCAAAGCCCCCTTCATTCGCCCAGAGATCCCCCTGCAACAGCAGGTGCCGTGCCGCAGGAAAGCAGCATACATACTCGTATTTTCATTATGATTATGCCCCAGACAGTGGATGACAAGCTAAGAAGGATCATGAAAATAAGAAGTAGACAAAGAATCATCAGTAGCAGAAGGAGTATTTGTCTCATATTAATAACATAGTCTCCCGATAATATTTTTTAGGAAATGCAAATAAATATGCGTAAAAATGGTGGCATTTTCTACAGTTCTCTTTCCGATAATCTGTGTGCACAATATTTACTTATTCTTTATTTTGCTTCTGCTATTCTCGCATTTTTGTCCTCTATTATGTATATTCGTATGTATGCATGTTCGGTTCGGACGCACGCACCGGAAATCCCTCATAGAAGACTGTTTAAGTGTGCGCTGAAGTCGAAGCTTGCAGCATAAATTGCATGCAGGAAACAAACAACAACACACGCACACATGCTCGTACATATAGCGCGTGCTCTTTCTCTCACTCCCTCATATGAATATCTCTGGCTCTCTCTCTGTCTCACTCACTCGCTTACACTCGTTTAATAAACGGAAACGAAAAATTTGACTCGATTATTGTCAAGTTATTATGTTGCTGTTGTTTCTGTTGCTTGGTTTTTTTACTTTTTCCATAAAAAAAGAAAAAGTGCTCTCGTTACACTCTCCAACAAAATGCGGGCGTATGCTTTGACTGTGTTTTTATTATTTTTATTTGGGCATTTTACTCACGTCTATTAACCTTGAAGTTTTCATCATTTAGGAGTAATCGAGGGGGAGTCGTTTAGGTATATTTGATATCATACCCTTCCCCATGAAACCACCGATTTAGCCCTTTAATAACTTCTTTAGATACACTTTCTTCAATGAAAACCCCTACCAAATAGTAACCCCATCAAACGATGTGTGTACTGCTCGGAATCGTCCAACCAAATATTTATGACTGTATTAGGAGACGCCTCCTCTTGATGGGTGTGGGACTGATGGGAGGGCTGAAATTTATGAAGACATTTATTGGCACACAGAATGCATAGATCAGTGAAATGGCTGGCAGAGTGACATAAATAGGTGCTCCACACCCCCCTAAAAAACGCTCCCACACACCACACCTATCCAACGTACCTTTGGGAGTGAAACATTGGGAATGCCTCCGATGAAGTGTTTGACAAAGTTGTCGCTTTTCCAACTGGGGCGATCATTAATCAACATTAGAGAGGGCGTACAGTGGGGGTGTTTGTGGATGAGTGAGTGAGTTTTCCCCCCTTTGATAAGACCACAAATGTTGAGTTTAACACGAATTTGAGCTCTCAGTTTATGTGATTTTTAATATTTTGTGTTGAAAAATTACAATTTTCTTGAAAACGTTCAGTCCGCCAGGAATCGGGTTCATCTTGACGGATGAGCCAAGACATTTGACACCTGCTGCACAATTATTCAATGCCCTAATACCTCGAATTCTCCCAGATCCCCCCGTACACACAGTCTACATACATATATGTAGATCTGGGAACTAGATGTATTTATAGAAGGGTAAAAAGAGTTGTCGGAGCATTGTTTTTATACGAGAATTACACACGAAAACATGTGTGTGAGTCGTATGTCTGTGTCTGAAGAAGCCCTTTTATGACAGCGACAGAGGGGAATAACAAAACATTAATGTCAAAAACGTCAAAAATAACATCAGAGAAGAAGAACTTTCCTCCCACTCCATCTGGGAGGGACCTCCCAGTTGTATAAAAACTGCATTTAAATGCATTATGCATTTCTGAACATCAAGAATGGATCGGGAGTGGGGGGGAAAGACTCTCCATCTAACTATCCATCCAACTAAATGCCGGGAATTGTTTGCATTTTATGAACTTCCCTTCACTCGACTTCCATCCAGAGTTCACTTCACTTCACTATAAAGTTTATAACTCTGCCTGGACTTCTCCAAGATATTCTCCCCTCCGTGACGCGGCACGCAGCGTGAAAATGCTGTTCCCTACCTCCCTCCCTCCCACCTCCCACCTACCGTTCCATGGTATTTGTTTTCCTTATGTTTATGGCTTGGAAAACTGTTCGATGCCTCATTTTTGTAGCTTGTAGTTTTTGCTCTTTTGCTGTTTTTAGGGCTGAAAGGGAATTTCAAAATTCTTGTTTATGTTTGCTTTTAGCTGGAAATTCTTTTGGGGAAAGAACCATTATATGGATGCAACCATTTTATGATGTGTTTTTAAATGTTTTCATTATTAGGCGTTTCAATGAGAAAATAAATTTCACCATTTACTGGGTCAACAGAGGAAGAGAATAACTTCTGGAATAAAGTGGGAGAACTTTTGGTAGAGTTCTGGGAATGCTTTCAAAGAAAGAAAATGTAAACTTTCAGGCAGAATCGCATCTCCGAGTATTTCAAAGTAAACTTCAATCACTTTCATTCTTCTTTTGGGCTCTGCAATTATTACAAAATTCTGCCCAAATCTGTGACCTCTCTCGAACCCAAATCCCGCGCACAGATTGCCCCCAGAATTTTGAGATGCAGGCACATTCAGAGAGAGAGAGAGAGAGAGAGGTACAGCAGATGATACAATGTCATTTATAATCGTTGTGACTGACCATCCATCCCCATAAGTATACCCCCATCTCCAGTCCATACGAATGTATACCATCTCTCTCTCTCTTCTCTCCCCCCTGGGACCCGTGACCAATGTCCAGCTGTCCAATATTCTCACACAGCGAGAGAGAGTGATCTCTTTCGGAGACAATGAGAACAACAATTTCCATTTAACGAACATCAGCAGGGGAAGGGAACTGTGGGACAGTGTGACTACCAGATTTATGACTAGGGGCCACGAAACTAGAGCTAAAAACAATTTAAACCATTTATGATTTATGCCTAGTGTGAACTAAATCTAAATTAATACAAATCTTGATGTGAAAAATGAGATTTAAAAAAAGAGATATGTATGTAGAGAATTTCTGTGTAAAATTTGAGATCAAGCAAAGAGTTGAAGCGTGAGATCAGGCTCAGAGATATGGTAGGAATTTGTATGCTAAACATTAGATCCTAAAGCGAATATCTACATCTATGAGTATATCTATGGGAAGCATAATCTTTGTCAAGTTCTGTCAGTGAGATTTCAGCATCTTTCATCGCGTTGTAGATTATGGGTTGCCTCTTTTGAGAAAGGATTTATCTCGGGTTCAAGCGAATGTTATGACCAATTGAGTGAATAATTGGGTGGAATGCGTGAATGAATGAGGAGAGGGAATGCTGCAATCTCAAGAGGAAGTGGACAATTAACCAAATCCCAAAGGAAAAACCGGCCTCAAATTAAAAGATATATGCGCATAATTAAGTTACAGTTGACATAATTAAATGATAATTGTTATGTGAACGCACACAGACTCGTACTACTCGTATATACACACGTACATATCTGTTGGATGGGGTTCCAATGAGGCGAGTGGTACACATGTTTCTCTACGGGCATATGCACACATTTTTTGAGTTATTTGTTGTCCCCGAAAAGGGGGAGGGTTAATTTGTGTGTCGTCCGGTTGCCCCATAGCCACCCTTACCCCTCCAAAGCACTCTGCCCCCGTGCGGAATACGTTCTGTAGTCCATTTAATCCCGCATTTATACTCGTATTTCTCTGTTTTCGTTTCGCTTTTCGTTGATTTATGTCTGTTGCTAAAAAGAAGGAAAGTGTCACCCATCGGTTGGTGGTTGGCGGTTGGCATTTATTCAAATTGTGTCCCCCCAGCCCCAGATCTCTGAAGAGGCGGCTCCCCCTTCAGATATCAACATAAAAATCATGCGAGCATAAGTTAAATTCACTTAGAGGAACATTTTTGATGAATTATTTAGATATACGAGTATATGTATGGGGGCTGCCATCCCCTTGGAACATTTAGCAATAAAGAGGATTCGCGGAATGATGGGAAAATTTGTGTTTTGGGGGATTGATGGTCCATATAATAATGAAGATTCTTTGAAAATTAGGGGACTTAGATTTAAACTTAAGATATTTCCATGCTAAGGTTTATTTTAATTTTAAATTTCTCAAAATATTTTCATGTTCCCCTCAAGAATTGCTTGCAAGTTCTGAAAAAGAAAGATATCGGAGTTTTCGTGTTTTAAAATTAAGCTAGGAAACCATTTTGGATAAGAATAGTCTTTAAATTGCTCAGAGACTTTATCAGAACTCAGACTAGAATCTTTCTCTTTGCGAATACTGTCCATCCTTTCATTTGGTTCGATATGTACTATTGTCGTGACACCATCCTTTGATAAAACCGAATCTAGCTAGACCATAACCGAATTAAACCAGACATTACCCCACACACAAATACAGTGGCGCTTATTTTAATCAATTAATTAATGGCATAATCCTAGGCCATCTCTGATTGTGCTCACTCGCTGTGCGGACAGTTCCATTCGAAATGTGGCTGCAGCGACGACAATTAGCGCAATGTTCGAGGCGGTTTGCGGCGCGTAAAAATTAAAATTCTGTGCTCCATAGCTTTTCATAAGTATACGCAGAATATACATATTTTGAAAAGATAATTGAAACAAGAAATCAAAGTGGAAATACGAGTATGCCTGCAAAGGGCAGTTGTCGCCTCTTTAGCTGTGTCCAGGCCCAGCGACATGAGGAGGAGGAGGATGAGGACGATGTGGAGGCGATGGACTATGTGGACATGGAGATGAGTGAGTGCCTCCCATTAAAGAGATTGGGATGCAGCTGGATCCATTTAAAAGTGATCGATCACAGCCCGAAAACCAAGTACACACTCGTGCAATATTTGCAAATTGCAAAACGAAAACCAGAAGCACAAAGATGATGAACAAAGGGAGGCATTTTTGTCTTGGAGAAGAGTCCGATTTAACAATTACCAGATGTTCCAGCGGCACTCAGATGCTAAAATATAGTCCACACTCTCGGTTCAGGGATGCGACTCCAATGTCAGACAGGGGATCGGGATCTGCACTCTGCATTCTGCATTCTGTTTGCAATTTTCAACAGCCCCGTCGACAAAACTGTCGTCTGCCATGTAATTGAGAAATAAATTTCAATCCAACATCCAGACAATGTCAGCCTCCATCACGAAATCAAAGTCTCAAAAAAGCAGAGCAACAAAAGCCATTTAAAGTAGGACCGGAAGAGTGGGAGGATCCACAGATTTGGTACAAAAGATAGACACGACACCAGGCAGGATTCAAAGACCATTCATCACCGAAAAGGGTGGGGCATAACTTTCAGAAACTACCAAAAGTTCCACTTAATTATGTTGTCGTATTTTATTTTCTTTCTTTAGAGTATATCGAATAATTTGTGGCAATATTTTGCATATGAAATGTACATAATATAGCCCGGAACGAAGGCCTATCTTCGCGAATTGAAGTTTGACATACCCTTTCGGCTACATACATATATCATACTCATATACTACGATAGAAACTTGGGAGTGTAGATATCCGAAGAAATTAATTAAATTTGTGCACATTTTCCAAAAGGAATATCATCATTTCAAGGAGTTAGCTTTGATTAAATGAAACCCAGACCTATATATACAACCTATATATTTTATGAGAAGACTAATAAAACTTTCAGGATTATGTAATAGCCTAATGATATACAACTGATTACTTCGAATGCTAAACCTCTGGCAGAAAAAAGACGATCTTCAACTGAAATTTCTTAGAAATTTCGATTATGAGAAAAGCGAGTTCTGTACATTCTTTATATGATCTTTGCTTTTTTATGATTGACAAGCTTCGCCATAAACTAATAGTACCCTCTGTATGGGGTATCGGAACTTGGTCTTCTTTATTTTTTCACTTCACTTCCATATCATAAAAATCAAGGGGAACAAACCAAGCGAACTCCTTTGCCTGCCTGCTGCCTTGCCTCTGTGCCCCATAATGAGGAGCATCTGCAGCAGGGCAGGGAAGAGAAAGGCATCAGAAGCGAAAGAGTAGAGAAAAGAAGGAGCGAAGCCAGAAAAAGGCAAAAAAAAGGAAGAAAATATAGCAGAAGAAAAGCAAAAGCAAAGCGCAACAGGCAACAGGAAGAGGCACAAGGGAGAGATGGGATGCTACGATGCTGTGTCGCAGTCGCCGCGGATGGATGTCACGGATGCTGCTGCCGCCATTTGTGGGTGTCAAGCAGTTCAGATTGAGGCAGATGCAACAGTAAATTTCGGTTTGGCCAAGAGATAACATCGCTCCCTGTCTTCTCCATCGCATTGCCATTGCCCCATCGTGTGTGTGTTTGTGTGTGTCTCCTCTTCGTTGAGATTTATTTAAATGCGCTAAACGTGACTGAATTTATGGGGCAAACGGTAGCTCTAAGAATGGGGAACGCAACTCTTGGGGCATCCAACATACTGATTAGTCCATCCAGTGCGTGCGGCTAATTTATATGCCTAAAACGGGAGACAACCTCCCACACCCCCTTTTCCCCGAGGAAATGTTTGTCTACCACTGAAATAATTTATGTTGTTTAATTTCGCTTAAATCTTTTTCTGGGATCTAAAAACTTTTGTTTTCGCTGCACTAAAAACCAAATCCCACTATCCATCTGGCTAAAAGCATCCATCCGACAGTCGCCTTGGGTCTGTCGTTGTGGGATGTGAAGATTCTGAAATCCAAGAAAATACTTAAAAAACAGTCGACATTCCTATATAGACTATGAGTGACTATGGAAGCGAATATACCAAAGTATAACGAAATTTTTGTAGAACTTTGGTGTACAAAACTCTTTCTTCATAAGTGTTTAAATGTATTCCACTTTTTGAATGATTATCTCATCCTTATCTTTGTGAAACAATAAATTTCAATCGACAACAAGCTTCAGGTAACTCTCCTCAATCAGAACCATCTTCTTAGAGCCATTTCCCATGGGATCTGGGATCTGGAGTTTCAGTTGAAACAATGCCACACAAATATGTTACCCAAGATCTTGCCGCTTGCAACCCATCAAATGCCTACCCGATAAGCAAGGAAATTCCTTCAATTCCAATGACACAGTGCCACAAGTGCATACATGTGTCCATTCTTACGGAGTCCTTACGACGGCGCCCCAAAACCCAACCCAGTATTCGTAGCCAAAAGTCGAAAGTCAAACAAGTGTGTTCCCAACAGGAGGGTCTGTTTGAAGAGGTCACAAATCACGCAAGTCAAATCCTAAGTAAACACATTATTTATCACAGATACACACTGAGAGACTTGTACAAATACTTGGGTAGATTACTTATTTTTGGGGTCGCTGTGGGCCGCTGCTTATCAGCAAACTACAACTCCAACTCCGATTCCCAGTCGCAGTCGCAGTCGCTGTACTTTTTGCTGATCGCTGTTCGATCTTTTCCAATCATTTTGCAGACAACTGTGGCAACGTGAACAACGCAAGTGGAGCGAATGCATCCGGCTGCATCGGCTACAACATGGACGACATTCTGATCATCACGGCAAAGCACAGCGAGCGCGCCTACTTGCGGGCCACTTTCCTGAAGAACCATTTCGACAAGATCACCAAACAGCGCGGACGGAAACCATTCAAGTGAGAAGAGGACACAACCTGCACAGGATACAGAACCATTAACTAAAGATTTTCCTCTCTTTTTCCTCTATTTATCTTCAGTTTTCTGCACATCAAAATTGACGATGGTCCCTTCAGCGAGGAGATTGCCCAAAAGTACCAGAACACTGCTCTGCAGATTGTCATTCTGTGTCCCGCCCTGCTGGCCCTGCCCCACAGCTTCCTGATGGCGCAACTGTCGGCCATTATACGGGTGGAGAAGGTCCTCGCCATCCTGCTGGATGTGGCCGAGGAGAAGGTCAAGGAGATGCACAAGGCTGCGCTACCCAGCTACTACAAGTGGCGCCGCTGTGTGGTGCGCGACAACGATCAGGTGCAGATCAGCAACATCCTGGGCATTGCCACGGACATCCTGGGGCGGGCCCTGTGCCAGCGGCCACCCTGCCAGGACAGCGGCAGCGGCAACAGTGGGGGCCTCTCGCGCAGCTTCTCCAGCTGCTCGGAGGGATTCACAGTGCTGCCGAAGAAGGTAAAACTCGGCCAGAACAAGGTGGTGGCCATGCTGGCAGAGCCACTGGAGAAGAATGACACTCTCAAGCTGCTGGTGGAGAAGTCCGGCGAACTAATCGAGCTGCGCAACTTCAAGTGCCGCAATCCCTACACCCTGCAGTTCTCCATACCCGAGTCCTGCATGGAGATCTCCACAATGATCGAGATCCGCATCGAGAAGAATAACAAGAGCCTGGGCGCTCGGCCCATCAAGTGCGAGAGTCGCCTCCGGGAGCTCGAGCAGCTGCTCCGTGTGGAGGATTCGCCCATAGAGTTCATGTGCCATGCCTTGGGCATCGGACCCGTGGAAAGGGACGCTCTCGATCAGCATCTGCTGCAGTGTTTCCAGCGCAACATGCCCCCAAATTTCCACCTGCTGAACGGCCCCTGCGAGAAGCAACCGCATTTCTTCACGCGCCTCGAGTCCAGTCCGGAGGAGTACCCAACCCTGCTGCACTTTGCCGCTCGCTGGGGCCTCAACCGCCTCTGCATCCAACTGATGGAGTGCCCGGGCGGCGACACAGCCTGCGGCGTGCGCAACTGTGCCGGCCGTACCCCTTTGAGCTAGCAGAGCAGGAAGGTCATCATAAGCTGGCCCAGAACATTGTCAGCTTTTCGGAGTTCCACGAGCTCACGACCATGTATCACTACTTCAAGGGCGTCTCCCCAACAACCGCTTCCAGCGAGAGCAGTCCCAAGCCTGTGGTCATTGAGGCAGTGCCCGGAAAGACAAAATCCTCCTCTGGCAAGCCGCCAAAGCAGTTGCCCTCCGCCGAGTACATGGAAATGTCCAGCGGCTCTGAAAGGGAGAACACGCCCGAGGTGCGTCCCAAGACGGAGACGCTGGCCATTTCGAATCTCAATTACATCAGTGTGGAGACGGAGGATGAGAATCTGCAGGGTTCGGCGGCGGAGAAGAACATGGACTCGAAGAAGGAGCTGCCGGAGGCAATACCTGAGGCTGCAGCCTCGCCAGGACCCGAGCGAACCACCAACGAACTGCGCATCAACGAACCGCCCTACTACCAGTCCAAGGAGCAAAACAAGTCCCAGGATGTGGTGGATGCACCAGTGGCTCCCCTCTATCAAACGGACAAATTCAGCCAGGAGTGCTCCCAGCTGCTGGAGAACCAAGCGGTGGGCGGCAACGACTACGTACTGCAGCCCTCGAATGTGCCCGTGAATACTCCTCCCACCAGCAGCAGCACCTCCAACAGTTGCCCCCCGGATGATGGAAACTACTTGTTCCAGCCCTCGAACCGCCCCGTGGAGGAGCACCTGCGGATGAGCCGCTCGACAACGCGACTGGCCATTGGACAGAACAACCACAACAGCTACAACCACAATCATCAGCCTGGATATGGAACTCTCAAGCGCAGTGCCAGCGATGCATCTGCCTCCAGCCACAATCGATCGAACGCCGACGATGAGCTGGCCGAAATAATGCACGACTTCAAGAACAATGTGCTGTCCATTCGGGATGTGGAGCTGCTGGTGGAGCGCTGGAAGCATCGCAACGATGTCCAACAAAGCTTCCGGGAGAAGCAGGATCAGATCGACCAGCTGCGCCGCGAGTACGAGCGCATCCACGAGCAGGTGCGATCGCATTTGAAGCGAGAGACGCCTTTCGAGCGCATCAAGAAGTTCTTCTCGCGTCCCAAGATGTCTCCAGGGGAGAAGCATCCTGGCAGCTGTGCCGACAGCCTTCTGGACGAGACCAAGAGCTCGATAGCCACTAGCTGCAGCTTCAAGTCGGGGGCTCGTCCCATCAGCTCCCTCAGCCTGCAGAGCGTTTCCAGCAGCAGCTCATCCTCTGGGCGCCTGAGCACGGGCAGCAACTGCAGTGGCGCTTCCCTGGGCGACTCTGGCACCCACTCGGACCACGAGGATCGGCGCTGCAACTGCCGCCTGGGTGCCCACGGATCACTGATGGACAACTATCTGGTCCCGCCGCCACCACGTCCCGTCTTCACGCCCAGCTCCACGCCCGGCGATGAGCGTCACCAGATTGTCTTCCCCTCGCCCATGTCCAGCTGCCAACGCCTGAACACGCCCACCAGCCCCACCGGGTCCTCCTCCGAGCACTACCAGATGTTCCCTTCGAACATACCTGTGTACGGCAGCCAGCCGCTGGCCTCCTCCCAGAGCAGTAACTACCTGAATACCATCATGGAGGCGAAGGAGCATGCCGATACCCAGCAACACTACCAGAACCAGAACGGAGTCACCCTTCAGCCCATCAAGTTGAACGAGCGCTCGAACATCATCTACGGGAAGCTGACCAAAAGCCACTCCTCGTCCTCCGCCTCCAGCTGCAGCAGCTTCAAGCCCAAGCAGCTGGCAGTGCCATGTCCCCAGGTGGGCAGCATCGAGATCCAGGCCGAGGTCTATCAGAATGTGGGTGGAGATGCCCCAGAGGCCGCTGCCAAAGTTGAGCCCACGCCGGAGACGGAGGCGCCCAACTACATGAACTGCTAGAAAGGCGAAGGATTACTTCACTGCCACGAAATCGACACAAATCGAAATCGAAAGCTTCTTTTGAGTTTTGTATTCTTGTTTAGTCTGTAAGTCGATCGATTCCGTATCCCCCCAAAAAGTGCAAAGGACGGATGGATGGAAATGAGTATGAACTAGTTATCGAGCAAAACATATTCTAATGTTAGTCGTAAGCCTGTATTATCTACATTATCTCTTAGTCTTCGGGTTTCAGAATCGAATTGTACATTTGTGAGACGTTTGCAAGCAACCAAATCAAACCATATCGTTAGGGTCTAAATCTAGCACCTAAGTCGAACCAAGCAGCTAACATATCAAGAAATATTCTTCTTCTATTGTAACTCTAAGTATTACCCCAATTTAGTTCTAAGATCTGGCACCGATCACCCTTTTGGCATGCCGCTAAGCATGAAAAACTCGTAATGTCTAGCTCCTAAGAACCCCCTAAAATATCAGCTATACAGTTAAATGCAATAAATTTTAAATATTTAAGAATATATAGACTTAGTTTTTTTTGGGTACCTATGGAAACCGATGTATCTCATTCTGAAAACATTTACAAACTACATCGGCCTGGAGGCAATGCGAAAACTTGTATTTGAAATTCGCTAGCATATTCGATCGTGCCGTGCCCGGGTTTACGGAGCTGCTGGCTAAGCTAAAGGCCGAAACCGACTTCCGCCGCCAGCAGCTACCCAAGGATAATTTGGCTGGGCACGGTCTCCTGCATTCCCAACAAGACGCGCAACGTCTGGACAGATTATGCGCCTCTACGGCAGCGCAAGGGCCGTAGAGGTACTCCGCCAGCAGTAGTGCAATTTGTTTGAGTGTGTGGACAAAGATAGAGAGAGAGAAAAACTCAAAGACATTTTCGCGTTTTTTTTTTCAAAATATCAACTATGTATATTATTTTTTGTCGTGTTAATGTAAGAATAAACGCTTTCTTTTGGCTGTTACATATATTTTTATTACTTCAATATATGTATGTACCCTGTTTCTCTTTGAGTACCTCGTTCACACACACACACAAAGGTTGCGCGCGGCAATGTGTATGTGTATGTATGAGCAAAAGCAGAATAATGGTAGAAGTCACAAACGCATGAAAATCAAAAAATAGGAAGGTAAGTAAAGTATACATTCAAGTAAGCCCTGTATATATTTAAGCTTTATTTTAGCATGATCCACCGCCACTGCCACTGCAACAGCCACTGCCACTGGCACTGCCAATGCCACCACTGCCACTGTAACTGCCAAGCCACCAGTAGGATCTGCCAAGCCGCCAGTAGGAACTGCCAAGCCGCCAGTACGAACAGCTGCTGGAAATCTTGCGAGACGTTTGGCGATGCTGTGGATGATCCAGTTCAGCCCAACAATCAACCGTTGGCAAGATTGCGGGACACCTCCAATCGTACGGAGGCGCAGTTTCATGCAGGTGACATATATACCTATGATTGACATATATACCTATGATTATGCCAAACAGGAAGAGGCGGCATCCACTGCCAGGCCGCCAGTTGCGGGAAAATCGACGACGGTCAGCAAAGTGGCCAAGACTTTCGGTCCCACCGCTTCAGCGGCGGTATCCACGGAAATAGCTCCTGTCTCTGGGGCAAGCGTCAAGTCTGGCTTAGTATCCGGGCGTACAGCCATCTTTGAAAACAAACCGGGCGCTGGAGGGCAGATGCAAGGAGAACACCGCTTCCAAAAGGATCCGTGCGAGCTGTCGCTAAAGGAGCGCATGATCGACAGCGTCAGGAAGACATGAAAATCATCCCAAATCGCTTCAAAATACACAAGGAAATCTTTGTTCCGCAGGCAGTGGCACGGGCAACACCACCGCCAGCATCAGTACCGGCGACAGTATCCAAGGTGGTACGGCCCATCTTCATCATGATTGTATGTCCTCTTTACCATACAACAAGTCGGGCGACTCCACCAGCTGGTCCGCCGATTGTATGTCCTCTTCATCATTGGCCGACTCCACCAGCTGGTCCAGTGATTGTATGTCCTCTTCATCATTGGCCGACTCCACCAGCTGGTCCAGTGATTGGTCCATGTTGTATGTCCTCTTCATCATTGGCCGACTCCACCAGCTGGTCCAGTGATTGTATGTCCTCTTCATCATTGGCCGACTCCACCAGCTGGTCCAGTGATTGTATGTCCTCTTCATCATTGGCCGACTCCACCAGCTGGTCCAGTGATTGTATGTCCTCTTCATCATTGGCCGACTGCACAAGCTGGTCCAGCGATTGTAGCTTCTCTTGATCATCCATCTGTTCGCTATGTTAAAATATGTTAAAATGAGAAATGACAAAACTTAACGCCCGAATGATATGATATTTATCGCAACAAAATATCGATAGTTTTTACAAAGCAACCATACATGCTCCGTTATTTGATTTTAAGGGAAAGCAAACAAACAAAAACGTAAAAATTAATATAAATTTTGGTATAATCCGAGTCGACGGGGTGGACAGCACCCTTCTAAATGATTTATTCGGCGCATATTGGAACCACTTGCAAGGAACAAAACAAAAATGCAGCCCAATACCACACGAATTCGGTCGAATAAGCGTGTCGTTTGGACCAATAAAAGCGAACAACGTTGGTCCAAACGCTGTCATTCAATTGTTTATGTATTTCTTGGACCAGCAACATAGGGGTAAGTAAATTAGTCAAATTTATATAATTTTTCTGATAATGTATTCAATTCAGCGGAGACGACGCACTTTGAGGAGCTGCTGCACGTTGAGGAGGCGCTGCACGTCGATGATATGGGTGAGGAGACGCCCGTTAAGGATATGGGTGAGGAGCCGCCCGTTAAGGAGACAGTTGTGGAGCCGCCCGTCGATGATATGGGTGAGGAGACGCCCGTTAAGGATATGGGTGCGGAGCCGCCCGTCGAGGATATGGGTGCGGAGAGGATATGGGTGAGGAGCCGACCGTCGAGGATATGGGTAAGGAGACGCTTGAGGAGATTTAAGTAGAAGGTACGGACCAGTACCTGCCAGAGCAGGAGGAGGAGGAGGATTCGCTCATTTGTGAGTAGAAAAAGTAAAATTAAAAAACTTCTATATAATAACTTTAGTTTAACTCAATTCTTTAAAGCCTCGAGGATGGAACAAATCTTGGACCAGCCTGGCCTGCCTGCCAGTCCTACCACTCCAATTGCCGAAACTTCCATAATAACGCCGTCCCGTACAAATTGTTTTACAAATTCTGAGACCCGCAAAAATGTGTGCCCTACAACACAGTGCAAATTTTGCAAAAAAGTGGTCAGCAAGGCAAGCACCTTAACCAGCCACATAATGACGCAGCATAACCATGAATTAAAAGCAATGGTAACCAGAGACTCTAAAACTATGCAAAGAATTCATGCAGCCTTCGAAAACAAGAAAAAAGTAAATGTTATAGCTCTGGCATCTGCAACGTGCCGCTTCAATATTTGAGGCCTATTATAATGTGCAGTAGCGATTTCAAGAAGGTAGGGACCCGCATGTGGGTCCGGAAAACTGAAGCGGAGAGGCTGCATGATATACATGATATAAGTTACTTAATATACATGATTTTTGACTTTTCTTAGATTTGTAAGTTTGAACCTTTGTAGGCCGTAAGTTTGAAGCAATTGATTCGTTTGAATTTTATTAGATTTGTAAGTTTCATTGTTTAATTTAAGTTTAATTGAAGCAATAAATTCAAATTCAGTTCAGTGCAAACGGTACTAAATGAGGAACAAGCAGCAAACAGATCGTACTGCTGAAGAGTGTTTCCATGGGCTGTCGTTCACCTTAAGCAATGTAGCATTGTAGAATGCCTCGACAATTATGTGGACTGGGCTGAGAGATCTAACTAGCTAGCAATATTAAATCTGCTATCAAAACCGAGGAATATGGTTTCCAATTCTTGACGGAGAACGATTAACACACTGTAAGCCAAGGGGGTATTTTAATATTCCACCGAAAATAATGAAAATTGAATAAGTTTAGCGCAGTTCAGGTGAAAGATATCGTGGTTTTTTTTAAGTTCAGAAGAAACATGGCATGGATCTACAAGAAGAATTTACAATCAGCAATATTTTTCGCCATTTACCTCAAGTCGTTGAACTGTTTAAATAGAGGGGGTTAAGTGGGCTAAGTTCGATTTCTTATCGATATACGATGTTGTTGAGGCACCAAAATAAAGCGAAAACAATCAAAGCAATCGCCGTAGCAGGAAAACAAGTCAAGTATTTAAAACAAGCTAGTCAAGTAGAAAATTTATTAATTAATCGGATAAAATTATGTGGGCAGGGCTGAGGGTTTTGTCTAGCCATCAAATATCAGAAACGAGGAATATGTATGATGGAACTTGGATAATTAGTCAGTATATTTACGGTATATTTTGGCATATTTCTGAGTTTCAGACGGTATATTTTATCAATGAGTCCGCGGTCACACTGCAGTGAACACAAAAACTGACTCCAATAAAAACGTGAGGTAGAAAAATTAAATTAATTGATTATTAATAAACACCCAGTGCCCTCGAAGCACCTGTACAATGTCCGGTAACCAGCAACAACCAGCCGTATGGGAACCCAACCGACAAAAGCGACAACTGCTAACAGAAAATCCAATCAGACCCCGAAAGGCGTCCACGTAGTGCAAAATAATGTCTGGCTGTTTTTGTACGTCCTATAAGGAGGTGGAGGGCTGTGAGCTGCGCCGCCTAAGGGTGCGGCGTTCATGCCCCCGATTACGCGGGGTTACTCGATCTGTGCCTGGTTCCAAAGTGTGATTACGAAATTGTGCAGAACTTTAGTGATATTATAAAGTATAATGCGTGTTACCACGTAGTTCCCACAGACACACACAAACAGCCAGTGACAGCAGCAGCACACACACTCGTAATAACGCACCCATACTGTCACACACTCACACACACAGAAAGAGCGCCATGAAATGTAAAAGAAAGAAAGAAAGTGTTGACAAAGAACAGGTTTTTAACCTAATTATAATTGCTAAAAAAAATTATGAATTGACATGTAAAGTGTATAGTGTGTAAAAAACAACGAACAGCCGCTATGTGCCACAAATTAATTTGTGTCAAGGCCTCCTCCCCCCATCACTGACCCATCGGCTGTTGAGTCCGTCCGGAAGCAGCGATGCTATATACTGCCGCCTCAAGAACACTTGCTCGATGGGGAAATTGATTTCCTATACATATTTTGTTGTTGCTTTGGACTGGACATTGAACTTGTAGCAAACTGCGACTCAGCGACCCTGTAATGCCCGCCTAATGCAGCTCTCTCTTTATTTGTAGTCTAGCGGAGCAGCAGCAGCACCAGCCAGCACTCTTTTTTCCCCCCTACAACACTCTCACACTCAAGGTTCGGCCATTATCTGACCCCAAACAACACCACAAGCCAAGATGTTCATCTGGGATTGGTTCACCGGAGTCCTAGGATACTTAGGTAAGCGAACCGGAGATCCGATCGGAGGGCATGGGGCGAGCGCTTTTCTTGAGCGCTTGCCAACAAAGCAACGCCAGCAAAGGCCAGACGTTGGAACGCAGACAAAAGAAACCCAAAATTTGACTAATGTATGCGTGTCTGCTGCCGTGTACACAGATGTCTTTTTGGTATTGGTTTAGCGAGCGGCGCGTATTAATTGATGACGATTTAGTCGAATCATTTGACCTTCCCGCATGTTTTTCGTGTGGTGCATACTTTAAACTTGAATTTCTCCTTGTAGGTCTGTGGAAAAAGTCTGGCAAATTGTTGTTCCTTGGCTTGGATAATGCTGGCAAGACCACGCTACTGCACATGCTCAAAGATGATAAGCTGGCGCAGCATGTCCCCACCCTGCATCCAAGTGAGTTGCAGTCTCCAGTGGCTCATTTCTCCCTGCTAACGATACCCCTTGATCCATTGCAGCGTCCGAGGAACTGTCCATCGGCAATATGCGCTTCACCACATTCGACTTGGGTGGCCACACTCAGGGTAAGTTGATCATGAACTCCCTTGGAGCAGGAGCACTGTTTCCCCCAGAGCACTCATAAATTTTGCGCCTTTCTGAACGTGCCCTCACTCTAAATATAGCCACACGAGGCGACACATGCACAAGAGCCAGAGATTCAGCAACAATCAGCGTGAAATATAGCACAGCGGGTCACTCATACAGAGCCACAACTAGTACTTTTTACATTTGTTGCGTTCAATCAGCCACAGGCACTCGAGCATTCATAGAAATGCCATTACAGTGGTCAAAGATCAATTCGATTCGCTTGAAGGTCTAACTGTGCGACCTTTAGTCTAGGTGAACTTTTGGCAAATTAAAACTTTGAAAGCATGTAAAGACATTGCGACCTACAAGCAGTCTTTTGTGCCTCGATCTCCTTGTTCCACTTTTGGGTGTTTCTTATCTTAAAGTGCGATAATTTCTAAATATTCAAATTCAAAAACATACATATTCATAGCCAAAACATCTTCCCCATTGTTGCCATATTAACAAACAATCAATATTTGCTGGTTTAAAAGAAAGGTTATTTTTGACCATTTTCTTACAAGTGACATAAATGTTTGAGTATCGACCACTGTGCACCTATGTATGCACATTTGTGTGAATAATTTACAAGTACAAAAGAAAACATTCTATTAAGATAACACCAAACAAACAACAACAAAACGCCCAAGATCAACAAGAATCAAAAACTTGTTTATTAACTATTTAGAGAGGGCACACGGAATGTGCACCAAAATAAGACTAATCAAAATAAAAATGGAGTAGCCGCAATATTAAGCATAAAGCATGAAATGCGGGCGTTTGGGCAATTGATAAGTTGATAAACCAACACATTTAAGTACAGGCACACACATTAGTACGTATTCATATTAGTAGAACATGTCATCGTGACGATCGGTTTCGCTATGGAACAAGCTCTAATCATGAACGGACAAAAGATGGCAGCAGCAGCGTCTCTTGGCTTTGAAAAGATATCATATCAATGAACGTGTTTGCTGATGTTAAGTAAATTCATAAAGATTACAATGAAGGTTTGGGAGCACCGAACACACACATGCGCCAATACACTAATTTCCAAATTCTTAAAACCCTATTCGGCAAAAAGTTAAACTTAAATTTTGACCGATTGTAGCACGTCGAGTCTGGAAGGACTATTTCCCCGCTGTGGACGCAATTGTGTTCTTAATAGACGCCTGGGATCGCGGCCGCTTCCAGGAGAGCAAAAACGAGCTGGATTCGCTGCTCACGGATGAGGCGCTGTCCAACTGCCCCGTGCTCATACTGGGCAACAAAATCGATAAGCCCGGTGCGGCCAGCGAGGATGAGCTGAGAAATGTTTTTGGACTGTATCAGTTAACAACCGGCAAGGTAGGCTATCCTAGGCTCTGATCTGTTTGTGTTTTTACTGACTTTCTGGTGTGGATTTCAGGGCAAAGTTGCACGTGCCGATCTGCCTGGCCGCCCATTGGAATTGTTCATGTGCTCCGTGCTGAAGCGACAGGGCTACGGCGAGGGTTTCCGTTGGTTAGCGCAGTATATCGATTAAGTTAACAATAAAATACCAACAAGAACCACAATAAAACACACACACACACAAACTGAGAGGAGAACTTGGCTACAAAATTCAAATACGACGATAGAACAGAACCGAACAGAAGAGAAGATAACCCCAACCCAACCACACAACGGACCTTAAGCAAAACGAAGCTGCGTGCGCAATTTCTAATTTATACACAATTACAAAATAATTCATAAATAATAAAAAAGGGAAAACTCAAAAATCTGTACATCTGTAATTAGAAAAACACTCTTAAAAAAAACAACAACCAACACAATGTTCAATATCAAAGTTCAAATGACTTTTCCATCAAGAACATCCAGAGAATAGAAAACAACATCCAGAGAATGAGGAGAGTGCGCGCAAGGGAAAAACAAACTTTTAATTATAATTATGAATAAAACAAATTGTAGCAAATTAAAGGTGATTTATTTAAGAGCAAGTGCTTTCAGCGACGCTGTTCCATAAATAAAATTTAGCTATCATCTACCTTTTATTTCAACCACACTTTTACTTGTATGATGTCCCAACAAAATTTAAAATTCCATTTAGTTTAGAGACTGCCTGCAAAAACATTATACTACAACTTCAATGGTCCCTCCCTCACTATAATTTAGCTAAAAAAATCTTGTAAGTTGCATGTCCATCGATGTACTTTTGTTTCTTTTTTATACATCGCAAAAAAAATAATATAATTCTAAATAAAGCGGAGAAAAGTAATTTTGTAAAAATAATAAAAAGTGGAGCTATTACTTGGAAAATAGTTTGGACAATGGATTCCTTTCCCAATTAAATACTGAAGTCTTTTTTACAAATATATTACTGAGTTTATTTCATGCCACTTTTAAGGATTAAGCTAATGAGTCAATTTATAGCATACACATACAATATTTAAATCAAGCGAAAGGGAGGCACGCCCAATCAAAGATGTCACGGGCTGTGGCGCCCTTGCCTGCGGGACTGTCTTTCGTTTTGTCTATGTAGAAAAATATAATAAAACATTCGTGTTGGTTGGGGCTGCAGGTGAAGGATGATCATCTAGTGCTAGCTGCGACGGCAGCATGGACGCCGCCGGCAGAGCATCAGCTGCCGGTGAAAGAGGCGCATGAGCAAGCATTTGCGCTTGGCCCGCTCCGTACATCAGGAGCGCGTGGAGCCCATGGAGGAGCCGCCACCGCCCATGCGTCGCTTCTTCTTCTTTTTGGCGGTGAGACTCTCTTGCCCGCTGTCCGTATTGGAGTCGGCTTCTGCGTCGCTCTCCGACGACGATGAGGATGACGACGACGAGGAGGAGCTTGAATTACTAGAACTATCCGAAGCAAAGCCGGTGCTCTCGTTTATATTAATACTTTCGGCGATTTGGGCCAGCTCTGGACGCTGTTCGCGCAGCACACGCAACCACTTCCGCGACAGCTTGGGCCGGCCCCGAACGGTCTTGTGCCAGACACACGGGAAGTTGGTCTTCGAGCTGAAGTTCTGGGTGATTGCAATGGTGTCGTCCAGGTTGAGGACCACATGCCACCAGCCGCCCGGCACGAATACAGTGTCGCCCTCGCCCTGCAGCACCTCGATGGGCTTGTATTGCTCCGGCCAGGAGGGTAGCTTGGTGCGCGGGTAGATGGTGCTGAACCACGTGATGGCCTCGTCACGCTGCTTGCCGCCCATGGCGCTGGTCACCTTGAGCAAGTCCTTGGGCGTTTGTGTGGGGAACAGGCACCATCGCTTGTGACCACGAATGAGCGTGTTCCAAGCGCTGGTGCCAAGTGGATCGATGTGGATGCCAGTGCCGGAGCGGGAGGGACCCATCACAAACCAGCGGTAGGGCGGCCTACGATTCTCACCGCAGTACTGGAAAAGATCATCTCGAAAGTACTTCGGCACCACGTAGTCGTCGAGCAGCTTCTTCCTGCGATGGTGCTCCCCAAAGCTGCTGTCGAAGATGTAGAGCGGACTGTCGTCGCGCGTCCCTTGCATGTACTCGACGTAGTATTTCATCTTCATTTTGACGCTGTAGCCTTCGTTGTCTTCGCCGCACTTGAACTTCTGGTTCCTGTACTTCTTGGCCAGCCGCGACATGGTCCACTTCTCCAGAGCCATCCAGCCGTCAGTGCATCCCTGTATCACCACCGGCTTGTAGGGCCGCTCGAAGCGTTCTATGAATTCGTCACACGACACCGCCGCATCATCAATTCGTTCCAGATTATCAGTAAAGTCCCAGAATGGCTCGAAGTTCTCATAGTACCGCATCGCCATCCACGCGTTTTCTCCGTCCAGCTCTGGCCTGGCCTTGCGCTTAACGTCGCGGGTGCGTTTGCGGGAGCGCTTGGGCAGTTTGAATTCCTCGCTCATCGTGGTACTTGCTCGAGATTTTGCCAATTTTTTCTTAAATTTTTTAAGCAGAAAGTGGAGAACGTGAGCACTAGAGCAGTGTGACCGCGGAATTATCTATAAAATATACCGTCCGACCCTCAGAAATATACCGAAATATTCCGTTAAATTTTCAAAATATACCGTAAGAATGGCAAAGAAAAAAATTGTTTATTAATAAAAAGCTAGCAAAACCTTAAATACCTTTGTGTGAGATAATTCTTTCCTTTTTAACTTAGTCTTAATAAATACAACAGATCATCGCTTACACTAATCACAACATTCATTGGCATTTTTGGCATTTTGAAAAAGCATATCATTTTCCGGTTGAAAATGTTTTTGTCTCTTAGACTTTTTCTTATCTTTTAATATTGGATTTGATTAAATTTACCACCGAAAACTTTGGAATCTCGCCTTTGGAAACTAGGAATGGATAATCTGAGCATTGTTTGAGCTAATTTTGATACTATTATATTTTAGTCTGATATTGAAATATACCGTAATATACTAAAAAAATTGATGAAATATTCCATTATAAAATATTCCATCAGCTCAATTTCGACGTCGAAATGTACCAAAAATTATATAATATACTATAAACGGTCAATTTAAAAATAAATCACCGTAGCACTATTATATATGTAATTTATTATATTATACATGCAATCGAAATTATCTTTTCCTGCCAATAAATATAGATTTTAACAATTTAATTTAATTTATTCCATTTACGGTATATTATTTACTCTCTAAAAATTTTTACGTCGAAATTTAGTTGAAGGAATATCTATGTTTATGGTATATCGGTATATTCCATCAATTTTATGAATCTATTAAATTTCATTTTTAAAGGTATATTAAAGACCACAGGGTGTAGAAAATTCCATAAGCAGGTTTTTTTTTTAATTTTCGCTCTCTCAAATCTCTGCATCATTTATTCCAATGGATTAGGTGTATATCCTTGTCAATCATTCACATTCAAACTTTCGCGCGCTCCTCCAGTTAGAGCTCCATCCAGTCGGTTTTATTCTTTGACTGCTTTGTTTAAGCCTTATTCATAAGCAATCAAATTAAATAAATCATTTAAAATCAGCCAATCTTGTAGAACATTTATTCATAAATCGGATAAAAGTATATGTTCAGAGCTGAGGGACTTAGCTAGCTAGTAACCTTAAACCGAGCATGTTTAAATATAGGGGGTTTAAGTGGGCTAAGTTATTTTTTTCATTGGTATTGGTAAGTCACTGCCTCATGTGACAGCTGTGGGTGGTTGAAAAATAATGATAAGCCAGGTTGGACGAGGTAATGTTTTGAAAAAACTGCTGTATAATCGTCTGTAATAGAATATTCTACTCTTCTGCAGAGTTGTACAAAGTACCGCTTCGCGTTTTAGATCATCGCGTGTTTGTTAACGGCGAGATCGAAGCTTTCCTGGACAATTTCGAAGTACGGCGCAACGACAGCGAAGTGGAGAAACTTTTCCAGGTCACCGAGACCGTAGGATCGCTCAAGTACGATCTTTCAGAGCGTTTCATTTCATTGGGTAACAAAAACCTCACCGATCTGGGTACTGAAGTGAACAATCTGCTGTACGGGGTCAACAACCTGTTGGAGAAAGCCAAAGTGGAGCGGACGGTAATTGGGACCACACCACATAATCGAGGCGCCAGCTTATCGAATATTACTGACTGCATTTTGTAATTTTAGGCCAGCTCACAGTTGCTGGAGTCACGACAGTCACGTGAGCGACGCAGAGCCGAATTTCTGACCAACCTGCAGCACGGCTACAAGCGCATAGAAAACTCATTTGAGGAAAAGGAGGAGGAAATCGCCGAACTCTACTCCGACCTGCAATTGAAGCTGAGCATTGCCAAATAGGAGCCGCCCTAAAATGCTCAAATCAACAATCGTAGACACCCGGGTGCGCCTTGTGCCGTCGAAGACGCTTTTGGAGTTCCTGGATAGCCAAAAGGAGCACTTCAAAAAGGTTCCGGAAAATGTCGCCAAACTGATGAAGAACGAAGGCTACACTTTATCTTTGAGTACACAAATCGTTAAGGAACAAGATCTGAACATTAAACGCCCCAATATTGACCGAGCGCTGCTGCGTAGACTCACGGTCGATGTGCCCGAAGAACCAGAACCAGCACCAACCAAACCCATTGGAAAGAAGAATAAGAAGGCAGCCAAAGGCAAGAAGTCAACTGAGGAGGTAATGGAAGATGAAGAGCCCCTGACGGAATACAATAATGTCTTGTACCTGACTGACATGCACTGGCTGAATGATACTCTGATTCAATTGCGCAAAGATGGCATTTGCAATATCTTTCTGTATGAATTGATCGAATCATCCGATCTCATATTGCCAGAAAATGAAATGAAGCCACGCAACCCGGACCTAGAGGCTCGCTGCGAACGCCTTCGCGCGGAGCAGCACAACCGCGAGTACCACAAGATGACCAAGAATGTGGATGCAGGACTGAAGCATTATCCAGAGGACACCATAGCCTATCAAAGTGAGTAGAGATGAGATCTCAAATTGAGCGATTCCGAATGCTGTTAATGCTCTTTTCTTGTAGTTAAAAGTCTGAACAAGCAAATTATTGCGGTGTTGCAGTTCGTCTTCTCTGTGGCTGCTGGTTTCACCTTTGGTTTCTTTGGTGTTAATTTGATGGTTGGTCCCCTGCCCTTTGGCTTTCGCATCCTGCTGGGCGTCATTGTGGCCCTCATTATAGCCCTAGCCGAGATGTACTTCCTGGCCAAGAAGCTGCACGAATACGACGAGGTCTTGGACGCGCCCAAGCGTATGCAGCAGACAGCGCCAAAGGCTCGCAGTGAGCGAGTCCCGCCCGTGGAGACGAGTGGAGTTCAGGCTCTAAAGCCTCATGCTGACTAAACAAATATTGTATTACTTTTTCTTTTATATATACATAAATATTTGTATTATTTCGTCGTTGGAATTTTAGATTATATAAATATCTGTAAGTTTTATTCTTTCGGGAGGGGGAGGGGGAGAAGGATTCTAGGCTTTGGATTAGAGACTACGTATACACGACGTTTCTTCGAATATTTCCTTACACATTTTACTCGTAGTGATTCGGTTGCGGATTCGGATTGTTCCAGCTCTCGTCCAGGCCATCGTTGGAGGCACTGCGTCCCATCCATGCCAACAAATAGATGAACATGACAAAGGCCAGAATGCCGCTGAGCACCAGGAACCAGGTGCGTCGCCACGGTGGCCGCGACGATGGGGCATAGAAGCGTCTCGTCCAACGCGAGAACAGCTCGGCCGGCGTGCGACGCTGGTACTTATTGTCATCGCGATCCGTCCCACCAATGGGCGACTGACGTGGCAGCAATGGTCGCCTACTGCTAGCTGTTTGATCAATAACATAATGATATTAAACGCCAAGCTTAGAAAATAACTCTGCTGCATACCATTAAAGTCGCCCGAGCTGGGTGGATTAAATGCATCCATTAGGAGCACGGAATGTGGAGTGGAGGCATCACCGCCATTCGGCTTCCCACGCTCCCGCTCTCCTCCGGAATGAATGTGATGCACTTTGGTCATGTTGCTAACCGCCGCCTGGCTGACGGCCGCCTTAGACTTAATGGCCTTCAAACTGCTACTCTGATCCTCCGAGAGCTTTTGGAGAGCATTGTTATTAGCACAAAGTCGGCGAATATCTCTTTAGCCGCTTACCAGAGCCAGGCCCAGGCCATTGCGACCCCAGTTGACTTGAGCCAGGTAGTTTTTCAGGGCGTCCGCCACGGGCGAAACGAGATTGGTGTTAGGGAAAATCTCCACACTACAACCGGGGCACTGATGGCCGCGCGGCGCAGTGTTGGCAGGCAGTGCGGCTTGACGAGCATTCAAGCAGTCCCAATGAAAGACGTCTAGAAATTGTTGGATAGAGTGTCATTAGAGGCAGGTTCCTACATGTGGGTGACACCACTTACGGTAGCAAACCAGTCGCACACACTCGCCCTGCTCCAGCGAAGTCCCACACAGATTGCAGTTGGAAATGTAGTCGCTGTCACGCAGCCATTGCAGATAGGATTGCACTATGCACTGCGGAATAGATCCGAAATACATTATTTTCTGAGCTGTGTGGAATAAGCATATGTACCTTAGGGTGGGACTGGACCATGCAGTGTTCGCAGACATTGACTCGATGCTCGAAGCAGAACTGATTGGTGACCAATCGTTTGGGGCATTTGCAGAGACCCATTCTGGCAGGTCAGCAGACTTCTTGTTTCGGGGGCGGCGCAGATATTTATTGCACTTGGGGTTTATTGTGCCAGCACACTTGTGTAAAGTAAACCTGGGGGAGACGCACACAATTATTGCATTCTCCGTATTCAATTGATTTTAATTTCGATTCGTAGTTTCGTAGGCCCTAAATTTTCGTTTTGACAATCACAGAATCAACAGCCACGTACTTGCTTTCGAGATGCGTGGCGAATGGCAAAAGCGCCACAACACATACCACTCCAACCCTACCAGTCCAGCCTGCTGCCTGCACCAAGATGTTTCGCCCAGAAAAACATGGACTTGAGCCCGATTTTCAACTTACCAATTTTTCCACCCTCCGAGGATGAGGCTGTAAAATCCCCCAAGATGTACTCACAAAGTACCTAAGGGGAACCGAAATAGTCCATTCCAACGAAGATGAAGAACACCATCTTGGTGCTGGAATGGACTGTGCTGTTGTACCACTCAAACGGCACGGAGGAGAATATCTGCTTGCACAAACTGTCGACTTCTTTTATCCATTGGTAAATGATCCAGAAGCATTGGGAAGCATCACGCTGGCCAATGTCTTGAGTGATTTATATGCCGTTGGTGTGACCGACATTGACTCGATAGAAATGATAATAAGTGTATCAACGGAATTTACGAGCAAACAACGTGATGTTGTTACATCTCTAATCATACAGGGTTTTCGAAAAGCATTGGCAACAAATGGCTACAACCAAGTCCACTTAAAACTGAGGGAATTAAAGCTAAATCCTTGGTGCATCGTTGGAGGCGTAGCGACTTCTGTCTGCCTAAAGGATGAAATCATATTTCCATCTAATGGGCGACCGGGAGATGCTTTGGTGCTTACAAAGCCACTGGGAACACAGCTGGCGACAAATGCTCATATTTGGCAACTTAATCAGACTGATAAGTACAAAACCCTCCTAACGAAATTCACAGATAAAGAGATACTCGAGACCTTTGAAATGGCACTGAAGTCGATGACATATTTAAATAAAACCGCTGCACTCTTAATGCACAAGTATCTTGCGCACTGTGCCACAGATGTTACAGGATTTGGTTTACTTGGTCATGCCAAAAACCTCGCACAATTCCAAAAGGACAAGGTTTTATTTAAGATCAACAGATTGCCAATTATCAAAAATGTTGTGAAGTTTAGCACTCTAATTGACCAAAGCACCAAATTACTTGCTGGCAAATCGGTAGAAACATCTGGCGGTCTATTAATTTCCCTTCCGCTCGAAGCAGCAGACCAATTTTGCTGCGAATTCAATGAAATTACAAAAGGCGAACAAACGGCATTCAAAATTGGATGCGTCGAAGAAGCAAATGAGTCTGATGCAGTGCTAGCAGATCATGTAGAATACATCGAAGTCAGTCTTTAAACTAGATTAAAAGTAATACAAACAATTGATTATTCAACCTATGACGGATATTTCACAAAGGCTTAAAGCTTGGAAATATTTGGAACTTTACATTTTTAAATGTGTATATCTGATAGTTAATTTAATGTATTCTTTGATTAAAGAAGGAGACTTGATAGCCAAATAAAACACGAAACTTTCTTTTAATTTAGTCCAACCACTCTTTCATATATTGACACTTAATGGCGGTTACATCGCCGCAGTTGGAGCAGTTCTTGATTACAGGACATATGCCACAGGGCATTTGAACCAAGCCCGTGGGTGGAAGAGGTAAATTAACGGCCCTATAAACATAGGAGCCATCCTGCTGCATTATGCGCTCCGCATTGCCGTCATAGACAACCGTCTTGAGTATGGTTTCAAGATCATCCTCGTCTAGATTAACCTTGCTTATGCCCAAATCCGATATGAATTTGTGAACATCGTTTACGGTGCAACAGGACATTTGCTTGAGCACCAAGGGGCCGTCACGCTTCTTTTCGGCATTCTCGCGCTTCATTTGCAGAAAACGCAAGCACTGCTGGTTGAGGACATCGACAAACTCAACTTCAAAGTCCTGATCCTGGTACCAGGCACCCCCTGTGATGGATCTATCCGGCTCCAAATTGTACAGCATATAAACTTTCTTTTTGCTCGCCTAAAATAAAGGAATTGGGTAAAACGCAATGAACTTCAACGTAGGATGGAGTATATACTAACATTCACAGATTTGACCGCTTTGATTAGCTTCTTTGTTTCCAGATTCTTGAGAATTTTATTCAGTTGTGTCATATTCAGGTTCGACTTCATGCGTATGTCTCGTATCCAAATGCCCTTGTTGCTGCCCTCCTCCACAATCCCATAGACGATTTTTTCCTCGTTGTCGGCATCTTTGGGTAGTGCGCTCTTCTTCTCCGGATCCTTGGCACGATAGACCAGTTTCTCTCCCTTTTTAAGGATCTCTATGCCGCCTTGTTGTAGCAATATATTCAGGCCCTCGACTCGGGTGGCTGCCGACACATCGGATAGGGCCTTGGTGAGATCATCATTGGTGGCCCCAGCGGGTATTCCCTGGATAACCGCCAGCAACAGTTGGGCGACCTCAGCGGCCATGACGTAGTCAGATCTTTAAAGCAAATTAAAATCAATTAAAATTGGCGTAAAAACAAAAACAAACGGTTTGGGGCGAATGGTTGCGGCACAAAGAAGAAGACACTCGTATCGTGTGGGAAATGTTCATTGCATTTTTAAAGTGATTCCTGATCTGCTGCACACCTTTTGGCTATCCAATAATGTCACAGGCAGCGAGCTCTGATGAGGAAACTGACTTTAAAGTCGTTAGTTCCACAAATTATCAGCGCGTTCAGGAAAAAGTTGGAAAGGTACGTGCGAAGCGTGCAAAGAAACAGAAAGAAATGGCGCTGCCACCTCGAGTGACAATCAGCTGTGGTCCCAACTTGAATTTATATACGAACTAAAGAAATACCCTTTTTCAACAGATAAGCTATGCGGATGGTATTGCCGATGGACGGGAGCAAGTCTTTCAAACTAGTTTCGATCAAGGCTATGCCGATGGGTTACACGTTGGGCTGGATCTGGCCAAATTCGGCTCCTTTTTCGACACACTTGCAGCAGCTGGCACAAGGGACGACAAGTTGCTAAAAGAAAAGGAGGCGTACAAAGAGCTGAATTTGCCAAAAGCCACAGATAAACAGCACTTTAAATACTTGGATCATCAAAACGAACCCCTAGACGTGGTGTCGGCGAAACAGGGCAACTATATAGACGATTTATTGGATCAATGTACCGCATCACTGCCAATAACTGCGAATTTATTCATATCCAAGGATTCTAGTGTTAATCTGGTTTAATGTATATGATTGGGAATTATCAAAATTAACTGAACATATATTTTCGTGTGTGTAACTTATAAATACAATCCCTCGGGTGTGCCCTCCTTCTTTCGGTACAAGACGCTCTCCTTTGATTTCTTGAAATCCTCGTTGGTTACCTTCATGCGGCGCTCGCGCAGTGCCATGAGACCAGCTTCTGTGCAAATAGCCTTGATGTCGGCGCCAGAGAGATCATCCTTGGCCATGATCAGTTCGCTGAGGTTCACATCTTCGGCCAGGGTCATGCGAGACGTGTGGATGGTGAAAATGCGTCGCTTTGTCTTCTCGTCGGGCAGTGGAAATTCGATCTTACGATCGATACGTCCCGGACGTATAAGCGCCGGGTCGAGCGTCTCAATGCGATTCGTAGCCATGATTACCTTCACATCGCCGCGCGAATCGAAGCCATCCAACTGATTGAGCAGCTCCAACATAGTTCTCTGGATCTCACGCTCGCCGCCAGAGTTCGAGTCGTAGCGCTTAGTGCCGACAGCATCGATTTCGTCGATAAACACTATGGACGGTGCATGCTCCTCGGCCACACGGAACAGTTCACGCACCAGCTTGGGACCATCGCCCAGATACTTTTGTATAAGCTCCGAGCCCACAACACGCAGGAACGTGGCCGAGGTTTGATTGGCCACGGCCTTGGCAAGGAGAGTCTTCCCTGTGCCTGGTGGGCCATAGAGGATGACACCCTTTGGTGGCTTGATGCCCATTTCCTCGTAGTATTCGGGATGCGTTAGCGGCAGCTCGACAGACTCTTTGATTTCCTGAATCTGAGTGTCCAGGCCACCAATGTCTGCATAGGTTTCCTGTGGGGCCTTCTCCAGCTTCATTACAGTGACCATAGGATCCGTATCGTCGCTGAGAACACCCACAACGGCGTGAACTTTGTGATTCAACAGCACCGAGCATCCAGGCTCCAGCTGATCCTTGTCCACAAAGGATAAAATGCTAACGTAATGCTCGGAGCCCACAGAGGTGGACACAATCGCGTGATTATCATCGATAATCTCCTCCAGATTACCCACAGACATTGGTGTGCCGCGCAGGTCATCCACCTTGGAGCGCTCCTCCTCGTTCTTCTCGTCTTGGGGCTTCAAACGCTCCTGGTTGCGAATGAACTCATCCTCCATCATCAGGTAATCTTTGATGCGCTCCAGTTTCAGCAGCTTGAGGCGGCAACGCGTATGGGGCGTCACCAGGGGCAGCTTCATGGCCGCATCGGGTCCCTTTGCGCGGCGCTTCTTCTTGCCAACGCGAGTCGGAATTGGTGGCTCGTACTTCTTCTTTTTGTCTTTGTCATCCTTCTTGTCACCAGAGCCCCCTTGGGCCGATTGGTTTTGTCCCTGAAATGCACAAGCACAACAAATTAACTTACTGACGTCCACAGTAAATTGTGGGGCTGCACTTTACCATTTTGAGAAGGCTTGTATTTGGTGGTCTTAGATTAATACACTTTTTTCTTTTCTCGGCAACAAGATTTTTACCAGTCACTCTGCGATTTCAGTGTGGCAGTACGATTCGGCAACAGCTGCCTCAGCAGTGTGACCGCGGACTTATCGTTAAAATATACCGTCCGACCCTCAGAAATATACCAAAATATACCGTCTCATTTTAAAAAAATACCGTAAATATACTGACGAATTCAAGTTCTATTTTATATATTTCGATTTGATCTTCCGTCGAATATTACTAGCTATATAAAACATTTAGCCATGACCACATAGTTATATCCGATTAATTAACCTTTTTCTAATTGTCTGGTTTATTTTAAACACTTGCTTTTATTGCATTTTGCGTAAAAAGAGGTTTTAGCGAAAATGATCAAACAAAAAAGAGTCGGATAGTCGTTCCTATTGTTCAATTTTGATATTCCGTGGAATATTACTGGGCTAGATAAAACATTTTGCCATGCCCACAAATTTTAATTTCAATTTTTTTACTTAACTGGTTTATTTTAAATACTTACTTTTATTGGTTCTTGTATTTTTAAAATAAACAAAAAATGGTTTTGAATCGAAATTTTCGTTCATATTGCTCAATTTAGATTCCGTTGAATAATTCTGGCTAACTAAAATTCTTAGTTCTGCCCACATATTTTTACGCTTTGATGAATAAATTGTTTTAACAAAAACTTCTTTAGTCCTTGCTTTTATTGTATTTTGACTAAAACAAGGCTTAAAAAAATAGTTCAACAAAAACAGTCGCTATGTTGCGTGTAACCCTAAAAATGCCCTATTTTGTTAATTTAATATGAAAGGTTTTGAATGAAGATAAAACGTAACTAATAAAGACCTTTTCTCAAATTTTTGCATTTTTAGACATATTCATGTATATAATGAGTGTCTTGTATATATATCCCGATCCCGTACATATTCTTGGTCTCTGAAAGAAAATAAGCTTCAAATATCGTTTTTTAAAACAGAGACTAATTTTTTTGCATTGATTAGAGCCTTGGATGACAAACATATTCTCAGTTCTATAACATCCATTTCCCCAGGGTATGATATGCTTTATTAGACATGGAATGGGACTCATTGCTGTGAACCGGGTATTGCCAAATTTATCTTCCGTCGAATATTACAAGCTATATAGATTTTTCAGCCTTGCCCACTTAATTTTATTCCGTTGACGAATGCATTTTCTTGATTAACCAATTTATTGTATTTTGACTAAAACACGGTTTACAAATTAATGTTGCCGCAACAGTGTGTATGGAATGCGCAAAATGGTCTCTGTAAGAAGACATAAGCGAAATAGCTTTAAAACAGAGACTAAATTGTTTTTGCCTAGGATGACAAACCTTTCCTGAATTCTACAATATCCTTTCCCTAGGGTATGAATGTTGCAGCAACATAGAACGCGATTTTTGCTTTCGGCCAATGAAAATCGTCAAAAATGAAATGCAAAACATGTTGCATTTCTCGGCCAATGAAAATCGTCAAAAATGAATTGCAAAACATGTTGCTGCAGCATTATGTTTTGCAGAATGTTTTTGTCTATTTCATTGGCCGAAAAATGAAAACTAGGTGGCAGCACTGAAACTTATCGGCATCGATACTTTGCTTTCGATAATTAATTCCTGCAATCAATAACAGCATCGATATGGATTGTGCTATCGAGGAAGTGCCACCACCAGCGATCAGCTGTCGTGACTTATCGAAGCACTGCCGTTCTTTTTACAATAATAATTTACAATAATATTAATGGATCAAAATGTTAAGAACATCGACCTCAAGCTCGACAATGTGGCTGTTTTAACAGCAGGCACTGCGGCGGAGTTCGTGAACGGCATTCTAGACTTTCTTCTATACCAACGCAGCCAGATCCCCTTTGTTTACAAACTATATAAGCATTGCATCGAAAAATGGGACGAAGAGGAAAAGTCAGGCAAGCAGGAGTCATTTGCCAATTATCAGGTCAACCAGCAGCGCGCGAAGGCCAAGGCGACTAGGCAATCCATCAGTGACATGAGAGAGGTGAGGCATATGCCATAAGAGAAAATCCACTACATTGCACTACTTTCAGCTCATACGACAAGCATTCAAGTCCTCCAAGGTGAAGAGCCTAAGATTTCTATTTGGCTCAAATACTTTCTTGCCCACGGAAGCTTACACTCTGCACATTCCCCATGCGTCCATAACCAGGCAACATCACTACGAGAACCATGCCCTGTCCGAAGGCAGCATAAGGCAGGCGCTGCTCCGACTGTTGACCTGCAAGGAGCTTTACACTATCTTCTCCACACAGCTTAACGCTACGAATGTGTTTCTGGAGCTGGAACTACTGACAGCCAACGAACCTGGACTGCACCAGAAACACAAAAGTCTCGTTCAAAAAACAGTCCTGAGTCAATTGCCGCACAGCTGTACAAATGTGCACTTGCACCTCCGGCATGCAAGTGATAATCCACCGCCCGAACTGCAATGCTGCCAGGAGTTGGCCATATACCGAGATCTAGGTCTAATGCATCTGGACGAAACCGACGAAGACTGCGGCAAGAAGATGGAATGTAGCGATCCGACTGCGGAACACAGCGGCTGGTGGCAGTCAGATGTAATAGTGCGTGGATTCAAGGTACCACCCAACCAAAAGTCGTGCGATTTGTGGACCAGCTAAAATTGTGTGTGCTTTAATTTTTTCCGCCATTTTGTATCCATGTTAGGAATAAAGTAGCTAATCATTTTATATATCTACACTTCCTAAAAATCGCCGCCAATACAGATAACGGGCTTAGTCTCGACTTTACGTTGCTTGACCACAATCTGGTTGGCCAAGCGGTCCATGTCACGCTGTCCAGTAGGAGTAAGCTTGCGACCCCCCTCGGGGTGCTTCTCGATCATGCGGGCCGCTTCGAGGGCGTGAAAAGCCTTCAAGTAAACCAATGTTCCCATGAAATAGTTTTTTTAAGATTTACACACACTTACCATACGGATGCAGCCATCCGATGAGCGGCAATACTTTGATGGTTGCACCCCATTGCGCTTGCGTCCACTGTACACCTTGGTGAAGGCGGCCACACCAGCCGGACTACGAAAGTACAGATGCCGCATTATAGAGGCACAGCGAGTATAGAACCAGTCCTGTTCAGTCGGGGCTGTTTCCTTAAACTTGCCCGTCTTAATGTAATCCGCTTGTTCAGGCACGGTAATCTTTCCAGATTTTTTTAGGAAAGCGGAAAGCACTTTGGTTAGAACGTGCTGGTCCACATCTTTAACAGTAACACCCGGCATCTTGCAAAATATTTTCTCTAAGATTATTCACAATGATGAGCACAGAATTTCCTGATTAAAATTCACTTACTTTTCTATGAGGCAAAAAAAGTTGTCGCTTTCGGCAAAATGGACGTTTCGCAATGATGGCCGCGGGATTTCAAGTCAAAAGTGTGACCATCTCAACTCTACAGCATTTGGTCACACGAAATTGTATCGAATATATCGAGTATAATATACTTGCATATAATGGTATATTCCATCAATTTAAATCTATTTAATTCCATTTTTAAAGGTATATCCAATAAAAGCAGGTATTTAAAATAAACCAGTCGAGTAGAAAATTGATTCATTAATCGTATAAAACTATGTGGGCAGGGCTAAATATTCTATCTAGCCAGTAATATTCAACGGAATATCAAAATCGAGGAATATGGTTACCAATCCTTGACGGAGAACGATTAACCCATTGTAAGCCAAGGGGGTATTTTAATATCCCACCGAAAATAATGAACATTGAATAATTTTAGCGCAGTTCAGCTGAAAAATATCGGGGGCTCTTTTTTTAGTTCAGAGGAAAGATGGCTTGGATCTACAAGAAGAATTTACAATCAGCAATATTTTTCGCCATTTACCTCAAGTCGTTGAACTGTTTAAATAGAGGGGGTTAAGTGGGCTAAGTTCGATTTCTTATCGATATACGATGTTGTTGAGGCACCAAAATTGAGGCGAAAACAATCAAAGCAATCGACGGCCGCGCAGCACAGAAATTATTGTATATCTTTCATACACCATTCGATCGACTCGACTCATTCTGGTGGTCTGTGTGGAGTGTGCAGCATGAGCATGTCTGAGAAACCTACTGTTTTGATTTTGGGTGGTAAGTGAGCCTCCGCCTACGCTTCCGCTTATCACTGACTAACGCTGCACTGGCAATGCTAATTTCTTCATGGTGCTTCTCGAAGGCTGCGGATTCATTGGACGCAACTTGCTCACTTATCTACTGGACAATGAACTGACGCAGGAAATACGCATAGCTGATAAGACGCCGCCCCAAATGGCCTGGCTGAACGAGGAGCAGACCAGGGCCTTTGAGAGTGATAAAGTTGAGTTTTGCAGCGCCAACTTAATAAATGCCGGTATGTAATAGTGCTGCAACTGCAACTGCAACTGCAGCGGAAGTAAAGGCAGTGCAACGCAGCCGCTGCATTCCCAGCCCCAGCTCTCACGCATACCACCATACGTACGCGACTTAAACTGGTTTTGAATCCCTTTTGTGTTTTACAGCCTCAGTCAGGCTGGCGTTCGCACCACACCCAACAACGGGCCGGGCCTGGGATGTGGTCATCAACTGTGCGGCCGAGACGCGTGCCAATCAAGATGATAGCGTCTACAAGGAGGGCATTCTCAAGCTGAGCCTCAATTGTGCCAATGAGGCGGCCACACAGAGGGTCAAGCGCTATGTGGAGCTCAGCTCTGGCTGCGTAAACAGCAGCGACAAGACGCCGCTGAAGGAGGACTGCAAGTTGGAGCCCTGGACGGGTGTGGCCAAGCAGAAGCTGAAGGTTGAAAAGGAGCTGTCGGGCATCAACGATCTCAGCTACACAGTGGTTCGCCTGCCCATTGTCTATGGCATTGGAGATAAGCGCTACTTAAGTGAGTCGCATCGCATTGATAGCCGATAATTATTTTCAATTTGAAAAACAAGTGAAACTTAACCACTTGCCCACCCATTCCATTCCATCCCACCCCACATGTACAGTGCCGCGCATTATAATCGCTGCCATTTACAAATACCTCAACGAGACAATGAAACTGCTTTGGAACGATGCCATGCGCCTGAATACGGTGCACGTATCGGATGTGTGCGCTGCGATTTGGCAACTGGCGCAAAGTCCCAAAACCAACGGCCAGGTGTACAATATTGTGGATGATTCAGCATCAACGCAGGGGAGCATCAGCAACCTGTTGGTGGATATTTTCAACATCAACGTGGACTACTTTGGCATTGTCATGTCGAGCTTGACCAAGGTAACTCTTATGCTCTGACCCAACGCTGGTTAAACCTTATCAATCGACTCGTTTTGTTCAGCTGTACCCCACAGACACGGTGGGGGAGATCAACGACAAGCATATGGCACCCTGGGCAGAGATTTGTCAACGCAACGGCATTGAGAATACGCCGCTCACGCCATACCTCGATGAGGAGCAGCTCCATCACAAGCATCTCTACTTGGACAACACCAAACTAAAAGACTTTGGCTACGTGCTGCAGCAGCCGCGACTTACGCGGGACCTACTCATGGAGATGATCGATGACTATGCGAAGCTGCAGCTGTTCCCCAAGTCATTGGCTCTTTGAATCTCTTTTTATTCATTCGGTAGCACCACGTTGATATGCACTTAAGACATTTACAGCCTTATCCTTTAGCTAGTAAGCCAAGAGTTTTTACAATTGAAACGCGTAATGGATCGTGAATGGATTGCTGTTCCTCTTCCAATTTGTATACGAGACCGTATTCCCCTAAATATTTGCCCACAAAAGTGTACTTATAGTATTATAGAACCAATATTTTTGATACATTCCAATCAAAAGTAGCTACGCATATATACATACATATATATCAATGATGAGACTAACAATTGTATTTGTGATTCAGCTAAGTGGCCAAGAAATCCAATCTAAAATTAAAGATGCAATGATTTTTTAGAGTTTAGTTTTTTGTGTATATTTGATTATTTTATATGTTACGGCAACGGAGCAACGGATCGTACGATACGCGGCGATTTTACGAGACGACGATACGCTACGATACATACATATTTGAAAATGCAATTGCTTCAGTTGGACGCTCATCAACTTAAAAATTACAGAATAAAAATCAACAATAATAAGCTCGCAACTTGTTCAACTTAATACAAAACACGAGAGCAGTGGCGAAGGTTGTTTTGCTTTGATTAAAACGATTAAAACGATTTCTTCCGGCTCCAGCTTCATTTGCCGTACTCGTATATAAATTACATTTCTTTTGCATTTTAGTTTGTGACATTTTTTCATCTAAAAACGGCGGTGCATGGAGCAATAGCATTAGTTGTTGCTCTTGAGTTCGAATGGTTTATTAACTAATTAAGAGTCTGCGGGGCTCGTCGCTTCCGCTGGCGCTTAGAAGGCCAGACCGGCATCGCGGTATGTGGTGAAGATCTTCTCGATGGAGTTGACATAGGCAGCGGTTCTCAGGTCCAGTCCCAGGTTGTACTTCATGGCCGTCTTCATGATGGCACGAGCCGAACGCTCCATGGTGTAGTCCAGGCCAGAGTGCACGATGTCCTTCTCGGAGGCGCCGGAGATGCGCTTCTGGAACGACTCCGATGGGGTGACGGGAATGCGGCCGCCCACACGTCCGAAGCGACGCTCAAGGGACTCTTGCACGGATTCTGTAATATGATCAGACACATGGAGAAATGGAGACAGGGAGAACATACATTAGTTGAGATTGCAACATGCTAGATAGGTAATGGTATAAGGGATAAAACTACACAGAGTTGGTTAGGATAGATGGAATGGAAGCAGGATTAAAAAAGAGGGTTTAATGGAACCTTTGAAGAGTCTATAGTATATAGAAATCTTCTTGCGGGCATGAGGATAAATGCAAAAACAAATCAAACACGATACACGAAAGAAACAAAATGTATACAAAAGGTCAAAGGATTAACTACTAAATACAGGGTGCTTAAGAAACTTTACAGAAATTTTTGGGAGATGGGGTTTGTAAGCGAAAAGAATTATTAATAATAATAATAATGTACCGTCATTAATGATTCTTTCAATTGACTGTTGGACTGAGGCTACATTGGTGATAGAGAAACAGAAAAAGAAGAAATAGAATAAACAACGAATTACTTAGATGATATTTAAAAAGTAAGCTAGATTCTTAGAGTCTCTGGGGTGGTGGTGGATCGAAAATAAGAGATAATTTTGAAGGAAAAGAACCAAATGGTAACCAAACTGGGAAGAGCAAATGCTTATAGAGCAAAGGCTATTCTGTAAAGGTTTTAGCATAAGAAACCATAAACCGATCGATGATCAATGAGCAGATAAATTATAATTATAGATAGATGACGAGCAGAATGGCAAATGAATAGCTGATCAATAGATGGATCGAAATATAGAACGAGAGACTTACCGAGCAAATGATAGTTGGACTCGCGCTCATACTTGAAGGTCAGGCGACCGTACGAGACATGGTTGAGGTTCTTGAGCCACTCGAAGAACGAGACGGTGACACCACCAGCATTGATGTACAGATCGGGGATGACCAAAATGTTGCGATCGATGAGGATCTTGTCGGCAGCGGGAGTGGTTGGGCCGTTGGCAGCCTCGGCAATGATCTAAAAACAATCAAAACAATCAGGGGATTAGATTCAAATTTTCCATAACTTAAAGCTCTTCCTTACCTTAGCTTGGATTCTGCCAGCATTCTCGCTGTTGATGACCTTCTCAACGGCAGCTGGAATGAAGATGTCGCACTTCTCGAACATCAGGTTCTCACCCTCGTAGGGCTTGGCGTTCTGGTAGCCCACAATGGTGCCGTGCTCGTTCTTGTAGTCCTCCAGGAGCTTGGGGTCAATGCCCTCTGGGTTGTACAGAGTTCCGTCGTGCTCAATCACACCGATGCAGGTGGCACCGGCACGAGTGAGGTAGCGGGTGGTGTGGAGGCCGACATTACCGAAGCCCTGGACGATGAAGGTCTTGCCGCCCCAGCCGGGAGTGGTGCCTAATGGGTAAAGATATATATCGATAAAATCCTCTTTTCGATTCGTGAGATCCGCAAGAAATTCTCACCAATCTGGCTCATGTAGCTGGCCTCGTTGATGAAGTTCTCCAGACCGTGGAAGACGCCGCGACCGGTGGCCGAGACACGTCCATGGATGCCACCCTGGTTGATGGGCTTGCCGGTGACACAGGCATGAGCATTGATATCCAGATGTCCAATGGTCTTGGCATAGGTGTCGGCAATCCACGACATTTCACGTTCGCCAGTGCCCATATCGGGGGCGGGCACATCGACGCCGGGTCCAATGAAACCCTTCTTGGCCAGCTCAAGGGTGAAGCGACGGGTGATCTTCTCCAGCTCGTGCTCGGAGTACTCCTTGGGGTTGATCTTCAGGCCTGCCTTAGCTCCGCCGAATGGCACATCCACACAGGCGCACTTGAAGGTCATCAGGGCGGACAGGGCTTTCACCTCATCGCGTGACACATCCAACGAGAAGCGGATACCTGAAGAATTGCAGAAACGAAACGGTTGCATAACAACAGATGAGCATATTACGTATACGACAGGTGTTGGTTTCGGAAACCTTGAAAGTACAGCCCTCCTCCCTCCGCCTCTGCCGCACCCCACTGGGTATTGCAGCTTTCATTTTTGGCCTAAATCCAATAGACATGTTCTAAAAATAATAACCAGACTACAAGAATTCTTGGCCGAAAGCAAAAGTTTTTCGACTCTGTGACTACATACTAGAACACTTTTTCTTGGCTGCCTTCGCGCGTCACGTGCCCCAGAAATTGCTGCATGGGGGAAACCTTTCCTAGATGTCGCAACAACAGCCCCAAAAGCGAGACCCCATAAAACCCAATAGCCCTTATCTTTATGTGCTCGCCACACTTAAAACTCAGATATCTTTTAAGAAAGTTCCCGATAAGATAATGACACCCCAATGGCAGTATTTGTGTTGGGTGTTTCTTGGCTGTAATTCGAATTCAACAAGCGTTTTGCTATTGTAAAAGCTTGAAAGAACAAAGGGCACCCATCTTTATGGATCGATATAAAGTCTCGTTTGTAGTATGTAATTGGCATGGACACCGCAAAGTGCAAGTTCCATCGATTGGCTTCAGTTTATGGGTTTCCTCATTCGACAACACGATGGACGAGCCCCCAAAAAAAAAACAAAACTATAAAAACTAAAATTAGCACAAATGATTGCGGTTGCTATGCGGGGGATCTTTTGGTGAAATTTACGAGCTGTAGGACCACAACCAAAGTCATTATTCCAATGAGATCATTGCCTTATCAGCTGGGGAAATGTGTTAGTTCTGGAAACCGAAATTCTATAAACAAAAAAATATTCAATGAGAATGCAAATTTGCCAACTACAATTCTATTGCGCCCTTAGCTCCAATTCCATACATTGTGTTCTTCTATTGTTTCATGAAAGGGTACCAGAGGCATATGATTTCTATGGAGGTTTGGAATGGAGGTTATTAGAATACAGAAAACTGTAGTTGTTGTAGACGAGATTCAATTAAAAAATGTATCAAAACGATTAGATTTAGGAGATTTTACAGATGATTAAGAGTTAGTTCCATCAACTTATGGCATTTAAAGGTAAGTTTAGTTCAGAATTTTGACAACTCATGCGCTGAAAGTTTTTTAAATGAGCAAAGCAATCACAATTTTAAAATTATTTTCTTACAACAAAACCATATAAGATTCCCATTATTCATCGATGTACAACATTATAGAAAGTAGAAGTAATAATTCTCCGATTTAATAGCCGTATCTACATTATCATTTGCCTGTTTTGAGTTTAACACAAAATACAACCCTTTTTTTTAGTAAAACTCTCAAGAGTATCACTGGGATATCTCAAGGTCTGGACGGAAACCCTTTTCCTAATTGTTATCTTCGTCTCCTCTTTGACTTTATGCTGAGTGAGCGCTAAGCCGAGCCCCGATCGCCGATCTCGCCGATCACCGAATCGCTTTGCGTTGATCGGGGCGGCAGAGTTGTGCTGACTGTACCCGCTGCTAGCGCTTGACGACAGCGAACACAGATTGGCGACGCCAAAACTCTATTTACCTTAGCCTCGCCCCGTCGTTCGGGGCCTTTCTTTTCGCTCAGGTTCTCTGATGTTTACCATGAGAAACAAAACCGCGAAACAGAGCCGAAAACAACAGCAGCAGAAATATGAAATATGTTCGGAAGACGAGTAGCAACCGGCTTTACGTTATCAGGCAAACAACAACTGGGCGCATCGGTCAACTTGTTTTTCTGTTTTTTTTTGCCAAAAAAAACTAAAGCTGACACGCCATAGGAATCTATTAATGTTATAGCTCTATAGCTATTAATGTATATCTATGCTCGTGCTTATACAATCAGTGCGATAACTTATTTGGGGGCTCGATCGTGGGTAGCCACGTCTATAAGCAGGTCCATCCCCCCCATTGGCAACAGTCTCTCTCGTCGGCACAATCTCTCGGCTAGACCAAACCGGTCCTCGTGTGGTCAGCTGACCAGAATTTTGCGCCATATGATTGTTGAGTGCAAAACTTTTGCTAACGTGGGCTGTTGTTGCCTCCGAAATTTTCTGTTATTGGCCTCGACAACTGCCAAGATCTGCCCAAGTATTAGATTGGATAAGATACGGGACGAACGGTGATAGGGGCCGGAAATGAATAAATATGCGGTTATCATGAGTGCGGGCTGTACCCCCAGCAAAGTTTTTTTTTGGAGGGAACCTAACATTCGATTTCGTGATAAGTTAATTTCTCAATTAGAGAAACTACAGGGAAAGTTCTCTAGTGGGAGGAGCATTCTTTTCAATCTCTAAAACGTAGATCTATCTTTGAAACTCAGGAGCTCTAAAGGGAGTATCTACTGTATTGTATATACATATGTATGTATCTGTGTGAAGCCCACTTGAGTGGAACACGATTTGACACAAATTTGAATAAAAACTTGAGAGCAAAACTCTCAAGGAAGGTAAAGAGTAGAGGGGAGAACGTGTTTGTCAATAAGATAACTGCTAAATAGTCGAGCGAAATACTATTTACATGAGGCATTACGAGTACATGTGACATACATACTGCACAGGCGATAGGGCAAACACTTTGGACACATTACCGCATGCACTATTATCAGCAGAGTAGATGCCCTGTCCTGTCCTCCGTCTAAAGATTAGCTCAGAGTTCTAGAGCAGCAGCCTTCATCGATATGAAGGCCCTGCAATTACAAATAATGAAAGCAATAATGAAAGCCGCTGGCTGGGCCTGGGACCCATCAATTGCCTATTCAACGTGGTTCAACGACATGGAAAGTGCCAGAGAGAGAGAGAGAGAGAGAGAGAGACCAGATCGAATTAGTTTCTACCAGTCTCGTATCCAGTAGCGCTTGCACATTGGGTACATACAGCATATGACTCATTCATCCATCATCGCATCTCTCAATTTGTATTTTTTTGGCACAACGTGACCATCACGTGAACAGCAGACCCAGAGATCGCCTCCGCCAGTCCAGACACCCTAAAAAGCTAACTCAAACCTGTTTTCGACAGACGCCAGACGGCATGGAATACTCGCGAAATGAAACGAAATACAGGCACAGCGCGGCATTAAAAAGCGAATTGAACACCGAAATGTGTGCAGAATGTATTAAACAATTAAAAGTTAAATGGGAAGAGGCAGCAGCGTAAATTAACATTAATTAGAGCAGACATATGTATGAAGAATGTATGAATAGCCCCCACTAAAAGTCTATCCCCATTTGATACTAACCAAATAAAAACAGACTACTTTTAGCACCTCCGCAGCTGCATCTAAAATACGAGAGCGAGTATCGATGCCATATTTAAGTGAATCATTAACAAGACCTTGGCACAAGTCCACCTGGGAACACGACGTTTACAGCAGACCACATGACCGACTCCGGCAAATCGAAAACAATATCATAAAGATCTTGGCAATAATAATACGGAACGGAACCGAAACTCTATTATGCTACATTGAATACGAGTAAGCGTGGAAAGAATCGTGGCAATAATCGTAAACAACAAATATTGTGCCTCGGCAAAGAAATTTTTTTTGGGTTGTTTTCGTTTTCAACATTAAATTATATATGTACATACTAAATATATGTATTGTCGGCAGTTTGCTGTCCAAGGTCAGATAAGATTCCCGGCAAGTATTTTTCACTTCTTTTTTGGCAGCAAGCTAACAATTGATAAGCACTAAAATGCTGACGAAGTGATTCCATAATTAATTCCATAATCCATAATTCCATAATTGGAACGCAAAATAAAGGTTTCTGCTTGATAAAAAACTTATTTTTGGTAGGCGTTTTTCCCCCCAACACTCGCACCACTGTACCAGTGGGCTTTTCTGCTGCGCTCTCATTTCAATTAGAAAGCAAAACAAAAAGCAACAGCAAAAAATCATTAAAAATAGAACCACCCAGCCAAAGGAGAAAGAAACAGAAAAACAGCGAAAACATCGGAACAAGGCATACAAAATTGGCCAAGCTCGAAAATAATAAACTGTGTGAAAGAAAAAAGAGGAAGAGGAGGAACCTCCCTCCCTCCTTTATCGTGAAAGAAAAGACATCTGGCGATTTTGTACTCTGGGTGGGATTGGGATTCTATTCAAAGCGGTGGAGCACTTGAAAGGTTTAGAAATCAAATGGCAACACGTGTAACCATAAAAGAGAATTGTCAAATGGGGGATTACTATATGATTAGGGGGCTGGGCTGGGGCCGATTCCAACGTAAACAAAGCAGAAACGAGAGTCGAGAGTGTGCGCGCGGAGTTCGGTTACATAATTTTGGGGAAAGGCAAGACATAATCGCAGGAAGTTTAGTTCAAGAAAAATCGATTTTGCAACCAACAACAGTTGGCAAATCAATAGCGAAAGGAGTTTTCCAAAAGGTTTTTAGATTAGGATTCGAATTTGCTAGTACTTGCCTCCCTTGGTGGGCGTCTTGTGGGTGCTGTGCTGGGCACGGTAGCCGGTAATCATCTCGTAGTTGCCAGCATCGCGACGCAGGGGGAATGCAATCTCGATGATGTGGTCGCAGGGTTGCATAAGCATGAGAATACCCTTAACCTTCTGCTTCTTCTCGTCGCGGGTGAGCTTGCCCTTCATGTCGTCGACCAGGCTCTCCTCGGCGATCTGGCAGCCGCGGTGGAAGAAGTACTCGACCATGTCGAAGAACCGCGGATCCTTGGCAGTGGGCACATCCTTGAGGCGGTCGGGAATCTGGTGCTCGGTGGCATAGCCACGTGCCTGCAGCGCAGCCGTGGGCAGGGCCTTGACCAGGGTGGTCAACTCCTGCTGGCGCATAGCGCCCTGGCGGGCCAAACTCTTCAGGTGATACATGGCAAAACACACACAAAACACCGCACTCGATTCTGGGTTAGACTTCTCTGCTTCTACTCTCCTCCTCTGCTCTGCTGTCTGCTGCTGGCTATATGCACAACAACGTTCGCTCTTGTCAAAACCACCGCCGCAATGAACGGTTTTGGCGTTTTTCTCGGCATTTCTTTCATTTCGAACCGAGCTTTCTCTCTTCAAAAGCTTTGTTATGCGCAGCATTTGAAATTTCATACAAATATCGATAACTTGTCCAGTGCTGGAAAACTGGTAGGTGTAAGCTTTTGGGCAGTGCTGTATAGCTGTAAGTTTAGTTCAAAAAAGTACCCGCTTCCAACGACAATTTAAACTTAAACGATTTCTAGTTGATCATCACCACGCAGAACAGCGATAAGGACAAATTGCAGCACATGGATAGCAGCAACGAGAGGATTCATGATGTACGTGAACCTTATTAAGGCCTTAGCTACTATTAAAAGAGTGAGGTGTGTAATATCTATGCAGGCGACTTATTCCGCTCTTCGAAATCCCTGCCAATCATTCACTTTCAAACTTAGGCGCGCAGCCGTTTGGTGGGATTTTCCTTTCGCAAGAATTACCCTTCATATAAGTTTTATGCCTTAACTTTTTTGGTTTAAACCTTATTTGATAAACAATTAAAGTAAAGGATGCATTTAAAATTAGCCAATCTTGTAACCCTAAGCCGAATATCAAAATCAAGAAATATGCTTTCTGATCTTGGACAACCAATTGTCGACCAGTTGGTTTTAAAATACACACCAGGAAAATAATAAATCTTGAAGAATTTTAGCGCAGTTCAGGTGAATGATATCGTGCTCTCTTTTTGATAAGTTAAGAGGAAGGATGGGATAGATCTACAAGAAGAATTATTATTATATTTGTTGGTGTTATTTTCCGTGGTTATCCTGTTTCAATAAAGGGGTTTAGGGTTTAAAGCCTGTCCTGCTGCCGCATGAGCTTTCGATATGTTTTTGCTCTTTAGATTCTTTGGGCATTTTTTTTTTGTTCAATTTAACATGAATTTTTTTTCAAAATTATAAATTAAATTAAATTAAATTTGGACGGTCTATATTGTTTCACCGTGGTCGCCGTCGTCAAGCTGGCCGCCATCTTTGCTGAGCTTTCCATATCCATTCTATAAAAAGAGGGGATTCCACCACGATGAACTTTATATACACCGGAACTAGCCCGGTACTAGTGCGTACTCGAATAGTTCTAATCTCATGTTCCATAAATATTACATGTTACAACATGAACCTGCTGACGATCCCTTTTACTCTCTTTGAAAGCTCGCGTATCGAACTATTTGAACACAAGTATCGATATCTGTGCAGTTGCAAAGCTTCAGTTCTGTTCACAAAAGAACCAGCTCCCAGCTAGAATTCAAATATTGAGTAATAAAACCATTTTATATACACTTAAAATCAAGAAAATCTTGGCGACTATATTTGATTTACATTATTAGAAAGAAGCTTATGCGTGTATTGTGTTGTTCCGCTCATGGTAGATACGGCTAAGTGATGATCGTATGAAGGCGTCACCACTCTCCACGAAACCGTCCATATGTGTCCAGAAGAACCAGAATGTGAGGGTGAAGAACAGTAACTTGCTGACACAGTCCAGGATGTAGAGGCGTCGCAACACTTTGCGGGCATACGGGAGAGTGGACGGACTCTCTCTTAGAATGTAGGTGCGCATGCCCATGATGTAGGTGCTGATGTAGGTCTCCCAATTGAGCTGGCCCACAGAGGTGTCGAACATTTCCTCGTCTATAGCATTCAGCTGGCTGCTCATGTCCTGAAACCGCTCGTTCTGAAATTCCCAGTCTTTCGTTGTGTAGTACTGCAGCAGCTTCAGACCCATTGACACCTTGCGCTGCACATTCACCAAGCTGCAAAAAGGGAATACTTGAAATAATAGCAGAATTATGGAGTCAGTAACTTACAAGGGCTTCTGGCCAGAGATCAGCATCAAAAAGTCAATAAAATAGGCAGGAAGATAGTGAAAGAATATGACGCAGAACATGTGATGGTAATAGTTCTTCTTGATGGATCCTCCGGGATACCATAGGGAGAAGCTTAGCGGGGTCTCGTAGAAGAAGCGACGTCCCGTCTCAATACTGTCGCCCCACGACGTCAGGGCCTTTTTGGAGATGCATAGGTTGCAGAACTGCACCTCGTTCCGTTTGCTGGGCGCCTTCTCCTGGCTGCTAGCCTTGGCGCGCTGATAGCCGCACAAAATCAACCCGTTGATGGCCTTGTCTACAGGTATCACTGTGGAGGAGTAGAACGGATTGCAGTGCATCGATCGTATCACACCTCGGGCGGCGCCAATCATCAGGCCAGTGGGTCCGGTAACGCCCTCAATCCATCCTGGCAGTGGCTCGCTAATGGCCGCCGTAACTGCAAAAGCAATGGAGCATTCACAATTTAATAAAGTAATTAACAGACTGGCTGATCATCTGGAAACGTACCAATGGAGGGCCGTGTGATGATAATGGGCAGTTTGGTGTTGTATCTGCAAATTAGATCTTCGGACAGTGCCTTGCTGTAAGCGTACGTGTTGGGCAAGCCATTTAGTAATCTAGAAAGCAAAGTAAATCGAGGCATACAATTTTGTTCATAAAATGGTAGGCAGACAGAGCAGTTCGATTGCAATCCTTGCAGGAGGAAATGCTTATTATTTAGCAGTTTTTATACCCGATACTCAAAATGAGTATTGGGGTATATTAGATTTGTGGTAAAAGTGGATGTGTGTAACGTCCAGAAGGAAGCGTTTCCGACCCCATAAAGTATATATATTCTTGATCAGCATCAATAGCCGAGTCGATTGAGCCATGTCTGTCTGTCCGTCTGTCCGTCCGTCCGTCTGTCCGTCTGTCCGTCCCTATTAGCGTGCTCAAAGACTATAAGAGCTAGAGCAACGACATTTTGTATACAGACTTCTGTAATATGTCACTGTTACAAGTGTATTTCAAAACTTCGCCCCGCCCACTTCCGCCCCCACAAAGGACGAAAATCTGTGGCATCCACAATTTTAAAGATACGAGAAAACCAAAAACGCAGAATCGTGGAAAATGATTTTATCTTCTAGACTGCAGAATCTGAATTGGATCGTAGCATTATTATAGCCAGTATGAAGAAAACAATTTCATTTTTTCTCGCCCTGTCTCTCTCTAACACACACGTAGCATAGCCGGCTTTGCATAGCGCAAAACATTAGCGCCTAGATCTCAGAGACTATAAGAGCTAGAGCAACCAAATTTGGTATCCACACTCCTGAAATATCGGACCTTGACGAGTTTGTTTCAAAATTTCGCCACACCCCCTTCCGGCCCCGCAAAGGACGAAAATCTGGAGCATCCACAGATCTCAGAGACTATTAGACCTGACTGTCGAGCTCTCACTGCTACAAAACTATTTGTATTTTTTCACTGCAGAACTCACTGTTGATAGCTCACTGCTACAAAATTTCGCCCCACCCCCTTCCGCAGCCATAAACAACGAAAATCTGTGGCAACCACAATTTTGAAGATAGGAGAAAATTAAAAACGCACAATCATAGAGAATCCGAATCAGATCGGATTATTATTATAGCCAAAAGTAACAAATCAATTTGCAGTGGCTACGCCCGTCGACACGTTCTGGCTGATTTTCTGTCTATCTCGCACGCACTCTTTGTCGTTTAATGCAACCATACTGACTATGTATCGGGTATAAATGTAGAGTTGCGGTCGCAGCAGCAACTCACAACGTTCCCCCTCGTTTTTCTTTTAAATCAGTTCCATTCTGGATGGTCTTTCGTTCTGTTACAGCAGAGCTGCTACTTACTTGGGTGTTATTTCCGCCAGAGCAGCATCATCCATTGTTTCCACCATTTCAATGATGGAGAAGGGATTCTGTGGCGCTGGATAGGCGCGCTCCTCCAGCACACTCTCGTTGCACTGACAGTACGAGGTGGACACATGCACCAGTGTCTGCAGATTGATCATCTTTTCGGCCAGACGCAACACCTTCAGGGTGCCGACCACATTCATCATCACCATGGGCCGCAGCGGCTGGTCGAAGCGCACATTGGCCGCACAGTGGAACACAATCTCCACATTGGAGGCGAGTGTGTTGATGTCATTGGCGCTCAGGCCAAGGTCCGGCTCGAGCAGATCGCCCTTTACCACGCGCACCTTGTCCACGATGTCGGGATTCTTCTCCAGCAGCTTGCTAAAACTCTGCAATGATTCAAAACATACAAATGTACTCGTATTGGTACAGGGGAAGCAGACCCTCAGACATTAATTAAGTGTCATGGCGTTGGAATTGCAATGTGGAGTTTGCAGTTGGATCTCTTAGCTGGTTTTGGGCTACTGTCCGACTGCTTAGAATCATGGCCTAATGGACCATGTCGGCGGTTGAAGCGCCGGCCCGGCGTAACAGCAATTAAAAGTCATTGTATTTTGGATTTTTTCAAGCAATAAAAATCACCTTGACTTATAAACGCCATGGAAGTGGCTATGGCTATGTCTCTGTCTCGGTACCTTTAAGTGTCTATGAGTCTGTCGCTTTGTTGGCACCAACTATTTCTGTGTATTTCAAGTGCTGCGATAATTTGGTAATAACACTTTGGGGGAGTCGGGGTTTCGTCGAAGTTTTCCCTCAAATGGAGGGCAAACGAAATATTAGTTCAGCGGCGGTGGTTACAGTTATGGCACATAATTATACAGATGTTCGTTTTCAACATTAAATTATATATGTCGGAGATGCATGAGAACAAAGGAGAAAGAGATGTATAGCATTAAGAAATGGTGACAATAAAGAAAGAATACGCTATAGAGTTGTGTCTGTTATACTTTCAATTCGTGTTTCTGCTGAGAGCGAGGCTGGAGAGCGAGAGAGAGTCGTCTCGGCCGAGTGTGGCGCGGTGTTGTTGTGTTTGAGAGAGCGACATCAAAAAGGAATGGCAGAATGAGCAATTGCATCTGGCAATGCTGTGTCATGGAATTCGAGAGCTGAGAGAGGCAGAGACAGGAATGTGCTCGTCAGTTTGGCTCATGGACTTTGAGAGAGACAACACCGCGACTCACTGCGCTCGAGGCTCAAGAAAAATGCAAGAAGAAGAAGACCCCCCTGTCCCTCTGTCCCTGACATCAGAAGTGG